>VZDJ01000116.1:25668250-25686867 GCA_008694505.1 Cyanoderma ruficeps | reverse complement strand
AATAATAATAATAATGTGTTCTCAGTGTTACAGCTCCATCGTGCAGATTGGTGGAGCTTTTGCCAGGTCCCCTTTGTTACATTTAATAGCAACCATAAATCTCAAAACCTCATGCAAACTGTAGAAAATTAAGGGCCATAAGACCAGGAGATTTATTTTTTTTTTCTTTTTAATTTTTTTTGAAGAGATTTACTCCCTCTTTGGATAAAGAGAAAAAAAAATGAAAAACCAAAGGAGAAGGATGTTGTGACATGTTCACCAAAGTTAGGAGGCCTGAGTTTAGGA
Source organism: Cyanoderma ruficeps (assembly GCA_008694505.1). Taxonomy (NCBI): domain Eukaryota; kingdom Metazoa; phylum Chordata; class Aves; order Passeriformes; family Timaliidae; genus Cyanoderma; species Cyanoderma ruficeps. Next base: position 25,686,582 of record VZDJ01000116.1, on the reverse strand, counting down.
TTCAAAGGTGGAAGTCTGGAAAAAAAAGGGCTATTTTTTTATCTCATGTCCTATTCTATTTGTGGACAAGGTAGGGGAGCCATGGATGTGGTGGAGAACAGCAGTGACAGCAGCTCACAGGTGTCAGTGCAGGTGATTTTATGAAGATAAAACTCCAGCCACTGGTAAAGTCCTTTCGAGGTGCCTGAATTAGGTGACAAACTGCTTTCCTTCAGTCCTTGATCTTCGCCACTACCTTCCTGATGGATTTGAGACTCCCATCCAAGGAGCCAGCCTTAGAGCACATGGAAGGCTGAAGGACACTTGTAACTGCTGGTGGGAACACTGAAAGGATTCTTCCGCATAAGGAAACAGCTACAAATCTATAAACCATCTCAAAACTCCCAGAGAACCAAGAGATTCTTGGACAACTGCACTTCGTTCTCTCTTTGATGGGTTTAGCTCCTCATTTCTAAATTCTTTGTTCTCACTCTCCTCAGGTTCAAAAGTTCTTGATGTCTGCGTGAGCACCTCAAGATGGTAATTTTTGCTTTTTGTCTGCTAATTACCTTGATTCTACAAAGCTTTTAAAACACTTTAATTTGCAAACCTTTTACTGAACAGCAGACAAAAACCTCCAAAAAACAATAAAACCCTAAACTGAGAGTCAAATTGTCAAAATGTTTCTGTAGAAGTGGTAACCATTGCAATAGTTCAAATTAAAACAACCTTTTTTCATCTTTCTCCACATCATCACCCGCACTGCTGCCAGGGTGGAAATTTTTCCTGGAGTGTTTGGACTGTGAAAACAGATTTTTTTAAATTTATTTACTAGATATAATACTCTCAAAGGTCATCTTTCCTTGTGAATACAATTTGCAGCAGTCTGATGACTTTTTTCACTAAAAGTTTATCTGTTATTATTACATTACCAGTGATAAAATAATGTTGGGAATATAAAAAACTGAAACACTAGAATGAGTCTGAAAACTGTAGCCTTGGAGGTACATCTGTCCTGTGATTTAGTTTAAAGCACTAAACACCACAGGACAGATAATAATANAATAATAATAATAATAATAATAATAATAATGATGATGATGATGATGATGATGATGATGATGATGATGATGATGATGTAAGATTTAAAATATCATATCAGACAATTCATGTCTTACCTCAACAAAGTCATGCTGCCCATGTAGATACCCAGAGATGCTTACAAATAAAGGAGTTTCTGCAATTTACCTGAGTTAAATGAGATTTTCCCCTAATAGCTTGAACATCTGCTATTATTGCCCAAGATAGAGATTAATATTCCATTCATTTGATTTCTCTTTCAACAGCTATTGAATCCGTGTAAATTGATTTATAAACCATTTATGCCTTACTTGTGCGGCATTTTTCTTTATTGATTGATCCAAGTTGTTGGAATGGAGGCAAAGTTCTCTTCAGCAGATTATTGTGAATATCTGCTTTTCCTGAGGTGCTCCTGCTCCCAGCTGAGGTGAGAGGACACTGATTTATGTTTCCAGAAAAGACTCTGGGAAAACAAAGCTCCGTAAAATGATGTGGAGGGAGGATTTGCCTCTTTCCAGTGGGGTTCTTTCAAAAGCTACTTTGTCAGAGGTTTGCATGCATAAAGCAAAATTGAGATTGCTGTTTCTTTTAACATCAAAGGGAGCCTTTTTAAGCTCTACTTCTGTTTGTGAAATGAAATGTCTAAAATACAAATTATTTGGAGGGTAGAAAGTTCCTCCCCGGCCACAGCACTGCAGAAATTCCAGCAGCATTAATTAAATATTATTCCCATAAACTGTGTGATTTCTCAGGCACTGAGGTGCAACGGGATCCAAACTGATCACAGCAGCTTCAATGAGAAAAAACAATTGAAAAGTCGTATTTTTTTTAGCATGGTTTTCACAGCAATATAGCAAAACACCTTGTTGCTGACCTCTGCATGATGGAAATGTGCTTTACACTGCAGAAATCCCTGAAGCTGCATGGAGCTCATGGTCTGAGGTGCAGCTCTGGGCCATCCACCCTCCACCAGGTTAAACTTGAGGCGAAGGCTTTGCATTTTCCCCCCATGTGCTCCATTCTGGTCTCAGCTGTGCTGACCATTGAAGGGAAGGCTCCAAGCTCAGCAGCAAAAATGAGATTTCAGGGCTGCCAGTCATTTTTAGAGCACCTGGATGCCGAAATTCCTTTAAAAAACTTTAGCTCAAACTTTTTTTGGTGTCGCTCAGAAATCCCAGGACTGCTTTTGTAATATCAGCGATTTATTCTGTAGGGGAAAAGAGCTGAACCCCTTTGAGATATGTGTTTTAATATCCTTCAGCAATGACATCTAGAGGGCTGAGGCCTCAAGCATGGGAACTTTGGTGTGTCGGTGTGTGTGAAAAGCCAACAGCTCTTTTCTCACCTGCGTGCATCATCAGGACTGTTCCTCCAAGGAAAAGAATATGCTTCCAATTATTGCTCTGATCTCCCTTGTGGGTAAGGGAGTGGACCTGCAGCCTCACAGCATTCAAGATTTACAGAAACCATCCTGTAAATCAAAGCAATTTATTCAGGCTTGTGCTGCACGTTGTTACGCTTGCAATAGTTCATTTCTTCCTTCTATATATTTTCATATAGTCCCGTGCTCCTCTGGGGGAGCTTGAACCTGAAAAGAAGTCCAGGGGAATGTAAATGATCTGCCCTTTTCCAGCTGACTAATGTGGGCCATAAAACACTTTAAAATACAAAGGAGACTTCACATCTGGTCAAGTTTACTCATCGTAAACACACCTGGATGAGAAGTACTCCTTGTTCTGTGGAGCAGAGCCAAATGAACGACAGACTAAGACAGACATTCCGGGTTGTTGTGTGCAAGTGCTCCGTCCTTGCACTTCAATGGCTAAATTAGAGGTGATTCGATAGTAAAATATGCAGGTAGCCCCAGGACACATTGTATATTCTTTAATTCTGAAAACTTTCTATGATTAAAACTGAAACCTAATTACAAACTCCCCGTCCACGCTCTAAAATGTCAAAGAATTGCTGTTTTTCAATGTCAATGCAGTAACAAAATCAGTGCTGGAGCAGTGACACGAGATTTGCTTTCTTAACCAGATTTATGCTTCGACAACTTTCTGCTTGGAAAAGGGGAAAACCCAAAAAGCAGCATTAGAGATGCCCATATCTGATGGATCAGCCTACGTTAGTGGCTTTCATTGTGGCTTTCCCGGCGTTTCCAGTTGTCTCGCTGCAAAAACACAGCTCGGGATGATGAAGCGCTCACCTTTTCCCAACCCTTTTCCCGGGACAGCTCTCCAGCACCGCCCTCTGTGCTCGGGGAACGCCAGCAGCCTCCAGCAGCGGCTTGGCAGGAGCAGAACAAAGATCTGAGGGGCAGGGAGAGAACGGGCTCCAAGCAGGGGCTGTGCCCAGGAGGGAGGATCCCTTCCTGCAGGGATCTGTAGCCCTTCCAAGCACAGCGATGAGATTTTCTCCATGGGGAAAGAAGGTTGGTGAGGGGATGCTCAGAGCCTGCCGCTGTGGTCAGTGGGTCCCCACACACCTCTGGCATTCAGGGATTTAATCCTGGTGCTGGGGGGAAAAGCATCCTCACTTTTCAAAAAAAATCCAGCTTCTCAAAGTGGTAGAATTGTCAAATCATCGAGTGTCCCGAGTCGGAAGGGATGTACAAGGAGCATGGAGTCCAACCCCCTGACAGAATAAAAAAGGAAAAGGAAAAAGAGAAAAAGGGGGGAAAAAGTAGAAAAAGGAAAAGAAAAAAGAGGTGGAAAAAGGAAAATGAAAAAGGGCTAGAAAAAGGGACCAGAAAGCCCTTTGCTTGGCTCTCTGAGCTGTCCTGCTGCTGTAATTCCTGATGTTCAGGAGCAGCCCTGCTGGATCCAATGGGACTGTCTGCAAACTAACGCCCAACTCAACGAGAGTAAACCCCTTGTGTACATACAAACCAGCCTGCAGACTGTAAGGTAAACACAAACAAAATTCCTTTACTCCTGCTCTGGAGGAAGAAGAGAAATGGGGATGTGTGGAACAGGTTTTTTTCCCTGCTCTGGTGGAAGCACCTCTGGAGTTTGCAGTGTGTTATTGGTCCCTGTTTCCACTAAACCCTGAGCCTGTGCTAACAAGGAAGATTTCATCCCTGCTGCTATCATCTGCATTTCCTCCTGCTGCTCCAGGGGATCTCTGCTGGCATTTAAATCCCAGTGCAGGGAATGTTCTCCCGGTGCATCATCAGTGCAGTGACACCCTCAGCCCTGGCTCTCCCTGCTCTGATGCCTTTTCTCCCTCTGATTACAAACTGCAGGGACAGGAGGCTTTAATCTGCAGCCTGGTGTAATGCTGATGACTGAAGATGAGAGCTAGGCAAGTAACACATCCAAAATTCAAAACCCTAATGGTTCATTCCTTTTGAGTTTGCAGAAGAATTAAAAAAAAAAAAATGAAAGAAAGAAAAAAGTGAGCAAAAAGTTTTTCTCGTGTGTGTTTTGTAAAACTTTAAGAAAACAACCTTATATGGCCCCAACCAAGTTGAACACTATTCTTTAAAAAAGAAAACAGTCCTAAATTAAGAGTGGAATTTTAGCTTCAACTTCAAATTTCTTGGCTTTTGTTGGTTTCTTATATACCCACATTTTTTCAGCAGCATGTTGTTTTTGGTGTGACTGATATTTAGAAATCGTTCCGTCCAACCTTTAGCTGTCTACTGTTTGAGAATGATTCATTTCTCTTCGACCTCAGGAGCAAAATTTGAACAGTGGGACCTTTTCCTGCCCTTGGCGTGCGTCTCCCTGCTCCAGAATCCCCCACATTCTACCCCAATAACCTGTGGGGTTGCCCCACAGCTGTGGACGGGAGCACATCCCAAACAGGGAGCTTTGCAGGGATGTGCCTGTGGGAGTCTTTCTGCCAGGATGAACAGCCTGGATGCAAAGCACCAGCGCTCAGGGTGCTGGCAGCAATTCTCAACTCAAGCACTCAGCTATTCCAGTGGGGTTGGGATAAATATTGGACAGAAGAAGTTAAATAGAAAAATTAAAAAATACAAAAATCTCTCTATGAGGTATTTCTTTTTAAATTATTAAATATTTTGTCAACGGTGGTCCATAAGTTTGAACAATGGGAGTTGTGCAATGGCAGCAGTGATGCCCACTGGGTCGGCTGCCATCAGGGTCAGGAAAACAGCAATCCCTTCCCAGTATAATTGCCCTGAACCAACGAGAAATATCTAAACCCCCTGTTCTTTTGGCAGTAAATTATGGAGAATCCTCTAATTTTGGATTAGGAATGCCAGGGATCATACAGTGCTCAGTAGCAGAAGATTTGCAGTGTTCCAGGAGGCGCAGTGATATTAAATATCTTCATTAATGGCACAGACAAAGGGATCCAGGGCACCCTCAGGGAATCTGCAATGACTCCACGAGATCAGAGAGGTGCTGCTGACACACCTGAGGGATGGATCCATCCAGAGGGACCTGGACAAGCTGGAGAAGTGGGATCTTGGGATCTCATGAGGTTTAACAAGAGCTGGTGGTATCCTGGGTCAGGGAAAACCCCGGTGTCAATCCAGGCTGGGGGGTGAAAGGACGGGGAGCAGATGTGGGGAGAAGGACAGAAATTATCTGGATCCATTACAAAAGCCTCCATTAAAGAGATGCTGTTTGCTTCGAGTGATGCACGAAAATGGAGTGGGACATTGGAAAAAAACAGAAGAGAAACAAAGGCAATGAAATATGACCACTGCTGATGCAGAAATTTCCATGTTTTTCACTTCAAAAGATACATTTTTAAGTTCCTAAAAAAGAGAGACGAGCAAATTTCTTTCTGGTGCAATTTGTTTTGCAGTGATATATTTCCAAAGTCGTTCAGCGTGCCTGATATTGGCTTCTGAGCCACAATCTTCAAATGTCACACGGAAAAAGAATTTACTGCTGGTTAGGCATGGGATTTCCTCTGGCATAGCATAGTATCAAGTCTTGTGATCCATTTACATTTAAAACCAGTAAATTTAATGAATGAACCAACACAGAGGGCCCTTGTCTGTTTGCAGGGTTTCTGAGTTGCCTTGATTTTCTTATTTAAATTTTTTTTTATGGCTGCAAGCGTTCAATTTTAACTCGGATTTAGTTTTCAGCGATGCAAATTTTTTCCTTGATACTAACAACAGCTGTTAGCAATATACCCACATCCAAGAACACGTTTACATGTGACCAAACTCGGTGTAATTGCCACATCATCTGCTAAATTGGCATTACAAACAAGTCTCGGGGGAAGAAACACGACTCCCTCCGTATGTCATCACTTCTGGAATTTCCACAGTAAAGAATCAGCGCTCAGAGCTCTTCTCTCTGTGCTGACAACTCAGATAAGGGTTGGAGCTTGGCGTTTCCCGAGGACTTGGTAGAGCCTTCTTTTATTCCTACAAGGGCCCTTTCACGTGGGACAAGGATTTGTGTCATGTTGCCTTGCAAAAACACCTCCCTATCTGCCTTCCATGGGCTGAGTGTGCTCTACCATGAATCAAACGGTGGCAGACTGCAGAGAAGGAACACTACAGAACTCAACTTTTTTTTTTCAAAATCACCTAATTTTTCCCAACATAAAAGTTCTGTATTTTGATGGCCGCTGTTCGAGCTCTGCTATCGCTGTGGTTATTGCCCAGGCCACTCCAGACTGGAAATGTTAAACAGGGATAGTACTGTTAGTTTCTCTGGCTAACACAGCCCATCAAATCACCTCTCTCTGCCACAGATGCTCTTCCAAGTTATTATATTACGACTAAATGTGTTTGGAATGATGTCTGGCTATCAGCATTTTGTCATTAGAAGAGAGAAGGGAAGACCAGCAGTAGACAGATATCACTATCTGGGCTGTAATGAGTCCCTGAGGGAAAATTAAGGGGTAATTGTAACAAGCCTCTGGATGGACCAAAAAAATATTAGTCAAATCTCATCTGTTCTCCAACTTCCTTCTTCCTTTAAACTGTCAACACTTTCCGTGCCTTTTGGCTCAAAACGCCTGTCCTCATCTCAGCTAAGCCCCTACAGCTCTTTACCTCCTTGCAAAGTTTTCAAACAGCTTAAGGGGCTGCTAAAAGTGTCATTTTGCCTGTGGCAGGAAATCCAGCTGAACTGGATGCAGGGATGGCTTTGTCAGAGTATTTACATGGAGGAGACGTGGGGGAAAGTTCTCCCTGTGGTGGATGTGCATCTCTGACCTGGCCAAATCTGCCAGATCCCTCTAAATCTGTCAAAACCCAGAGTTTGGTGTCTCTACCTGACTGCTCACACCAGAAACGGGCCCTTGGCTTGAGGCAATGGATATTGAACTGGAAAAAGGGATTAAATCGACGAGTTCACCACGGACCATTTTAATTCTCATTTTTCTTCAGGAAAATTGAAGTTCTTTATTTTCATGGCTGTATAGATAACTCTGCTTTCAGTCCCAAATTTTTTTTTTCCAGTGCAAAGAGTTGGTGAAATAAAGATCTCTCCCTTAGGTGGAGTAAAGGTGGTTTCCTGTCCTGGGTGTGTTCTTCTCCTAGTTGCCTGCTAGGACACCTAAGCCCAAGTTTTTAGACCTGACTTGGAAGAGGTGAAATTCAGACAGCCAAATAAATGTCTAGTTGTTTTTCCATGTGATTTGGTGTCCTTGTGTTACTCTCAGCACTTAAATCAAGACACAGAGAGGCAAGATAGCATTAGGAACATCAGAATATTGGATATTAAAATGCAAATCCAAACCATTTAAAGGATGTTCCCTGAGATGATGGCAGGAGATGTATAGTGGGCATCACTGTGATGAAATTCAGAGAAGATATGACATAAACCTAATTCTTGGTGTGCTCACAGAGAGTCTGGAGGGCCTGTTATAAAGCTGTGGTCCTGACTAAGCTTCTTGGCTAATCAGTTACATTTTTTGCCCCCTGGAAATAATATTCTGAATGTGAGTTACCCAGCTGTGGTGCCTGTCCAAGGAGGGTATCAGCTCTCTGTGATTATTGCAGTTCACGACTGATGTTGTGTGACAAGAAGAAACGAATTCTCAGGGAATTCATTGGACTCTCCACCATTTTTCCTAGAGCAGCTCAGACCTGCTGAACACTGCTGAGCAAACCCACCTGTGGGACAGGCTGGAAAATCTTGCAAATGCCTCAGCATTCCAAGCCAGCGGAGAAAGAGGCCAAGGCACTGTCAATATTTATATTTAGACCTAGAGATGCGTATCTTAATTTTACTTTATTTCCCTTTGAGGGTGGACCAGACTGGAAGAATCAAAAACCTGTTGAGCTTTGGACAAAACCAACACATTTCTCTCCATTTTCTTTTCCTTCCCTCACCGTTTCCTCTCCTGACTTTGGTTCAGCTCTCACTGGACCAACAAGCTCTGAGAACTCCCATAAAACCCTAAAGTGAAAAAGAGTGTGCCTGCCAGGTGGGATTTTTTTTTTTCCCCCAAGTGCTCACAGCTCTAATTTTCACCACATGTGAACAAGTGTTCACAGTTTTAAAGATGTGTTGAGTAATTGTACATGCGAGACATCTTCCCTTTAACGCTCCCAGAGTGTTCAAAGCTTTTTTTTTTTTGTGAGAACACCCCTGTTAACAACGGAGTTGTGGTCTTTAGCTTCCACTTAAGTGGGTACTGCTTTGTGTTGAAATCTAATTGGTAGCACTTGCCCATTCTTATTCCCTCGGCTTAGCTAATGAAAGACACTGCCATAATCTGCTTCTCTTAGGATCAGGGTTGGAGCCTGGAAAATCTCTGCCAGAAGGAGCTGGAGAGGCACCTGCAGCTGCCATTGGTGTTGGTATCATTCCTGTTTTGGGCCAAAAGAGGAAACGAAGCTGTTTGCTGCCTCCTCTTTCGGATGAGGATGTAAAGTGATGTGCTGCTTTCACACACCAATAAAAGGAATGATTTCCCCTTTTCCATAGGGGAACATTCCCTGCAACACCACAGAAAGGACACCGCAGATCTTCAGTGCTGACTGAACAGTTTTCAAGACATCTGAGGAGGGAGAGATTTATCACCAGCCTTGGTTAGTCTTTTCCCATGCACCCAACCAGCAGAGGGATGACTTAGGAGACAAAATTCAATTCTTCAGCATCCAAAAACCCCCTGTCCTTAGGGGAATATCTCATTGCCTGACCAAATGTCCTCCAGGACTGAGTCTGGACACCACTGGCATGAGATAAACCAAAGGGGAATGGGTCTGAAGGGCTGATAGAGCTCTGGGACAAAATGAAATCCAAATGGTGGAAAGTGAGGTTTGAATCAGGTGAGGGAACAAATGCAACTTCTGTAGGACTCAAATAAAAAAAACCTGTGTTTTCTTGGTTTCTCTAAGTCACTCTTCTCCTGGCCAGTAAATCTGTGAGAAAGTGGTAATGAAATCTTAATTACCTCCAAAATAATCTGCCTCCAGTTACTGCTAGAAATGGCCTTGGAAACAACAAATTTTTGAACCTTATGGTGAGAAATAGATGACTTTTTTCTTTTGCTCCCTTGTTCTGAGATGTTGTATAGTATAGAGTGTTTTCTGGGGTTTGTTTTTTTGTTGGTGTTTTTTTTTTTTTTTTTAAATAGCACGAAGTAAAAAGCCTTGTAAATGTTTTTTAAACTTCAGGAACTGTAACTAAAGTCATTTACTCCTGGTTATTTCTGGAAAGGGGCTGATCATAGCCTGTTTGGGGGGAACACTGTCATCCACCTCTCCTGGCTGTGTTTGGAGGAACACAAAAGTGCCTAAAACAGAGCCATGGGTTTCAAATCCAAGCAAACGAGCTGCAAGCACCACTTACATTTATGTTTTTGTAGTGATCAAAAGTTTTGGCCAAGTCCAGCAGTCTACTGGTGTGGAAGGAGCAATCCTTGTCCCATGAAATGTGGCTGACCTGAATCAGAGACAAAACAGAGTCTGCAGGTCTGTGGCTGAGCAGCCAAACCTCAGAACCACAGAATAGTTGGGTTGGAAAGGACCTTTAAGATCATCACGTCCAACCTTAAACCCAGCACTGCCAAGCACTAAACCAGAGCCACAACTTCATGTCTTAAACCCCTCCAGGGGTGGTGACTCTTCCCCTTTGCCGGGAAGCTGTTCCAGCCCGACTCGGGGCAACCCTCAGCACCAAACGTGGAGCGTGTGGGAATGCTTCCCCTGTGAGCTGACACAGCTGCTCCACGGGCTGTGGATGGAAACTCTCCTCCTTCCCAGGTCCAGGGGTGTCTCTCTGGTTCAGCCCCTGCAGATGAACTCTCTGGAGATGTGCTTACACTTTTCATTCAAGACAGGAAGGGCGAGTGAGCGCTTTTAGATTATCAACACCTTGAGAAAGAAATGTGCTCATTAGAGTTATGACAGCCCCAGTGATTCATTAGTGGGAAAGAGGTTATTATGCAGTTGCAGATATAAACCAGAGCTGATCTGAACAGACTGAGTTCCCTCAGTAGTAGCTTATTACCAAAGAATTAAAGGTTGCACTGGGATCTGCATCTAAAATTGGAGGGAACTTCTCGGCCAGCAATGCTTTGGTGCTATTATTGTTTTCAACTTGAATTGCTCTTTTCCCTTGTTGGTATTTGCTCTGTGATGTATGTGTGGAGAGCAACTGTAACACTTCTCCAGAACAGTATAAACTTGTCATATTAAATTTCACTTGGAAATTAAAAGGTTTCTAATCAGCAGAGCAGCGAAGCTCTGGAACAGCTTTCCAGGAAAAATGAAGGCCAATAAATTTAATCATAATGAAGCCTGAACAGTTTATAAAAGGGATTATGTAACATAGTCCTTAGAATATTAGGGGACTGAAACTGAAGATCTCTGTGCCTCATTTTCCAAACTCTGTTCCTGTGTCTGGATGTTTCTCTCACAACACATTTTTGCAGATAATTCTGTGATCACTGCTGCATGAAGAACACCAGTCAATCTCAGGGTACCATTTCATGTTGCCCCACGTTTACAGCTGCTAAACTTCAGTTTAGAAATATCTGCCGTGTCACATTATTTTAGTGTTACCTCTTCCTGCAGTGGAGGTGGTTGTTACAGGGCTGGAGGGAATTTAGCATAACACAGGTACAGCTGTAGAAGGTGAGAGGTCCAAGTAACCCAGCACTTTGTTTCCAAGGGTGGCTGAGAGAAAAGACTTAATGAGCACAGAAAGACTGTGGTAGTGCTTCTTAGAAGTCCTTTCCTAACCTCCAAGAATTTAATGCCCAGGGACCTCACAGCTATCAGATCTAGTTCCTCTGGGCTTCCTAAGCCCCCCTCTCTGATTTTTCTTCTCTGAATTAAAGCAGCCACTCTTCTAACACTTAAAGGCTTTTGACACTGGTGCAAAGGCTTCCACAGCAGATCTGCGCTGCATGGAGAGGCTTTTCCTTCTGATGCCTGCTTGCCTGATTTTATGAACACAGACCAAAAGTGAGTATCCAGGAAGCTCAGGTGTACTCTCCTCCTGACCTTCATCCACCCCTTTNAAGTTGACATAAAGATACTCTCTCTTGTTTTGTTCTCTATTTCTTTCCTACCATCCCAACATTCAGTTTTCCTTTTGCATTAGCTGCTGAGTTCTGAGATATTTTCATGGAACTTTATATTCTCATCCCCAAATCTCATTCTTGAACATCTTCAAGCCCAGTTTTCAGCGTGCCCTACCATTAATTGGAGCCGCCTTTGAGAATGAAAATACTTTTCTTCCCTCCATTAAGAGAGAAAATCAGTCCTAACTCAACCTCTAATTCCCTAGTTGAGGTTGGCCACCTTGGCTCCCAGTTTATTTCTGTGCTTGTTTTCCATTAAAAAATAAGATAAATCTGTGTCTGCCTGAAATTCTGTGTCTGCAGCACAGCTGCAGGAAGGTGACAGGTTTTTTTACTTGTTGGAGCTGCAGCTCATCCTTCCAGCTGTGGAGATTATCTTCCCAACAGCACGTGAAACTTGGGATCTTATCAGGACTTTCTCTATTTAGAGACCCGTTCTGAAATTAACCATTCACATCAGAATAAAAAATTTCAAATGTTTTACCCCCCCCCCCAAAAAAAAATTAGGTTAAAAATTCACAGCATTTGTAAAAAGAATGTAAAAATGAGCCATATTTGGGGCCTTTTCTTGGGTGCTGTGATCCTCGTAGAAACAATGGATTGCAGTGTTTGCTCTCTGGATTATTTAGGTTACAGAGAGTGCAGTTATAAGCAAATCCAGGAGTTTCCCACCAGCAGTGGAGAGTGTGGGAAATATCAGCAGTGCTCCAGAGTGTCAGCACATTTCCTTCTCCTTAGCTTTATTTAGTCTTTGTTACTAATTGCCATTCATTTTTGGCTGCTAATGTTAATTTTTGCTGGGTTTTTCCCCCTCTGATCAGCTAATTCCCTGAGAGATTGTTTTGTGCAGTCAGATCAGTAGTTTACATACTTTATCTAGAAACTCATGGTGCTCTTTTCTTATCCTAAACAGCCAGTGAAGCAAAATGGGAACTGGAGCAGGCACATTCCCAAAAAAACCAGGCTCCACTGATATTCTGCTTTGCTCATGGATAAATCAGAACGAGCTGGCAAAGTGCAAGTCTTGAGTTTTTATTCTCATTTATTGTACGACCCGACAAAGTTCATACAACCCATCCACAGAAGGAGCTAATTAATAGGGTGTCATAAGGTCTGAGCAGTGCTTTTTATAGCTCCTTTAACCCTTGTGGGAAGCTGTTGTTCAAGGCAATTTTGGCTGCTGGCTGACACTTCTGCATGCAGGACTACGGGGACCTTTTTTTCCGGGGATTTTCCAATTATGGCTATTGGAGGTTCAGTATTCCTGGAGGAATAGAGTTGAACGTTATTAATCACAAAGGACAGTATTAAAAAAAGGTGGCTCTTTCCTGCACTCTGTAAAACATGATCCTGCACACTGTCTGTGGGGAATTTGTGAGGTTTTTTTTAGAACAAGAAAACCCAATGCTATGAATCACGTGGGAGTTGGGTTGTAACACCCAGCTAATATTTCAGTTTATCTGATAGTTCCTGATTAAGTTTATCTTTTAGATACCTCCGTCACCTGTGGATATTCAGTCTTTCCCCTCTCTGTTTAAAATGACACGCAGAATACCAAACACAGCCAAACCCATTTTTCCCCCGTGCAAAATGCTCAGCTCCAAATGGATCAAAGAAAATTGCTGTGCATGAAAGCAGGTGTCACCAAAAAGCTTTACCAGTGATACTGGGGTAAAAACAACAACAAAAAAAAAACCCCAAGCAAAAGCCATCCCCAAACCAGCAGCATGTACACAAACTCTGATTGCACTCACACTTATAAATAAACTGAATATCCTGTGGGAAGTAAACCACCCAAAACAATGTTCGAGAGACACTTTTTAAAAAATTCCTTCTGGAGAGCCAAAATTTTGACTGAACTTTTAGGAACTTGACTTTAATTTTTATTTTTTTTTAAATGCTGCTGGGACAAACAGTGCAGCTCTTTGTTTGGTGCATGCTGAGGGAGAGATGCACAGAAGCTCCTTCCTGAAGGATTTTCTCTCATTTCTCTCTGTCAACCTTGTTGTTTAACAGCAGTAACAAATGATAACATTTTGCAGGCGCTTGAATCTAAAGAGCACCAAATGTGCTCAAAGAGAACTTTCTAGAAACTGTGGGTAAAACTGCAAGGGGCAGGTTTTTCCCCAGCCAGGACAGGTAGGACTGAATCCACTGCCCTCAGCAGAGAGGTTGTGCTGCTGTGCAAACCTCTGAAATCATCCCAAACCTGAGGAAAAGCTGTGTCAGAAGTGTGGCCTTAGTGATGGAAAATTATTTAAAAAAATAAAAAGGAATCATGGCTTTATCTTGAAGTCTATTTCTTATGGGATAAAGGTCCAGAAGGAAGAGGAAAGGTTGGTATTTCAGAAGCATTTCTAGCAGCCTGGGAAATGGCCACGCTCTTCAGTCTTGAAGGTCAATGTAAAGGTGGATCTTCCGATGAAGATGAGAAATCAGCCTGTAAAATGCTTGGGACAGGACTGGTGTTTTTGTATGTTGGCCAGCTGCACCAAGGCAGTTTGTTCTGTTTGAGGTGTCCCTGCATCACCCCATGAGAATAAATAAAAGGAACAATCAGGGAGAACAGGGAGGGCTTTGCTTGTGATATTTACTTCTGGGGAAAATAAAGCCCCAAACAATTCTAAAAAGGCCCTGCAGTCAAAGGGACCTTGTAAAAAACCACTCCAAGTGTTGCAGAAGGGCTACAGCTCCTCTCTGCCATCAGCTGTGACCCTGCTCACTGCCATTTTCCTTGCCCTTTCCTTTCCATGATCATCCATGTGCCCATCTACCCGTTATTACAGGGAGATTTCAGGGCTGGAAGTGTTGGAATGTGGGTTTTTAGTATGTGGGACTTTATTTTGGCAAGCCCTTCACAGTATTTGTATCAGAATTGCTCACAGACCTCCTTGATCTGGAGTCTCAGTTTTCTTTGGGAGAACAGTGGAACTGGAAAGGCAGTAAGAAACTCAGATTTTCCTTTTTTATTGCCTTGATTGCTACACAGTGCAGTTGTGGAAAAGATAGGTGAGTCCTTGGTGTGGCTTTGGTTTTAATATTCCTTTTGGTTATGGAGTGACCTGCTATTTATGAGTATAAGGTTTTCAGTTTTCATTTCTTTATCTTCAAAGCCTGGTTCTTGTTGACGTTACCTGTGTGAAAAATTGAAATAGCAGATGTGCACTGAAAATCTTACCACGTTTTCTCTCTACAGCAGCCTTGATTAAAATGAAAATAAATATACAGGGGGAAAAAATGTGACCTAAGAATGTGCATTATTCAAAGGAATCCTTTTATTTTTTTTCAAATGAGGCTTTAATAGGATTATGTATGTATGTTTTATGATATTGAGACTGGCATACCATTCAAACCTAAAAACCCCTTTTCATAGTTGGATTTAATGATTCCAACTTCTTTGAAGCTTAACATATTTTCACCATATGGCAAGCATTTAATTTTTCCTATTTTTCTAGCGGAGATTAAATTAAAATGGTTATTTGGTTTAGCAAAACCCTTCAACCTCTATGTGCTGCAGGTCAAGGATTCTGAAGGCTTAATCCTCACTACCATCCCGTACTTTTCTCAACAGTTTGTTCCAAAACCTGATGAAGTCAACCAAGATATTCCCACCTACACCACGCTAAAATTAGGAAGCAGTATTTCTTTTTATGCATTTGAATTGAGTAACCCTGTCATGAATACAACGTAAACTCTGATGTTCGTAGATTCCACATTCATGCCTGAAAAGAAAAATTAAAAATTGCTGCAGGCAAAAGAAACACGTAGCAGGGAGAGAGGAGCTTTGGATTCCATCTCTGGATAAAATGTGCGTAAGAAAATTTAACCCAGTTCTCTAAAAATCATGTTTTGTGGCCCAGTGTCATAGAATCACAGAATGGCCTGAGGTGGAAGGGATTAGAGAACCTTCCACTATCCCAGGCTGCTCCAAGTCCCATCCAAGCTTGGACATCTCCAGGGATCCAGGGGCAGCCACAACTTCTCTGGGCACGCTGTGTCAGGACCTGCCCACCCTCACAAGGAGGAATTTCTTTCCAGTATCTAATTAAAACCTGATAGTGTGAAACCATTTTAAAGAAATATATTTGTTTTTAGATTTTTTTTTTGCAATTATAATAAGTATTTCTGTTGTTACAGCATGAAAGCCTCAATTGCACTTGACACAGCGAAATTGAGTTTCTATTTAATGCCGTGGGAGTTTCAGAACAGACTGGCCAGATTTTCTTGACATTCTACCTTCCTGAATACAAAGTGCAGCTGCGAATCCATCTGTGGCTTTATTTTGTTTTGATTTGTTTCCCATTTTGTGTTGCTTGGTTTGGCTGTCAGGCAGAGGGGGAACTCAGGGTAGGAAGTTGTAGCCGTATCTGTCATCTCACCTGAAGCAGTTCTGGAGATTTCTGTAAACTGTATATTCTTTGGCTCCTCTACAAAAATGTGAGAATATTCAGATAGAGCTGTAACTGATGCTACATCCGCTTCTTGGAAGAAAAAAGATTTAATGCAAAGATAAATCAAGAGTACAAAAGACCTTTCTTCACTTTCACTTATTCATTGTATATTCAGTTTGCTTTTTATCACTCTTGGAGCAAAAAATACCCTACACACAACTACATCTCTGTAAGAATGAGCCCTTCCATTTCAGCTGTGTTATCTGTGCAGAATTCCAATAATTTGCTTGGGACATGGAGAACTAATCAGTGTGAAAATGTAAAATGATACAGTTACTTCTCTTTTTAAAAATCATAACATCCAAGCAAACAAAGAATCCAAACACAGTTTGTTTTTCTCCCAGGAAATCACACACTTTCAATTCATGCATTTTAATTTCCATGCTTCTTTCTTTTTAAAAAGATGGTTTGTTTTCTCTTTCCCTCTGTCTAATATGAGAAGTTATTTCCCATTAAAATGTAGTTTTCATTCTTCCTTGGGCTATTAGATGTCACTGACTCGAACAAAGGAATCTTCACATGAATCATTCTACTTCCAGTCTTTCATTTTCCTATCAAAATCCCAATGCTACGGTTGTAAGAGCATGAATTTTAGTCTTGAAAGACACAAATTGTCTTTAATTCCATTAATGTTAATCATATTTTATGGCACTCTGGACCTTGTGGGATGAAACTCCTCACTGTACTTAAATAATGATATCCCTGCTAACTCTCATTTTCCTCCACTCCCTTCTACACACATTTTACCACCCGATCTCTGCTGGTGGTGCTTGCAGAGCCCTGTGCTCGTGGATTGCATCTATTTCCCTTTTAAAACATTATTTCCCTTTTCCAGGTGCACTTGGCTGCGTGCCTGGGTGCAGTACATCCAGTTTGTTTTTCCAGCTTCCCACTGCTGTGGGAGCTGAGCTGGAGGAGACAAACCTCCCGAAGCTGCTTCCCAAATCCAGGAAGACTGAGCACATAAACCCAGGCAATATTTATAGGAGTTTCAGCTGGAAACACCGGCTGCCAAACGCTGACTTATTTTGTTTTCATGTTTTACCTTTGTGTTGCTCAGTCAAAACAAGTTAATTTTAAATGGAATGTTTTCATTCTAAGGGAAAAAAAGAAAAAAAAGGAAACAGAGAGGCTCTTTGTGAGGTGTTATTTTTAGTTTTACCACCCCAAAACGACTGATAGAGGAGAGTTCTGATTTCTGTTGTCTATAAAACCTTTAGGTTTTGACCTTGCAGTCTTATTTATTATTGCAAAAACTTTTCTATTACTTTTTAAACCTCTCTAGTCAGGGATTTACTCCTGGATGAGCACTCACAGTCACCCCATGATACAGCACAGCAGAAGCCAGTGCAGACAGATACACATTTCTTGAAGCATAAAATCCCTCTCCACAGTAAGGAAAAGGCTTCTGTTGGACAGAAGACCCTTTAGATTTTGTCCCACTGGGTTTTGTCTTTTCTCACTGTTTTTTGGGGGGTTTTTTTGTCCTCATTCTCTTTATTTTTCTTACCTAATACAGCATGGAAAGCTGACTGGGCCTTGCTTTCAAGTATTCGCCGTGTGGAACAGCACCTTGCACAGCCTGTGAAGGGAACAACATCAATTTAAATTTATGAGTGCCATCCATATTCTCTCAGCCTTCACAGCAACTGTTTCTGCTTTTCCTGCTCCCCCCAAGAAGGGTGTGTGTGAGGGGAGAGGGAACAGAAACTCCTCCCCAATTGCTGGCCCAAAGAAATGCCATTCTGCATGAGAGATGTGGCGTCAAAAATCACATTTATTTTATACTCTTAATATTTGTTCTGGATTTGGACTGGATAGTTTAGTGCAGAGGTACTTGAGGGAGCTAATTTTGTGACTAACATGTACATTAAAAATAACTTATTCATGCAGCTTTGCCTTGAATAATTGGTCCAGGTACACTTATTTGTAAGAATGTACAGGTATTTTTTATAAATCAGAAAAATTCCCAAGACACAGAGAGCAATAACAGGAATAAAAACTGTGTAATTCTGCTTATGTTTTCTCTTTTCAGGTTTGCCAGCCTGAGTATATTCCAAGGTGATTAATACCATGAGTGAGTTCTGTAACAGCAGGACTTTGTGTCAATTCAATATCTTTCAATGAATCAGCTACAGATTCTTTTGGTTTTGCTTTAGAGCAATGTGAAACTCATGGTCCGGTTTGATTTCCATGTGAACACAGGTGAGAGTTGTCAATTTTGTCTCAATTTTGGCTTGAAAGCTGAGGGTGGTTTGGTTTTGGTTTTTTGTTTTTGTGGGGGTCTTTTTTGGTTTTTTTTTGGGGGGGGTTTGTTTTTTTGGGGGGGGTTGGTTTGGGTTT
>VZDJ01000116.1:24965315-25048826 GCA_008694505.1 Cyanoderma ruficeps | reverse complement strand
TTAAAAAAAAAAAAAAAAAGGTAAATCAGGCTGAACTGGCAAACACTTGGAAGAACAAATTTCAGAACTATTGCCCACTGGATGATGTATGTACTGCTCCAGGCTGCATGCAATAAATCTGCAGGCTGGCTGTAATGGATACCCCAGCTAAGCAAACCTAGGAATGACATGGAAACCACAATGTAGTAATAATGCTATTCCCCTTCTATCTGGCCAGTGCTCATTTAGCTATTGCAGCTCAAGTCTGGAGCTGCATATTTACACACAGGCATAGCAGGTTGCTTGAAGAATCTGGAATTATGATTTGATTTGGTTTGGCAAATGATAATGGCCACAAATAAAAAATGATGAAAAAACAACCAAAAACTAAAATCCCCAAGTACAATACTTCTTTTTGAGTGACAGTTTTGGGGATGAAACTGATTATGCTCCCATAAAGCTTAATACAAGGGTTTTAAAAAAATATTTTATCTAATTTCCTGTCCTTTTAGATGCTATCTGAGTACGGGTCATTTCAGCTCTTAAAGTACAGAAACTCTGAAAAGCTTAGAGCATCTTAGCAGCATTTTTCTCCATGATTTCTCTCTCCTTCATTTGCTTTCAAACTCTGATAATACATTGCCTCCCTAGCAAATAAAACCTGATTATAAGTCATCATCTCCTGTTTGAAGTGCACCAGGGCGCTATAGAAAAAGTTTATGTCCTTTTTGCCACATATAACCTATAACAGTTACATCCCATCTGAACTGTACAACAGGAAACAAGTCAGGACAGACCAGAAGAGAGAAACTCAGCAAGAACTGGATGTCTAGAAAATGCAGTTCCTGATGGGATCCAACATATGCAGAGCTAAATGCACACCTATACATGTACAGAGTATCTCTTTCTGCCTCAAGATAGACTGCAAAGAATAAGAGGAAAGTTTAATTATACTTGCATTTGACATTCCCAGGAAATGTGACACGATGGTGGCGAAGGTGGGAAGTGACAGACAAGTGAGGATGTGAGAAGGAACCATAAGCTCCAACTATGCACAGAGGTAATTTCACTGTAGGACTGCACTAGAAGCCTGTTCCATTTTGTTTTAAAGTTCATTATTATTTCTCCCTTCAGTGCTATTTTTGAGCTATTCAGCAGCAGATCCTGGTCCATTTTCAGCCATGACCTGTTATTACAGCAGATAGACAGGGATGTTCCCATGCTCCCCCTGCCACCTGCCTGGGAAGCCACCAAGGTCCTCAACTCCTGGTCTTGGGCTTAAATCACAAGACACCTCCCCTTCTTTCCCAATACTCAAAAGCATGGCTACAGTTTGCAAATCCCTAATTGCTAGAAATAACATCATTACTTAAAATCCGCGTGGAACAAAATATTTTCCATTATTCCTTTGATGAATCCAGGCATGTGTTTCAAGGCTCCTGCTCTGAAGTCTAATAGCTTCTCCATGCCCTAGTTAGGTCAGACAGGGCCCTATTCATAGCCCATAAATGAGGGGAGAATTTATGATCTCCCTGACTCCGCGGGACAAGCTGCAGGGAAGGCTCTTTCTGTGGGCAGGCACGGATCTTCCAGCCCAAATGGCAAGAGGATGTGGGCTGGCCACTGTCTGCTGCTGACTTTTCTTCTGGCTGCTGTTTTGGAGGTAGTAGTTACATTGGTGGTTCCTTGCTCCATAGAAGGAGCCCTGGCTGGATGGAGGGATGGGAGTGCAAAGTGTCCTTCCCTTCTGGAGCAGCTGCCCTCAGGATGGGCTGAGAGAGAGATCAGATGGAAAAATGCTCTTCAGCTGGGAAAGGGAGCAACATCTAGCCTGTGACCTGGGATGGGGCCACAGGCTCAGGGACAGCTCAGGTTTGGGGGCTGCAGGCTGCCTGGATGGATGGAGAGCTACCAGGGCAATGAAACAGGGACCCCACAGGGGGCTCACATTAATTCTGACACATCGATTTATGTAGTATTTGATTTTCACCTTCATATTATTTGAGTTCCTGAAACTGCATGGCTAAAACCACGTGAAAATAGAAAAGCATATCCAAAGAGATCTCTCTGCAGATCTGGGAGGATGCTCTCCCACAGCAGGTGGCTGATTCCCATGACATGGCCAAGGTACCCCTTGCACCCACCAGGAGATGGAGATGGGAACAGACACTCCCAATAGAGCAGTTTCAGCTTCTTGGTGAAAGTCAGGAGCAGTGGAATCACCTTTTCAGCATCTGCAGGCGGTTAGTGGCATTTCAGTCCCAATTTTTCACCTCCACTTTCTCAGCTCCCTCCTCTGTTATCTGAGAATATCCTCTCTGCTCAGTCCTTTCTCAGACTCCATGCTCTGCCCTGTTATTGCTCTGTCCTTGCACTTGCCTCTGCTGGAGATTTAAAATCTGTGACTGGGAAGGCAAACCCCAAACAGCTGGGATTCATAATAACTCACATTTCTAAATGAAAAGTGAACTTGAAACCATATTTTTCATATTTAAAGGCAGGGCAAAAAGAGCCCTTTCAACTGTTTGGAAACACGTTTTGAGTTAATGAGTTTGTTGATACCAACAAACTGGCACTTCTGATGGGAAAAGCCTCGAACAGCTTTAAGACACACACACACAGATGGTTTATATACCACGAAAGGGACTTAACCAAATGAAATCTCCCTAACAGCAAGACAAGGTTTTTAAAAATGGCATTAAATGGATGCTCACTCATCCTTTCACCCCAGATAAGTGCAATGTCTAGTGAAGCATTCAGCTGAAAAGTCCAACCGAGGAGACTGGGCCTCTCACCCCAGCCCCTGAGCCCAGATATCACATGCAGAAACAACCTGGAGAGGCAGCAGGGCTATTTTCCTCCAGAGGATATATTTTTGTGTGACTTCAATGCCAAAAATGTAACCCTGTTCACATTAGAGAGAAAACAACCAAAATTGTCCACGTTCTCCTCCAGTCAACCTAAATCTGGTCCACATTAAATTGTTAAAAGCCATCCCTTGGAAAGAAAACCATTATGAATATGAGTAGATGAAGCAGGAAAGGGAGTCCAGAAGCTAAAGCCCTCATTTTAATGACACATAAAAATCACAGGAGAGGAGAAGGAAATGTCAGGAGCTGGCACCCTGGCAATACGCTGATGAGAAGGGGACAGAACTGAACTGCCACCTTCTTGTGCTGGAGGCACGGGCTGTGGAGAAGGAAACA
Source organism: Cyanoderma ruficeps (assembly GCA_008694505.1). Lineage (NCBI taxonomy): Eukaryota > Metazoa > Chordata > Aves > Passeriformes > Timaliidae > Cyanoderma > Cyanoderma ruficeps. The sequence goes on along the minus strand of VZDJ01000116.1, from coordinate 25,045,641 downwards.
CGTCTTGCTGGTGCCTTCCCTACCCACTGATCTGCCTTTTAGCACAGGAAACATTTCCCCTCACACTTTATTTTAATGGCTCTCTTTCAACAGCTCCAAAGTTGAACCATGTTGCTAAAATATTTGTAAGCAGAGCAAAGTGTGCTTCAGGGCTGTGCGTGATTCCTGGGGTAAGGGCTTCTAGAAGAGCTGATTTAATCATAAACCATCTCCATCTAATGATAATAGTTTATGTTCACATAGTTCCACCATCTGAACGGCTACATCAGGGTTTGGTGAGCCATTCAGGGGAGGTCTCTGTGGTTCCATGCACCCAGATAAGCACGCAATGCCTTCAGAGCCACATGGGTGCTCCGTGGATATTTTATCTCAGCAATCAGGACCCCTGTCATGAGTTTGTTTGTGCAATATCTGCAGTGATAGATGGCTGTCTGTCCTTACAGCCCTTTGTGCCAGCTGGGGGAAGGGGTTGCTGTTGCTCCATTTCCCAGACAGACAGACAGACACATTGACACGCACTCACTGGTCCCACAGCAGCAGTGGGAACCAAACACCCACAGCTCCACCAGTGCTGTGCTGCAGAGCTCTGTCTCTTTGTTCTTATCACTGTTATCATCTAATGTTGGGGCCTCCTGCTTACAAACCACATGTCGTGTTAGTCTGGGCTACAATCGATTGTGACTAATTACCCAAACACTGCTCTCAGAAAACATGTAGAGGCTTTATGCCTCTGAGCACTTTCATCTCTATTACTGGTTGAAATTGGCCAAGGTATTCGCAGGTTTCAGAGGGAACTGACAGCTACACACCTACATGCATGCAGAATTTAGTAATACAAATCCTTTTTCTTCAGAAAGCAGCTTAACAACTATTTAACAGACAAAAATCCCCAAATGCTGCCACCATAATTACATTTGCAGGAAACTACATCAAACCAGGTTAGTTATTTCACACAACAGCTGACATAAATGTCAAGTCAAGAGAGGAGTTTTTTTGTCTCTGTACATATTCTGGTCTGCAGGGTCTGGATGATTCTACCAGCCTTTGGAAGCAAAGGCGTGAGAGAGCTTAGCCTCTCATAAGGATGTTGGTAGGTTGCTGAACGTCTGACTCAGCTTCTGGTTTTCTCCCAGAGCCCCAGACACTCCTTTCCTTGCAGACAGTTGAGTGCATGAGTTGAAAAACTGTATAAAACATTGGGAGGCATCAAGTACTGGCTTCTGCCAGTGATTGACTGTGTCACCTGGTAAAGTCACTTAGAGAGGTGGTGCTCCCTTTCAGTGCGAAAAAACCACTGTGAATCCCTCATGAACAGCTAAATATTACCCCCTTTTATATTTTCCCTTTACTTGACATCACACAAAAGCTAGTTTTTGTATCTTGTGCAAGAAAAATAACCAAGACAAAAGAAAATGAAAGTTGTCAGCTTTCCCTGCTTGTTACAGCAGGTGGTCTTGAAAAGGTTTTACATTCTTGGTGGTCTCAGATTAGGGCTGTAAAGTCAGACTCCTGGTCTCATTATAGGGCTTTTTTTGCCTAACATAGGGCTTGGCTCGAATCCCACTACTCACTAAACACAGTGTGACCCCGCTGGGCAAATTTCAGTAGCAATCATCCAATTTAATGGCAAAGGGCTGTGTTGCTTGACCTTAATATTGCCTAATGCAGGGATTTTCATGGGCTGGGAGCAAGCTTATAAAGAATTTGAAATCAATAAACATAGGAGACTGCTGTTAATTAGTGTTAAAAAGAAGAGAGGAAGAAGAGGATTCGTATCTCCAACCAGACAGGCATTTTTATTCCTCAAAGTGCCAGTCTGAGCCTAACTGGGAACAGACCACTGGCCCAGTCACGGTACACAGAGCAGCTCCAGTCTCCAAAAGGAACTTGGGGTGGGTGCAAAGCACACCTTTGCAAAAGGATTTGGGAATACCAGTTCAGGATTGCTTGGAGACAGACCTTTAGAACAAAGCCAGTGCTACCACGAGCTTTTGCAGGCGCAGCGCTGCCTGTGCTGCAGGGCTGAGGGGAGGACACGGAGTCTCAGAGCCTGTCACGGCCGCACAGGGCTCGGCAGGATGGAATGACACAGTGCCCTCAATTCCCGGAGCCGCAGGCGGGCTGGGCGGCCGGCACGGCGGGAGAGGCTCCGGCAGCGCCGCAGCCAAGGCTGACACACGGTGCCCTGGGGTGCGGGGATGTTTCCCCGTGCCCAGATGTTGTTCCCGCTGTCAGTGGCATGCCCTGAGGGCACGCAGGGCTCGCACATCGGGGGCTGCTCCTCGGCAGCCCCTGGAACCAAAATGTGCCGCCTTGCAGCTGCGGAAGGGCGAGAGAACAGAACAGAGCGCCGCCGCTAACCCCCTCAGACTGAGCACGGCTCTGCCGCCCCTGCCTCAGATCAAAACCACTTACAAGCACTCTTCTGTGGCTGTCTTCCCCGGGATTTCTGCAGGTGCCACTGCCTGTCGCGGTACTCTTGGATATTACCGCTCCTTTATGGGGGTGGGACACGTTCCCCCGGGGCCCTGTGTGTCCCAGGCAGTCACGGGCAGATCAGGGTAAAGAATGCGGACAGGCCTAGCTTGCAGCTCCGAGATTCGTTTACTATAAAAGCAGAATATAAAATGCAACCTAACTCGAAGACACAGCAGAGGCTAGGACCTAAAATCTCTAAACGCAAAGTTAAAGCAAAAGGTATAACTAAAAGAAAAATGAAAGCAAAAGTCCTCTCTCAGGGTAGGACAGTGGATTTTAAGGGATTCCTCTGGGGGCTGAGTTCAGAGTAAGGATCCAATAGGGAGAGGGGAACAAGGCGGGGATTACAGTACTGAAACCAATAAAGAATCATAAAAATCTAAACAATTAATAAGGCATCGAAAATTGGGAGATTGATAGGAAACAGTCTGGAAGGGCAGGGTTTAGGAAGGATTGACAGCTAGGTAGGTGAATGCAATCTGAACAATACTAACCCTACAGGGAAGGGAGGGGGGTACAACTTAGGACTACATTATTAATATAGGGGACAGCAAAACAACCCGTTTAACATAAAAAACATACTGCAACAATTGCCCATCTCCTCGGGGCTGCAGGTGGCACAGCTGATGTGGCATTTCTGAGGGGATACCACCCTCCTGGATGAGTGTGTGGTGTTTCATCAGTGGCAGACACTTACTGCACACCTCATGGTTCAGTGCAGGACAAACACATTCAGGGTACCCAAAGCATCCTGCTGCCTGCTGGCCTTGAGCACAGCTGCACAGAGTGCTTGTCAGATGTCTCATGTGCCTTGATGGCTACACCTTTCACCAGAGAAAATCACAAGCAGTGCTAGGAATAACAGGTGGAAGTCATGCCCAGCTAAAACTGATTCAGATATGATTTTATCTAACGCTTTTTGTGATGCTGTAGGTTTGCTGCTGTTACTGCAAGAGTAACATTAAGAGACCACATGTCCTCTCCAGAATGTTACTTTTACAGCTTCAGTGCAATTCTCACATTTCCCTATACTTCAGAGTAGATTCACCATGGTGCAAACAAAACAATTTTATTCCTGTTGGTATGCATTATTTTGCTTCTGACTGTCAGCGTTAGCCAGGGAGCGAGACCCTGCAGGCACTCACAAGTGAAAAGTTCATCTTCCTCTTTGGTACCATTTCACCTTTTGGCCGACCCAACACCCTCCCCTTCTACAAGTACCCAGCAAAAGAAGTCACTGAGAGACTTTTCCACTGTGAACAGCTGGCAGGACACATGGCCAAGTGCTGCCAGACTGGAAAAGAGCATCAGGTCCCCCAGGGCTTGGGGGTGATGCTCAGTGGCTGGGTTAACTGATGGCTCACTGGGGTGGAAAATGGAGCAGATTTGTTTCTCAGTGACCTCAGTCAAGTTATTTCTGTACGTTGTGCCTCTGTTCTCCTATTTGAAAAAACAGAGGGATTATCAGAATGTCCTTTGTAAATCATCCCGAATGTTATGGATGAAAAGGCTCGGTAAGAGATATCAGGATTACTACACTCCCCATCCTCTCATGTCAGCCCATTGTCAACTTCCCTTTCCTCCCAGTGCCTCCCAGCGCTGCAGACATTACCCACAGCAGCTCAGCTGACATGAAGGGAGGCCACAGCAGCACTGTGGGGGTGACTGTCCTTACCCCTCTCTGGTGGCTCATGTCCCCCAAGGGTGGCACCAGCCCCACGAGTCACTGTACCGCCAATGGTGCTGGGCTGCAGCTGGGGCCAGCCCTGCCCACTGCCTGCTCCAACTCTTCAGACACAAAATCCCATGAAACAGCGATTTCTTGGGGTCAGAGGAGTCTCCTCTGTCAGGGGAGCATTGCAAAGCACCCCAAAATACCACAAGAATTGACTTACCACCGAGTCAAGGAACCTAATGCAGCACTCGAGCTCAGGCTGAGTTTCACAGAACTGCCGAAACAGAAGCCTTCCGATGGGCTGCTTTTCACATATGCTGCAGTAATCTCTCTCTAGAGGCAATAAAGAGAAGAACAGAAGCATGAAAATGAGAAGAGCTTTGCCTTTTGGTTGCTCATGAGTTTACAGCATTGCAAGTGAGTGCAGAACTACAATCCCAAATCAAAACAAACCTCCTTCTCCCTGCCACTATGTTTCAGGGATCCAAATACAAATATAATTAATGGCTCTAAGACTCAATTCAGAGAGGCTGAATTTTGTAGGGCTGATGTTGGTAAAGGTCAAGCAAAAGCCATTCAGCTATTATGAAAAAATAATTTCATATTTTTCTGTGGTGGAAATGTATGCAAAGGTACAGCTCAGAGTGGTGGTACTGGTGGGAATGTGGGGAGCAAATTGCGAGTCCTTGAAATATGAGTCATACATGAAAGGGTAGAAAGAGCTGGAATTTGTGGAGTCCTTCCTGGATGCTTCCTAGATATGCACTAAAGTGCCCCATATCTCTGGAAATGCTTAGCCTGCATTCTATTAAACAATTACAGTAAACTATGCATTTTCAAAGGTTTCAAAATTTCTGCTATTTAATTGCTGAGCATTAAGGAATGGATAGAGCATATGGCATCTGGCTCATTTCAGTTTCACACAGCACTCCTTACAGAACAGCATTTCCCCCTCAAAGCCATGTTTAAATGCCATTCCCCTGTACTGGTGCATCCACAACCATCACTCGCAGTAAAGCAAAAGGTGCTTTGCTCATCACAAAGACTATCAGCAGGAGAATCTGGATGAAGGGCAGGCAACATTAACTGGCATGGCACCAGCACAAATGCCAAAGGCTTTGGATATTTTTCTGGTGAGAGCAGAAGATCCCTCAGCCTGCTTGGAGCAGCAATACTTGCTTGAGACACGTTATTCCTCTACAAGTACACACATGTCAAACAACATACTGTGTTTCCTTAGGCATTCTTCTCACCACCCTCCTCGCTGCCATATGGCACTTGCTGTTATTATGGAAACAACCAGCTTCTAAACACATAACACAGCACTGCAAACAGACATACCAAACCCACACAAGTTGTCAGCGCCTCGGTTACTTCTCTCTTGGGCCTGCAGTGGCTCCTGCAATGTCTTTGATTCCCCCTCTGCTTTGGCCCCCCACATCCCTCAGCTCCTCCCAGTCCATGGATGCAGGCATGTGTCTGTGATGGAGCTCTCCTTTGCCATTGAGGCACCCAGCTGAAGGACCTGCTCATCTCAGCTTGAGCCCTGGGGACCATGTTCTGCAAAACCAGGTCTTCACAGAATCGTCACAGAATGGATTGGGTTTGAAGGGATCCTAAAGATCACCTAATTGCATGTCCCCTGACACCTTCCACTATCCCAAGTTACTCCAAGCTTCATCCAACCTGGCCTTGAACACTTTCAGGGATGAGGCGTCCACAGCTTCTCTGAGCAACCCGTGCCAGGGCCGTACCACCCTCTGGGTACATTTGCCCTGAACAGAAAATGCTGTATGAGGTGTTGGACTATTGCCCTGTAGCTGGGTGACAGTGGGCAGGAGCAGCCAAGGCTGCCTCTTGTAAAAGGAAGGAGGGAGCCTGCCCAGTGCTGCATCTGCCTGTACTTCAGGAACTGATTCCTGAAGCACTTCAAGGGTGGTCACTAGAGACATGGGTTGGGGATAGCTGAAATGTGCTCTTAGTTCAGTGTGGTCCTGCTCTGGTCTTCTGAAGCAGATGGGAACAACACACCAGCAGCATTTTCTGGCACTGCAATTCCATTTTGGAATGGATATCACTCAATCTATCAAGGAAACTGCAATGTTTTGATGCTCTCTTGCAAGTAAAACTGGATCAAGATCGCTGTGTAAATCCTAACCGACCTCCAGTCAATCTAATTATCAGCAGCCACCCCCTGGCATTGGTTTGTTTGCCTGAGCTGGAGCCTTCAGCATGGAACATCATGGCACTGATACGTGTGGTGGGAAAACCAGCAGGATCACTGGGACACGGAGCAGCCTTGGGGTGTCCTTGTGGTGGTACCAGCTTGTGCTGCTTGACCAAGTGACATTTTTAGTGAGTCATTGCAGGAGGGATGTGCAGACATGTACAGGGCTGAGGGAAGTGTAGGAGTCAGGAGAGTGGATGAAAGCAGCCACTCACAACATCCCAGAGGCCAGCACGAAGCCAGAGGCTCAGCAGCTCAGGTGAGCTCTCCTAGGAGGTGTGAAGGTTTAACTACATCTGTCTGATGCTGTTTTCTGCTGCCTTGACTAACTAACTCTTGTGAGGGTATGAATAAAACATACACCCTGAATACCAGTAGCACACAGCCTGCCTGGTGGCAGGACTCAATCCCTCCAGAAGCCCAGACCCACAGCAAGCTTCCCCATGCCAGACAAGCAATGAATGAGGCTGTCTGGATTCACAACAGAGTAAACCAGAAATCAGCTGGTTTCCCCCATATTTTTCTCTTGTACAACATCATTTGATGGACAGTAATAATGTTTGTTGTACAAAATGCAGTTAGTTTACCAAAGTTGTTATGACACGGTGACACTCACTGTAGCAGAGGATGATCTACCAAAAGGGCCAGCGAGACCAGCTAAATTAGTGTGCAAATTGCACATCCACAACTGTACTTCATAGCACAGCAGGGAAAGAAAACAAACAGCTAAACACTACGACATATGTGGATAAACACAACATAAATAAGACATGAGCACGGACTTCCTCCGACTCTACAGAACTTGGCCAACACGTGAGAAGGGTGATCCATTCGTAACAAGGAAAAAGGAAATACCAGAAATAATCTCTGAGAACCCAACAGCCAGAGCAGTTCCCTGGAGCCATCCACTCCTCCATCATGTGCATTTAACTGCTGGATATACCAACACGGACAATAAACACACGAGGAAAATGCTTTCATTCCTTGTAGGTGACACAAACTATTTTCTTAGGCCCTGATCTTGCTCTTGGCCTCACTAAGTCAGCTAAAGGAATCTGCACTCAACTAATTCTTGGGATACACAGGCCCGGAGTGGACTAAGAAAGAAAAACACGTCTCTGAGCTAAAGCTGAGAAAGGAGCGGGTGGTTTTATTAGAGCAAGAAGTGTTTTAACAGCGTGCTGCACCCCAAAGATGTGGCTGGAGCACCTCGAGCCGTGCTCAGGAGCTGCTGCAGGAGGGAAGGGATGGGGAGGCAGGCGGGCACCGCAGCCAGGGGCTCTCCTGGGCTGGGGCTGAGCCTTGTGTCGCTCTCGCTCCGCCTGCCAGCAAAAATATCCATCCCGCTTCAAAAGTTTAAGAAATAGAAGGAATGATTTCCTGAGGAAATGGAAATGTTAAACACTTGGAAGTGAAACCATATGCTTATGATGATGAGGTGTAACTAAAACAGCTCTGAGAGTGATATCTTTGGTAGTCAGACCCTCCTGCCTCAGCGCCATCCTGTTTAACACCTGCAAAGTCACCCAAAACGGGGGTGAAAAGCTGGGTGGGTCAAAGTCTTGGGAAAGCAGACACTTCTCACTGACGTCAAACGCTTTATTTAGAAAATATTACTGGCAAACAACGCACACATGCAAGTGAATTCTCCATCTTCCTAACAGAGCAACAACACAGATTAATATAGAAAAGGTATTATATAAAATGCCATAATTAACATTCATAAGATAAATAAAGATAAATGATGTTTATTCATAATTCTACTGACTCATTTTTCCCTTTACTTCATAGCTTATGTATTGAAATACTAATTTCTAGAGCAACCAGCACAAAGAATATACCAAAATAGTTGCACCTGCATACATCACACTGTCACCGTTCAAAGCCTATGGCCAAAATTGTTCTTCAACAGATATTCTGGTAAGGTTCTGAAAAATACCTGAGCCCATGCCTAAGAAAAACAGTCCTATTAACAAAATTTTGTACCAGTCAAAACATACCATTGATGAAGTGAAAAACTCTACACAAGGTAATAGAGTTGCTGATGTCCAAATCCCCAAATTCCAATTAAAGGGGGGGAAAAATCTAATATTTTAATTAGATAAAAACCTCCCTATGCACTGTGATGATTTTTTTGATCTAATTTCTTATTTAAATACCTTTCATTTATTTAGCTGTCTCAAAATACCACTTTTGGAGAGAAACTGTGGTCTGCAGAGAGACCAGGTCCCCCTTCTCTTTCACATTTGCAATATACCTGTGGGTTTTGATGGGTTAGTGATGAACTAAAAAACTGTGTGATAACTCTTGGCTGAAAATCAGTCTTTTATGATATGCAGTGTAAACTGCAGGTGTCTAAGTAAGACTGCTATAAAAGTTGTATTTCTGCAACTCCTTCTGAAGAGCTGCAAATCCAAGCCCTGCAATCAGCTGGTGAGGCTTCCTCTGTAGATGTCTGTGGGGAGGGATGAGCTCAGTTTAAATCTCACTTTTAAAGTCTACAAAAGCCAGGAACATCTTTTCAGCTTTTTGGGTAATTTATTGGTGTGGCCAAGGATTGTGTTTATGTATTTATATTACTATGTAATATTTTATTTTCCAACCTACTGGAATCCCAAGAGCAGATTTTCCAAAGAAATGCGTGGAAAATTGCCAAGAAGACATGCACCATGCTGCTGCATGGGAACATTTGGACTTGACCTCTGAATCCCTGCTATCCTTGGCATTGAATCAGATGAAAACTGAGTAAGATCCAAATGCTAACTAATTATGCTGCCTAAAAAAGCCCCCACAAAACANCAACCAACCAACCAACCAACACCTGGAACCCCCAAAGAGCATGTAGGAAGACTTAATGTTTATTTCCTACTCACACTCAGTGATCCAAGATCAGAATTCATCTTCCCTTCCTTATTTTTTTTCTTTAAGGTGAACCAAAACCATTCAGATGTTATTCCAAGCCTATTATTTGTCTGCTGCTCTCTTCCTCTCACCTGCTTTGTTCCAGAACAACAAAAAGCATCCCAAATAAATGGAAGAAAGCTTTTGAAAGCCTCAGTCCCTACACTCAAACTGGGCAATAGTAGCCACATTGGAGCCTGGGGAAGTAGCAGTAAGCTCCTAAGACTGCTGGCACACCAAAAGTAAAACTTTCTTCCTCTAAGGGGCTGGGGCCTGTCAAAGTGATCCCAACATCCCTGAGATGGATGGAAATTTCAGCTAAATATGTTCCAAAATTGCACGCCTCCCTACTCCACCAAAATCAGGGAGATGCGGCTAAAAGAGATCCTTCCCTGCCCAACCCAAATACAAAACCACTTCTGGGTTTTTTTGCCCATCTTTGCTTTCTTCATAAAAGTTTCCTTACAGGGACAAAATGAAAAGGAGGACAAAGGCAGGAACTAAAAGCAAGATTAAAGAATATGCAGCACAACTGAACTAAACAGACTTTCACAGCCCATCATACACTGTGCACTTGTAGCAATTTCCTTCTTTTTGTCAAAAAAAAGGCCAAATCCTTTAAGGTTCACAGAATTATTTTGTGTCCATTCAGAGTACTAATGGAAAACAAATTGCATCTTTAAGCACTGAATAACCCCATTTAGAGCTATATTAATGTAAATACATTTTTCATTTTAAACCAGCAAGTCTAACACTGCTGCTTATAAAGATGTCTTATAATTTACTGCTGCTCTTCTCCAGCCAAAAGTGGAGTTACCACTGTCTACATATAAACTTAATAAACAGCACACACTAAACTGCCGAGACTTTCAGGCTGATGAAAGTCCCTTCTTATCAAAGGATCCTTTGTGGATATTTAAAAAGGATTTAAATTGCTTTGATTGCATTTTTAAGAGTGTCTGTGTTGCTCTTGTATTTCAGAATAATCTGGAAAGCTGGAACATTAGCTCTTGCATTCTATAAAAGACGGTTTTCCATCTCTAATAAAAATGCTTCAATACAAAAGATAATCCTTGTGTTCAAGATCAAAACCCCAAGATGGGTCATGTGAAGACCCTCTTATTATATTTTTAATCTTACTCCTAATTTTCTATGGTCTTCAGTCTTGGAGAGGTCATGGCCAGTCAGGACTTCATGGGCTTTGCTGGAAACCCAGGTTCTTGCAGTGGAAAGCATTCCAGATTTTTCTCTTTGAGAAATTGAAAATAGGGGACCATTTCTGATGAAGAAACTGGGATATTGCTATTTAAACTGCAGAGCCTGATCAAAAACCTGTACAGTAACATCGAGAGGGATTTCTTTTTCATTGTGCCTACTTGGGTATGTTGCAGGAATGGGAGGGAGCAACAGGAGAGAAGTTCCTTGTCCTTCTTGTCGGTTATTTTCTGGGCTTTGGGATTTTTTTGTTGTTGTTTGGGGCTGTTTTACAATGGAAACCTTGTGGTTAAGATGCTGAGGACTCTCCATTCGCCCTGTCTCCAGAAATGCATTTAAAAAGTGAGGCAAGCCAGATGGTTAGAGAGCACAAGACAGGAATAAAAATGTCACATTTCAGTTCATTCAAAAATTCCTATAAACTGTGGCAGTAAGTCATGTTATAAAAGCCTAATACAAGCATCCAGGCTCCCGTGGGAATTCAGTTACCAGCACAACCAATATTCTGTGCCCTGCAGACCTCAGTGGCACACTGCATTTATAAAATGGGGCTAATGGCACTGCCTGCCTCCCAGCCACATGGCCAGAAAAAGTCCATTAAAGTGTGGGAGCCCCGAGCGCTGCTGGATGGCCCTGTGGCTCCCGGCTATTTACTCACAACGCAAACTCCCGGAGCGGAAATTTAGTCCAGGAGAGCACAGCAGAGCCTTTTTTATCCATGAACCGCTGTACTGCTCCAGAACTTCACCTGGCACTTCCCAGAGATTAAAAACCACGACGCAGCCTCTGTCCTGGAGAGTGTTTATCTTGGCAGGTCCGGAGCCGTGCAGGTGCCGGACAGGAACTCTGAAGCCAAGGGCTGTGATGAAGTTCTCTTGCTGGTGGCAAAAGCACACTCTCTCTAGCCATAAATGTTTCACCTGCTTTCTTTGTTTTTTATAAAATGTGGAAATGGTTATGACCTGTGACAAGATAATGGCTTGATAGATTCCTTATTCTAAACAGTGGTTCATCCCGGTCTGCAGTTCAAACCAGCCCTTCATTGCTGAGGAAAGCTCTGGACCTAACATGTGAAGTATTGGGGGAGAACTTTCTTCTTGGCCTTTGTTCATTTTTTTCATTCGAATTTAGGATTTTCTACAAAAGACTTGGAGACCCTCATCTATGCTGTTACAGCAAGAGTTGTTCTGGCACAGACTATCTAAGTTTAATTAATTAAAAATAAGAATGCAATCAAGCTTACTTGAGACAATGAAATTACCCCAAACTGGTTTTAAGTCCTGCCAACTTAATTTTCTCTGCTTGTCAGCTGTCTTTTTTAAAACAAACAAAGTTTAATTTCCCGATCATCGAACACCAAATGTAATTATTCAGATGCAGACAGTGTTTGCTTTGTATAACTTCCCTTATTCACTCTCTTTTCATGGCATTAGGCTACAGGGACAAACTCCACACATCACAGCAGCATTACACTGGAGATGGAAACAGTCCAGTTGGACCGATATGGAAAACATGCTTGGAGAATATTGGAACAAACTCCCAGTTAAATACACATCAGTGATACATATGGATCTTCTCATTTGTTTTTTGAAAGCAGCTGCATTGAAGCTTTGCTCATGGAATTCTATTTGAAAGTCAAACCCTACAAGCAGTTGCATAAATATGTTTGCATGAGTACTTGAACCAGAACGCGTCCGTGGCTTTGTTGATTTTGGACAAAGATTTTGACAGGAGGGATAACAACCCACCCACCCTTTTTGTAGCAGCAGCAACACGAGGAAGATCAAACAAGATCCTGTGAGCTCAATATAATCACTGCACAGGAAAACATGAGTGGGGTCCAGAGCCTGGGGAGGGACCCTCAGCTCTCACAGGGGAGACATTTGGTCATCCAGCCTTGTGCCAGGAGCACAGTCAGATGGCAAAGAGAAAATGCTCTGCCCTGAGACCAGGCTGTTTGCCAGTGGAAGACAAATTCTCATCCTAACAAAATAACTCTGCTGAGTTATTCCAGCCCTCCCCCAACACTTCTGGTATCTTCTAAAAGTTACTCACTCAGACAACTGCATCCCTTCCATAAGGGTCACTGACCAAGCCCTGTGTTCAAAAGCAGAAACTGCAGGGTCACGGTTCAGCTGAAGAAGATGGAGTTTGCCAGTAATGCCTGAGCCTCTCAGTCAGAGAATCAAAAATATTGCTGTGTGAATTACGGGGTGGTGCAGGGAAAGACAACAAATAACTGCTGCGGATAATGAAGACATTCATTAAACCTGCTGAAACCAGAGAATATTCTGAGTTGGAAGGGACCCAACCATCAAGTCCAGCTTTTAAGTGAACAGCCCATATGGGGATTGAACCTCCAACCTTGGTGTTATCAGCACCATGCTCTGACCAACTGAGATGGAAAGAATGATTCCCATCAATTCCAGTAGCTCTTTGATCAAGACCACCTTAGTTTTCCCACCTCTCCTCTGTCAAGCACAATTTACATGAACAAACCTTTCAGTTCCACAGTCAACACGAGCAGGACAATGGAAATGCGTGCAGCAGGATTAATCGCCAGGAAATCTGGACTGCAAATGTGCAGTGGGAATATTTTAAAGTATTTTTTTTTAAAACTTAAATTATTAGGTACCATGTTCTTAAACACATCCTTTCTTTTACATTTGGCTGCCAGTTAAAATAACAGTGCATAGAAAGGGAACAAAAAGCAAAAAAGAGCAGGGAGACAGCCTGCCTGGCTGACAGACAGATGGGCAGGTGTGTTACACTTCTAGTGAAAAAAATTACCATTACTAGTAGTAAGCTGCTTTCCATTCCCATAAATTGCACTTAAAAAGCACATGGCCCTGGATCAATGCCTTTGGTGAGGTTTCCCAAGCCCAGTGTTTGAACAGTTGTCTTGTGGCCAGTCACAAAGGTATTCAGGGCAGGGTGGGCTTCCAAACTACTTCTCACTGATCACCAAAGATGCCCCACCAACATTTCCCAGGACTTTCATGTGGTACTTGTGCAGCCCCAGGGGAAAGGCTGCCCACACCAAAACCCTGACCACCACCCTGGCTAGAAAAGGAGTTTGCCTTTATCTTCTTAAATGACTTTCAACAATGTCTCTGTGGGCAAGGCCAGAGGACTGGAAAAAAAATCCCTCAAAGAAATATGAAAGCTCACCTCAGAAACGCCCTGTGAAATTCAGGGAACAAACACTTAGTTGTTCTCATTTTGTTCTGCCTTGGATGGGAATGACAGAACTGGATGATTTGTTCTCAAAGACCGTAGCTACTGAGATTTTTTTTTTTTTTTGGGACTTTTATGTCCAGTCTGAAAGTTTTTAACTGAAATACCAAACTTATTTTCTGTCTAGTGCTGTTATTTAGACTCCTGCCTGGTGGTATTCTGGGTAACACATGCTGAAAGAAAATTTCAGTAGAAATTGCAATTTGAATGTTTAATGTTATGAAATCTACAGAACTGTTGCTGTTGTACATAGCACAAAATAAACATCTCGATTCCAGGAAACTAATGGAGACATCTTGTGAATCACTTTCTTAAGATGAAAAGACTTCTGCAAAACTACTCTTTGACTTCTAAACCAACCTAGGTAGAAAGCAAAGCAGCTTTCCTTTCTCAAGACTAAACTCTTACCAGGTCAGTAAGTGGCAGAGTGCACAGAGCCACCAGCACATTCACTCTGAGTGCAAATTTAAGCAGCACACATTACTGACAGGCACATAATAAAACTATTCACAGGGATTACTTACTCTGCATGCTGTTCAATAGCCTTAAGCATCCCAGCCATTTTATTAGTGATTCCTTTAACAGAATAGTAGATGCTGTTAGTTGTTACTTCGTTGCTAAATTTTCTTGGGTATTTTTCTCTCAATTTTTTTTCTCCTGAGGTATTGAAACCCCAAGCTTCAAGTACAACAAAACTCCACACTGGTAAAACTTCACTTATTTTATAAGTGTTTGTCAATACCAACCTTTAAAAAAATTGCACAATAACCTCAACCACCAACCTAAGTAATCAGAGACAATAATATACTGAAAAACATAATCAATCCACAACGATTTTTAAGGGGTACCACTGACCTGGGACAACACTGCTAAATTACCACTTAACTGGATCTTTTGCTCAACGACAAGTGGTTTATTTGTAATAATACAGACACTGACTTTGCCTTGGTTTATATTGACAGGCTGATTTGGCTGCCTGCTGAGAGACAGCCCCCTCTGAGTGGGCGTGAAGGAGCTGAGCTGCTGAGTAAAATTGATAGGAGGAGTGGAAAAGTGGTTTTAAAGTCATTTAGAAACTCCAAATGCACTGAAAGTAAATTGTGTAAGAGGGGGATTGCCAGTGGGAAGTATTTTTTTTTCTCCTTTTTGACAGAAGTCTGCAGTACCAGGGATCCCTCCATACCAAATTACTGAGATGGATGCAGAGGGTGTGGCAGCTCATGTTCAGACACAAAAACCATGAACAGTCTTACTTAGGTCTACAGAAGGGAAAAAAAACCCAAAAAACCCAGAAAAAGCAATTTTAGAGAGAATTTCCATTTCTTTCTTATGAAAACTGGATTGTCATAGGGAAAATATGTGAAAACTTTTGCAGTTTTAGAAGTTATTCTAGTATTTGAATTTTCTCAGTTTATCTCTTTTTTTTTTCCCCTGGTCATTTCTTGGTTTATTTTCACACTGTCATAAGAAAAACATCTTACACTTATGAAGTGTTTTTTCCCCATTTTGTTTTGTACATTTCAACACACAGCCACAAATATCCAGCAACACAAAATAATGATGTTCAGATCTGCAAAACAAGAAGCCCAGACTATCACCTCCAAACTTACTGAAAAGATTTCATTGAACAGAAGACAAATTTAATAGAAACTTCAAGTAGGATTGCCTACCTCATAAGCAGTGATAGGATTTTTAGATGATGAAAATGTATTTAGACATTTTACTTCTCACTCGGAAGAGGATACTTTCAACATGTTGGAAGAAATAAATGAATAACTGAGATCCCAATGCTTGCCTAAAGCATTCTTCAGCACCCTTCCAGCCAGGTGCTGACCCACAAAGACATTGCTTTGCTCAAATATGTCGACTGGATTCACTGAAATCTAATCCAGTTATCTCATAAACTTTTACACCAGGGTGAACACACGGCAAGGAGTAACTCTGGTGTGGCAAAGCAGCCTCAAAACTACATGAAAAATCCATTCCCAAGTTATGCTGGTCGAGAACATATGAAGAAGTGAGGTGGATGAAGCCAGAAATAAGAACTGTGCAACTGCTTATGCTGTCTGCTCTCAGTTGGGTGACACCACCTTCCCTCTATGTGAAGCATCATCTCTCAGCCTGTAAACATGAAGGGATGCCCAGACATGGGGAAAAGGATCACTTTTATAGGGCAGCCACTTAGATTTGGGTTGCCCCTTCAATTCTCCTAAGCAGAGTAGCCTCTTGTGCTTGTACTTTCATGCTGACCTCCAGAATGGGTAGGACAGATGCTGTATGTGGCTTTTTGGTGCACAGATGTTTGGAGCAAGCTGTGGCTTCACCAGCAATATTCTGTGTCCCATGTGCACAGACAGACTGCTCCTGTCACCTCACAAGTCAGTGCAACACTTGCTGGGAGTTCTCAAAAGATGGGATTCAGGATTGCTGTGTGTAATTATCATTTTAGAGATGGGTAGGTTCTCCTGTGAGAGTGGGACATGGGAACACTCAGCACAGTGCACGAGGCTGGAAGAGAACCATCAGCTAAGGCTTAACAGCTCCATTCCCGGGACTGAGGTGCACTGTCTTCTGGGTCCTCAGCCCAGGAACTCTACAGAAGACAGGGATTTCCTCTTCAGCAGACACATAAAATGTACTTCTCTGAAAGCAAAAGGGGGAAAGGGATGGAAAAGAAGAGCCACATGGCTGATCTGAAAGGAAAGCATGCTTGCACCGACACTGAAACATTAGAGACATTGTTCGAGTGCAGTTCATCCTTGCAAAAATATTATCCTCGTCTGGATGCCAAGGTCGGTGAAAGTATGGGCTACTTGCCATGGAAGTGCTGGGTATTTAGGCTAGACCTGTCATGGGGCTTATTTACTCTCTGCGCCCAACGTTTCAGACACACTCAGGTGCAGTGTTCGTGTCTTGGCAGGAACTTCTCATTCATGCATTTTCTCCTGGTCCCCTTTGAGGAGTCTTCCTCCTCCGACATTGCAGTGGTTGAAATTTCACTGCTTGCTGAGAAAACCAACACTGATTAATTTCATCCTACTCACATGGAAGAGGTAAAGTATGCAGGTCTCCAGCCAGGGACAAGGAAATCCCTGCTGCTTACATGCCACATTGAATAAGCAGCCCATGGTTGAGGCCACTGGACTTCAACAGTCTTCATTCCACCCGCAGGAAAGGAGCAATTATCCGTAGCAGCATGGGGAGCAAACAGGAAGTAATGCAACACATTCACTTTTGATTATGGAATATCTTCTTTTCTAAGACATAATATTCCACAAGGAAGAATTCAGCTGCAGAGTTACGTCGACGCACCCCAAATTATTAAAGGAACGTGACTGAGGTTGCAAAGCTAAGCCTCAAAACCTTGGAAATACCTAAATTAAAGTTGCTGGTGCAGCCTGAATGCCACTGCTCACTGTGTGTGTGCGTTCTGGTACAGTCTTTAATTACATCACTGCAAACTGCTTTTCCCACAGGGTCTTTGCCTCATTCAGCACACAGAATGGACAGTGCTTAATAATGAGCAGCTATTCAGTGTTTGGTCCTCTCCTCTGGTTCAGTGTGTGGCCCTGGACTGCATTTACTGCACACCAGTCAGGCCTGCTCTGAAGACACAGGAATTCATTTCCCCATGGACCTTTCTGTGACATTCTCCAACACAGCCTTTGCATACCTCAGGTGTATTCATGGATTTATTTGCACCCCACCTCTGGGAGACAGAGACTCCAGTTTTGCAGATGGGGAACTGAAATACATGAAGTTTAAGGTAAAAAGTGTCCACTGATTGGTGCTGCTTGATTTTCTGTGTAGTTAACTTTAAATGCTGTTCTCTCTGTCCAAAGCCAACCTTCCATTTGCTTCAGTTGGACACGCTGGTAACCGAGACCCAAAAATCTCAAGGCAACTACTCAGAAAATGGAAAAAGCACAATTAGAGGCCAACTGTGAAAAACTAATTTTAAGTGACTTGCCTGTCATCACGTAAGATCTATCCCCGTCCAGCTCCTTAGTATGCTATTCAATTGCTTTGGCTATGAGACCATTTCCTTTGATGCTGCAAATCCCCATTTAAATTTATCACACACCTTTTACCTCATGCAGTAAATGAGTCAGCCATTCTATGCTCCTTTATTAGACAACCCAGTTCCAGCCCCAGACTAACTCAGGCTTTTGAACTGACTGCATTAGGGCTCCTAAGGAAGAAAATTCATTATTTGATATATATACTGAAAGATGAATTAAAGCTGCATAGGCAGCTTTAATTCAAAATTTATTTTAGGAGCTCATTGTTTTAACACATATTTTTGCATGCTTAACTTCCTAAGCTTTTAAGGAACTGAAGAAAAACTGAAGAAAAAAACCTGCTGTGGACCAGAGGAGAAAACCTTGCTCATTTGAAAGAGTTTACACAAAAGGCTGGGAACTTTCGACTTGGCAAGTTGAAGAATGTCCTTTTAACACAGATTTTCTTGAGCTCTTTCCTAAGTTTTCTTTGAAACAGAAACTCCATCATGTTGACACTCACAGTGACACCCATACCATCAGAGCTGACACAGGGCTGTCAGTGCATCTGCTTGTGCTGCTGGGAGCTGGGAAAGAAGCTGCGAATTGTGTTGGCTGATCATCCTGCGTTCTACTCTCTGTGGACCAAGACTCCCCTGTTTCTTCTTTCACCTTCCCTTCCTAACTTTTGCCATCTTCTCCAGCAGCACTGCTCCTCCATTCTACTTCCTCCAAGCTGAGCAAATTTCCTCCACTTCTACAGTCAATCTCAATCCATCTAGACAGTGGGTCCCAATTTCTCCACCCATCTGATTCCAGCACTTTTCCTACACTGATAGTCTGCAGCAGTAGAGGTGGGATATGGATTCACTGCACACCAGCAACTCTGCCACAGCTCTCCAAGTTGCTGGAGACATCCCCATCTCCAAAGGGATGTCTCCCTCTGGGAGACATCTGCAAAACTTTGAGTCTCAGTCTGAAGTGGCTGCTTGCTTTCACTGGAGGGAAAAGCATGGAGAGATCCTCAAGATGGGATCCTTCCCCGAAATGCACCTAAATGGCCTCTTTCATTTTTGACTGAGAGGATTAACAGGTAGATGAGTTGCAGCAAAATACTGAAATTTTGTCAGCTCCCTCAGCAATGTGCAATGCAACTAACATCCTCTGAAACTGCAATAGATCTCATACTTAGCCTGGATATTTAAGGAATAGCTATAATGGCGTTGATTCACCAGTGTTCACTCCCTCACCAGACTCATGCTACTTCTTTGTCTTTCTGATCAACCTTGGCTTCCACCTTCAGACTGTTAGTTTTAATAAAACAAAATTAAAAAGAAAAAAAGAAAAAAAAGTAGCACAGAAAATATCCAGCATGGAAAATTTCAGTCTACATAACTCTGGCAAGATCTTAATCTTATAATGTGCAACATTAGACAAATTCAATAATGGCTGGTGCTACCCAACCCACCAGTAACAGCAACCCTTACTCAGAAGGTTTGGCTTTGGGAGAAGTGTTGTTATTATTTATCATGTGTTACAGGGCCAGTTCTGTCCTGCCTGCTGGTGTTTGGGGACCTTGACTTGGGAGCCTCACTGGATGCTGACTGCAAAACTCTCAGAGAATGCTATCTTTGAGGGTCATATGGGAACCAAAACACAAGCAGCTTCTTTTTCCAGAGTTTTAGCCTAAGTAGATAAACAAAACAGCAGAAGATGAGGAAAAATGAGAGTGACTGCATAATATTCATGCAACATTTTGTATAATTTTATGGTTTGTAGTAATTAAGGATACCTCTCAGCTTATCAGGGATTAATATTAGCTTACTTTCCTTGAACTCTATTCAGTTCTTACATTATACATATTCCACGTGAGCCCTCTCTTCCCCCAATACTTCTGGCACAAATCTGAGTCTCTTTGGTAAGGACTCATAAGGTTATGAATGTCTGGACAGCCTGAGTAATGAAAGGCCATTTGGGGCCGAACCATTGACCACAGCTTTAACTTGCCAGGAAGCATAAAACATAAAATGTAAATTAGGTACTAATAACCCATTTTTCTTCTAAATCCTTGGTACAGATGCGCAGCATGAAGTACAGATTATGTTTTGAGAGAGATTCTGGAATAATTTGCAGTTAAAAATATTGCATGGGACCTTGTGTTGTGGCCTCAGAAGAGACTGAATTGTGAGTTGTTACTGCTGCCCTTGAACCCACTTCAGTCGATGGAAAGTTTCATTGGCACCTGGATTTGTTGCTTTGGGTAGCTGCCTAGCTACCAGCAAAACCCAGCACATAATACTGTCATCAGGGAAAGAGGAATGTGCAGCCCAGCAAGCAAGACATGCATGGAAAAGTACATTTCTCCCAGCATGTTTTGCAATCTCCATGCTATTCCCTCCCCATCTTCCTTTCCACTGATCTCATCTGTGGAGATGAAGTCAAGAAGAAAACTTAGGAAGTAGCACTTGCAGGGCAAGATCATTTTACTGCCTGTTCATGACCAGCATCATTCTTAACACAGCTTTGACCCTCTGGATGGGGCCAACCCCGTGTGAAAAAAGAGACATACAGCCCCAGTGTTCCTCAGTCAAAGGATCTGAAGGCAGCTGGAGGTTGGCTGGGCATGTTTGGCTCCCATGTCAATTTGCCATTAGAGTTGTGGTCTTGGATTCTGCCAGCAACAGTGTGCATGAACCTGTTGGGAAATGGAGCTACACATTAAGCAAGTCACAGCACAACTGCTTTCAGAACACATATGAAGACATTTCCTTCACGTGTGAATTCCAGCTGCTTTTATGGAAGAAGGCTGGAGCCATCAGTCCCCCCTCAGAAACCACTGTTCTTGTTCTGTTCATTGCAACCCAGCTATGAGGAAATGACCAGCTTTTCTCTTTCTCTTCTCAGCCCAGGAGTATCTAAAAATATAACCTGTGGAACTCACTTCTTGAATTAATTATGCTTCAGATAAAAATAAAATAAGTGTACTTGGCCTTAATGAGATCTGCAACTGATTCTCCGTCTCATGGCACACATCCTTTTTAGGCAAAACCTGGATTCTTGTTATGTTTCAATAGGTCAGTACACCTGATATGGCTGAGTCAAACCACTGCTCTACAGCTCAACAATTTCTACCGTTCTTTGCATCTAGAAAATGAGATAATTCAATCAATGTTTTAAAAATTAAATAAATACCTGGGTTTTGGCATGCAAAGAGGCGAAACCTGTGGCTATGCCTCCGATGCAAGACCTAAAGAGAAGACTGGAGTAGATCTCCACTGTATCTGCAGACCTGCCTTGCTGGAATAGACACCTCCCAAAGAAGCAATGCAGGGGAATGCAAACTCGTATCTCCTCATTCACTCTTCCTGTTAATAATTTGCAGCATTATTACTAATAAAGATTATTTTACTGTGCTAATGGCTAATCATGGCACAGGACCAAGAACCTATGGAGGGGAGCATGGTGCTAGGCACTGAATAAACACAGAAGAGCAGGCCAGTCCTACTCTGATGAGTGGAAAGGTTTAGAGAATGCAAATAAATATTCATTGCTTTTGGATGCCTGTCAGAGACACCTTCCAAGTCTTCTCAGGTTCAACCACTACTATTGATGTAGCAAAAGAGAATCATGACTTAAGCAGGGAAAGGAGACTCCTAAAAACACACATCCTGGCAAAAGAGAAACAGACTAAACAAGCCTCTTGAAATATGCATTTGAGAAACTACCCTGATTTCAAAGATCTGGCTTTTTATCCTTCCCCCACTGTGTGGACCTGTGGTACAGCAGCACGCTGGAGATACATCATGTGATAACTCAGGGACACCAACACTGCAGGAATAGCAACAATACTGCAAGAGCAAGAAAATAAACCTTGAGATTACAAAGAAAAAAACAAGAAAAAGAATCCACAAGGTCTGGTCTAGTGCACACTATCATTATTGATGTGAATCATGACTTTGTGATCCTCAGAGGAGAGCTGATGTGCCTCTCCATAAATCAGGTCTTAAGGGTATATACATTACCAGCAAAGGACAAGCACCACAGTTTGCTTTCACATAATGATCCAGCAATGGCATTTAATTGAGCAGAATATAAACACCCAGACTGGAATTTAGCCAGGACACTACATTTAACATCCTACTCTAAATAAGAAATTCCATATAGGCTGCAGTGCCCAAGCAGAGCAGAGACAAGCTAAAGTAAAAGATCTCCTCTGATAATCCCTCTCCCAACAAACTACACAGACCAGAATTTATAGTCCTGGGCAACATCAAGAGTTGAGTCGACCCTGCCTGCAACTGCCAAATGTGGTGGAGCACTTGGAGAACATTTGCTGTGGATAACAGCAAGTGTCTTTTGTCTTGGACTGTCCCCACAATGTCCCCCGGGGAAAAAACCAAGCAACCATCTGCAAGAGGTCCCTTTTCCACCCTGCCCTGCTGGCCAGCTTCCCCTGACTGATCACTGTGCTCTCAAATGAACTCACTCATAAATGTGACGACAGCCTCCCCATTTTTTGGATGTTGGACTTTAGGCGAAAGGAAATCAGGGTGTTTGGAAAGTTGTCACCTTATCCCCTGCCAAGGACTAGGAGAATTTTCTTTCTTCATTTTTTAGGAGTGGCCAAACCACTTTTGAATCACACAGTCAACATTGTGAGCATGGCTGACTTGCCGTACTTTCCCCAGAACCAATCTACACTGTTCAACGACAACGGCTTGTGCAAATACCAGCAGGAAGTCAGCAAAAATATGGCAGAAGGAAAACATAAAACTTCCAGCACAATTGAGAAAACTGGTTTTGGTTACCCTCATCGGTTGCGACTAATTAGATCAGTAAGAGTGGTGAGACCTGGCTCTAGTGTGGAATAATCTGCTCGTGTCTCTCACAAATGATATTTCCACTGAACAGACCCAAGACAACGCTCCCTTTGCCTCAGGTGCCTGTGTTGACCAGTTTGATTTCATCCATCCTGTCACCTGCTGCTGCCCTTGGCACAGCCTCACTGAAAGTACTGTAGCACATTATTCAGATAATTCCCCTCTTCATCTATCATTGTGAAAAGTCTTATAAATGTTGCAAGATAGTCCAGGAATTCATACAAAGCCCCTTGATTTCAATGGGAACTGTTGTACTGTGGAGTTCTCCAAATCAGATAATTCATATAATTGAAATGGTCTGCTTCTCTTTTTTTCCCAATTCAGCATTCTTGTGAGACAACATTTTAATTTGTTATCTTCCTAATTTTTTTATCAGATTTTCCTGCATTCTTCACTCCAGCCTTCACATAATTTTCTGATTAAATAACTGAAAACACCTGGAACAGACCATGTCTTTCAGCATGTAGTCAGAGGAGCCCAATGACTTTGAAAAGCTCAGTAAGCAAGAACTTTAAAATTTCCATGTGGGTATTCACATTTCAGTTGGAATATATTTGGGTTCAACAAAAAATATAAAGAGGGAAGGTAAGAAATCACTGATTAACAAACTGTGTTACTACCCACAGTTAAGGCAGAGACCACCTTTTACTTGTGTCTGGGATCACATAATATCTCACAGCTCTACATCAGTCCAGCCATATGGCATTGGCTTCATTTCTGGATCCCACAAGCCTCACTGTCCATGAGTAGTTGGCTGTTGAGTCCTGGGCAAGAGCAGAGCTTTCAAAGAGCTACAGTAGATCATTAATAATAAGAATAAATGCCTGAGACAATATCTTAAAACAACCTTTCTCTAAAATTAATAGGGGCATAAATTTCACTTGCTGCAAATTAGAGACCAGGAGGTCCAAGCACGATCCATTTTCTAAGCATTCTATTTTAAAGTAGCATAGATCAACGCCATGAAATGACAGTGCATGTACACTTTGAAATAAATGCCTGCTAGGCATTTATCCCAGCTGCAGTGGGCAACAGCATCAAACACCCTGGCACATTCCTCTTCAGGCTGGAGGAAGCCTCTCAGAAACAAGTTGCTACTTCTTCACAAGCCTGTGCTGCCACTCTTTTCAGAGTGCTCCCGTGCCCACTGCATTAACCATGTGCAATCACACCTGTAATTCATGGGCTGCTTGGCAAGGGCCCTGGAAAAAGAGCTTCTGTTAACTCAGTCAAACGATCACAAGAATGTCCACCAGCCCAAAACCAGAATGCCTGTTGTGGTTCTGGTTTTGCTCTTCTCCATTTGATCTGGTCTTTTCATGATGGGTTTTTATGGTGGCAGTAAAGTTTTCCGACTCACCTCATGCTGCCTGAGACATTGGTTTTGTATTCACTTTTCCTTGCCTTGAATTAGAGCACAATCTCTTACCATGGCCATAGCTCTGCTGTTCTCAGACACTTTAACCCTGATCTGTTTGATTCCAGGGCTGGATACAACCCAGAGTCCACATTCCTTGTGCTGACTGACAGACTCCTCCAGGCTACAGATAACTATTCACCCACAGCAGTTCTCCCAGATAGGTCAGCTATATTTATTACAGCACACTGACCACATGGTCTTCCCCTTCTTCAGCAACAGAAGCTGCAGAGCAATGCCAAGCCCTGATTCTCTGACCCCAAGGACTTCCATGGGAGCTCTACACCATCCCTAGCTTTATTTCAGAGCTCTGACATGACATCACATCTGTATATCACACTCTTGAGCAGCTGAGTGACACGCCAATCCAATAGGATTCAGAAACATTAACTGGAGCTTTCAAGCCTGAGGTGAGGAATAAAACTGATTTACTAAAACACAATGAAAAAGTCAGCACTTATGAGGAACCAGACTGAAGGAGGCTGTTCTGTCACTCAGGTTCAGGGCTGGGCTGGATTTGCCAAGTGCTTTTCTCCTTATGTCTGATGACAAAACCGTGGGTTTGACATTTGACTATGGAGCTCTCTGCAGGGACTCTGCCTCTGCTGGCTTCCCATTTCCCCTTTCAGATGGCAGAGAGCAGTAGGACACTTTGCAATGGATTTTTCCTGCCGGGTGCCCTGCTCAGCCTTGCACTGCACAGGGTTCCCATGGCTGTCATTAGCTGGGAGCTGAGTTCCAGCTCGAGTGGAAACAGCCATAGTACCAGACATCTGCTGTCCCCTGCCCCGGGCTGTGTCACTCCAGTGGCTGGAGATCGGCTTGGCAGTGTGGGCTGGAGCTCTGCAGACACTCCTGGTGTAAGGGTTGTCTCCTCTGGAATGTGCTTCCCCACTTCAGCTCTAACAGCCTGGATTTCATGATCTCCCCCCTGGTCATCCTGTAGGGTCCATCTGTTTTCCCAGGCTCTGAAGGGAGGAGAAATTTGGGGAATTGTAAGGCTGCTGTAGAAAAGGCTTAGTCGTAACGCAGCAGGAAGAGTTTGTGCCTAGGGACATTGGCTCAGTGGGTAGAAATTGCAGTGATATTGAGTAAATCTGCCCAGAAAGCAGAATGGGGAACTGTTACTGAGCTGAAGAAGCAAACACTTATTGACTTTCTGGGACAGGATATAAAGGATTTTTACAACCTGGTAAGTGAAACTGTTCTGATTAAGGCTTAAGTCTATAAATAAAAAAAAGAGAACTAGCAGAAAACATAGAACTTACAGTCCTAAGAGGAGGTAGGGATGGGGACATCCATTACAGGATTGTTCCAAGAACTGACTTAAAATATTCAATGCTGATCCCTCTGCCTTCTAGCTCCTTAAAAGAAATCACCTCTTACATCATGCCATTGAAAATGAATTATGCTTTCAATTTTCCTTGTTTCCTGCTATATTCATGTTAAACTATTACATTGTATGCAGGAAAGAATCCAGCAAAAGCAACTCGTTGCATGCTAGGAATGGTTTTCTTCAGATGGCTTTAATGCTGAAGACAAAGGTCAGCAATTTACCCCAAACAAAGCACTGGAATTTAATCTTTCCTCTGCTTGGGAGCAGCATGATTCCACAGCCTTCACTGCGTTCTTCAAATACATTCCTACTGGAAAGCAGGGCTTTAAAAAACCTTTTATAAAGCTGTTTTTTTTTTTTCTTTCTCCCAGAGAGACTTGAAGCCATGAATACAGTATTAGGGAGCTGCCAAGTTATCTGCAGAGGACTTCTACCAATTTACCTCTTCCAGAGATTCTTGTTTAATTAACGCATTCCACAAGCTGTAGGACTCCTCACAGCTGAGGATTTCTTCTGATCTGTGCTGGAGGATGAGGGCACGGACAGTTCACATCAAATCCTGCAGCCCCCTGACCAGCTTTGCTTTGCATGCCAATTGCACAGCCTGGAAATGCATCCCAGAGCAACGCACAAAACCAGCAAGCTGTGCTCTGGAACTGGGAAGGAAGGGGAAGACAGCTGGAAATGTGCATTATTTAAAATGCTGTAGGATGAGAAACAGATGCTGGCATGGCATTTGTGGAGTTGAAAGTCACCCAGCTCATGCTGCCAGTTGGCAAGCTAGCCTGGTATCAAACCCACAGCTATGCAAAACCCACCACCACAACTGGCACCCAGGCTGGCAGAGCCGGCCAAGGGCCAAGATCATGGTCACTGGAATGTTCCCTCTCCTGCCTTTGTACCTCCACCCTGCACCACAGCACAGACAGGGAAGTCAGACTGCACCTGCCTGGGAGATACACACAGTAACTCCCTTTCAAGGGCTGTCTATGCATCACCAGGACCTAAATTTGCTTAAATGTAAAGGTAAAAAAAGGCAGGAGGAAAAGTGAAAGGGGTGCGTTTGCTCTCGAATTTGTCTTGATGACCCACATCTCACAGGCAGAGCCTCCAGCTGAACTCCCAGTGCCTTCTCTCTCTGAGGCAGTCAAAGGAAAGGCTTTCTGATCCCTTCCCAATTCATGCTGTAAGTGGGTGAGTTGGCAGCAAGATGAGATTCCCTTCCTTATTGCTGCCTACCAAAAAGGGAAACCCTGGAAAACTGCCAGATCTGAGGACTTGTTAGGGAAATACGAGTTTGTTGATGGGAGGCAAAAAACAGATGAGGCAGAATTCCACATAATTCTGCCAGCTAAAGCATTGTTTTGACTTGCATCAGTAGAAGGAAGCTATCAGCTAATTTACACAAAGAATAAAGGCTTTTGAGGAGATGTGATTTAGCATCATCAGCCTCCAGCAATGAGTGAGACAGAAGGCTAGAATCATACAATCATAGAATAGTTTGGGTTGGAAGGGTTCTTTAAAGGTCACCTAGTCCAACCCCCCACAGTGAACATGGGGGTTTAGGAAAAAATTATAATCTGTCCTTGGGGATGGAGAAGGACAAGTTTTCTGATATGATATGAACAAGGAGAAAATAAAGGAATGTCCTACCTATGCTAAGAGTTACACTGAGCACTAATGGAGCAGTAGATTTCAGAGTCTATAGGTGCTTTACTAGGGATTGGTTGTGGGTGATGGTTACTTTCCTCTTAGTTCAGGGGTGCTATTGGGAACAAAATCCTATCCCTTTGTTTTTGAACGGGAATGGCAGGTCTCCACCAGAGCTCCTTTAGGATTTGGAACAGAGGCCGGTGTGTGCCAGAAAACTTGCAAAAACCACATGGCTACAGGGTGGATCCATGTCTTCCCTGTCTCTGTGCTGGCCCTGCTGCAATCCCAGCCTGTGCTGGTGCACAGAGCCCTTTGCAGAGCACAGTGGGAGTAACCACAACCTTGTGTGACCTTTGCGTTGGCAGCTGCTCTGCAGAGTTTGAAACTTCGCATTGCCTCCTTTCACTCCTTAACATCTCACCTAAAGAAGCTGATTTTGAACTCATAAGAAAGGCCCCTGCCCCCTGAGGAGATTTTGAGGTAGATTCTAAAAAAGACATTAGTCCCAGTCACAGGACTTGGGGCTGTTCATGGCAAAGAACAGGGAGAAAAGGCTGTAATTCTCCCTCGCAGCTCTGACCACTGATTCATAGTCACACTGGCATAGACAATACTGACATAGACAATATTTTTAGAAGTTGGTTGGGTTTTTTTTTCCATAGAAGAGAATGAGGTTATGGCGCCCCATGGACACCCACAGTCTCCTGGGCAGGGATGAAAGCAGTCTTAGAAGGAAAGAGTTTCTACCTTGGAGGAAGAAAGCCTCCATGGAGCTGAGGACAGTCATGAGGTCCACTCCCAGGACTGGGGCTGCTAAACAGCTGCTCTTTTCATGCTGGCTCTTCTCCTCCCACAGGCACAACAAGCCTTGGGAATACTCCCACTGATGATACAAAGGGGATGTATCTTTATTTACCTCCAGCTTTCCCCCCAGCTCACCCACTCTCCTGTCCTCTGTACTTCATCCTCCTCGGGCACAGACCTGGGCACACAGAGACCTCCAGGAGCCAACAGTGCTGTTGTTCCCTCCCCAAAGACAGGTTTGCTCCCTCCCATGTGGGGCCCACCCTCTCACCAGCACAAAGCTCTTTACCAAAGATTTCCCACCTATTTTCTCATGGTCGGGCTTAGCAGGTTCAGCTGAAGAGATCTGAAAAGAAAATCTGAAAAGGATCTTCTTGCTTGAAGTGGCAGGGCTGCCAGTTGGCTTTGGCTGCTGGAGAGCTGATCAGCATAAACACGTCATACTTTGCTACATTAAATCAAATATTCCCTGTTATTCAGTAAGTTCCCCACCACGTGTTTCTCCCTTTTGCATTATAGAGTCAGTATTGTACCTTTGAGGGTGTCCCTGCTTCCTTTCTAGACCCCTCTTGAAGCTCAGTCACTGCTCATGAAACAAACTATACCCACACCAAAAGGTCAAATGCCACGAACCTGGTGCTCAAGTGCTGAATGTTGTTTGTTTGGACTGATCAGAATAGTTCTGAAGTGACTTACACCAAATTCTTCCTGTGCTCAAAACCGTGTTTCTCCACAAGCCATGTTTACAAATGCCAAAAATATTTTGAAGCAGGAGTTATGAAAGCCTGAAAGCACTTACTTATAGAGAGCTGTTTCAACAGTGCAAATACTTGTATGTAGTTGAGCCAGGTCCTGTTGCTCATGAGAACAGCCTTTACCAATCTGTCAACACTGACCTAACTTGTCCAAGAGAGGGCTCAGAAAATCAATGTGACGTGGAGAGACCTTCAAAGGGCCACTGTACAAATATGAAGCTGGTGCAGGGCTGGAGGATGGTGAAACCTGGCAGGTACAAAGGAGTTTGCAACCATCTCCAAAGATTATAATTTTGAATGTCATTTAATACTACAGAGACTCCACATCTTTTGAAATTAGTAATTCTTCTGGAAAGGTAAAACCCTTCACATTTTTCTTAATACACTAAATTAAACTGTAACTTAAATGTCTTGGTTCATAACACATTTTTTAAGGATTATAAGAATTCAGACTATTTGTTGAACCATTTTTCACTGGCTTTACCAATGCCAGGACAACAGGGGTTTCTTTGACAAAATCAAGTATTAGTCTACCATCCTGCCCAAACTTGGGAGATTTTTTCTGGTTTTAGTTTGCATTATACTATTCTGCTCTATTATTTTGTTTCGTTTCCCTAAACTGGACTTTCGCTCATCCTTTCCATTAGTTCAGCTAAGGGACAGCAGTTTAAGGCAAAGAGTATTTTATTTTACCTGTCTTAGAATTCCCTGGCATCAGTTTAGCATGGTAAAAATGTGATTAATAAGTAAATAACAGCACTGGCACAACCAGGGGCTCTGTTCAGAAATGCCTCATAGCTCCTGCTTTGATCCTGCTGAGTGGAGGTTCTATTTTAATAGCAATATTTAGCAGAATTCATGGCCATGTCCTGATTTCTGACCTACAGAGCACAGAGAAATATTTCAAATTATCACCTCCAAGTGTTTTCAAAGCAGCACAGAGTGATTACCTGAAAAATAAATGGAATCTCTCAACGGCTTCAGGGACTCAGCCAAACCACTGAAAAATCAGGCTTGTAACATTCCACATGTGAATTCCTTCATGCTCCCTTGAAGCCAGAATTAAAAGATAGGTGTGGGATTATCTTAAAAACACTCAACCTCTCTTTTCCTTGAAAGCTGGAAGCCGTGAGCACGAGGACAACAACGGGCCATATTTCCACTAAGGGACTTTCCCTGATGGATGCCTGTTCCCAGAAAACCCTAAAACAAAGCCCAGCCACAATCCCAGAGGCCTCTGTAGTAACCAGCAGAAGGCAAGTCAAAAAACACTTTCTCTACCAGCTACTCCAAATGAGGTTTTTTTTCCCTCAAGAAGCACAAACTTTGGCTAATTCCATCCCCCCCAGAAGCCTGAGTATATCCCCAAAGATGAGGATATCAGGCTGTTCACTTCACAGCATCCCTATAAAGTAGGTCTTCTCTCCCTTTTCCCTCCCTGCAGTTCCCTCCTTCCATTATAAGAGGGCTCCTGCACAGTTTAATTTAAGGGAAACTCTCTCTGACTCCAGCAGAGCTGAGCAGAGCCAGCCAAGCTTTGTCCTGCCACCACCTTCCCATCACTACCAGGAGCAAAGCTACAAGAGAGTCCTGCAGGGATAAGAGCAAAGTTTTACCATAAATGAGGCCCTACCTCTCATTCCCCATACCCACCAGATGCTGAATTGGTTTTAAAATAAATTTCCTTAACAACCAAGTACTACTATTTAACAGGACCCGTGAGCACTTCTATAGCATTTTACAAATCACTGCATAAGTATTAATTAGACTTAATGACTCATATTACCTAATGAGATAATGAAAAACCCTGCAGCTCACAATATCTACTTCTATTTTCAGCAAGAGATGAAATGGATCTTGTAAAAGGATATATTCTCTTCTAATTCCCTTCCTGCATATCCCTGCAATAACGTTGGAAAGTAATTCAAAACGTGCAAGTCGTGGCGTTTTCTTCCCTCTCAGTTTGCAAATGCTAATACTGTCTTTGCCACAAAACAAACTACAAAAGTTTAGTGATATTATTTGTTCTTTAGGAGGCTTTCTGTTGGAGGATGACTGGTTGGGGGGTCACTTTTTGGTAAGGAGACGTGGAACTGCTGCCCGTTCTTTATGGAGAAAAGCAACGTCTTTCTTGCTTTCTTTCTGGGTTGCCCCTGCCAAGGTAATACTTAATGGATTAAGTCTTGTGAAATAAATTCTGTAAATAGAACGTGGACTGAGATCATTTCAACTCATTTCCCCTGCGTCCCCTTCCCGTCCTGGAAGCTGTCAAGCACAAGCAGCCTGCAAGCAGCCTGTTCTCCCAGTGTTGGTCTTGAGTCTCACTAGATGCATAAAACAGCTTGTTTTTCACATACTTTCAGTGATGGCATTAAAAAAAAAAATTACAAGGGGAAAAAAAAAAAAAGCAAGCCCCAACCCTTCTCAATTCCACCCATAGCTATAAACTGGATACAGCTAATCTTGCAAGGGCACCAAACATTGCTCTGTTTGTCCACATTTGAGCACCAGAAACTTTTGTTTATGATGGAATTACAGTTGAATCCGAAGGATTTTAAAGAAAGGAACTGAACCAACTGTGGGTTTGTAAACAAACAATATGGTTTTGACGTCAGCCATGTCATTTCATGTGCTGGAACTGTTTCTATCATGTGGCCAGTTGCTGCCCCTGAAGAGTGTGTAATTTGATTTAGATGTATTCACGATATGGGACAGCACGTCAAGTCCAAGAAACTACAGGGTAACTCTGCAGGAAGGTCTGTGCTGGAAAGATTGCATAAGCTGTACTTAGAAGGAGCAACAGAGACCTTTTGGCTCAAGGAAGAGAGGGGAAAGTGATGTCTGCTGCAGAAAAAGGAAAAAAGAAAGTGAGGGGAAGTCTATGGAATGGGCACTGTTGAGGGGAAGGACTTTCTCCTTCAGAAATGAATCAGTTTGAGGTATTTTTCTGCATTAATGTAATCCAAAAAATTCCGCATAACTTTTTCCAGAGCAATAAATCCTATCCACAGCTTTCAGGAGTCTTTCCAACTTTGTTTTTGGTCCTTCTTGGGTTCTTCTCTCTGCTCTTTCTGTACTGGCCTTGCAGACAACCACCACGGAGGATAACTCATCCCAGGAGATCTGTCAGGCACCGCTCCAGCATCCATGGGATCACCCACAAGAAGCCCACAGGTCCTGGTGAGCCCAGGGGTGATGCAGAGCCCCACTCTCCACCCTGAACTCCTGGGCTGCCAACAAACACCCAGGTGAGGGGCTGGCACTTGGATGATGGGAGAACAACAGCAAGATATCCCTTTGCTGCTGTTGATAGTGACTGAAATATGTCTTATGTTGCAGATATCTAAGGGCATCACTGTGGGAAAACTGCTTTTCACACAGGACATGATTCTGATTGCTAAAAACTCCCCCAACCCGGCATCAACTGAATTTAAAGGGATGCCCTGTGTGGTTAAAAAATTCTTTTTCAGCCTACAAGTTTACCAGCTCGGGCCTTAAATGATATGAATTTCTCTAGAAATATATTTTAATTAACAGTAAAACCACAGTACAGTATGGTTTATTCCTTCATCTATTTATTTATTTAAATATTTTTACTAGACAGCATTTTCTACTCCAGCAGTTCTAGTTCCCCAGGTTTCCAGAAAACCCAGTTCCTGCCAGAAGTGGTGCAGAGCTCTGTGCTGGGTACTCAGCTCTGGCTGTATACACACACTCCCCACCAGCATCTTCCCAACACAGCCACCCTGATTCCTACACGTTTGGAAAGAAAAGAGAGGATGGTTCCCCTTGCAGTTATTTCATGCCATGGAATCCTGACTGCTTGTTGAGAAACTACTTCCAGTAAAAATGTAAGGGTTTTTTTCCAAGGAAAGCTAATGCTTTCTACCAAAAAAATATTTCTCAAAAACTTGAACTCTAGTTTTAGCCAAAAACATGAGACCAGCCTTAGGTGTAGGATTCAGACCAATACTACAAGACAATCACAGAAGTTATAACAGCTGAGCTTGGTTATTTACAGTGGAAGGCAAGCTGCAATTCCTTCCTTTGATCTATTTGTTGGCTTCAGGATTACATTTCCCAACCATGCTTTTTAATCACTGTAAACATCAGAGGTGAAGAATTTGGTGGAGAGAAAATTGGCTGCTTCTTTGTGTTTTTGATCAGACAGGGCTTTGATTCCTTCTCCTTCCCAGTCCCAGTGCCTGGGCTGTCTATGTGACACCACCACGTGCCCCTCAGGCTCTGGGATCTGCACATGGAGTGCTTTTCCTTGCCTACATCTCCATCCCCTGAGGGGATACAGCCCCAGGGGTGATGCCCTTCCCAGTGAGGAGGAGCAGGGTGCCACACAGTCACCCTGCCGTGGACACTGACAGGCCACGTTGTCACTCGCTCTCTCAGGGGCAGCTTCCCTCCTGAGCAAGCCTGGAAACTCACACTTGCCTTTGGCAAGACCCCTCACCCCCATGAGTTTCTCCCTGCAGTGCTGGAAAACCTCTGGAGTGCAGAAACCTGAGAATGGCTGGTGGGAATTCCTGCAAGATGTGCCAGCACTGTGCAGCAGAGCAGGGAGGTCCAGGGTACCTCTGAGTGAGACAACAGGGGGACAGCAGGAGTCTTTCTGCCACAGGATGGAGCTCAGTGCAGGCTGCAAAGCATTTCTAGGAAGCTCCACAAATAATCAAAGCATCTGAATCCCCTTGCAGAGCCTGCACCTCCAATTGTGCCTCCAGGCAGATAAACTGCAAAGTGACTGGAAAAAAAAAATCGTTGCAGGTGAAGGTCTTGATCGTGTCTGAAAAAGTACAATACCCAAGAGAGTGGGGGGAGGGGGGAGAAAAGAGGCAGCTTTTGTAAAAAGTGAACTCTGTGGCTTCGATTCTGTCCCACTTACTCTGTTCACCAGCTCTACAAAGTGTTTCTCACACAGAAGGGTATTTTTACCAATACTGAAAGGAACGTGCCAGAAGCTCAAGCTACTTTTACCCTGGGTAAATGGGATGCAAATGCCATGTAAGAGGTTAAATGGCAAAGGAAGGATTTATTTTTTTTAACCAAAAATGGCCAAATTAGTATTAATGGGGCTGATCTTTCTGACTGTGAAATCTCACTGAATAAAAATATTTAACCAGAGAAATCCTCAGCGTTCTCTTCTACCTGAGCATCATGCACAGCCAGAGACTGCTTTACCAAAGGAGTTAAAAGTTTTCTGCAATAATGCAACAAGTCCCTCTATGCAACAAACACAGACACATTCTGTGGCTGTTTCCCCACAAGGTTCAATCTATGGGGTAAAAAAGTCTTGATTTATTATACAGCGTTTGGACAGTTGCGAATGAAAATCTGCCAAAGATCAGAATAATCAACCCTTTCACCCAGGCAGGTTTTTTTATGCAAGAAAAAAGCACAGAATGGGTCTGAGCAAAATAAATAAAAATTCCACACTTTTAACCAACAGAACCTTTTGCGTCATTCAGAAATATTTACAGACATCCCCAATCTTTTATCATCAAAAAGACGCTCTGGCCTTTCAAATTACAACTTTTTCTGATATTTTTGTTTACTGATGGCCTTTAAAACCAGTGGATATCTCTAACTTGTGGCATCTCTTCATGTCAAGCTAAATGCAGGAACTTTTAAAGCTGTTCCTTGCTATTTTTCTTTTTTTCTCTTCCCTTGAAATATCTCTCTTTTGCTAAGCTGTCATCTGTGAGTTTTAAAGATAGCAGAACCCCGTCTACAGCAGCATCCATCACATGAGTCATGGTAACTTGTGCCTCAAACCTCAGTTTTTATCGATTGACTGGGCCTCTGGTGCCAATATGGAAATCTTCCACCCTGGAAAGGGCTGGCTGTTTTAACACAATTAAATACAGCCAGGAAGAGGGCTGCAAATGGAAACATGCATCAGCCATTCATAGTATACAAGCCTCTCTCAGAGCCCAGTAAAGTGCAGCATCTCTGCTTCCCTTGCTTATTTAATTAGCACACAATGAAGGCCACTGAATTTCCCTGCAAAAGGTGTTGCGTACTTTGGACAAAAAAGAAAGGAGAAAAGAAGTTGCTTTTAAGTCCGGTCCAAAAAAATAGCTCCTTGGCTAAATGGCACTTTTAATAAAGATGTTTCCAGTGTTTGTTTATTTATCAAAAAGCAGTGTTTCTCTCGGGTGTTTTGATTTTTATTTCGGTGCACAAGAAGGAGGAGTAAAAAAGGGCTTTACTAAGCAAGTCTTTCAGTGAGACACCAGATGATGGATAGTCAAACACAGAGTCTCCTGTAAACACAGAGGTAACCAAAAGGTATGAACTGACTCATAATTGTGTCAACACAGGTCGCAGACCCTTGGTTTATTTCAGCCTTCCTGTTTTTCACAGATTTCTTTTCACACTACACTATTTTTTTTAAGACACAGACTCTTTTCAGTACATCTTAGCGGGGTGCAAAAGCACACACGTTTTTACACCAAAATGTGGGCACCTACACACACGTAGGCTGTGCTGCCACAATTAACACAGCAGCATTTTCCAACTATTGCTTATGGCTGCATTAAACTAGGCTGTGCAGCCCATGACTGCTCTAAGTCAACAAGTCCATCCCATTCCTGCCTCCAGCCTTTCCCTGGAGGCTCTTGGGAAGCATCCAGAAGAGAGAAATACAACAAAACCTCAACAGCCTAGTGCTCCACTTCATCCAACCCTCTAAGACTCACTCTGATTTTATTTTTTTTTTTAACCTAAGTGGCAAGACTCTGTCTGATGGAAAATGCTGGGAGGAGGAGAGGCAGCAAAGAGGTCTGCGATGAGCAGAACCTGCTTGTATTTGTCCTGATCTCTAACCAAATTGAATTAGGCTGTAGCCATTTCCTTGTATAAAGTTTAGAACCATGGAAGGTTGGAAAGATCATTTAGTTTCAATTCCCCTAAAAGACCTTCCACTAAAAGCCCCATCCAACCTGGCCTTGGAGGAAAAAGCCTTTCTGGGCTCTCTGTTTCATTATTAGCACTAACTAGAAGGTTAAGAAGTAATTAGGGTAGGGGCTGATGTGCAGACACCCCAAGACATTGAATCCCCTGCAAGTCCCAGAGCAGCTGAAGGGCCAGGAAAGATGTTCCAGTACATCCCCTGTACCTGTAGAGACATGAGTCTGAAATCCTGAGATCCTTTTAAAGGACTTGTGGGAAATAACAAATGAAGAAGGGTTAAAGCCAGGGAAACTGTTCTTCCTCAGCAGAGGCAAGGAAAGAAGCCATTTAAGGTCAGACTGCAGTGACCAGTGGTTGTTCCTGGGTGTCCAGGGAACACAGAGCCCAGTGCAAGAGAGCTGCAATGGATCCATCCTGAGCACACGCATGAAAAGGACTTAATGCCATAGACACACCCACCCAAGATGTGTCCTGTATGAGCAAGGAGAACTTCACACAACTGTTTGTCTGGGATGTTTCAGCTTCAGAGATTCGCTGAAAATGGTAGAGGCAGCAAGGCACAGCAGTGCCTCATTCCTTGTATAATCACATCCAGCTCAGTGGGAAAGTGACTCAACGAAAATCAGAGTCACAGAACCAGGATTTGGACCTTATTTCCCACTGCGGAAAAGGCAGTTGCTAAAATTCCCAGTTAACAGGTAATCACTGTAGTGACTGAAACCAGATCCACCCAGAGATCCCACAATGGCTCTTGCCAGGTCACATCACCAAAT
This sequence comes from Cyanoderma ruficeps, assembly GCA_008694505.1. Lineage (NCBI taxonomy): Eukaryota > Metazoa > Chordata > Aves > Passeriformes > Timaliidae > Cyanoderma > Cyanoderma ruficeps. Next base: position 25,009,362 of record VZDJ01000116.1, on the reverse strand, counting down.
CATTCACCAAAAAAATGCAAAACAAATCACATTAGGTTGAAGCTGGCAGACACACACAAAAAAAGCCATAAATAGCATATCAGAAACAGAAATAATTGGCAGACTTTATATTTTAAAGACTACTCATTTTAGGATAGTACACCATTATAAAGAGAGACCATTTTCCCATTTGGAAACCAAGGCTGAAGGAACAATGGGAAGAATTCCCTTTGCAAATTACAATGTATTAAGTCAGATTTGCTTCCAGCGAGTTCTGTACCTTCAGAAATTTGTCAGGCTTTTCTGTTTGTCAACTGGGGAAAACCTACATTCTGTTCCCCCGCCTCCCCTGTTTTCTTTACCTCCTTCTAACTCTACAACAGAAGGTGAAGGAAGAAAATTTTACTGGAGGAGACCACAGAAAAAGAGTTTTCAAAACATTCCAGATATTTTCTCTGCATAAAAACACTGTGTATTTCTAATGTAAATAGTGCCAGGGCACTGTCACTCAGACCCCAGGAGTTCACCCAAGTTAGACAAATTATGCTTCCTGTTATCTCTGTTGTTACAGATTCTTGCCTTTCATTCATTCCTTGCCAGTGGCTGGATTTTATGTGTAGGGGAGAAAAGGAGCCTCAAATGCTGAAGTTAACCTCTTGTGGTGAGACCAGCAATCCTGGGCTTTCCAGGGGAGAATGCAGAAAGAGATAGCCACTAGCCTTGTCTGCCAAGGCAGCAGTCAAAAGAATGCTGAAATTTGGCACGTATGAGCAGGAGAAATGCAGTGCTATGAAAATGGACACTGCAAGCTCCCTGCCAAATCTGCAGCATTTGGCCCACATGAATAAAACAAATTAAGTTAAATAAAGTTTTCTACATGTCCTGTAAAAAAACCTCCACAAAGCTGTGCTGTGGCTGTGAATAGGATGGTTAAAGCAGTGGCTGCTGCCTCAAACATCATATCCACACTATAATTAATACCAACTTCAACTACAGTCAGCAAGTCTCATTTTTTCCCAGATAAGGAGATACTTATTAGAAGGGAATGCAGGATGTGATGGGGGGATTCCTTTCTGGATGTGTTTTTCCAGCCACACTGGTAGGGACAGAGTGACAGCCCCTGTCCCACATGCCAGGCATTGTCCAGCTGTGAAACCCCTTTGGATCCTGGAAGCTGTGTATGGAAAACAAAGGGCCTGGATGTTGCCAGCCCCATGGCCTGCCCTGCAAGTGCATCACTCCAGTCTCTCCTGCCTGGTCCACAACTCCTTTTAGGGACAGAAGACACTGAGTTTGCATGGCAGCACCATGGGAGAGATGTGCATTGCACGCCCACCTGTAAACTGATTCTCTGTGAAGATGAGTACCTTTAATGCCATCCTAATGAGCCAGCTCTGATAGAATGTTTTATTTATGCAGTACTTCCAATGAAGGGAAAAGCTCTTACCTATTGTTCTTCGCAGATCTTCACACTGGCTAATGTGAGGGAATTTCAGGATTTCCTTCCACTTTTTGCTTTTGCCTTTTCGTTTCCCTCCACCCCCTGCAGGGAGAGAAATATCAGGATTAGATTGCTTTGGGGGCACAGTTCCACCTAGAGTTTACCTGCCCAGTCACAGTTTTTATGGACATCATAAATAATTAAAGCTGAAACATTGTGGGTTGATGTACAAGCAGATCCCTGGAAGTGTTCAAGGAAAGGCTGAATGGAGCTCTGAGCAATCTGGTCTACCAAAAGATATCCCTGACCTTTAAGGTCCCTTCTAAGCCAAACCTTTCTATGATTCTGTGATACAGATCAAATCTCAACTTGTTTGAACTTAAAACAGACCAAGGAGGTGGCACATCTGGCCAAAGATCAGCTCACTAAAGGTTGGGAGTCCAGGCTTGTTGCCCACCGGGTCCAGTTGAGGTGACAGTGCTACCTCCAGCACTTCCCCAGCCAAGAGCCACTTCACACAAGTCAAACAATCTTGTAAAATTACAGTTCACACCTTTTCAACACAGATATCCCCCTTCTGGTTTTGGGAAAAGCCCTGACTCTACCCCAAAAAAGTGCTGAAAACTGAAGATCAAAATTCAATTCCCACCATCCACTCTCACATTGCATGTCCATGTCCTGCCAACATGGCACTACTGCTGCTGTCACACACTCTGGCCACTGCTGCTTCCACAGGAGAACTGTAGGAGAAAATTAACAGCTTCATGAGGAAAAAAATCACTTATTGGTTCTTTCTGTTCTGCTTGGAGAGGCTGTGCAGCCAACGGAGGAGGAGCATCCCTCTGGACAGGAAAGCCCAGACTGGGATTCTCCGAGTCACTGTATCTGCTGCAATTCAGTCCCTGCACACAAAATCTGATTCATTTGAGTCTATTTTACATGCACTGGCATGCTGAATGAGTAATTCAGAGCCCAGTTAATTCTGTAGCGGGGTTGGTAGAGTCACAGTTGCAGATTGAGAGTGTGTTGGCTCCTACATGACACTGCAGGCTAAATTAGGAGAGCACTGACTCAAAAAGTAGCAGATCACCAGAGAGAAAACAGGAGCCTCAGAAAAAAAATACAAGTATTGCTCTCTGTGGGGCATTTCTGATCACACAATGTCGCCTTTGACACAGGAGAGCTTCTTTTGCATCTCTCCTATTATTTCTTTGCTATTGATGGCCAATGCTTTTGCCATCATAGAATCTGCCTTGAATTATTTTAAACTTCTTATTGATAGGAACTGATTATATTTCCACAGTAGGCAAGGTAGAGCTGCTGAGATATCAGCACTGGCCATACAGGAACCAGCTGGTTTGGAGTTTCAGGAGCACAGCCCTGCTGTCCTTTCCAGGAATCAGAGTGCAGCAAAGCACACGGAGCTGTGACTACCTCCCCACCACACAGTATTATGCAACACAGACGTACCCCTTGGGTCTGTAATGAATTCTGCTTCAACCCCCCTCTCTTCAGTGCACCCCAGCCGCTGCTGCTGAAGTCATTTCCCTCCCCATCCCTCTGCCCACAGCACCACAGAGCTTGCCTTGCTCTCTTGGTCTTGCATGCTGAGGTCCTTAGGTGAACTACAAAGTGCTGTTAAGCATTTTGTGGGCTGGGGTGAGCAATGTGATCATCTGTTCACCAACTTCTGGAGCACATCTGTTCACAGATGGCTCTGCTTTGGCTGCCCGTGGCCATGGGGGTTGGATTCAGCAGCCCTGAGGTTCTTCATTGGTTTTCCTGTCCCCAAAAGCCTACTCCTGCAATCCTGCACAGCAGCTCCTGCTTGCCAGGATGCCACCTCCACTTGCTCCTCTTTTCCTTCTCTTCCAGGGGCATTTTCCTTTGTGCTCCTGCCCTTATGCCTCATCACACTGTACTTACACTTCTCTCCCTGCACCCTCCCTTCACATACTCCTCCGGGAAACATGATCCTTCCACCAGGAATTCCTGCTTCCTTCTCTCTTCCAATCGTTCTCTATGGCTGCAATTTCTTCTTTGAACCATTCTTCCCTGAGCTTTTCTTCTCTTTGTGTTTTTCCTCACACTTGTTTATCTTAGAATTCTACAATATACTGAGTTGGAAAGAACCCATCAAGACCATTGGGTCCAACACCTGGCCCTGCACAGGACACCCCAAGAAACACACCTGGGCCTGAGAGTGCTGTCCAAATGGTTTTTGAACTCAGGTTTGGTGCTGTGACCCTTTCCCTGGGGAGCCTGTTCCAGTGCTCAGCCACCCTCTGGGTGAAAAACCTTTCCCTGATACCCAACCTAAACCTCCATGTGCCTCATTCCTGGCTGCTGCCATTGCAGCACCTCTACCCTTACCAAGGGTCAGGCAGAGATGCTGCCTGGGGCAAGCAGGAGCTCTCTGCTCAAGGGATGTGCAGCTGCCTGGGCAGCAGTGGTTGCTCCAACAGCATTCCCAAACACTTCTGGACACAGGAGGCAGTGGGGGGTCAGCCACATGAAATCATCCTTTAGACTGAATCTGCCCAACAGTGGCACATCTTCACCCACTGAAGGTCCACCCTGTAGGCACAAGCACTAGAGATTCCAGAGCACACCTGCTTCTCCAGCCACCTTTACAGAAGTCCTCCCAAAAAGGCTGCATCTTTAGCAGCCTCGAGTGACACAGAATATTGCAAAATAGCCCTCTGCTGTAAACGACAGCTCTGAGATTTGTGCAGAGGTGATATTATTCTGCTAAGCTGGGCCAGAACATCTTTAAACTCCATTCAATGTAAAATATGTATTGATGTATTTACATTGGATGATGTATTTCTGACATTAAATTTCCATCAAAACTGGAGAAGGGCTCTGCGGTCCCCCGTTAAAACCGTGATCGATACAAGCCAGCATGTTCTCTTCTCTTTTGTGGCTATCCTCCAAAAATAAGCAGCCTTGCCTGATGAATCATTTGCTCTTAGCTGAGCGTGAAGCAGCGTTACTGCTTTGCCTGTGACGTCTTTATGTTAAAGATTCTGATCAAGTGCTTTAATCGACCTGACCTTTCCGCTCTCAGCTTTTCTGGTGGAGCCAGCAGTGTTTGCTGGCTCCAAACGTGAATTCTGGGGGAGGTGGGGGGTTTGAAGGACATAATGCAGTGAGACAGCTGAGACACAGTAAATTGTCTAGCAGAGCTGAAAGCTAAGAGGGGAGGTTTCTCTGAGTAAGTCACGGTGCAGGTTGCAGGGGGAAGCTTTCACACATTGCCTTGATTGCTGCCTTTGCACCAACTACTCCGTACAGGAGGATTTGCATTCTTCAAGGCAGCCTCTCAGGGCAGGACTTGACAGATGTGCCGTGTTTTAAATGTGAGTTCCATCATGCAGTGTTGGAGGGTCTGACTGCTTCAAAATTTTGCTTTGCTGCTGATGGCAAAAGGTGAGCTTCCAGCAGCACGAAACTCAGCCCCGCTTCCTTGCCTGCACTCAACAACTCAGCATTTGCAAACTGAGGGTTGAAGCTAATTCTCTAACATGTCAACCAGTCCTGCAGGAAACAAAAGCATTTGCTCTACATCTTACCCACTGAAAAATACATGGCATTTTTCACATCATCTTGTGATGCTGCGTGGCAAATCTAGCTCTGATCTCTGCCTGTGAGGAGAGACATAACCAGAGGCACACATGTAAAACATTTGCCAGCAGGAGCTACCCTTAGCCTAAAGTGCCTACCTTTTTTCCCCCTCCATTATTCAGTATATACTTACTCTCCTCACCCCAAGAGGAGACAGGAGAACACCTGCATATTATTAAGCCAGTGAGATATTAAGTGGCTTGTCCAAAATTAAATGAGAAATCAGAGACAGAGGACGGAGCTGAAGATGAAGCTGAAGAAGCCGAGGCTTTGAACCTGTTAATTCTGCTGAAGACAGCATCAAGCCATGCTCCTGCTCACGTGATTGAAGATTATTCACAACACAGAGTAAAGCATATTGTCGGGTGAATTTATTCCAGCACCACGCCTGTAGCATATTCCATCTGTGCCTCATGCCACCATGCAAGGTGGATTTTAAGGATGGATAATCTGGCTTCCTACTGCTGCTCTGTTCCTGCCCAAGTTGATAAAACAGCAGCACATCCCACACTGCCAGGCCTGGCAAATCCAAGACAGCCAAATATTTCATCCAACTGTATTAGCTGCAATCTAGTTAATCCACAGATCACTGGAGGATGACTACAGCTTCTGTCTTCCACTTCACAACAATACCTGGGCTGTCACTCAAGACCTTCCCAACAACAGCAGAGCTCTGTAGCCTCAGAATGCAAGGCCTTGATTACACAGTGAAAGCAGTGAAACCAACTCCAAAAATATTAAAAGTCAAAAAAAATTATGGTTAGTGTCCTATTTCCACTCACAAGATGTTTATGCTTCTTTTCTTCTTCCTCTTGCCACCCTTTCTCTGCTCTGTCCCATGGAGGTGTTTGAAGCTATGTGTTATATATGGAATTGCCATATTAGAGTAAGCTCTGGCCAGTACAGGATGGACTGCAGGCAGCTTCAGAGGAAGATCTTGGAAAGCTGTTTCTGAAGTATTTGGAAAACATTAAATTTGTTCCATATTCTGTTAATTAGATATGGCTAACAAAACAAGGAGGTGTATGGCTTCCAAACAACTTCTCCTTTTTTAGCATCTGTGCTACTTAGAATCAGGATGTTCTTATGATCCTGGTAAACGCCCTGCACTGTTGAATGCCCTCATGTCTCATGTGGGTGTGAATACCAAAGATTAACTGTGTATTTGTGAAGGAAAAGAACACTAATTTTAATCTTGTTTTCCTAGAGCACCTCGTCCTAATGAGACAGCATGAATAAAACTTACCAGCCCATCATTTTCCCCTAGGAATTTTTCATGTCTAATACATCCAGCCTCTAAGGCAAACAGTTTCACCCTTATTAGACCTGTTTCATGTTGAAGTTCTCCCAGGTTCACTATTCTTCTTCCTTATTAGTTCCACCTACACTCAGCTGTAGTAGCAACTAAAACCAGCTTGTTTTTAAAGAATAAAAGACTGATTGCTCTCTGCCCTTCATCCTGCCTCTCTCCTCTGGGAAAGCAGCAAAAAAACCCCAGGAATCCTTTTTTATTCCATAAAGATCTTAGACGATACTCCTGATTAACCTGTGCTTAAAACAAGCACTTACAAGACCATTAGGAACCTCTTCATGAATGAATCCCTTCCTGTCATCCCAAGGCAAACGTCAAGAGTATGAGGGCTGGATTCCCAAAAGCAGCAGGGTGAACACCAGGCACCGGGGTGCAGTGCCTCTGCAAACCCGTCTCTAGAGGCTCTCTTTTATCTGATACAATAAAAAGTCCACTGCAAGCCCTCAGAAGAGAGTCATGTTACACAGCTCCTCTTATCAAGGCTAATCTGTCTTTATCTCCCTCAGCCTTTTTTTGATGAGCGCGGCTCCGAGGAGTCACAGACCACGATAAGGGGTTTGTGCCCATCTCCCCTGCTGCCACAGCACGTTTCCTCATAATGCTGCTGCTACACATAGCTAAGCCTGACAACCACTGTGTAAAACACCTCAGTGCTTTTTGGGAATGAAGAGCAGATGTGTTTCGTGTTTAAGCCTCCAGAACCACGTTGATGGGAGTTTCACAAGCAGAAGCACAGGCAGAGTCAGGCTGGCTTTGCAATCTGGTTACCAGAGGGCAAAATATTTTGTATACAACTGGCATCTAAAATACTATTAACCTTGGCTCACAGAAGTCAATGTTGATAAACACTTCCTGCAGGAATATCTACCTACGATTCAAAGAAGAGGTCAGGTAATACTGCAAATACTGGTAAGCGGCTGAAACACGACTTTAACAACACATTTTTTAATGTCAATAATAATGTTAATAATATGCTTTAGTAACATGCACTGCCCTGAAGGGACAGAGAAAGCTGAGGGATTAGTCTTTGAAGACTGATCCTCAGGGCTTAACTATCATATGTCAAGGCCATTTTGTAACTACCCTAGGAATATAAAAGAGTCTCTACCTTCATGCCTGGTCAGAGCACACTGAAAGAGCTTCACTAAACTTAAAAATCAGGCCTTTAATTTCTTCTGTAAGTCTTAAGTAGGCATCCCAATTTGTGGCATTCTCCATACAACTCTGCCTACATCCTCCACTGGATATTTTTAATGCATCTTTGAGATTATTTGAACAAGTTTTCTTTGGGTTTTATGGGTCAGTTCCCATATACTGGGGTTACATTTAACTGCTATGCTAACAGAGGGTTGTTTGGTCACAAATTTCCCTGGATGCAGTTTAATCTCCCCTAACATAAACACCTATAGTTTGTCTATTATGGTCTTCTCTCTCTTTTATACCTTGCATTTAACTGTTTATCTGCAGCTGGTAAAGGAGCAAAAAGAGATTGTTGGCTTTTATGCCGCAAACAAAAATAATCCAAAAGATATGAAGTCTATGGAAGATTTACAATCTATTAGAAAACAAACAAAGAGTAAGTCTTACAAAAATAAAGCCAGCTATAATCTAAAATGGGAAAATTAAGAAGAGCCCAAAATTTCAATTTCCTATTCTTGGCCTCAAAGTAAACAAGGCTACTGGCACAAACCCAGGCATTTTTGTTGGATTTAGAATGCACTACCATGTACTGCCTGATTCAACATATCTGGGGGACTGTCTGGGGACTATTGAGAGATTTTCTTCATCAATAGTGTGGATAACAGAAAAAAAAAAAATAATTAGCATCTCCATATCAATGATTACTGTGGGAAAACCAAGCTTTTCAACAGAGTTGTTGAGATTCAAGGTTCTCACACTGCTGAAAATATTAAATCTCTCAGTGGAGCTTTCCTCCAAACTGGACCTGAGACCGTATTTCAAAGTGAAATTCTGATGTGAAGACATTGAACCACTTCACTTTGATAACATTTGAGTCATCTCAGTTCTCTAACGTCAAAACATTATCATAGAACATATCAAATACAGTACTAAGATATCACTGGAACAAAACGGGTATGGTAAACTGACATTCTTTACTTTGTTAAAATGATGTTCCTATATTGTCAATAAGAAGGTAGAAAAAGCAAATCATCTTTTCTTTTCAGCAGACACTTTCCTGCAAACCCTTTAATTTTAGACAAAACTTCATTCTCCAAAAGGAAGAATCTTTTGTCAGAAATGTTCTCAACTGTCACATGCTTTCAAGTACACAAGAATTAAACGAGGAACGTGGTCTCCCCCAGTGACTCTAAATTCCCACATTTCTTACCAATTCCCTTGAGTTAATTTCCACAGCTGTGAGTTACACTGACTGTAAGAGACCTGCTTCCCATTCTTCTAAAGGAAGAATGCAAATCCCTGCTCCAGAAATCCTGCTTGAATAGGGCTCGATAACATCTTTCCAGGAAGGAACTCCTCTTTAAGCAATGGCTCTTAAACTTATGACCTGTTCTATATATTTATTACCCTGTTTAACAACATGCACGCGAGCTACCAACCGATGCCTCCAGACCCAAACCTGCAAATGCAACTTGGGGTGGTCCTGTGCATGATCAGGATGATGATCTTTTTGGATATTCTGTGAGTCTATGAACTCATCACCCACATACAGTCCAGGTATTGCCCACACAGAGTGCCCAGGAGGATGTGTAGTGCTCCTGCATACAGCTGTGTTCCTCAAATGTTCTCAGGGGTGGCCCCTAAACCCAAAATACCTTACAGGGACTCCTGGATCCTAGTTAGACACTGAGATAAGTGACCAGAAACCTAAAAAGCTCTGCTGATTTGCTGCTCCATAACATCAGTGCATTCTGATGTTGTGCAACACGAGACAGGCAGGAGGACTGCAAGGAGACCTGGCCCTGGTACAGACACATACAGGAGCTCACCTCTCCTGAAAAATATGATGCCAGTTCCAGAGGGAGAACATGCAAAAAACCCAGCCCTGAGCAGGAAACTATGTGGGTTCTGTCTGTCCCTGTCAAAGAGCTGTGTGGGCTTTTTCTCCTGCAAATAGTTCTGCAGTATCTAAAAAAATAACTTAGCCTCTGTGTTCCTGACATTTGAGTCTCATAAGGAGTATTTCTGAACTGTGGGGAGGAGATCCAGCTGGAGGGGAGGTGAGAATTCAAGTGTTCCTATCAGCAGTCTGTAGTCAAGCTCTGAGAATTATGTTTTATTCTATGGTTTTTTAACCTCACCTAAATAAACTTACCAACAAGACAAAAGAAAAGAATTTTCGTAAACATCATGAAAAATTAATAGCTTGAGACAGGCTGTTTTATTAGGCCTGGCTGATTTATTAGTTCCACTAAATCAGTAGAATTGGTAAAGCTTTAAGATGCTCTGACAAGAACCCAGAAATCCACACGTTAAAAATTGTGAAAATTAGGCTGGGAACCTCCTTAGTATGTGCATAGGCTATACTGGCAGAATTGTTTTAGGGGAATTTCCCTCCTATGACACCTTTTGCTTCCAGAGTCAGCCAGGAAGAAAAGTACAGCATCATAACATGTCTCAGACTGAGTCATTTTCTGTTTGGGGTCAGGATCAGACACATCTTTCTTCACCACAGAAGCAGATCACTACCACCTTCCTTGCTCTCCGTGATCAAGTGACACACCAATTTCTCACACATATGCATAAAAATAGAAATTAAACCCTAGATATATGAGGAGCCTCCAAACAGGCCACAGGGGCACTGTGGAGAGGGGGTGAAATCCCCCTGAAATGCCTGGTTACAACAAGCATTTCCCAGTTGCAGAGGGGAAAAGGTGTGAGCACAAGCATTGACTTGGAGGAATGAGATTCTATGTGGATATCAGGAAAAAAGCTGTAAGAGGGTGCTCAGGACTGATGCAAAAGGACATGGCCAGCTTTAGGGGAGACTTCCCCCTTAGTTACAAAGCCTGGCTTTGGCCCCATCATCTTGTCCAGCAACAAGGTACCAACAGCTGCTTCCTGTGGATTGTGCTGCCACAACCTGCTGGATCAACCCTGAAGCCACAGAAAACATCCTCTTTAAAAATCATCCACAGCCCAAGACGTGATGGTAACAGTATTGTATGCGTCAGCTTTTGGGATCATTATTGTAAAAGGTTACAGAAGGGATTTGGGTTAATGGAGGTAATCTGTGATTATCTGATGAAACAGATTGCTCTGCCAGTGACTCATTCCTTCTGCCACAATATACTGTGGGCTGCAGCTGCAAATAGGATGGAGCTGGCTCCCAGGCTAAGACTGTCCCTGTTGTTTGGAGAAACCCCTAAAAGAGAGGGTGCCAAGCCACTGCAGGTGTGTGACAGCCTGGCCCAGCTTTCCTGAGGGGAGGGGGCTGTGGAAGTGTACTACAGTCACTCATTCATGGGGGTTACTATAGCTACCAGTCGAAGGACTCAACACAAAAAGTAGAACTAAAAAAAAAAAAAGAAAGAAAGAAAATAAAAATAAATTAGGAGGTAGAAGACAAAAAAGAAGGAAACTTGCAGAGCAAAGGCAGAGGGTTCCTCTGATTAGCTAATGAAGTGCTTCAAAAGCAGTGACTGAAAAATGAGGTTTGAAGGTTGCATGGTGTAAGCATCAGATGATGCAAGCAGCTGGCCCAGCTCGGCTGCCTCTCCCACCCACCCACCCACCCGTCTTAATAAACACAAAACAGAGCTCTGTGCCAGGGATGGATTAACTATTTCCTCATGGCTCACACACGCCTGCACTTCCACTGGCTCTCCCCTGCAGCCAGAACTAAAACAAGGTATTGATTTGGGCCATCAGCAGCGTGGCAGCAAAGATCCCACCATCAGGGACTCCGGGAGAGAGCAAAAGCAAAGTGCTGTCACAGCCTGGGAGATGAAGCAAGAAGAACAAACAGCACCATGCAGCAATCCCACACCTCCCAATGGAAAACCCCTGCCTCTGGTCTGGATGCCCAAGGCAGCCCAAAAAGCAGCTGCAGCCAGGGAGGGACACTTCTAATATGTACATAAATCTAAATAAATGTATGATTCCCACTCACATGCTTTCCTGACAGCCAGCTGTTCCCTTTGCTTGCTGTTATCGTCACCCAGAGATTAATGTCACTGCCTGGGACAGCTTATTAGCAATTTTTATTACAAAGCATATACATTTGGCTGGTGGTGGGCAAGAGCTAAGCCTCTGAGTAAATAAAATACTAGGACAGCCCACAAGGGAAGACAGAGAACAGATATCTGTGGGGTCTTTACCCTGGCTCTGAAAGCCAATAATGGCAGGAGGTCAGAGATCAGCTGCTTAATTGTTCAGTGAATTAATGGTGACGAACGTCTGTTTCCCCTCTTGTTAAAACTGACACCAGATATTTCAGAGAAAGCAGAAGGACACTTGGCTACAAAGGAATGTTTTGATGGCTGAGGCTGAGATTGTTGCCAGCCCCAGCCTGTCAGAGCAGTGCAGGTCAAACGAAGTCACTGTAGGAAACTGCTGCTGACTCCAGCACAAACCAGAACCTTCTGGGCCCAGCCGAGCAGACAGAGATTACCCTGCTCACTTTGGGGAAAAAAAAAAAAAAAGATTGTTTGCTTGTATTTAATAAAAAAGTCAGATCTAAATCTTTGAATATACAAGCATAAAAAAAAAAAATCGGAGGAGTGTGAATTGCACCATAAAAACCAGCCTGCGCTCATTTCCCTCACATTGAAGAAAAATAGAGAGCAACAGGAAAAAATAAAATTACCAGAGTATATTACAAAATGCAAAAAAATTCTGCACATTTTCCCTCTCCAGAAAATCTCCCTCTTTCATTTTCCTGCACAATGTTGGTTCAACAGTGCATCTCTTAGTGGAAATTGTCATCATGGGAGGAGTAAGGAAACTGGGGAATACATGGGGACCACTTTCACCCAGTTAGTGACATTTTCTGAAGCTGGCTAATACTTTTCTATTGAAACAACTTCTAGAGGGAAGAACGAGGTCTACTTATTTATTTTCTTCCTGTTGCTCAATCTCATTGCAATTCAGATTTTCGTGTGTAGCTGTAGGAGCGAGGATGAAAGCTTCCCTTTGTTTTAAGGTGGTTATGTTAGTTTTGAGCTGTTGTGAAAGAGACTGTAGAACACACCTTTCCCCTTCATCTATGTGAGCCCCTCTGGTATTTAATTTAAGCTTCCTGAACGAGGAACAAGCACTTTCTGAACATTAAAAAAAAAAAAAAACAGTTTCAACCTACCAGTCAGTTTTTGAGAACCATAACATGACTTCTTACCTGGCAAATAATCCCCCTCATTATGGGACATGCTGATACCTTTAATTAACAGTGGTAATATGTAACACTGTTAACAAGGATGTGTAACACTGAATTAGGTGACTAAAGCCTAAGTATTCTCTCAGCAGTGTTTTCTACAAGGGTCATGACGACCACGGAACAGCCACACTGGTTTTCAAGTCAACCTGTGTGCTCAGTCTCGGGCTGAGCTAATTACAATGGTGCCTTTAGCATTGCTGTCTTTAAGTGTCTGCCAGCGTGTCCCTAACAAACCACCAGGTCCATTTTTCCCAGCCCAGACAGAAGAGTCAGAGATGATCAGGTCAGAGTTAATTCATCTCCAATGCCACACGAATCCAGCTTGCTGAACTTCAATTACCAATGGAGAAGTTCATGACAAGACATCACTGAACAGAGTATTTGTTTGCTTCTTGTCTCTGCCCCTAATCAATACCTGGGGGAGGAAAGCTGCTGGGTCCTCAAAGGCTAAAAAGACTTAACATGGTCCTCAAAGGCTACGGGAGGCATCTGGCTCAGCATTTCCAGTGTGAGGATGGTCTGACCTTCACATGGGCACCAGACAGACAACTGTCCCTGCATGTCCTCCCAGCTGAGCTAAACTAACAGAGGGGCTTTGAAGCCAAGGCCTGTGAGCTGCAGCTTTGGAAAGGGCAGTGGTCAGGGTGCAGCTCACACAACCTGCAGCAGTGCTGGTGGCACAGAGCACTGCAGTGCCTGTGCAAGGGGCAAGACTGGGTATAAAGTCAATTGCATGCAGTGTGGATCTGAAAAATGAGGTCCTTGTGTGGCACTTGGAGTCACTCTAGAGCTGAACAGATCTATGAGGAAGTCACAATCTCTGCAGCAAGGAACAGTTTCTGTTCAGGCGCTTCATGAAATCCATTTTTTAGGCTTGCTATTATCATTCCTTGTCAGGTACCAGGGCGGAGAAAAGAAATTCAGCTATTGCTTTAGATAATATTCTGATTTTCAAACTCATGAGAGGAAAAACCCCCAGCAGCTAGCCAGAAAATCCCAGCCTCCTTATCTCATCCAACTGCCCCAGTGACGCAACGTGCTCCGCACTGTGCTGAGCAACACGGCAGCAAACACTGATCTTGGTGTCTAAGCATCTAAGCCCAAGTGGCACATGTGCTATTTTAGCACCTCTTGGGACCATTCTGGGAGATAATGTAATTAATATTATCTTGGTGACGGCTATTTACCACATCCCACGGGGAAACTGCAATCTGTGCTGGTGGAACTTGAACCCAATTAATACTCACTTCCTACCAGTTTCAGGTGTCTCCTAATTTAAAGATACTTTTACAGACAAAACAGGTCAGTAACTCTTCCCAGCGAGCCAAACAGCATCTTAATCACTCGTGTTTAATAGGAAACAAATGACTGAGCACTGATAAAGTTCACCATTATGCTTTTGAGGAAAAGAAAAGTGACTACAGAACAATCTGATAACAGGAGAATTTGCTTCCTGTGTAACTCGATATTTATAAACCCTCTCAGTAAGGGGGCAAAAAGGAAATCATTTCAGCTGGCTGAAGTTAACATTCCAAAACATGTATTGAAAATGACAACACAAACAGGACCCCAGCTGAAAGCAGTGCTTCTGGGAGCACCGTGCAGAAAGAAGAGGAGCAGAGAGGCAGCTCTGGCAGCTCCTTGGCACTCAGGTGCCTTTGGACACCCCTGGCACAGCACAGACCCACCCTCAGCCTCCCCAACACCAACAGGAGACACAAGATGTCAGGGCAGCAGGTGGAATCAGGATTGTCCTGGCTGTGCTTTCCCCCTTCCATGGAATGACTGGATTTAACACCTCCCTTTGTCTCCAGCAAACACACAGGCATGGAGACATGGGATTATTTTTTTTTTCAAAGTAAAGGCTAGACTTTCAGTCTTACTAGGATCTTCAGTTATTTTCTGTGCTTTTCTATAGTTAATCCTCTGGAAATGCAGGGTGTGATTGCCCTAAAGCCTGATTACTGACTCAACAGCAGAACTAGTTTTCAACCCCAACACCCTCAAGTCCACTACCTATAACTCCAGCTGATTTTATTGGGAACCACAAATTCCAGCAAGCCCTTCAACAAGCTTCTTGTGAGAGGGAGAGAAAAGGACCTGAACTGAGTAGCCTCCTCTGCACCAAAATTTAAGTGCAGAGTTTTTTTGTTTTCCAAGGTTTCCTGGTATGGAAATTTTTCATGGGAGTATAACGTGGGAGATGTGGAAGAGTGCTTACAGTGATAGTAAAAATAAATTTGTATTTTATGCCTAAAAAGGGAATGTTCTAAATTATTAAAAAATAGGTGTTTATCTCCCAGAAGCAGAAAAACAATTATGGGGGGGGAAAAAACCCTGTAGAGAGTGCATCTATTTTGTCTCACGTTTTCCACCTCAATAGATGACAAAGCCATCTGCACTTTGCTGCCCTGGCTTCTGATATCAAGTAAAAGATTTCTGAGTTGCTTTTAAAGTACATAAATAAAAATAACAAAACCAACACAACCGTTGGCTTTTCAGCAGTGCCCTCTACTTAAAAACATAAAAGCATTTTGCAAACAAAAATAGCGAAAGCTTCTCCAGCTTAAAGATTAATTTTGCCCTCACATAAATTAGCATGACTTTTACAGTCCTGTTGAGACACTCCACATGTGCAACTGGGAAAAGAAATTATCACAGGCAGTTTAGATGCCCAGCTTTAATTAGGAAAAGGAAAACTAAAATAAAACCAGATCTATTCTTCTTGAAAAGCTTTCCAGTTGATAGTGTCAGAGGACATAAGAAAACTAGAGCTGCTGGATGCTGGCGAGAAAAGCATTCTTCAATTTGTTTTAAGCTGCCCAGCACTGGAGAGAGAACACACAGAGGTGTGGATCCTCTCCACCAGCTCCAAATGGCTGGTCACTTGTCCAGGGGGTTGCACAACACATTCCTATTCCACATTCTTCTTGCTGAGAGAGGAGGGCAGCTGGAGAGAGCAAAAAGATCTGCTGAGAAAAGCCTGGCACTCTCCCTTCACCAGACACCTGAGGATCCAATGGCACCGATGTTTAATTACTTTCCCTGCTCACAGGACAACTTAGCATTTGCTTTTCTGCAATGCCTGGAGGCAACACAGGAACACAGATCCCATCCCCGAAGAGTTCCCAGCTCACTACAGCAGCCAAAAGCCCTCCCCACGACATCCTGAACCCGCTGCTGTCACTGGGGATGCTGCCCTTGCCTTCAGCAAGGGTTAGGATTTCATCCCCTGTGGCTTCAGAGGGTCACAGTTTTCCCACTCATCAACACAATTGCTTTCTGAGGAAGGCCCATTTTTCAAAATGGGGTGGTATTACTGAAAAAACATTAAAAGTTGCCAGGAACAATCAAGGGCTGTAAATGCACTGTTGTCCAGAGCTGACTGCATTTCAAACAGATTCAATAAAAACATGACGATGGAAAGAACACTGAAAAATTAAGAGCAAGTCAGACCAGGTGTTTCCACTCACTTTCACCCTGACATTTCTTGTCTTTCTGTCTTCTCCCCATCTCTAACATTTCTAGCATTAACTACTTTATTTTATTTTCCAATTTTGTCCTCTTTTCACCTCTTGTTGACTATCAGCCTCTGATGACACCTTCTATCTCTGACCTATTCCAAACTGGACTGTTACCCCTTCACATCCTTCCTACCCTTGAAAGCAACCCTAGGAGTAGGGGCCTGGAGCCTCTTGCTTTTCTCTCCCCTCATTTCAGGGAAATACCTCTAGGAAGGGACTGCAACAGGCATGCACCCATCTCTGAAGAATGAAACATAAGGGATTTTCCATTTGAAATCACTCACCACAGGCCTGTTCATCCTCTTCAGGAGCTGACACAGTAAGACAAGTGAATAGAAGGAATTTATGGCAATTTGCTCACACACACCCAAAAAGCCCCCCCAAAAAAACCAACAACAAAAAAAAAACACACCAAAAAACCCCCCACAAACAAACAAACAACAACAAAAAACCNAAAAAAAAAAAAAAAAGAAAACCAAAACCCCAAAAATCCTTAAGAATAGGACTTTGGTCTTGTCCTGAAATCCAAGAGAGATACAACAGCATATGTCTTTCATCTCTATGACCTTTTCCACTAAGACAAAAGAGAGACAGGATATTAAATCACAGTTTAAGATTTTTATGACTCTTGGCAAGCATTTATTTATTATGGGTTTGTTTGTTTTGGGACTTTGTTTTTAGGCGAAGTGTTATTTTTTTGTACTTTTCATGGAACTCCAACTGAAATACCATAAAAACATCTGAGACAGATTTCTTTTGGGTGATTTGCACAATTTCAAAGTCACAGGCTGACTCCCCTTTCAACTCCCGTTGCTCAGACCAGTGTGAACAACCATATGACATGAAGACTGCAATTATTTTTTCACAGAGTCATGGGAAACCTTGATGGTATGTGCCATCACCATGTGAGGAGGACAGCAAACCCTTTAACCAGAAGATGTAGATCAGGAGACATGCTGACAAACTGTACCATGTCCAATGAAAATCCCTCAGTGACTACAGTGGGGAACACATGGTGACAGCAGGACACAGCACAAGGAATGTGAGAGAAAACACAGATTAATTGCATTTGGCTTCTTAATTTGCTTACACCCTTGGCTGGAGAGGAGCTCTCCCTACCATGCTCAGCTTACCTTACAGATGACTAAGCAGACAGGAGGATAGGGAAGGTACCAGGAAAGACAACCCAGGGGAAAGGACATTAACCTCAGACCCGGGGAGGATTAGTTTCAAGTCCTTCTTCCAACACAGATTTCTCATGTTATTTTAGGCAAAGAGGGAGGCTGTGCAAACACCTTGTGAAAGTAAGGGCTCTGTGATCACAGATGGACTCGGAGATGGCTGGAGCAGACACAGGTCTGTCCACCCAGCCCCTCTGCCAGCGACTGTTACCCTTGGAGAACAGCAGGTTTAACGGGCAGTGCTCCTGAGCCACAGCTGCTGAAACTCCCATTATCCCAACAGGCTCTGATCCCTGCCTGCAGGTTCATCCCACCTAAAGCTGCACAGCACCTCAGCTCTGAGCCCTTCATCTTGCCCTCAATCAGTTCCCAGCACGTAATGTGAACCCAGAGCATTTCCTAAGCCTCCCTTTGATATTGAGGGGTGTAAATACATTAAAAACTGAGAAACCCTAAAGCCTGATAGAAATTTTCTGTGAAACATTTTTCCTTCAGAAAATATCACTCAGCCAAAAGTAAATGTTTCACAGATGTGTCACTTCTGATAACATTTTATTTTTAAATGTAAGAAACTGAAAAGGTCCTCAGTGAGATTAAAACAGTGTTTCAACTTCTGATTCCAAACTATTTTAACCCCTTTAAAATACTACATTATATCATAAGGAATAAAATTAAGTTGTTGTTAGCATTTATTCCCAAATAAAACATATAGGCTGAGTTCAAACATTTTTTCCCCCCTCAGATTTATTTCATAGCACATTAGAAATGTTCATATTCCTTTTGTCTTAGGAGAGAAATGTTTTCTTGAAATTTGGGAAGGAAAACAAACAAACAAGCAAAAAAACCCCCAAAACAGGACGACAACAACAAAACCTTTGGCCCTCAAAACCTCCCCAAGGCCCTCGGCTCTTGCAGTCGTGAGGGCAGGTAAGGACAGGCTGGAACTCTGCGTGTTCTTTCTGAGTGACTAAAACACGACATGGGCCAAATGCAACCACATGATGCTTCCAAAACGAGAACACATATGGCTGAGCGTTTCTGAAAAGTCAAAATCTGCTCGCTCCGAAATCAATGGGCGTTTTGCTCTTGACTTCTTGGAAGCAGGGTTAAGTCAACACCGGGTAAAGACGGGAAAATCCCAATCAGAGATCAAGCACAGCGTTCCCCCTGAAGATTATTCATAAAGTGTGTGCAGACGTCACGAGAAAACAGAAGGTGCTACAGTGCTGTTATTTTTAAAGCTGAGGGTGAGAAAATAGGCAGTGAAGCGTAGAGCAGAACTTCGTACGTTGCTTTGTCACCAGTCTTGTTAAGGAGCTCGGGGAATTTATTTTGGGGAGAAAAAAATTCGTAGTTATTTCTGCTTCTCCCATTCAGAACAGACTTAATTTTACATGAACTTTTACAGGTTTTTTTGAACACTTCTGTATTTCTTTTTGAATGCTGTTTTTCCATGACCCACCCCATTTTCAAAATGTCCAAGAATATTTCTTTAAACTACCTAGAAGACATCAGAGGTTATATTCAGAATTTAAATCAGGCCCTAGCTACCTGTAAAGCTTTTGCAGAATTGCGTCTTCTTTCTTTTGCAAAGAGCAATCAATCTGGAGAAGCTGAGGCAGTCACTGAAGTGGATCACAGGGAGCATACATACACAAAAGAGGGAGACCAGTCCTAATCATCAGCATTGCAGGACTGTAATTCTTGAGCCCAGGCATGAGCAATTATCAGTGTGAGAGCATAATTTATTCCTTGTAGTCAGACACAAGATGGATATCCCATTGGGCACCAGTTAGATTGTTATACTCATTTTAGAAAGCTTAGCAATATCACTTATCATGTATGAAACAGCACTAATGGCAGGCAGCCTGAGCCATCAGATGAGTTTAATATAGGGATTCACTACTCTCATCTTGCAGGAGGGCAAAAATCCTGGCAGGTAAAAGGAACTACAGCAGCTTCTTGGACTGCCATACTGAAATCTTCCTTTGCTTGAAACCTCTCAACTGACATACACACACCCTCGTTCATGCAAACTATTAGAGTAGGCTACTTAATTCACCACAAGAAAGGAAATGTAAGAAAAGTACAGGATTTTGGACCTTTATATTTGAACTTATGAACCAAGACCATAAGTTAGTTAGATAAGACCACCAGGATTAGATCTAACTGACGGCACATAGGAGTAATCCTGTCTCCATTATGATTAATAACACTCACCCTCCACCTGCCTGACAATTAAGGAAAAAACCCAGAAACCTCTCTGTATCTCAGGATTGCAGCCCCCATGTCAATAAATGCACTGGCAGGTCACAGTTTGTAAGCACCAAGTGGGACCTTCTCTTGCCNTCCCCTCGGGATGACGTTCCCCAGGAGCCATCCCTTCCTTCCCCGTAGCTGCTTTTTCCCATCCCAGAGCTGACCAGGCTCAGCCACCCGGCTCCTGAAGCTGGACAAAAGCAGCCACTCAGTGTGGCTTGGCCAAGGTGTAAAATATATCAGACAGGAATTTGGGTTTGCTCAGCCCAGCGGTCCCAGGCGCAGCTGCGACACCCGCAATTAGGGCTTGCGGAGAACACACATCGTTACAGCTTCACCCCTGGGCATTCACCAAAAGAGAGATTTGCTTTTCTAATTGGCTCAATATTTTGAGAAGGTAAATGGTGAATAATAACAGCCTCAGCAGGAACATGAGACGGGATGAAAGCAACACAAACTCCCCGTTTACGCTGCCGGCTTCGTGGCGTGAGCCACATGTTGATTGACTTCCAGCCCTGGGAGGAAACTGTCCTGCAGAAGACATTCCTCCTCCCTCACAGGACCACGGGGACACCCAGGGACACCTCTCCTCGCTTTGGTCACCTCAGCTGGCTTTTGGCCTCGGCCAACTATGCTGGATTTCTGTGCAGCTACAAACCTCATTTGCAGAGCGATAAGTTCCCCGCAGAGTTAGGAACTCACTTCCTTTATTGCAGAGAAGAAATAAACAGTTCTTTGAGGGGAATGGCAGTGTTTAATTTGCATGGGCTGGATACTACTCCAAAGTTTAAGCTAGGTAAAATGTCCATTTCTGCAAAGCACTTCCTCAGCAAAAGCAGCTTTATAAATGGAATTTGACAAAAACAATAAATTTAATATTTTCTTCAGAGATTCTTAAACTCATATGTTCAGTCCTCTCAAATACAGGGAAAAAAAATCAAAATGGCAACATCCATCATGAGGTTAACTACAACCGGTCACACTTAACCTCTGATAATTTAGCCATGAGGAGTACCTTTTGCTCATAAAAGCTGCAGCAAATGTAATGCAATCTATAAATATCACTGAGGCCACCGGTGGCTGAGCTGTGCAGTTTAACCTCTGGGTTGCCGAATTAAATGTGCTGGGCGATGAGCACAGCGTGCTGCAGCCACTGAGTGCTGCCTGGGTTCAGGGCTGACAGATGTCCCTTCCCAGAGCTGGAGAGGGGGATGAATGAATGGAAATCCTCCACACATGGCTGCCAAACAGCTCGTTTTTAAATACCACCAAGAGTCGCATCCTTCCACCACCTGCTGATACAGCTCCAAATGCTTCTCCTGCCTTCGGTCTACCTTTTTATTTTTCTATGCGTCCCATTGTTTCAAGTCTTTTTTTGCTTTTGTGCAAAAGCCTAGAGCCTTCTCAATGCCAGGGACATAATTCTCCTGTTTGCAGGGAGGAGCGTGACCTCAGTCTTCTGCTCTCCCCGAAAGAGCGAATCTTCCATTGACGTCAAGGGCTCTGCACACAGAGGGAGGGAGATAAGCATATTGGAGGCAGGATCTGCTTCGTGAATGAGAATTTTGCTGTAGGAATTTACAAGCCTCTCGCAGTCTCCTCTCTTGATTAAAGCCGGTGGGATTATTTCACAGATTCAGCTGCTGAGCCCCGGCTATTGGAAATCTGCCTCACACAGGGCTCTGCGCTGTTAACCCATCCTGGCTGCTCGGGCAAGCCAAAAACCACCATGATCTGAAAAAAGTATGTCAGACCTAGAGAGGGTCGTGTCAGAGGGGAGCTGCTGACGCCTCTCTGTGCGGCATCTCACACCTGTGAGCTCTGAGGAGCTCTTGGAAAACCTGCATCCCGCTTGTGGTGCAGATTTGAGGCAACATGGACCTGTGGGTTATATTAGGGGGGGTTATACCCAGCCTTATGCATTCTTTTCCTGAGGGAGAAGATGGGGCTGTCCATGGGGCACAGGGCTGCAGATGAGCTCTCTGTGAGTCAGTAGCCAGGGCAGGCAGGGCAGAATGGGCAGAGTAGGCACACTGGGAAGGATCCCTGGCAGCAGGGCTACACCAGCTGAGAGCCCCTGCCCATCAGCCTGGGCACAAGGCCACCCCAGCGTGGCATTTCTGTTCACATGTCTGCAGCAAAGCTGGACCGTGGGGTCAGGGACCTTTGGATCATGCTCTGCTCCATGTGCAGGTGAGCCCGGGGTCAGCAAAGGGCCGGCAGCCTCGTCTGCCACCAGCTCCTCCTCTGCAGTGGAGCTTCCCAGCCTCACCTGAGTCCTCTGGGACACCAGAACTGCGCAGCAACCTTGAGCTGCCCTGTTTACACACGCCACAGCACCCCCAGAAACACCCCCAGAGAGCACAGCACTCCGCACGAACACCGCAAAGCTGCTTACTACAAATGCCATTACAACGACACAAACCAACAGCACAATCTGATTACACCGTGGTGTACATTTAACCAGGATTATCTGATCCTACATTTGTGTGCAAGCTTTCCCCTACCCTCACGCACAAGGCTGTTTCACATTTACCTTTATGCTGTTTCACATTTATTTTTATGCTGTTTTGCAGTGGATTGCTTGGTTATGCTTTACCTTCCTTTACCATGTGCCACCTGTGCAGGTGTTGCAGCTGTAAAGGGATAATGGCTGCACATCAACAGCAAGTTTTGGTCACAAGCAAGAGGAAACAGAGGTTTGAAAAGATGCATGCATAACAACTAAATGCCTACTTTCTGCTGCAAAATCTGAAGGGAAAGGAATGCTGTCAGTATGTCAGCAATGCAGACAGTGATCTTCATGGCTGGACTGTTACACCTGGTGGAACATTGTAGTAGGAACTTTGTACATGAGGTCTAGGTAAGGCACCTGAAAGAAGCAATGCCCCTCTGTGTAGATGGTGTATCACAAACCCAACAAAACCCCCCTGTTTAAACAAAAGGTAAACAACGTGAATAAAACATGAAAGAAAATTATGGATTTCCTTACTAGCTCAGCCTACTTCAGGGGCAGAGCTCATTCACAAACATTTTGACATCACAAAGGAAGAACAAGATACTCACTCACAGCCAAGACCCTCCTTCTTTCCTGTTTTCCTGCAGCCTCAACAGAGCAGGGCAGGTATGTTAGAACAATATAGGAAATGATCAGCTTTGATATACATAAGCCAGTGCTGATGTGGTTTGCAGATAACTCACACAGGCAGCTGCAAGTTACTGGTTAAGGTTTCCCAGCCTCGATCACAACATTTGGTCATTGTTTCTGCTTGATACCTCACACAGCAACCATTGAAAATGCCTACTGAAGTGTTTAATATGAAGCTGGGGGAGAGACAAAGGAGAGATCATATCCTGACGTACAAGATCTCATTTTCTTTTTCTTACTCTTCCTACGCAAAACCGCAAACTTTATAATCCTGATAGCACCAGGGTTTTTCAAAGTCTTTCTACAAGAAATGGGACTCTCTGCCAGAAGGCTGCAGCAGTGAGTTCCCCAGGCTGACTGCCCTTATGCCCAATTTTAATTTTTTTCAGTCATTAGGTGTTGCTTTATACCTTCCCAGCATACTAGAATATAATTAGAAGTCTCAAAAAAACAAGGAAAACTACGCTAAAATTTCAGTATGATTTTCCTAGCAGTATTTTTTCTATTCTCTAGATATCTCTTTTTAAAAAAAAAATAGGGCACATGTGAGCTTCCAAAATATTCCGATCAATTAAATTAAGGCATTTCCTCCAGTTCTCCTGCTTTTTCCTCTCCCCTTAGGATTTCAAATAAATTGCTGGTTGTCTAAATGCCAGGGGAAATCAAGAATTAAAATACAGAGCCATTCAAAACATCCTCAAGACCGTAGCCTGACACTGTGGTTTCTGTCAGCGACCACACTTTCATCTTATTGGGATGCCCTTGAAAAAAAAACTCCTGCTGTCGGAAGCAAGACCTGTGCCCAATTCATGGAATACATGAATGCAGTATAAACCCTCCCAGGCCAAGAAATTCCAGAGACACCGCACGGATTAGCTGTGATAACATCTTTTCCCATAATATCGAACCGCAACAGAAATAAAAGACGAATGTTTTTAACATTTAAAAACCTGGGGCTGGCCCCTGAAGCAGGGCAGTGTGTGCACCACTGCACAGGAAGAAGCTGCCCAAAAGTTGGCTCGTGCCAGAGTGGAAAAGCCTGCCTCAGGTACGGAGATCTCAGGAGGGCACGGAGGCTTCACAGCAGCACAGCATCATTGCCTTGACACTTGCCCTTCTTGCACCCCAGACCTGTGCTTCGGGCACAGCTGGGCACAGCAGCCCTTGGGATGATTAGTTCCTTAGGAGGGGATCAGCACAATGCAGATCCAGGGAGGGGAAGCTTCAAATCCACTCTGTAACCACCTCCACATTTTCTTTCTGCTTTAAAAACCCCTCAGTCATAGGTGAGAGCCTGTTTCCCAAGAACATGGCAGATGCAGACGGTGACAGGGTGTCAAATGGGTTCCTTGTTGATTTAAAGAAATCCTGTAAGTAGCTTGATTGGTTACACGTTTTGTATTTCAACCACAAGTCTTGGCAGGGTTTCCTCCAGCTCCTCTCCTCACACATTGGTCAGTGCCATGAGATGTGCCCACTGAGAAGTGAAGGCCACATTTGAACAGCCTCTACACAGAATAAAAAGCTTCAGAGGGCCCCCTAGCCTTGCTCAGGGACCAGCAGGTATTGGTCATGTAAATCCTCCCTGTGAATCACAGGAGTTTCTCAGGCCTCCAAAAGCCAGATGTTGAAAGGCAGACTCATTCTCTCCTGTTGCCATGAACCAAAGCCCTGAGCAACCAAGAAATAAGTGCCTCAGGAAATAGGAGTTACAGCACTTCAGGATGCACCTGTGTACAGAATCAAACAAGCTTATATTGCAAACTTCCAAGGATTCTCTTAACTTGACTAGGACACCCTGAGAAGGATGACCCTTCAAACACTACCAAGAGGATGGGACACAGCCATTGGGATGGGCTGCAAAGCAGCAGTGTGTCTGTGAGTGTGATAGTCAAAAGGAGAAAATAATATAGTTGAGGTGGTGACTCTTCTGGCAAGCACAGCTCAAGGCAACAGATGGTCAATCACTTGCCCCTTGCTCAAAGGGCTCGTGTTCCAGATGGCAGAGCCCCTTCCACATCCTTCCTGGGCTTGCTCCAGGGGACATCCCTGACAGACCAGTGCAGAGGTGTACATCCAGAAGCCCTCAGCTGAGACACCTTTCCTTAGTCACACCTGCATCCTTCTTACAGCATCTTTATGTGAAACCCAGCAGGCCAACATAACTGCACTCCTGCAACTTTCCTGTTCATCCTTTATTAACTATCATCTTGTGTCCTGCAGAGAGCTCTCGGTATCCTGTAGGCAGGAGGTTGGTCAGCAAAGTTAGGAAGCTTCCAGGCTGCCATAATCTGTCCCTGGCTGCCATTCTCCTGGAGGCCCTGACACAAACCCTAGGAGGGCTATTTCAAGAACTTCTGTGGTCTTATTTGTTCTTGAATGTGGAGATGACACTGTGCATCATATCCATCTCTGGTGCTGCTCCTACCTCAGCCAACGATGGCCAGAGTGGGTTCATCCCCGGCCTGTCCTCTGAGACGTGGGCACCACACACAGACAAGAGAGAAGCTGAGAGCTCTGTGGGGCTCCAGTCACACATTATGTTAAGCAGTGGTGTACCATCCCCTCCCAGAAGCTCTCAGTAATTTTCCACACTCTGTTGATCTCCACACCATACTCACTGCAGCCAGATACAAGAGAGACTTCCCACAGCAAGCTCAAAGAGTCCAGTGAAGAATTTAGGATGGTTTTGCCTTGCAGCCCAGATAAAACAGGAGGGAGAAGAAGCGGCTGGCACAGGCACTGCTGGACAGCAGCGAGCTCAGACAGACGTGACGGGCCTCAGCCACAAAAGACTGGGAAGGAGAGCTGTGTTTCTAGCCCCAGGTGTGAGCTCCTTCCCCAGAAAACAGATTTCACACTCCTCAGTGGGTTTTTGGCAGCCTGTGCTGAGGCCTGCTGTCAAGAACAACGAGGTGCCTGGTCAGGAGCTGGCTCCAGGCCTTTCCCTGGCCTGGCATGCCAAGACTGCTCCTCTCAGACAGCTCCTCACCCACAGCACAGGGCAGTGATGGCTCTTCCTCCACACATGTGTCTCCCCACGGAGATGTGTCTGCAGACCTCCCAGGTGGTCAACAAACATGGAACCTGAAAACACAACCCTCAACAGCCATCTTGGGCAAGAAACATCGCTTCTGCCAGTCTGGTGAGCCTAAGGAACTAAGCAGTGCTCCCACATGAAAAGTTCAAGTGTAACAAGTTCTGCCCCTGGTGCCTCACCTCCCTCCAGCTCTGTTTCCATCCCTGGGAATGAGGGGAAAATGGAAGTTTTGTGTTGAGACAGCTCAACCTCCTCTGATGGATTCAGCACTCCAAGGAGATCATTTGGCTCCTCCTTTTCCTGTATGGCAGCAGGAACAGGACCCAGGCAAAGGCTGGGTGCCTCCAACACCTGCTGAGATCTCGGCATCACATTCCTGCACAAAAGGCATTTCAGGAGAGCCCTCACACCACAACAAACGTGAAGACACAGGAAAGGACAATGAGCACTGCACACACCTCACATGTGGAATAGTCACTGTTTGTGGTGACTCCGCACTCTGAAGTTTAAACCTTGATGACAAGGAGGGGATCCCTGCCTACAGAGGAGCTTTGAAAATGTTGTCCAAAGCCTCAAAGTTTATTCTCAAGAGGACTGGATGAGTCAGGGCCACCCGTGCTGACACACAACATCCTCACCGGTATAAAGCCACCTGAGACTGGCAAACCACCATTTTATCACTGAGCCTCCTCTATTGCCTCAGTCTAATTTAGAAAACACTGGTGCCAACTTCAGCATTCATAGCAGTCTCTTTTGATGGCCAAAGATGTTATTTTGAAATAAAACAAATCTTCAGGAGACATCCTGAAGATTCCACATAAAAAGCACCACAAACAGGTTCTAAGAATAGGATCACCCATTGAAAGGGGCGAGATGGTACTTGTGGTGCTCCTGCTCTGTCACTCTTGGCCCTGCCATGGTCCCACCATGAAGCAGAATGGTGCAGGTGAGGTTTTACCATTAAGCACCTAGTGAAGACTTACAAAGAATGCCTGAAATAAAGAGAAAATTCACACTCACCAACTGATCGAGCACTAAAAAGCAATAAACTGTGATGTGGCAGTGGCGGGAATTAAGGGTGGCTGAAGAAAAAGAAAACATCTAAAAGGCAGGGAACAGTGCTAGGGGAAGGAGACAGATCCTCTACAAAGACAGTGTCAGGCAAATTAGAGAAAGAACACAGAGGCGGATGTTAGAAAAATATAATGTTCCTGTGGGTGTATCACTTATCAGCCATTCTTGCACATAAAACACATTTTTTCAACATTTAGAAAAGAAAAAGAATGACTGATCTGTAATTAGCAGAAATAAAGGCCTGGCCCAGATCCTAGGATAGAATAACATTCTTGCAAAAGTGAATTTTGCTGAAATATTGGTATTAGACAGGGCAGGGCTGCTGCAGGAAAAGGGCAAATCCAGAATAATTGGAACAGTCTGCCCACTAAGAGCCACCCAGCTGGGGACCCCATTTAATAAGCTATTTAAATCCTATTTAACAATCCATTTAACAACAATATGACCCCACTGAAGGGAAATCCTGGGGGAACAATTTTGCATATTTGATACCGGGCACCTTTTGCACGTCCTGCTGCCAAAGTTTCCCTCTACCTCCTCCTGGCTGGGGCTCTCTAAGGAAAGAAATCCCATGGCACAGCTGCATGGTTTGGAGTTTGAATGCAAAACTGCCTTGACAATCTCTTCTGTCCTCCTCTCTCTCAAACCCACACTCTATAGGCAGGAGATGTCTAATTTTAGAGTTCCTCTGCCTCTCCCAGCAGCCTGCAGCCTCACAGGCCTACTTGTTTGGATGGCCATCAGCTAATGTCAAGCCATGAAAGTATCTTTCCTACCACCAATCCTGCCCAAATCCACCTGAACACTCACAGCTCTGCACAACACCATCACATGTGGAGTAGCACCCTGTCCACAGCACGTCTTTAATCCTGTTCCAACTTCACCTCTGCTACATGGTCTGAAACCTCCTCCTCCTCCTGTCTCAGTCTCTTTTTTTCCTCCCCAACCTGCGCCAACTGATGGAAAGCCAGGAATGAGGGCAAAGCTACCACCCCCCTTGAGTGGGTTGATTCTTCAAAGCAGCTAGAACAACAAAGGGCAGCAATTTATCAGGAAAATATCAGCTGTCAAGAAAAGCAAATGCAAATAATTTCTCTGCTGACTGTTCTTTTCACGACTGCCACACAATTGTCTTGTTGATTCCCACAGCTGGATGCTGTAGCTTTCTCCTTGGCATATGTAATTGAAAGTGATGCTAGAACAACTTGAGTAAATTGAAACTGATTTCATCAACTGTGTATGTGTGTGTCAGTGGCATATGTCTTTTTTTCCTCCCCTCCCATTGTCCACTAGCATGTTCTCCAGCCCAGCAGCTGTTGACATTTTGTTTAATGGCACATTTTCCCACTGGGAAATGATGCTTCCATTAAACTCAAGTGTTCCATGAGAAGATACACAATTTGTCAACATTTTCACTAAAAATGGTAATTCAGACTTGACTGGTCTGGAATACTGCTATGTGATAAGGTCAAAATGCATCATCTTAGCTTCGTGATTTAGATTGTTACATTATTATAGAATCATATAACTCGACACCAGCTGATACAAGTGGAAAGCTAAATATTTCAGTCTCAGTGAAATATTTCAGTCTCAGTGAAATATTTCACTGAAATACTAATATGTGAGAGAGGAGAAACCCTTTCTAAAAGGCAATTGCACGTGGGAAATTTCACAGCTTTCTATACTTCTCCTAATTGGAATCTCATTTGCTTCAATACTGCCCCTGGAATAAGATTTGCACATTCCAGCCAGATGACAGCAGCCTGTAGTCCTGGGTGTGGGATTACCAGCCAGGGACATTTGCAGAATGGATTGATGAAGAAACTTCTCTCTTGTTGCCCTCGCAAACAAACATAAATCTTCATTGCCTCAAGGCTAAAAAGGAATTGACAGACTTATCAGTGGCTCTGGGCTTTGCTGCAGCCAACTTTCTTGCTACATGATCTCATCCTTCTTTTGCCTCCTGATCCGTTTCCTCCTCCATCGTTCCCTTTCCTGTCCTAGAAGCATCTCTGTAGCTGTGGGGTTCTCAAATGGCAGTGTCCAGAGTCTAATTACCTGGGAGGTCCTCCCAGAAATTTGTCAGGTATGAAAATTTTCCTTGCAACTGATGTTTTACAGGTAATAGCTGTTTTTAAAACAGCAAGTAAACAAAACACCAATTGCTTTGGTGCATCTCAGCAAACAATTGAAGTGTAACCTAGATCGAAATGTTTTAATTACAGTATTAAAAAAAAGGCATTATCAACTAAATACAGCAACTGGAGAAATTATTCATGAATATGCAAATTACCTGACAAAACCTTTCTGTAAATGCTTCAGTAATTTTTAGAGATAAACCTTGAACCAGCTGCCTCTTTTATTTGCAGTTTTATTTGTTGATAAATATCCAATGCTCTCTACCTTATTTTGAGGAAATATTTTTAATGCAGTCATCCTTTAAAAGCACTTCTTGTAGATCTAATGCATTAAATGGACCTGATGTTCTCTTCCTGCATTAAAGGACATTTTAAAGCTTGAAGTACAACAATTTTTATTTCCTTTTAACATTCAACATAGTAAGTGAACAAAAGTCACCGTGAACCTCAACGTCTGGCAGTGCATAATGTAGCAAAAGCCCAAAACCCAACACAAAATCAAACATCAAAATTTTATGGCCATCTAGGACAAGACTTGAGCCAAATGAAGACCTCAGGGAATTTTAAGAAGCTGCACTGATGTTGCTCCATGGACTACAGCAGGAGTTTCACTCTTCTGCTCAGCTGGAAGCATGAGAGAAGTGGGAGACAGGGAATATCCACTGTTAAAAGTTTGCTTGAGTGCTTTACTATAGCACTTCAGATTGCCCTGGAGGGAGCATCAGGCTGCCCTCAGTGAGGAGGCCTGCTCTGAAATGTGTGTGTTGAAGCCAAAGGGAACCCTTCATTTGCTTTGGAAGGAGACTGGTTCCTACCTGACCTGTGTTCCCAGAGAAGCCCAGCACCCTGGCCAGAGCCCTCTGTCCTATCCTGCTGCCTAAGGGGATGCAGACAGGCTCCCCAGCTCAGATGTGGGAGATGCCATCTCCACCTCTCACCCATGGCTGTAACAGTCTTCACTACCAACACGAGATTCCTTAGAGAAGGAATTATGAAATGTGACCAGTCCATGTGTGTTCCAAAGTGAGCTGGCTCTGCAGCCACACTCTGTGCTTGAAGGAGGCCCTGAGCAGATCCCCACCAGCAGTGTGGAAACCCAGAGCAGCTGCAGGAGAAGCTCTTCTTGCCTCTCAGCCTGTGCCACTTTCCCTTCAGCTGTGGGAGACTTGGTGGGAAAGTGAGAACAGCCAGAGTCTGACACACGGCAGCAGCCACAGACAGCAAGTGTGGATGGATCCCCATTCCTGTTTTCCATGGCTCTGCCCGTTCCCACAGGACTGACCAATCTCCCTCTCCTCCTGTGCTGCCTGCCCTTGGGAAAACCAGCCCTTAGGGTGGGCAATATTTAACCCATCTGGTATGAAAGCACAGATTTGCCTAGCCCACACCCACCAGCAGAACACACTGGGTTTTATCCTGATCATTCTAGGCAGAAAAGCTAACACATCATCTAGATCTCACTCTAAGCAGAAAAGCTAACACATCATCTAGATCTCACTTGGGGACAAAAACCCTTAGGAGAGTTACTCTGCCTTAGCACAGACATTTCCCTAGCGTGGTCCCAGGGCCTCCCTGGAAGCCACTCAAGGCTCTTTTGTTTTCAAACTTCCCCCCTGCACCGAGCAGCCATCACACACGTAATTATCCCAGCCTGAGACCCAACATGTGCATTCACGTCTAGGGGTCCTGAGGGCAGCCAAGGCCAGCCTGAAGGGCGTGTGAATAATTTAGGTGGGATGTGTGTGACACTAAACTGTGGACCTTTATCATCTCTAGGCTCTAATCCTACAGCCCAAACCTTCATCTGAAAGGTGATGTCACATGATTAATTATTTTGCTACATTGAAAATCTTGTTTTATCAGTAAAGAGCAAGCATGCCATATATATAAATGTATGTGTATATATTCATATGGATACAAAAGACCAAGTATTTATTGCTGGAATAACTGAGGTCTTAAGACCCTAATCAGTATTAGTCAAAATTTATTTTTTCAATTTCTTTTAATTACAGAAAAAAAGTAATATTAGCATAGTGAGAACTGATACACACACAGACTTAGTTTCTACCCTGTTTCCTGGTGTTATCCTCTCCTTTTCCTTTTCTCTCTGTGTCCCAAGGCCACAGATTTCACTCGGGTATTTGGGGGTGTTTTGGTGAACCCCCATCACCCACATCCCTCTCCCAGCAGGAATATACTGTTTTTGTTTTTTTCTTCCTCACACTCAGATTCCCTTGGGGTCATTTTTATATGTTTGCTGAAATGCTTTTATACCTTTGCTCTTTCTTCACTGGCCTGCAGCTCCATCTGCATTTCCATCTGCATTTCCTATATATTATGGCTTTTATGTGTACTAGATACCATTGCTTTGTTTCCCATAAAAGCAGTTCTGAACATCTCAACATTCCAGCTCTGCCTTTCTTTAACTTACCACAGGAGACTTGTTTTCACGGGGTTAGGCGGCTGTGGACTTGAGCTATATAGGAAAGGATCCCAGCCAAATCACCCTGAATTTTGGAAATCTGCGTCTTCCTTAGGTGTGTTTCTGTAGGCAACTACTGTGCACATCAGAGACTTCAAACATGTTTGTTCAAGCTGCTGTTTTACAGCTTGACCACAGCCTCACTCTTGACAAGAGGAAGTGAAGCTTTAGGAGGTGGCAATTAGCTCCGTAGCCCCCAGACACACGTGGGTTTGTTAATTCGGTGGGAACGATCCAGGATCTGGAAGTGCCTGTAGCCTGTACTGGGGGGATGCAATTCAATCCCCTGTTTGGGGGGTAGGGAGGAAGAAACTCTGGTCCAAAACAAGAATGGTAAGGAATAGTTTGGCGTCTGAAGCAAGAACAGTGTCACAAACCTTGCTCTGCCATGGTTTCAAGCCATTGGATGATGAGAACATTAAAAAATAAATAACAAACAGCAGTAGACAATATTTACAATGCCTCTGTTCCTCCTCTGTGCAAACAAAGCACGTCCATATGCACGTAAAGCACACACATATGGATGCTTGAACAGATCCTGACCCTCTGCTCTACCTGTTATTTTTTTATTGTCTCAGACTTTAAACTATTTGGTCATAAACAGTTTATTCCTGTGTTGCCACAGCAGCAGGATGGCAAGGCTCCAGTTTTGTTTAGGTCCTGGAGTGACAGCTGTGATGAACACAGTACAGGAAAACCAGAAAACCTCCACAATTTACTACCACAGCACTTGTGTAAACATGCATGAGAGATCTGGAGGGGACTTGGGCAGAGCCTGTGATACTCCTGTCACTGGAAACCAGGAATACCCTGACTATGGGCTGTTTCTCCAGAAAAGAATGTGTGTGTGATTGTCATGCTGCCCTGCAGAGTTATTTGCTCCTTTTCCATCTCTGCAGTAGGATGTGCATTTCCCACCTCACAGAGATGGAAACAAAAGCTCAGTGACTTTCTTTTCCTGCTCTGACTGCCAGGCGATGTCAAATCAAGGGATTAAGATACATTTTCCTCAAAATCCAGCCAATCTCATCTGGCTTTGCACACAGTTATTTGTAATTACTTTTCTTTTCCCTTAAAGCCAATACAATTTTCCTCTGGACTTAAGAGCCAGTTGTACTTTTTAATGTAGAAAGTAAATGCTTTTTAACACACAGTTCATTCTGCTCTTAAAAGTAATTAATTTTTAGCATTGAAGAGAGAAAATTACTTCTTATCAGAGCAGCATCATAACAAAAAGGACTACTACATCACTGAGGAAAAGATCCTGAGCAACAAATAAAACAGGAGTTGATTCTTTTTTCATTCAATTTTAATATTCAGCATCTTGAGGCAGCACTTGCTATGCACATTTTAAGACGTGTGTTAAACTGAACGGGACTTAAATATCCGGCTGGAAGTGGCACTGGCATGAAGCAGAGTATCCTGAGCACTCCCTGCCTCCCAGGGAAGAGAAATTACTTTTTAGCCATCTTTCCCGTAAAGCCATCCCAGCCTGGCCCACACACGTGACTTTCTATCAGTGCAGTGAGTGTGTGACAGCTGAAATGCAGAGATATTGATGGGTAATTTCGTGAGTGCTTCTGCCAACAGATGCCTCTGTGATGTACTTGAGGGAGCGCTGAGCCATGCTGACCGTCTGTGACACCCCCTCCATTTTCTGGGATGAAGAAGCACTCAGAACCTTTCAGGACTGTGGCCTCGCTCTGACAAAGTGAAATGTCCTTTTCAGTGTGCTGGGAAGAAGAATAATAAAATGCCAAAGCCACACCTGAGACAGGGTGAGAATGGCTGTAAGTATGTGCAGTCAAAAGTCATCATTAGCAGACAAATCCTTGGCATCCGCAAGCTCTGACTCCCTGTGACTGGAGACACTGTTGTCACTTACTCGTGACTCACTTCCTAATAGGGAAAAATAAATAACATCGGGATCTCCCCACACCTATTTTCAGCCCTCTGGTTAAACTGAGCACGTGGAAGAAGTATCTCCTCTCTTGAAATGTAATAACAAAGGAAAGAAATGCTCAAATATCTAATACAGATAATACAGATAATACAGATAAATTATTCAAAGAAAGAAAAAAAAAGGCGAAAGCTGCACACTAAAGAGGGCCAGTTGTCCCTATCCCATGAATGGAGAATATATCCAGACAAGCATGAAGATCTTTATCTGCAAGCAGAGGATTATCCTTTTTTACACCTTTCCTAAAAAAACCCAGAAACACTCCTGGGTGGAGACTGTGCGTGCTATTGATGTTACCGTGCTTGTGGGGATGGAAGAGGAAAGTATCAAAAGAGAATGAAACTGGGTGTCATCTACCAGTTGGTAGAAGGGGTGTGACTCCAGGGACTGCACCAGGTTCCTCCACAAAGGAACAGAGAACACCTCATGCTGATGTGGGAAATGACAGGTCTCTGCCTATACAAACACCCCAGTTTTGGGGGACACAAGGAGGAGAGGTGTTGGGAAGAGGTAGGGTAAGTTTCTTTACAGACTTGGCAAGCTGAGATTCTTCAATCACCATTTGGATTCTGATTCTGAGCCCAGCATTTCAGCACTAACCTCAATGAAAGTCACCCAAGCCTTTAAATTCACCTACTGCTGGATACAACATTGCCTGCAGGTCTTTTAAGAAAGGTACTACCACAAAGCAGGGAAATGGAAAATACTAAGGAAAAAAAGTAATAAAATAAAAAGTCTGCAGATGTTCTCAATTACTCATTACCAACACCCACAACCCTCCCCACTCAATCTGTGGGCACCATAATTTTCATCCCACTCCTCCCCTCGGGTTATGTAACGTTCCGCGTATTTACTTTCGCTGAAGTCTGGTGGCAATAGAATTAACCCTGGCCCGGATGACCTTTACATAACGTGGGGCTGGTGCTGGCCAGGCCACTCACACCCAGCAGCTAAACCACAGCAGAACCACGCTGTGCCTGTCCCTCTGCACAGAGGCAGTGCCGCTGAACAACGCCGCGCTCTCCTCCACCCTCACATTCTCATTTTCCAGTGCTAACGCACAAGAAAGCACAAATAAGCATTTTAAACTGTCAGTGAGGCCTCGCTGCAGAATTTGAGTGTTTTACTCCCACTCTTTTTTCCTTTTTTTTGGGTTTTTTTTTTCAAGTAATACTGAAATGTCCCTACCAGCCACAGCTGGAAGGGCGAGTTCATGAAGCGCTTACCAAACCCTCACCCAGTGCAGCCACAGAAACCAGGCAAGTGGCTCAAAAAACAGGAGCTGGGAATTTTGCTTCCAGTCTGGAGAAAGAATATGAGCCTGGATTGCCAGGCAGATTTGTGTAACGGAGCTCTGGCTACTGAGACCTGGGCAGAGACGTAGGGACATGGAAAAACAGCGATGAACCTCAGTTCTTAAAATGTACAAATGCATAAAGTGCTTCTTTCTGTAGGTCCAGCCTGGATCCCACTGGCAATGCTGGCCACAGAATAAACATGACAACGAGGACGTGACATTACACACAAGCAGACACTTCTACTGTCATAAAGCAGTATCAGAGAGCAGCGTGCCGGGCTCCATCAGCACATACCACAAAGTACATACACACACAGCATGCACTCCCTGGGTACAGCACAGCCTGCACCTCAGACAGACACCATTCAGCTGAAAGGAGGGTTTTGAGGGGCTGCAGGAAAGGAGAGAGGAGTTTGAGGGGACAGATGCTAATTTGGGTCCCTGAATAGCTCCAAATGACAAGATACCCCCCCCCTTGGATGCTAGTGGGGATCAGCTGGAGAACACAAGGATGGGAACACAGCCTCATGTGAAGGATTAGAAAGGGTAGGTGGAAAAGAACCTCAGGACCATCAATGGAGAGAGTGGAGCATCAGAGGAGCTGGTGGCTGGGAAGGTGGGCTGGCAGGAAGGGGATTCCTGCAAACAAGGGGAATCAACAGCTCTAAAATGCCAAGCTCTCCATTACAGGAGTGGCAAAAGGGGAGGATTTATTGCAGCTGGCATTTTCTAGAGGAAAATAATTTACCTTAGCCTTTTAATGTATGATAAAGGCATACAGATCTTGCTAGGAAAAGAAAACAACACCCCAATATGGTGTGAAATATCATGGTATTATCTTTAGGAGAAGATTGGTTGAGTAAGCCTTTGCTGTTTTGCTCAGGCTGCAAGGTCTGGATGATGCATTAGGAATTACGCTTTTACAATAATTTTCTCCTCAGGCATGACATATAAATGTATATCTAGAATGCATGCCTATGGATGTCTGCCACGCTCACATTATCAACACAATGTACCAAACTCTGGGTTCAGCTTATTTTTCCCTTTTTTCTTTTTTATCTCAGTGCTGATAATGTCAAGAACCTGGAGCACTGGGATGCAGCATTACAAGAAGCACTAACCACACTCTGTATGAGCTGATCCGGCTTCCTCCTGACAGCCCTCTGAAGTTAATACAAATACAAACCTCACAAACACTGAAATGAAGACTATGGAGAAGCTCCTAAGCCCCAGATTGAGTTATGGAACCCCTCCAGGGTCAGGACTGTTTGGTGTTCCTTCCAGTCACTCAGGCCAGGTCTTCAGCTGCTGCAAATAAGCAGCAGTGGGGCTGCTGTGCCCGAGCTCCTGTTCCCCATCCTCTCCGAGGAACAGGCTCAGAGCCAAGCCCTGCTGCGGGTCAGCTCCAACCCACAGGCCCACCAGCTGCAGCCCCACGGTCTCTGCTGGCCACAGAGCTCCCACAACACTCTCTGCACAGCAGAGAAAAGTGGAACCATGAGCAGATCCAGCAGGAGAAAGGAGAATCAACTCCCCATTCATTTCTTAGCGTGTCCCTGAGGTGTTCGAGCACGCACCACCTCCCCATCGGGCAGATCCAGTCGCTGAGCTCCTGGAAGGATTTAAACATCAACTTCCCAGGGAGGTCCCCTTAATCTTTGTTTATAAAGGGAGTAAACAGAAAGGTTAAGAGAAATGCCTGCCATCTGACTCTTCGGGAAGGCAGAAGTGAGTTGCTGAGAGGAGCACTGAAAATGCTCATGTTCTTCTCGAAAATAAACTGTCAGGAAAATCAGGCTGTCATCTATCAAGTAACAAACCAGTGTCAAAACAAAAAAAAGTTCAGCCCAGGGTCCTCAAGCCCTTCTCTAGAGATCTGGTAGCATTCAAAGCTTTCCCTAAGCATTGCACATAATCCAAGGATTTCTCTGTAACATTCAGAGTTTGGCACTCAGTGGACTTTGTGTACCAAAGATTCAATAGCACACAAGTCTCCAAAGGGAAAGCATTAGATGGACACAGGAAAAGCATTAGATGGACAGTCAAGATGCTTAGTTTCAGATGCCAGACCAATTTCAAATTAAAACCATATCACCAGTACAATTTCCAAGTATGGCATATAAAAGTGTACATATATATCTACACAGCATAAAAAAGAAATGCTTGAAGCCTATAAACATCAAGGCTACAAGTGTTAATTCTTCCTCTCACTACAGAGATGAAAACATAGGCAAAAATCAAGGGGAAAATAATACAAGAATTCTATGAAAATAATCCATAAGTATGAAAGGATTTGGGGGTAAAAAAAACCCTGTAGAGAAACCTGACTTGCATTTGCAAAGTTTTGAGAAACACTTCAAACAACAGAGATTGAATTCTTTCAAAAGAAAGTAAGGCTTCTGACTCTAAAGGAGCTTTAATCCTAGGCATGTTTGGTTTCATTTCATTCAGAGTTTGTGCCAAGCCACAAAATTTGGGTCTGACCATTTCCCGAAGTTTAGAGCATTTAGAATCCAAAGATTTTGGTTTGGACCCACCACTAATGCCGTTATTGTATGGGTCAAATATCTCATTATAATGATAGTAAATGGCAAGGGAAAGCTCTCAGGCCCAGCCAGGGCTCCCTCTGCCCTAATCACCGAAAATGTTCACGACACTGGGATGAGGGATGATGCTGTGGATACCAGAACTGGCCACAAACACTGCAGCGCTTACACAGCAGATCAGGAGAGTAGTCCCTGCACCCTAGGTCACGCAAATTCAAAGTCTCGAGCAAAAACGCCTATTAACTACTTAGTGAGGTGCCACAAAGAACCTTCAAGCTATCAAGGTTGTATTCAAACCTGCTCCTGACCCTGTCACTTTTGGCCACCTGCTTTCAGAAGTTTCCATTCATAATCTATGCAGATGAAAACATCTCCCATTCAACTCCTACTGCCTTACCAATGCTGAGTGGAAGGGAGCGGAGATCGTGCACAATTGAACTGAATTTGAATTAAACAGCATAGAAGGGTGAAGGGAATGACTGTCAAATGTGGAATGGCCCTGTTTTCTGCAAGGACATAAACAGGAGAAACAGCTACGAGCAGGAATTGCTAGAAAAAGCACAAGAGAGGTAGACAAAGCGGCAGAATGTATCACAGCAACAACCACATGCAGAAACAAGTACATTTTATTCCTCTGTAGAACAAAGCTTGCCTATGAAGATCTTAAAGCACTTCTTAAATGCCTGATGATGCATTCATCCTGGTGAGAAACTGGGTTCATTGTCATTCATCAACAGAAACAGAGGCCCAGGTGACAAGAGGCTTTGCTACAGGCTCAGCAGGACACTGATGGAGTTTGGGAATGAAACAGAACCAGGTCTCCCCCCAGTCCCTTCCCTACACACCAATATTACTGCCCTAGATGAGGCCTCACCAGAACAAAAGTAAACCACAAAACTGCCACTTGCCTGAAAACTTCTCATCAATAAGCACAAACTGTGCCTTGTACAGCCTGATCACTCGGCATTAAATTCCATTTTGGTGCATTAGCAGGAGTGCAGTTTTTAAACCTTGCTTTAGCTTGGGAAGCTCACCCTGCAATGAGCTGATTCAGTGGAGGGTCTCTGCCCTCATGCAAGCTAAAAGCTTGACCTGGCAAGCACAAATGAGTACCAGGCTT
Source organism: Cyanoderma ruficeps (assembly GCA_008694505.1). Classification (NCBI taxonomy): domain Eukaryota; kingdom Metazoa; phylum Chordata; class Aves; order Passeriformes; family Timaliidae; genus Cyanoderma; species Cyanoderma ruficeps. The sequence goes on along the minus strand of VZDJ01000116.1, from coordinate 24,970,879 downwards.
TGTGTGCAGGAACAAGTTGTTATGGTTCATTTTAAAACCCTGAAGGAGGCACAGGATGTCTAAGGAAAACATACTGTAGGGCTTAATGAATGGGACATCAATTTCCTTGACAGAGATGTCCTGCCTGGCTGCTTTGCTCTTCTTGTATTTTTGATACACAGTTTGGTGCCTTCATTCTGTAATAGTGGGACCTCTGCCAGGTGTTGCTACAGGCATTCATAGTGAATGGCTTCAAGTGTGAAATCAACCCAGTTTTCTCTCTTTACAGAGTAGGGAACTCTCTTTGTGATCCAAATAAACCTTGAAGAAGGCTTCAAGCCAACTTCGTCACTGTTTGCTCTTACGTAACTGGACTAGGAACACTCAGTACCCAGAGGTAACAACAATTCTCCTATATACCTAAAAACTACATTTACTTTGAACTTATCAGCAGCAAAAAGCCTGTCATCTTTGGACATCATCCACCAGAACTGTCCAAGACAACTTATCTGTTATTTTTGGGTGCCAACAACAATGGACTTGATATTGTCTGCATTTATCAGAACGGATTTGTTACCCAAGATGCGGATAATAAAAAAACAATTCCTTGCCTCACGGATAATATTTTTTCTGCTGCACTGAAATGACTTTTTATGTTATATTCACACACAAAATTCATGGCTTTAGGAATTCAAAGCAATTTATTCTTCAGGGCATAGATGAGCACAGCTGAAACCTGTCCACAGAGATCAGCTTCCACCTCTGCTTGTGATTAGAGCAAACAATGCACAAGCCACAGTTCCCCTTGTGTCCACACTGATGTTCTCTCAGAGGACACCACAACCTAAATAGCTGTGTCACCCTTGGAATCCCAACCAGTTTGCAGCAGGAGCACCTGAAGATTTCCAGCTCGATCACTGAGGGACTGAGGTCCTGCAGGAGCAGATCCTGCCAGGGTCAGCCCCAGCCCAGACAGTGCTGAGAGACTCCCCAGAGCCAAATCCTCTCCAGTGTCCACCAAAGTCATCCTGACCACTACGGCCTTAGCCTAAATCCTGCCTGGCATTCAACATTAAAAAATGTAGGAGAAAAAGGATTCCCAGCTCTCATGTTGTGGAGCCATCACTGGAGACCTCTCTCCCCAGAGAAGCAGGGGGGCAGTGGAGGCTCTGACACCCAGACAGAGGGAGGTGGCCAGAAATGGGCTCAGGCACCTCAGTGGAAGCTTCCTGATTTAAGCATCTGACTTTGGGGTGGTGGGAAACACACGAGGCAAACAAGATTTCCCATCAGGGATTTCTGGTCCAGTACCCAGCAGTGTGGGGTGGGTGCCTGCACATGGTGCTCCAAAGCACCTCACGGGCTGCCTGGCAGAGCCTGTGGCACACAATGCCCTGCAGAGAAGCAGCCCTCATTTCAGACAACAGACAGCACTCTGGTCTGCCAGGTACTGTGATTGCTCTTAAACTGCTGGTTTGTTCTTTACCCTTGGTGGCTTACAACCATCTGATGGGCATCTGTGAGCAGCTGAGCCAGCACAGGCTCTGCAGGGAGACCCCCAAGTCCAGTTGCTTCTGGGCAAGCTGTGCAGGCAGGCTCTGCTTGCTGGAGCTGCAAACAGATTTCTAAGTGCTCCAGGGCAGGCACAGAGGGAGGACTGTAACACGTACTCACCGCCGGGTTACACACACACACAGCCCAAACTGCTGGGTGACAGTCAAGCACAAGTCCCAGAATGTTTGACCTGCATAAAGGGCTTTAAGTTTAAAATGAAACGAAATAAAAACAGCATTTAACTGCACATACAGCTTGCTGCCACCTCTGGTGGCCAAGCCAAAAGTATTAGGTAGAGTTAACTTTGGCTGACACCGCAGCATTTACTGTTTAATTTCCTGATACTTAAAAAATAATTTTTTAAAAATATCTGTATCTTGAATATATCTGTGTTGGTGGGAACAGCTTCTCATTTTCTTTAACAACAGCTGTGTTTTTTGAGTTCACATTTCACAGATTTTTCTCCTCCTAAACTCAACTCCACTCAGCAGCACCCACAGCATCTTGGCACAGGCTTCTCTCCCTTGGACAAATATGTCACCAGACATTTCTGGCAGGCTGTCCTGTTACAGATAACCAGCATGCCGAGCTAAGAATAGGATTAGCTGCTTCTCTAGCTACTTTGTCCAGGTGCCTGCAGAAGATCACTTGGTGTGGCTGTTCAGCTTCTCAGTAATGCAGGACTGGGCTGTAATTCCAGCCAGTTATTAGGAAGCCTGTGGAAGCATGCGTGGGTGCTTGGATCAAAACACATCAAAAATCAGTACTAAGCATCAGATTTCAGCTGTCCAGTGATCCCTAGCTAGGGAAAAAAAAAAAAAGCCTTTTCCAAATATTTTATTATGGGACAGTCAAAGCATTACGCCTTCCTCAGTCATCTGGCTCTAGTTACTGCCACAGAAAAAAATTCAGATTACAGAGGCCAGTAGTACAGTCCAAGATGTGACTCTGGTTTAGGCATAATTGCCTACAATTCTTAAGTGCCTAATATAATATACAGAGAGTCCAAATTACATATGTAATTAAAAAGTAAAATAACTCAGGCAAACAAGTTTAGCCTTCACTGGAGAGCCAGATGTAGTGCAGGTGTGCTCGAAGGATTGCTGAGCAGTATTTATCATAAAACAGTTACAAGAGGTCCTAAAGCTTTCTGGAGTTTTGTAGCTGTAGCATTCTGCAAAACATCACTGGGTTTTTTTCTTTTTTTCTTTGTTTTTTTTTTCTTTTTTAAATTGTGAATGTATCAAGTGGCAGAAGATAAAAAAAAATATATACCCTGAAGAGACTCCTGTGGGGAAATAAGGAAAGAGGGGTTTTGTATGGGAATTGAGTGTTACAAATGGCACAAAGCAAGCAAGGTGGTCATGTTCATGTCAGACTGTACCATGAGGCGAACGTGGGGTGATGACACTGGCAGGAGAGCTTGTGGACCTTGAGATAAAAATGTAAGGACCAGAGTTAATCACAGCAAAGCCAGCTGAGAGCCCCAAGAAAGGCTGCAGCAAAGGGAGAGGAATCACAGCCAGGAAGAAAGTGTTGGCATCTCCTGCACCAATTCTGAGTGGTTGCAGCCATTAGTGCAAAAGGACTAATTCTGTGGAACTGTCACTCAGCTGACTGCATATTCCTGTGCTGTATGTGAGAACAACACATGTCATACAAAGACAGGATGGAAATGCAGCTATTCAGTGATTACCCATTTTGATCCTTTTCTATAACTTCACTTCCTCTGACTGCTTTGAAAGAGATCTGCAGCCTCTTTGCCAACGCTCAGCGGCGAAACTGGAGAAAATAACTCCGGTTAAAATATCCACTTTGTCAAGTGGAGGCTTCCTCCCTCTGTGTGCGTGTGAGGACGTAGTTCCCCTCCCATTGTGTCCCGGGGACAGGGATTGTCCCCCCTGAACAGTGCCTGCCCAGTCTCTGATTAGGCTCAGCCACCTTATCAGCCTGCCAAGCACGCACAATCCAGACCTCATCACCAGCCTACGTCCCCTTCTTATCCCCGCTCCAGCATTTCCCTGTTGTTTTCTCTTACGTGACTGCCCGCTGCACTTGAGGGCTGCAGTTTTGGTGGGGACAGGAGCCCTGTGAGGAGAGAAAACAAAGCCAGAGAGCTCCGTGCAGCCTGGCCCAGGTCCTGGCCAGATAAGGCTCCGTGAGCCGTGCGGGGACTGACGGTCACCACCCCTGAGGTGCCACAATCTGCAGTGCCCAGCGAGGCTGCCCTGGCTGCTCACCGTGGCTGCTCACGGCCCCACGATAAAGATGTGGCAACAGCTGTTTCCACACACACAAAGGAGCCAAGGGCCCTGATAAGAGACCGAAACTCCCCGCTCCAAAAGGAGGAACGGGCAGAAAAGCTTGAGGGGGCACCACTTCACATGGCCAAACACACGCAGTTAAATAACTCTTTCCAGCAGGTAGGAGGAAGGGATAGAGGAGTGACCTTTCCCATTAAGAATTACATATTTGTTTTGTTCCCCTACAAGCCGATTTTTCTGGCATCGTGACATGTAAAACATTTTGAACTTTCTAAGGAAACTGTTATTAAAGCACTGAACATTACTGCGAGGGTGCGTTTGAAAAACAGAACAATTAGGCATTTCAAAGTTTATCTAACTTAGCCACTGGTACTTTTCAAATTTGTCACCACGAGACACAAACAGTTGGGGGGGGGCAGTTAAATTATTCTTGTATACAATACCTCTGCCTATAGGAAGAACAAATCCCTTGGAAATTTATCTTTATAAGCCACTCTCCACCTTCCTGCTGCAGTCCACTAGTGCCCATACTGGAAAAGGAAAGTTTCCTGAGACAAAGGTGGGGGTTTTTTAAGCCTGAAGAGCCCTTAGGGAGTCGCTGAGAGCAGCTCTGTGGAGCGGCCCAGGTTTGCACACAGAGCCACAAGGCTGGCAAAGTGAGAGCAAAACCTGAATTTCCTGGGGAATTATGTGATGTTATGTTCTTTACTCTCGTTATAATTCAGCATTCCAGCTCAGCTTCTACCAAGCTCCCCAGAAAAATTCTGCAGAGCCACTGCCAGTGTTTAAGGCTCTCCAAAAATTCAGGCAGACAGAAGAGGAAATTCCATGCAATGTGCAGAAAGTCTGAATGAGAGGTTTCTGCTAGATAACAGGAGAGATGGGGCTGAGCTTGGCCTAGCACTTCCCCAACCAATTGCAGGAACTTCTCAGAGGCGTTCAAAGAGGAGGTTTAAGATGTTCAGAGGAGGTTTTCTATTGGTGTCAAGGGACTGGCTTAGCAGAAAAGTAATTGTTAAAAAAGCACAGAATTCAAAAGGAAATGTGTTTTACTAAAGGAGAAAACTATCTACTTCTGAGCTGCTCTATGAGAACAGTAACGGGGAATTCATTAGCTTGTTCCTGCTGGGAGGGTTTTGAAGGATCCTGCCACATTTCATGGAGCCTCAGTAACTGAATCCAACCTGTCTTATTTGAAGCCAGATCACCTTTCCCCCTTTTAAAATAAAATGCAGAAGGTCTCTTTGAATTTTATTCGAAGTCCTAAAGAACATAAAGTAGCATGGCCCAGACCCTGCTATTCTTGGAACATGAGGCATGTCTGACCAGAAATGTTAGGGAGGCCTAGAAATAAATGTCATGACTTCACTACATTGCTGCTGAGCTTCTCAAAACAATAATCTTGAGAGGAACTGTAGGTGAAGAAAGGACAGAGGACGTGATGGCATTTTGCTCAGAGAAGCAGGAGAGGACAGAACAGACGTGACAGCCAGTGGCTGAGACCTGGTGTACAGCCAGGTCTGCAAGTGGGGCTATTTTAGCTTGGGAGAGAGAGAGGTGCAGGGGCAACAACTTGGTGTGAACAGCACTGCCAAGCCTCTTGCACAACACTGCTTTTAGGAACTGAGGCAAAAAATTAAACTGGGAGCAGATAACAGTAAAAGAAGCTGGGACCTGGCTGTTGCTTTAGGGGTGAATGTCCTTAAACACAGCTGGAGGCTCCATGGTGGCTGCAAAGAAGAGGAGCTTTGATTCTGGAAGAGGGGG
>VZDJ01000116.1:24592486-24965292 GCA_008694505.1 Cyanoderma ruficeps | reverse complement strand
CCAAGAAACCCAGGAAGACTTCATATGCTGGAACCATAGAGGGCTTTAGAGCCTAACACCCAAACTGGGAACCCAAATAACTAGGATTTCCAAAGAATCCCATTGCTTTCATTCCCTTTCAGTGCTAGAAGTCTTTTCCATACAGGAAAAGTATCTATTTATGTTTCATTAGTGCCAGTTTTGTGTATCCCAATAGACTGTGTGCATATAGGAGAGCGGGGAGTGTGCTATGCAGCTGTGAGCTTTCTTGGCTAATTACTTGTTTTCTCTTTCCCAGCAAAATAAATACAACAACAAAATTCAACAGGGCATACCAGCACATCTATTAAGGCTGTGCATTTTCCACTGATATTTGTCTTAGGCTGAGGAACCCAGTCTAGGGTATCGTTCATAAACAGGAGCTGCACAAACACATTTCCTAAACCAAATAAAATAATGCCCTGACTTGACGTGGAGCAATGTAAGGCAGTGATGCCAAAATGCCAGTTACAGTGATGTTAAAGTATTTAAGAAAGAATTGCCTCTGCAGCATCAGCAGCATCAAAGCATTTTGTCCTAAGCCTGGGAGCCTGTTCCTTACATACACACTCCATCCCCCAAGTTGAAAGGTTTTATAGGACACCACAGACTGACCTGGGTTACTCAATTTTTTTTAAAAAAATTGTTTATTTCAGTATCAGTTTTGGTCATGAGAAACGTTCCTTGTTCTGAGAATGCTTTTGGAGTTTGAAACTCCTAAAATGCATTAAAACTGTGATTTTGAAACAGAAACATTGCAACACTTAATACCCACAAGCTTAACAACACCCTGGGCTGCAGCTGGATTACAAAGTTTTACAAGATGAAACAAAAGAAAGTTTTCATAAATGATTTGCAAACACCAGCCCTCTAAATAACAGTCTGTAGCATGGTGCACTTGCACTAAGTAATAACAGATATTTCAGGTCCCAGGCTGCCAACTGGCAAAACCTACTGCTGTTCATATACTTTGGAAACAGGTCCCAGACTAGGCCTTAAAGCAGACTGACTCGGGGATGACTGCCTAATGATACAAAGATTTAAGAAGAAGTTTTGAAATTCTTGTAGGTTCTGCTTCTAAGTCACCTTTCAGAGGTGGACTCTGAAGCCAGATGTGTTCTACTTTGAAGCAAGATTAACTACTCACATGTATACATTTCCCCACACATAAAGGTTTGGGGAATAAAGTCATATTCAAAGGTGAAAATCAAATATCTTTAATAACCTGTCCATACACCAGTCATTTTCCTTTGCAGGAAAGAACATTGTCCCTAAGTGTTTAAAATAAGTTATAAATCAGAAAACAGAAATGGAAATATTCTCCATATGCTTAATTTTACACTGTAATTATTCATTAACAAAGTCTAGAGCTACATGTTGTTACACTTATGGGAGTTCAAACACTATTCTTACTATTTAAAATGTTATTCAGTTTGCTGCTAACTGCAGACATTTATTAGCTCCATATTTCACTGGCAGCAATTATTGCTGGGAGCCATTCACTCACAACCTCTGCAGATCACAGGGAGGCACCTGTGTGGATGTAAAGCTCAGCCAAGCCCTAACTCTCCTCAACTGCCTGAAAACCTTCTCTCCCTTTAAAAGGGCAGGTTGCAAATAAAACTTGCTATCACCACTATTATTTTTATTTTTTTTTAATGCATGCTGGTATTTGACAGGGCCTCAGGGAAGGCAGTGTGGCAGTGACACACAAGTGGCACTGAGCTGCAGCTGGTTTAGCCAGAGGGAGCCCCACTCACTGCTCTGAGCACTGCCACAATCCACCCCACACTGCTGAACACGTGGAGTCTGGAGTTTTATCATTTGGGAACAAAGGCCCCAGGATTTTCTCTTCCTTCTTTCCACTCCTTCCCCGGAGAAGCTGTGGGTTCCCACACAGCAGTTACTTCTTCAAGGTTTCCCAGAGCAATTCTTTCGTTTTTATTGTAAACGACTTTGTTGATGCAAACCAAAATCTGCACCCCACTGCTGTCAGATGGGGTGGGCAGCATGTTCTGTCTCAATTCCCCTGTGAGATCAACAGGTAGCCACAGCATAGCAGGAGCTCTTGTTTTCCACTGCATTTTATTGCACTTGTACTTTGGAAAATCTCAGATCTTAATCTGCTTGAGTAAATTGTTTGGAGGAAACCAGCAGCCCTACAACCGACACACACTTTTCCCTCACGGCAGCTATGATGAAATGCTGCCCCAGCTGCAGAATTATTTGCAATTTCAAATTCTTAGCTGCAAGAATTTGAAGCTGCATGAGAAGACAGCTTTCTCAGCTGGTAATAGCCAAGAGGTGAGGTGGTGAAAGAGCATGAATTAACCTCACGGGCTGCAAATGGCTGCCTCAGTGGGGAGCTGGGATTTGTCAGTGCAGTGACCAGCAGTCTCCAGGGACCTTCTGCTGCTTTCTCTTGCTCAGAAGCTCTGTGCGACCACATGCGAGGGGCTGCTGCTCCTCACCCTGCACTCTGCCCACCTGGGACCACGGATTAGTTAAGCTTTATGCTGCTCAGGGAAGGGGCTGCATCCTCTTTCCTTGTGCTTGGGGCCTGAGCAGCACTAAAGGATTCTGCATCTGGAGCACTACTATCATCAGAGGTAAACACTGAATATTTTTGAGGTTCATAAGGAGGACAGGAAACACTAATGGTCACTTCTGTAAAATTACTGAGCTGTCGACATAGCCTCTAGCAGCCAGCTTTGTGAGGAAAGGTTAAGTGCCTACATAAGGCTTTCCATACCTATGTGCTTTCAACTGTTGCTGAATTCAATATATGTGAGCTTACTGTAAGCTTATAAACTTTGCAGGAGTAATGCTATCACCCTTAAGGTATGAACGTATTCCCTTTCACATGTCAACACAGAGCTGCCCAAAAGTGAGAAAGCAAACCAGGATTTTCAAAAGGTTTCAGAAAACTTCCAAGAATTTCATTAAGCCATTCCTATGAAGAAAAATTACAAATTTTGGCGGTCAAATACACATACTTAGGAAAATGTGAGGCATACTTGGTTTCAGTGTCTCAGGAAGAACATGATATGCAGTCATCTAAAAAAAATGTCATGGAGAAGCAGAAAGAATTCACGTGGCTTAACTAATTTTGAGAAGAAAGACCAACCTGGACATAGTGCTGAGGTTTTCAATCAGCCAAAGTCTACAGTGACTTCAAAGGGAGTTCCCAGGGTGTCAGCTACAGGAATGTTCCTTGATCTGCTTAGACATCAGAGTGGCATTAATCATGACTCCTCTATAAGATAATTAATGATGACATGCATTTTTTAGAATTTGCTTACATGGCACAGCTAATGGAAGAACCAGGCTGAAAAATTAGTCCTAACAAATAAATAGGGGATCATTCCTGAATAACTAGTGTAAGTTCCTGTAGAATACGCTGATCCATGTATTACAAATTACTAGAAAACAAATAAAATATGCTGATTTATACACAGAAAATAAAAACCACATGCTGCTCCACAGCAGAAGGGAATGTCATTGCATACTCTGTTTTCCATGTAACAGAGACACCTGCATTAATATTCCTTTATTAGATCCTTAAGTTCAGATGCTTTACAGAACATGGGTTGTTTGCAGAAGAGATTTTGACCATGAAAGATTAAACAGTTGACTCAGATGCACCAAGTTAACTGGTGGTAGAGACCATTCTCCTGTTCTCCAGCCTCATCTATCACAACTTAAAAGGCAGGGAAAAAAGTCTTCTCTGCCAATGCTGGGATACACAACTGTGAATGGTGTTTGGTGGCCTGCTCTGCTCCAGTTTCAGTCTCCTGAGTCCTTTCCTCTTTCCAGGTGCAGGATTTACTCACAGTTAGAAAAAAAATTGCTCACTTTCTAACTGATCCCAGGCCCCTCTTAAACAGCTGTGAGTCCCCTGGTATGTCTCCTAGCTCTGGAAGTTTCTTGCTCCCATGGGCCGGATGAAGGGGCCATACCCTGAGCCCTCTCCCCCTGCCCCTTCCCAGGCAGACAGGGAAGGGGGCTGAGCCCCATGGCATTGCACGGTTGGGATGCAGCAGAGGGAGTGTAATTCCCACCACTCAAAAGGCCAGCTACATCCTCCAAGGGATCTGTACCCAAAAAGTACCATTATGTCTTCATGAGAAGCATGTACAGTAAGAGAACAGGCAGATGTAGAGAGCCACAGACAGGAACATTTACAAATGACAGAGTGTTCACCACCACAGGTCACGTCCCTTCACTTCTCACCACACTGTAGTGGTCGCTGTGTGGGTTACCCTGGCCAGAAAAGGAGCAGCTTGTCAAATAACACTTCTTCACTGCTAAAAACAAGGTAGAGTCGGAGCACAAATTACACCCAGGTCTGTGCCAGCTGTTACAGACTGCCTTGAAAGCCTAAGCATTTGATTAAGTTTTAAATATCCAGATATCATCCTGCTCAACTGGACTGATTCTTCCCGTAGGCAGGTTACTGTATGGAGATGAATTACTGGATTCTTGCTTTTAGTCTCAAAATAGACGTTCAGGACCCTGCAAGAATGGTAAAAACAGTAAATCACAACGGTGAGGAGTAAATTTTAAAAACCCTACAGAATTCACAGAGTTCAGTAAATGTTATTTATGACCTCTGTGCTTACCCCACTGATATAAAGTGATTACTAATATTCCTGCATAAGCAGTAAGCTGAGCCTTTGGCTTATTTCTCAAAAGTTAAAGGAACTGGCACTAAATATGCTTTCTTGTGCTTTTTAGCTTAGAAGAAAAAAAAAAAAGATCTTCATGGCCAGTGGGTTCAATGGAAAATGATGGTGACTTTGCCATGTTCCATTAAAAAAAATAGTATCATTGAGGTTGAATTGAGCCTTTGCCTCCTGCTCAAATTTTGAGGCTTCCTTCTTTTGAAAGAAAACAAAGAGTTCGTGTAGAAGATCAAGACAGTGGCATAAGACAGGAGCTGTTGGAAAGATCAATGCAAAGCTGCGTCAAGCTAAAGAAAGCTTCTCTCTAATACTGAAAAGAATGAATAAAAACAACAAGACCTGAGGTGAAGGAAGAGAAGAGGGAAGAGATTCCCCTTTCCTCGAATCAAACGTGAGCTATGGCATCAAACTAAGCATTAAGCACAATCAAAAATGGGGGGGGGGGCTTAGTGCCTCACACCAAGGAGTGCTTTCTAGACTGCTAAATCCTGAAATAAGTAGGTAGAAAAGTAGGAACATGTCAGTTGTGGCTCCTTATTACTGTCTGCAGCAAGTGTATCAGGCAGGATTTGTGGTGTGGGTGATGGCTTAAGAGGGAAGAGATTAATATTTTATACAGCAGAAGTATCATGAAGCTGTTCCAAAGCATGGACAAAGCATGCAAACAAAAATGCAATTGTGGCCACTGTCAGAGTCTATTTAAAAATCTATTTAAGAGCTGAATTTGCACCCACTGAATAGTGTCAGGCAATGCAGCAGCATTATTCTCAGACTAAGACAAAGAGTATAAGATTCTAGTTGTAAAATTAATAGCTGTGTTTACAAGGTCTTTAAGATGCTGCCTATTTTTACTCAGTGAATCATTGCCCTTCTTTACAAAGTATATTTCATTAATCTTAGCAATGAACTCAAATCTCAGTGGAGTTGCTCTGCTTACATACCAAATCTGAAGTTCTAAGTCTAAACTGTTTGTCACAGTATTCAACTTTAATAAAATCTGTATTTATTGGAAGATACCGTTTCCTCACATTCTCTTAAATCAAAACAACTGATTCCTGTCAAACTATTTCTCTCCCTCTTCCCCCTCCCTAGAGGAAAACAGTAAGATTTATAAAAAGCAAAATTCACTCCTGTGCAAAATTTTGCAATCCTAAAACTTAGCTTTATCCTCCAGCTGAACATCATCTAAGATCAAAAGAAACTTCATCTGCAATGAGATATTAGAGGAGTTAATACATCCCTCGTTTGTGTTCCTTTAAACACAGTCACTGTGATTTGCAATCAGTCCAGTAATAGTGCATATCTGTGTTAGCGAAGCATCTGCAAATGTCATCACCTTTTTAATGAAACAAGCAAAACCTTAAAAAAAAACAAGTCTTCCCACAATTATCTGCTGGAAATAGGCATCAGGCCCTCTAACTACTCACACAAAGTGTGATTTTTTTTCTATACAAGAGGGCAAGAGCCAGGAATGTGAAGAATTCACTTTCACTGATGAGCAAGTGCTCAAATTGCCTCTGTCAACAAACTGTTCACCTTATGCGCCTGTTCACCTCTGAAACTTATTACCTGCTTCAGTGTTTATAAAATGGCATCTTCAGCTGGCACCTGCACTGGCAGGTTCCCTCAGGCAGCATTTCCACATTCCCTCTTTCAAGATGTGATGCTGCATCCCAAGACCTGAGTGATAACAGCGAGCACAGAGATGAACAAAGGGCAGAGGTCAAACCTTTGCTGCCTGCCCTCCTTTGCATCTGGCCCTAGAAACTTGCCAGACCTCTCACAGTTACCTCTTCCCTGCACAGAATGCACATTTTAACAGAGTTTAATATCCAGTAGTTAATTCCCTATTTTAATTTCTTCTCAGCTCATTGTATCTGAAAGCTGAAATAGATTTTTTTTTAAAAATCACTAAGTATTTTTTAAAATTTAGGCCAGGGACTCTGAACAAAAGCATGCTCTGTCCTCACCTTGTAAAATATTTCTGGGCTTCTAAACAAGCTTCATGCCTTCACACAGCTGGTAAACGTTTGCCTGAAAATATATTCCAACAATCCCTTTGAAAAAGATTTGTAACATATAGATTCGAGCTTCATCTTGGAAGCATCATTTACACAGCACACCCATAAGCTTTAAAAAGCTGCCTTCTCCTTATTTCGCTCTTTGCAATTACCAGTTTGTTTATATCAACCACCACATAAAGGTCTTGGAGAGGTCACTCAATAAATAATAAATTTCCCTATCTGCTTTCCCAACTATGCTGACGGAGCCAGAGTTTAACTTCCTTCACTTGCCTCCATGAATAATCCCAGTGCCGTGGTATTATTCAAGCCATGAGCTGCTAATAAGCAAGGATAAATTATTAGCAACCTGAAATGCTGGCAAGGTTAAACATTAACTTGTTGTGCAGTCAGATTACAGCATTACTTTTAGGCAAGCTCTGTGCAGGGCAGGCTCCTACCTGTGCCACCTCCACAGCCCTTGGTGGCCTCTGGTATTTACGATACACAGAAAAGAGAGATGTGTTCCCCATGAGAGCTGCAGGCAAACAGCATCCCAAAAAAGGAAGAGAAAACAATATGCTGAATCCATCAAAGATTGTTACTTCATAGACTTTTCACAGCCAAATAAACATTCTGCAGCTGGAGGTCTGCATGAGCCAGAATAACAAATGTCCCCGAGACCTGCTAGAGATTTTGGATTAGGCTGTTGGATGAANTTTTTTTTTTTTTTTTTTTTTTTTTTTTTTTTTTTTTTTTTTTTTTTTTTTTTTTTTTTTTTTTTTTTTTTTTTTTTTTTTTTGTTCCCATGACTAGCAGGGTTTGTGGATGGGGTGGGGAGATCTGGGTTGGGTTCATTTTTCAGTGTGTCGTGGCCAGTGGCCCACATTCCTCTGGGGCATCAGGAGTGATCACTGACCTTACAACACCCTCAGAGATTCGATGGGTCCATTTTACAGAGCCCATTTGAAGAGTGTTCACCTGAGACCTTGTCCCTCAGCCCTTGGTGCAACCTTCATTTCTTTGCCAATCTTCAGTTGTCTCAGGAATGGCTCCTTCAAACACTGCCATCAGCTGGCAAATTCCTACATTTCTCATTCCCTTTTCCTCCCCACCTCTGGAAGAAGTTGGCTGTACTCACAGCTGCCTGGGCAGGTGGATTTTTTGACACTTTTGAACAGTGATTTTCATGGCAGTGACCTTCCCCAACAATTCTTAAGAAACTAAACTGTTTCTGGAGAGGGGACCCTGCTGTAAGTCAGTAGCGGTTGACAAGATGGAAAATCAGGAATAAGAATTTGACAGTGGTACAGGGCTGCTCACAGGGTGCCACAGAGATCTGCAACAGGACTCAGGCTGTTCAGTGTATTTATAAATGGTCTGGAAAAGAGATAAATAACAAGAGGGCATCTGCTGCCAAGATGAATTTCTTCAGGACAGTTGTAACAAAAACAGCCTGCAAAGAGTCGCAGGAGTATTTTGCCGTCCTAAATCACTTAAAAATTCGAAGGAAAGAAAAAAAGCTATATTCTGTGTCAGCACAGTATTGCTCATGAAGGAAAACAGCTCTTGCTATAGCCACCAAACAATGGGCTCCAAATTAAACATTGCAGCTCAGGAGGCAAATTTCTGAGGTCACCATCAAAAGGCCTAGTAATGAATACTTGTGGCAATGGGGAAAAAACACAAACAAACATCAAGTTAAAACGGTGACAAGAAGACAGTACAAAGTGATCAGTATCACTGTGCCACTGCCCACAGTGCACACCAGTGCCAGGTAGTTTTGGTCAGCCAATTCAAAAAAGGACACAGAATTAGAAGATGCAAAGGGACAGAGATGACAGACTTGGACCTTCCAGCCTGGGGGTACACTATTTATTAGAAGACGTGATAAAATGTTATAAAATTATGGATGGTCTGATATAAATCACAGAAGAAATGAAATCAACATATTAAAAAAAGGCAAAAACCAAACCAACACAGCGAAAACCCAGGAATATTTGATTGATTTGTGGATAATTCCCTTTCTTCCCCCTCCAAGACACTTCCACATCTTCACAATGACTGCTTTCTGAGGCTGCCAAAACATAAGTCATACATTGACCAAGTCCCTCATGAAGGACACGTGGGGAAGCTTGCATGTTTTTATTACATGATGGAACTCATTGCCACAGAAAGCTTCTCGGGCCAAAAGCAGAAATGTGATCCAGAAAATGCATTCAATAAATTCACAAAGGATAGATCCCTCTGTTAAGTCCCACAGGGCAAAGCCACCTTCTGCTCAGTAAGTCCCTCAAATGGGAGGCTGAAAAAATCAGCCTGAGGAGGGGTTGTGATACCCACACCTTTCCACAGGCACCTGCTGCTATTCAGTGCCCATCACTGACATGTGACAAGCAAGAGATTTACTTCAAATGCTTTTCTGTTCTACCACCAGCTCTCCAAACCAGAGTGCTAAAGTTTTGTGGGGTTTTTTTCATTCCTGAACCATTCCTGTCTCTCATCCAGCAAAGAGTGCAAGGAGATGCACACTAAACACACCAGGCTTCCAGGACAGGTGTATGGTAACCCTGAGAGAACCTTACATCATATGTAAATCATCTGGGTAGTTCTTCCCAAAACTCTGCTGCTGCTGCTGAAATAAACAAAGCGCAAACTTTCCCAGATGTGTGCTTCGTGAGGAATTCTCACTCAACGTATGATTTATAATTTGGCATCCTCAGAAAACACAAAACCATGATTCAAAGATGGAATGTAGATGTGGAATTGCTAAGGAGGGAGATAGAAAGGGTTTATTCATGGATTAGTCCAAACTCCTGTATTTGTAAGCTTTCTCACAGCTTCCAAATGTTGCACTGGGCAACCATCCTTCCTCCCATAGTAAGATTAAGGATGAATGTCCAGATTCCCTTAATTTTCCATAACTGACAGCCAAGTAAAATTTTCCTCTGCAAAACTTGCAGTGTGAGCAGTTGCATTTTTGTGTAACAAAAGAAGAAAAGGAGGTTGTTCCATTGATTTCTGCAGGAGAAAGGTTTGCTGTGCAAGTAACGAGATCATCCCTACAAAAAGCAACCCTATTGATTTCCAGAGTGTTTTTCACTAAAACCTCTCCTTCATAGAGACCTAGAGTACTGGGAAAATAAAGAAACCACATCTATAACAACCAAAACTAAAGAAGATGGAAGAGAAAACATTGGCTGGAAGAGATTACCAATATAACCTTCATCCCCAAGAGGGAACAAAATCCAACCTAACAGTGAACAGGAAGATGAAATCAGCAGAAAGCTAAGGACAAGCATTGACACCAGTATGAATGAATATATATCTACATATATCTGTATCTTCCACAGATATTTTGGCAGCCTTGGCTAAATGATGATTTAGCCTGGCATCCATTCTTCCCAACTCATCTGCTTGTTCAAGGTGTCATTTCCCTTGCACTGCCTACGGGAATATTTTGATGGAAGTGTCACAGAGGACTCACTGGTGCTGTTTTCACTTGGCATCATTGACATCTTCCCTTTGTGTCTGAATCTCCTCTTCTTCCAGCTGCATTTCTCTCCTTTTTTTACCCTTTTTTTTTTTTCTTTCCCCACAAGAGGAGATCTTCCATCCGTGCCTTCTGCAGATTCTGCCAAGCAAACTGTAATGTCACAGAATTTCTCCATCCTCCTGGCAGCTAGGCCCTTTCCTGAGGCACACAAGTTAAAACTGAGGCAGAACTCTGAGGCAGGCAGAGTTTAAAGTTGTAAATAAAGACTTCCTATAGAGCCATGAAGGTCTCTTATAACACATGCACGGAGAGAGAAAAAAAAGAACAGTTTCAGTAATTTTAGCCAGGAGCCTTGTCACACAGACTAAACACTGACCAAAGAGCAACCAAGGATAATAGGAGTGTGTAAATACATAAAGCCTTACATGTGGCCAGGAAACTGACATTTAATCCAAACTAATTAAATGTGTTTTAAACAGTACATCAAAGACTTCTCAAATTCAAAGGTGGTGTCAGAAACAGAAGACAGGGAAAATAAACTAGACAGAGAAGTGGGAAGAACAAAATGTGGGAATTTTGGTCTAGAAAAATTTAGACTACTCCAACAGGGAGAGGAAATAAAATCATCCAAATTTATTCACTGGGAGAACGATACTAGGAAAAAGGGATGGGTCCAGGAGCATGGGGAACCAGCAAACAGCATCCAAAATGTCATCATTCTCCACACCCACACAAGGTGAAGATTGGCTCTTTGAGCAGTGAGGCGAAAGAGGTATTGTATGGAAAATACGGTAACTTCTAGAACTTGCAACATAACCTCAGCCTACCAGGAAAAGCCAGGCTCATAGTGAAATCATGCATTCAATGGGACCCAAGAGAATACTCAACCAAGGCAAAAAATAGCTGCTCCAGCTCATTAACCGCCTCCCAGGCATCCTGGGGACAACAGGGAGCTCCAGCAGCAACCTCAGCGGGAGAAACTGCTCAGAAATACCCTAATGAAATACCCAGTGTGTCCTGCCAGGGCCCATCCCCACCACAGAAGCTGTTTTGGCTGGCTGTGAGGAGCAGGTTCAGCCTCCCTGCGTGGCCAACCTGTCCCTGGGCACGAGGAACCCACTGCCAGGAGGGAGCTGGAACTGAGGGCTGAAAGCACAAAATCTCAGCTGGGCCATCCAAGCTGGACAGGCTGGAAGAAGGAAAGAACAAATCCTGTTCAACTCGGCCAGACCGTGACTGGTGAGGGACAGAAAGCACCTGGAAAAATGAAACCTGTACAAAAGGGATTGCATGAGGAAAGGAGATGGGAGTAAGGAAAATTTAACCAGGAAAAAAAAAAACTGATCAAGATTTCTTGGGCTCATAAAAAAAAAAAATCTAGAGAGACAGACCCGTAAATGGAGTCATTTTTATACAAAAATGTTTCATACCTTAAAAAGTACATGGCAAACCAGGGACAAGATGATGCAGTAGGCCTTTCCCAATGGCTTCCAGCAGTTTCCCTTTAGCTCCATCCATGTGGTTTTACTGCCTGGAACAGCTCTGCTGCAGTGAGAACTGGCTGATCCCTGAGCACAAACAAGCTGCATTTCCAACCAGCAAGCAGCGCCCATGAAGTCCATGGGACTACTCATGCATAGCAAACACATCCCTAGGTGCTGGAAATGATGGATATAGACATTTTTCAGCCTTGGCTGTAGCACCAAAATCTTATCTGTGAACAACTCTTCTCATCCTGGAATGCAGAGAGCCACCCTTCCTTCATTCACTGTTTGTGTTGTTTGCTCCCAGGTCTGAATCGAGGCTCGAGTACCTGGGTGTAATTCTGCTCCTTTCAGCCTGCCCTTCTTCCCTGAATAACTGCTTCTGACAGTTCCTTAACCATATCTGAAAGGACATTATATGAGCTAGAAGCAGCTGAGCCAGTGGAACAGCCTCATCCATCTTCCTCCTCACCTATGTTTTGTTCCAGCCTTTCATTTTTAACAGGCAACTTGGTGCATTCTTCTTTAATTAAGTAAAATACCCATCACCTTTGCAATGTTTTCTTTAGATTGTTTACTTTAATTTTGGCTTCCCTACTTAATCTTTTTCACAAAGCCGTATGCATTTTTAAATCTTCCAAGGAAAATAATTACAAAGATAATCCAGCTGAGTGTAATCAAACTGCAGGGTTCTTTATTTTCCTGGCCTTTTAATTTAATTTCACATCCTGTGGTCTTAAAGAAATATTAGGATTATATCATCTTGTTATTGTTTAGATTACATGTCAGTAAAAATAGGGGGTAACCAATTCTTTTCTTCCCCACTGCCACACAAAAAACTCATACAGCACACAGAATACTTTAAAAATAAAGATGCAGGGGAAGATCTCAGATGAGCATGAGTTAGAACCCTAACTCCCAGTTTTCTGTCCAGGACTTGTGTTTATTTGGCTGGGTTTTTACTAAAGCGCAGTAACTGCTTTGATAAAACAATCTGCTTTTAAAGTTTCTCAGTGCAACAGTATGGGTCCTGATATTGGATCAATACAAACCAGAAATCACTCACAGAGTAACACTGGCAGAAAACCAGTGTGGGAGATCAATCAGCTGAACAACAAAACCACAACTTGTGTCTCTACTCATGCAGGAGGACCCTGCCCCCACCCCAGCAGTCAGTTTTGAGGTTTGTGGGATCAGAACACATCTGCACTAAGCCTGACTACACAACTGGGGCTTCAGACCCTTCCCTGCAAACACCAAAGTCCTCAGCACACAGGTCTTCATCCTCTGGGAGGAGATCATTAGCAGCTCTCAGCTGGCACAGCAGTACCTGGAAAGGGAGCCCATTTTCCAAGAAGTCAGCCAGGATGCAATTGTGGGGTCTTTGTTGTGTGTTTGTTTTTTTTTTCCACGAGTAACACATTGTGCTGTCCACAGGTATAAAGGAAAAAGGAAGCAGGAGCAGCCACCAAAGAGGTGTAACATACCCCCAGGGCCTAAAACAGCAAAGTCAGAGCTGCTGAATTCCTCTTAAGCTGTTTCTCCTCCAAAATGAGGCAGCAGGTGTCAATCCAGACTCACTGGGGACAAAGGCATGAACAGGTAGGGCTCATCTTGGGGCATGACTGTGTGTGAGACTTTCATTCTGGAGCTGTTTATCACAAAGACACGTGGGTTGGTTTGGTCCACGTGCTGCTGCTCTGGCAACACTCAGCAGAGCAGCACTAAAACCACCTCTTTTGGGTGTTTAAACCACCTCTTCTGGGTGTTTTTGACTAAGTTCTCAGAGTATTCTCAACTAATACAAAAAAAGAGTCATAAAGTTATGTCAATGTCTTGTGTAAGTACTGAAAATTCTTTTCTGAGTGGATAATTTCAGCAACATGAAGTTAAAACCTTCTCAGAAAAAGAACATACTGATAACAGAGACAGGCAGTCTCAGATTTATTATTTTGCACTTGAGGAAAGCAATCCCATGAGATTAATGGAGCAGATGTAAGTAGTTCTACTCAAACCTCCACGGTTAACATTTGTACTAAAAGTTTTACTGCATAATAGGTTCTCTGTGTTAATAACCTGGCTCACTACTAAATATTTTTTAAATGCCTACAAACCCAACAAGACAGATAGCAATCAGGCCATAACAGTTCCACACAACAATGCAGGAAGGAGCATAGCCCTCTCCAGTGAAAAAGTTTGGATGGAAGAGCTCTTGGTTTCTCCAGCATTGCCACATCCCCAGCCCTGCTGCCCATGTCTGCAGACTGGAGAAGCCCAGAGTGTCCACCAAGGGCCCAGCTACGGCTCTTTACCTTGCCTTGCATCAGCCCTGCTATCAAAAAATATAAAAAAAACAACACAGGAAATATGTTTCGAGCCAGTTCTACACACACACATTTGCCCTAAGCCTGGTGTGGCTACAGAACTAATTCCCTTCTCTAAAATTCTGAAGTGATTCAGACTTACACATTCTTTTCAGAAAGGCCTGAAAATTCTTCTTTTCAGAATTTCCTTGATTAAAATATGAGATAGTCTTGACTCTTCCAGGCACTTTTTTTTTTCCCCAGAAAGAAATTGTTCCAGGAAACTAATTTTTTTAAACTACTGCTTAAAAGCGCCCTGTTGCATCTGAAGCGATGGCTGATTCGATTCTTGAAATACTTATTTTGAAAGCTATTACAGTGGTGAGCTTCTCTTGAACTCTAAAAAGAAAACTAAACTGGGACACCACATGGAAGCTTCCTCTGCTCATGCTGTTTTCCATACAAAGCATTTTGGGTTTACGTCAAGGGATGGAGGACAGGACCTCAGATTCTCCATTCAGTGAACTGGTTAATGAAGTTGCAATAACCATATTCTCCACGGAGTTTTGGCTGTCACTGTAGCCACCTTCTTTCCTTCAAAATATGCTTTTCATTGTTCTCCTGCCCTTTTTCCAACTGCTCGGCAGCCAAGTTCTTGGAAAGCAATCAGGCTTCATGTTTAGGATTTATTGCTAGTCTTTTGCCAGTACGGACACACACAAATCTCTCCTGTGATCATCCTGCAAAAGCAAGCTAAAAATACAGCAATTTATGCACAGGCACATTTTGCATGTTATATGGCATCAGTGTGCACTCATCAAAAAATTCTGAGAGCATAAAAGGTCGCCCCTTTTGTCTAGGCCACTAGAAGGCTCTGCTTGGGTGCCATAAATAAGCTTATTTTAGAATTCCAGCCTACCTAAAAAGGGAAAAAAGCATTTGCATTGTGTTTTGGCGGTTGAAGATTCTTTTTTCCTTTTACATGGTAAACTTCGTGCTTTAGAAACTCTAGCTTTGACAAAAAACACAGTTCACCTTCCAAAGTGGGTGCTTTAAAACCAATGACTAAATTAGACATCACAGTTGTCGTTAAAACTTCGAAGGGGTGAGAAATGTCTGTTTGTACAAATTTTTAAAGGGTTTTGCAATTTCAGAGTCAATCTGTATTTCTGTTTTGAAACTGTGTTTCAGGTTGTCTGAGGAAGCTCATGCCCACAGAAGCAGCAGGGAACATCAGGGAAGGTTGATCTTGTGGCTAGGAGGGAAGGGTTCATGAGGTCAGGTAATCACCATGCCTTGGTCATGCTTTTCAGACTATTCTGTTTATTGTTCATACAAACACTGCAGTTTAATTATCAGTCTCTTTGAAAGACTTGTCTTTTAGCAGCTTATTGCTTTTGAAAGGCAAGGGTAGATTCAAGACTCTGTGGATACAATTTAAATCTTCTCTGGATTAGGACTGTTAAAATTCCTCTGAGACCTTGGGAGACTCAGTTCTTGGTCTCTCCTGGCTCCTGGTTTCTCATGATGCACTCTGTCAAACAACCACAAACTGGGAAAGTGAACTGGGACTCACTGCCCAACCTGGACTGGTTGCTGGCAGCGTGGTGGATCTCCAGGACCCGTGGCTGGATGATCCTGTGCCTCAGATACCACTGCTGAGACAGGAACAAGAAGGTTGATGAAATGAAAGGTCAGTGAAATGGCTTTAAACTGACAGAGGGCAGGATTAGATGGGATATTGGGAAGGAATTCCACCCTTTGAGGGTGGGGAGGGCCTGGCACAGGGTGCCCAGAGAAGCTGTGGCTGCCCCTGGATCCATGGAAGTGTCCAAGGCCAGGATGGGGCTTGGAGCAACCTGGGATGGTGGAAGATGTCCCTGACCGTGGCAGGGGGTGGCACTGAATGATCTTTAAGGTCCCTTCCAACCCAACCATTCTATGGTGCCACGAAGATCCAGAAAAACGTTTTACCCCCTCGTAATCTGGGGTTCTTACTCAACCCAAAATGACTGCGATTGTTATTGTTTTGATTTGCTTTTTATGACTCTCATCTTTCTTGTCTTCCCTTCTCAGCTTATTCTTCTCCCCAGGCAATACTAGATAGTTCCCAAATACCTATTTGGTTCCTGTAATTAAACCAGATGTATTTTCTATTCAGTCTGAAAAGGGATTAACGATTTGTGAAATGGGACTTTGCATTCAAGAAATGAGAAATTACAGTTGAGGAAACAGCATAAATTTACTCCTAATAAATAATGAATGGACTTTCAAATGCAGTAAATCTCCATTCTTACATGTTCAAACTGACAGACGTCTGAGTATAACAAGTGACTTATGTGTAATTTTGTGTCAAAACCTTCATATTCTGCAAAAATATTAAAATTTCCTGAAATTTATTCTCTGCTCAAAATTATTCACAGAAATGCATTTTTGTACGTGAACCACATTTACTCTTTTTGTTGCCCTAATAAGATTACTCATGTATCACATGGCATCAGTTAATTCTGGGTGTGCTTCTCATTGTGATCATCAGGATTTAAGGGCAAGTATTTGTGTTGCAGTTATAAAACTTGCCCCCTGGTATTTCAGCTAAAAAAGCTCACTATACATCAGGGGTGAAGAAACTTAGACAAGGGACCACAGGAAAAAAAAGAAAAAAAAAAAGACCCCAACAAACACTAGCAAGGCCAGAGCAAAAGAGAGTTGCAAAATTTAAACCAATATTTGCTGTAAAACATTTGTGGTGGCCACTCAGCCCTACTTCTGACTCCCTCAAACGTCCTCACTGCTGGATTTCACACTGCAGCTCTCCCCAAACCTCCCTTTGACATTCCCTTTGCTGCTGACAGTAGGTTTGTGTCCTCCTTGCAATTCTGACAAAACTTCGCCTGTAGTAACATTTGCAGAGTGGATCCCATCGTTTTTCTTCTCCTAACATTAAGGACCACACTGCAGGCACCAACCAGAATGTGGTTGAGCTAACAGAGCTTTTAATTTTGACTTCACAAGGGGAAACACACAGGCATGTACTTGGCTTAGGCTCCATGTTCACCCAACTAAATCTATTGATGGGAGTCTGCAGGACCTGGAACAAACTTATTTTTAGACACCATAATCTTCAGTATATTAACTTGCTTTTACTCTTGGTCTAACATATGTTGTCTGCCTTCTTCATCTGCAAGGAAAGCCAGCTACATTACTCGCTATAAATTTTAAAACAACTTTACTCAAAGCAGCTTGCAACAGTAACTGAAGTGTGGCAACCTGTCTCATACAGGAATAATACTTGTGGCTCTGATGTCAGGTACATAATTTGCCCTTTGTTCTTCATTAAAAAAAAAAAGATCATAGCCCCTCAGAAAAAAAAAAGCTTTAAAAATTAATTTGCACCAGGCCTCCAAAAAATGTTGTTGGAGGTTCATACATGGTTTAAAGAACGGTTGGAATGTAGTTTGGAGGAAATCTTGATAAATTTCTGCCATTTGGATTATAGCTAACAGCTTCTTTAATCCAGCTTTAATACAATAAAGCAACATGACTGTAACCATCTTCCTGAGAATGGCAGAAAAGGACCATAAAACTGAGCGGCACATTTAAAATTACTTGCAAAATACCGGCTCTCTGTAAACAACACACAATAACTGTAATTAATACCAGTCCTTTCAAGTATTCCTAAAGTCTACTGAAATCTAAACCGGCAGTCTATGACTGGAAGCAACAACTGCATCCCAAACAACATTAA
The DNA here is from genome assembly GCA_008694505.1 of Cyanoderma ruficeps. Classification (NCBI taxonomy): domain Eukaryota; kingdom Metazoa; phylum Chordata; class Aves; order Passeriformes; family Timaliidae; genus Cyanoderma; species Cyanoderma ruficeps. The sequence continues at coordinate 24,947,561 of VZDJ01000116.1, read as the reverse complement.
AAATGACAACAGAAAATAAAAGATCTCCATCAGAAGTCAAAAAGTTATAATCCACTGATCTGCTGAATGGGGTAACACCTTTGCCCTTATTATTTGTAGAGCTTTTCTGGGAGGATCTCAGGACTTTACTCTTTAGCTAAGCCTCAAAAGTTCAACAGCCTGTGAGTTATATAAACACTATTTTACAATTTGAGTTATTTTCCCAGCAAAAGGACCGCTCCAGGGGCGGACTATTTGAATGCTCTCTCTCACAAAATGAACGCTGCTTTTACTCGTAGTTCCACAGCTTCAGAGCGGCCGAAGCTGAAGCCCACCCAAGCGGCGCCCAGCCTCGCTCGCAGGCAGCTCCAGCGCTTCGGCGGACAGTGGAGAGAGAACACGCTGCAGGTTGTACCGCACCTCAAAACGCCTGGTCCGGCAAGTGCTTTCAGGGAAGAAACTCCGAGCAAGGGCTTGGAAAAATGCCTTGTTTTAAGCAGCAAGCAAGTAAATAAACACAAACATAAAAACGGGTTGGAGCAGACAGAAGGCGGTCGCGTCCTGGCAGCGATGCCGCAGCCCGTAAGACGTGTTGCTTGTGCGTGGCGCTCCCGCTCCAGCCGGAGGGATGCTCCCGGGCGGACGGCGGCTCCGCGGGGAGCCCCAGCGCCCGGCTCCGCGCTCCGCAGCCGCGGGAGGATTTCCGCCCGCGCGGGGAGAGGAAACCGCGTCCGCGCCCGACGAGGGGGGAAGAAAGCCCTGGGAACCCGATCCTCGGGTGGTTGTCGGGGCTCGGCTCTGCGAGTGCCCGGGCTCGGGACGGGGATGCTGCCGGGAGCCCCCCGCCGCAGCCGAGCGTCTTTCCAGGGCGCCCCGCGCCGAGCAGCGGCGGCTCCGCGCCGGCGGCTCCGGCATCGCCCGGAGCATCCCCGCTGCCCGAGCGCGGCGGCGGCCGCGGGGGACAACCCCCGCTCGGAGACCCCCGCGCCACCCGCGGGCGGGAGCTGAGCCCCCAGCCCCTCTGTCCGGCTCCGGCTGGGGACAAACACGCTCTCAACAATGGGCATGTTTGCAGCAACATGATCTCACCTAATAACGCCGAATAAGGCAATGACTGTACGGGGAAGCGATACGATCCTGCCGGTCTCACCACACGGCGCGGAAAGCTATTTGCAGATTTGCTAAGCCCTTTTGAATGAATGCATCTGCAGCTGACCTTTAACAATAGACGCTGAAATAGCACAATCTGTGGGACCAGATTTGAGGGGGGGGAGGCGGGAAGGGGGAAGGAAGAGATGGGTGAATATTGTAATCTCTGCAATCTCATTCACTTCCTTTCCCAAACCCCCGCGCACAGGGAAAAACAGCGGTATTTTCCTTTTCGCCGGGGCTCTGTCTCAAACGAGCCGTTCCCAACGCCGGCAACAGCCACATGGCACCCCGACAGCCGCCGCCGGCGGGACCGGCGCGCATCCCCACCGGTGCCCGCCCGCATCCCACGGGCATCGCTCCGCGGAGGGGCGACTGCGACAAGGATGCTCCAGCCCCCTCTCCCCTCCCGCCGCTCTCTCACCTTCCCTGGCTTTCAGCAAAACGGTGTTGGCAACGATGTTTTCCAGCTCCATTGACGAGCTCGGGCAGCGCAGGCAGCGGCACTGCAGCAGGACGTCACTCCGAGGTGCGGAGTCTCCGGGCGACCACCCGCCTCCTGCCCCTAGCGCGCTGTCCCCCCGCGCATCATCCCCGCCTGCCCGCCCGCTCCCCCGCGCTCCCCGGGCGGAGGCGGCGCTCCCCGCACTGCCTGCTCCGCCGCGCCCCGCTACTCCATCCTCCGCCCCGCCGGCTCCCCCGGTGGTTTGAGGGCTCGGGCGCTCCTGCCTCCCTCCCCCGGGGGTGTGGCACCGCGGAGCGGCCCCGCAGCCCCGCGCAGGCGCCGGCCCCGCCGGGCTGGGCACGCCGGGACGTGTAGTCCTGGAATGGCCCCGCCGCACCTGGCGCCGGCTCCGCAGCCGCGCAGGGTCCCCAGGGAGGGATGGCCACCGTCCGCCTCGCGGAGGGGGAGAGCACGGGCGGGGGCACGGGCAGGGGCCGGCCAGAGCGTCCCGGGCGGTGCGGGTGGGTGTTCTCCGCCGGCGATGCGCGGGGCGATGCGCGGAGCTCCCGCGGTCCCGGCCCCGGCGCAGCCCTGGTGCCGCGCTCCATCCCGCCGCCGCGGCCCCGGGCTCCCCTTGTTCTGCCCGCGGTCCCCAGGGCTCCCCGGCCCGGCTCTTCGTGCTCGTCGCCCCCTCCGCAGGTTGCCCACACTCGTGGGAAGGGGTCGCCGACACCGGCAGACGTCTTCCCCCGCCTCCGCCCTTCTCCGGCCGGGGCTTCTCGCCTTTCTCGGGATCTCAAAAGCCCTCTACGGAAGAACCCGAAGGGAACCCCATCTCTCCTGCCACACCATTGTTTTCACCCTTGTAAGGAGCTGTGTGAGGCATCAGCCACTTGTGGAAAGTTTGTGAATTTTAAGCGCTAGATTACAACATAAACTCTTTCCTGTCTGCATAGGACAGATGCTCATGTCAGCATGATTCTGATTTTCCTAGCAACGGGGTAGATCGATTCATCAGGTCAAGCAATGAAAGAGGAATAAAAACGACCCATTACTCTCACTGACACTCTTCCCCCATCTGTATTTGCATTGATTAAATCCACACGAAGCAAATCAAATTAACATGCACCTTCTTGTAAGTGGAGCATAGACACTACTTTTTTCTTTCTTTTTTATTGTACCAATTTATTTCTTTCTACAGCCACACAGAAATGACCTGCAATAGCAGGGCTTGCAGACAGCCTAGAACACATTTTCTGAACATAGGAAATAGATGAGAAATGCACTTAATGTATAATACCTTGGGGGTAAAATTGCTACAATAAATGCCTTTTGTACCTGATTAAGTGTCAAAGGTTTGACCTTTGAAAGTTATTGTGCATAGCAGGTGGCACTGCTATGTACAATCTTCCACAGCCTCTCTCCTGTCGCTTCAGAAAAACATTCAGCTTTCAGAGCCATTCTATGCCGTGGTTACTTTCTTTGTAATACAAGTCCTATACAGCAGCAGTTCTGTCTGTAAGTACCGGAAGATTTTTCACTGATTAAATAATTCTTGAGGGAGAAATTGCTTCCTGGAAACCAGAGCCTTAGCACAGAGATGAGGCTCCTAAGGAGCATCTGTCCTGCTTGTTGTTTGAACTCTTCTGTGCAAGCACTGATGTAAACAGAGCAGATTATGTTCAGTTCTAAGTGCATTTCACATCCCTGCCCAGCCTCCCACTAATGATCATCATAAGGACAATGCAAACATCACAACGTGGCTGATGGTGGGAGACAGAACTTTTATTATACAGAATGTTTTTAATGCTACAAGCTACTCCTCTCTCCAGGGGACAAATGAAGGCATGTGTCTAAGTGCCCATCTTGTGAAGCACCACTCACTGCAGCAGCAGTGGGATATTGCTGTGTCTGCTGCACCTCAGGATGAGACTGATCAGTGGGAAGGGATCTCCCTTTGTGGGAGACTCCACAGGGAGCACTGACTGTGTTTGGTGAGTAATTTTTATAGATGTGCCTGAATGAAGAGGGCAGAGCTATAAGAGCTCAAGTGTGAGTTGCACTGGCACGTGCACCCAACAGCTCTACTGCTCCTCTTTTATCTAATATCTCTATGTACCTCTAGATATGTGGAGTCACCCACAGTGTTGCCACATACCTTTGTGGGACAAAAGTATGACTCCAGCACGCTGATGTTGTCCTGTATAGTTTCAAATATTTAATTCTTGAAAGGGCAAACCTATTTATCAAAAGAGTTACGACAGATGGGGTTTGGAAATCCCACGGAGCTACCTAGTGTTCATGAGCGGCGCAGCTCCGGCGCGCTCCACGATCCTGGCAACCAAAGGCACACTCACCCAGCTCCTGCAGGAGCAGGAACAGCCAGCCAGCAGCGTGTGTGCTGCTGCCACAGGGGTTATTCCAGCTCAGCTGCATGGCTTTGCATTGAAGTCGACCAGAGGCAGCCACATAAATGTGGCTGAGTGCAGGGAGAGGGGATATCTGAGCTCTGCTAACCGGGCTGCTGAGGGTCTGCAATAATTTGTGTGTCTTCGTTACACATCTACATTGAGAGCAGCAATTCTGACTCCGTGCTTGTTGGGAAGAGCAGTGGAGAGAGTTTTTTCAATATTATGTTAACTGACAGCCCCCTCCCCTTGTTTCTAATAAATCTGACTCACTGTGGTGCACTAGGACATGGAAGGAGGTGTGCTCACTAGCACTCAGTAGCACCACTTTGAAAAATAAAATCAAGGTGATTAGTCCTCACTGCATCTCTCTTTTCTAGTGCATTTTTTAAGCCTGACTAAACCCCTGATATATGGGACAGGCCTGAGATGGATGGCCCCTTTCAGGGATGTGGCTCCCCATGTGTTGTCAGAGCAAGTTCCACTGCACAGAAAGTCCATCAGTTGGCTTTTGAAAAACCCACTGCAGCATTTGGACTCTTACCTCATGACTGCTTCACAGCTGTCAGTATCTTCATTCTCACATCACCTGGAACAACTGGTTCTCAAAACCAACAAAAAAATTAGGAAGAAGTAGATTTATTTATAACCACTTTCTCTTGTGGTGACACAGTCCTTTAATTTCAAGCTATGTCCACACCTGATTTAATGGAACAGTCAGGTTCTCTGTGAGTGAGGGAGAAGGAAAGAGAAGACCTGTAAATCTGTTCCACTGCTTATCTGACTCTATTCACTCTTGTAAAATGGTGCTGAAATATGTGGACTCAAAGATGGTGGCAGGGAAGGAACACAGGTCTCTTATCCTGATTCAACACTTGCTAGGAGAAAAAGGAAAATTTAGTCTGAATCATATGCAGAAGCAACCAATACTGGAAGGGAAAAAAAAAAAAGAGGAGAGGCTACCAAAAAAAATTTAATATTATGAAAAATGTGCTTTCTAAGGTGCTTTAAAAATGTGCTTTAAAATTTCCATCTGAAGTCATTCAGGAGAGGCTCCTAAAAACCTCAAAGTGCTGAACATCAGGGTGAAGCAGGGCTGGCAGCCATCTTTCCTTTATGGGAAAAGCGAGGTTTGTAAATGAAACGCCAACACCGAGCGAGACCCAAATGCATCAGTGTAATAGGAACAGGGAGGCAGCGAGGCACAGTGTGATATTCTGAGCCACTCGAAGGATGAGTCATCGGCAGGGTGGGCTCGCACAGCTCCAGCCAGAAACACAGCGGCAACACACCCAGTTTGATCCTGCCACCAGAGGAAAACCGCTCGGCCTCAGCACGGCCGCCTCCAAACGGAAGGATAAGACCCCTGGTGAACCAGATGTCAGAAAGGCTTTTGCCTATACTTATCCATTGGAAACATACCCTAACAGCAGCTATCTCCTAAATCCATGTTCTAACACTTAATTAATGCAGTAAAGCTCGGTCATGATTAGCCCTAAGCTGGATTGTGCTTGGAATTGCTTCTGAAACTTACTGCGACGAACGGGCAAATTCTTTCTCCTCCTGCTGAGCTTGGGTATCAGCAGGTGGGAGCACACAGGCCTGTGAGAGCATTTGCAGGCAGCTGGAATATTTTCCAGCGCCCCTGTGTGCAAGGACAGAGGCTGCCATCTACCAACAGTCACGGGGTGATGCATCGTGTTGCCTAAGCCAAACTTTTTGCTTTAGTTTAGATAAAAATGTTTACGCCTCTGTTGGTTTTTTTTTCCATTTCCCAGCCTCTTTTTCAGTTATCTATTTCCTCAAGGTAGAGGACAAATGATTGTTAGAGCATTTGATCACATGGAATAACATAACCTTCTAGAAGATGAGTAGATTTTATTTTTTAAACAAGCAGACATATGAATGCCATACTCTGCACAGAAATTGCCACTCAGTGATCCACAGCAGCAGTTCTGATTTGGGATTTGCTTATCCCTTTCATTAAGTTTAGAGAGAAACAGCTACTTTTTCCCTAAAATTTGATTGTGTGAAAGGTGATCTTTCAAAGAGCTCTCTAAAATGTAACACTTACAAAACAATAATGGAAACAACACACAAGCATTGTCTAGTATTTTTTATCAACGGATGTTGCAGTTTTTCACCAGAAAGATATAGTTTACTATAGGAAAGATAGAAAATATATAGTTTACTATTTCCCAGATAGGAAAAGAGAGGCACAAAATGGGAGCAGGCAGATAAGTAACCTAACTAAAAAGAACATTCATTCGCATCTCCCATTATCTATTCAAGTGTCTTACGGACTACTCTGCACCTTGTATACCAGCTTCTCCTTAAAGCCTGCTGAAATCCCTGGAGAGTCTTTCACCAACTTCACGTCTCAATTTGAATCAGGCTTAAAGACAGCAAAGGAGACAATCAACAAGATTTGGAAATAGATGTGCATATGGTATCACTCGGTAGATTGATTTTGAGCTTTGGATGTCAATAAGAACCAGGTTTAGCAGCTGCTCTAGCCTGTGCCAAAGCCAAAGCTGAGGAAAAAGGAACAACTTTTATCAGGTGCACTTTGGCAGTGACAAGGTCCATCTTCAGATTGCAGGGATGCTCAGTTTGCAAAAGCAAAAGGGAAAATACCCCCCATTAAATGGCAGTGTTTCAAGCTTTTGCACAGAGGTCTGAGAAGTTGAATTATGTTGCCTCCATAACAAAGCATGAGCAATATTTCCCCACTTGCAAGCCAAGAGTTTAAACAAAGAGTTTTAAACAAATATAACTTTCCGGGGATGGGGGGGGGAAGGGCACTGGTTTAGAATACATCAACTTAGAAGTTTTATGAATAATCATCTGTGGATGAGACAGCCATCCTCAGGAAATCCGAGCAACAGCCCTTTTCTGGCTTCCACAATGCAGCTCCCACTGCTGAGGGAAAGGAACTCGGCCACCCCTGGGCACACAATTTGCTGCCCAGCCCCAGGGCACTCGTCTGGGTGAGCACATCTCTGTGTCCGAGGGCATGTGCCAGGTAGTCCTTGCATGAGATCATGCTATCCTGCACTGCTCTGAAAAGAATGCCCAGATAATGGCTGATGGTTTTGCTGCTCTCCACCTACAGCCACTGCTCCACAGGTGTCCCAGGCTCGGCTTCACTGCTCACTGCTCTGCTTGCAGCCCTCAGCAGCAGCACAAAGCCCTCCCACACCTCTACCCTGCTCACAATCTCCACAATCGCTCTTTCCCTCTCCTAATCCAAGGCTGCAGACTAGGGCAAAGCTCATCCACGCTCTACCTGACATACTTTCTAATGTACAAATTGTTCGCTCACTTCCACTTTCATGTAGATAACATTATTCTGGCTGCTCTGCAAGAAATTACTTTTTTTTGAGAAGATTTTCAGAGCCACATTTCCAGCTGTCATTGGGTACATCTGGATTAATAAATTCAAGGTGCCAGTGACTGAAATTTGCCATGATGTTAAATGCCTGAGGAAGGTTTCAGCACCTTTTGGACAACACCAACTAATACTGCCCCAAACAATTCCTAGGCATAGTAGAGAGTTAATACCAGCTAGTTATCAACCCCAACAGGCAGGCTGAACACAATCTCTTTTGAACCTATGTCAAAGGCTCAGAGGTTTTTCTATTACAGAGGTGAGTGGACCATGCAGATGGATCAGTACCAGGAATAAGTTCAGAAGTGTAAATTTAGCATTCATTGAGTTCATCCCAGGGGTAGCTGACATTGCTCTGGCTGCCTTTGGCTTTGCCCCCGATGCTGATGGCTGAGCTTATCCTGCTAGCAGAGCCAGACTTTTCTCTAGCTCACAAGGTTCACCCATTCTAAAATGTCATGGATATTAATAAATATGTGAAAGCAGAAATTACTAAAACCCAGAAGAAAAACTGAGTTCAACTTGGTTTAACTGTTTAGATGAAGGAACACAAAGAAACAAGCTAGGAGCTGTGAATATGGTGAAGGGCCTTGAGGGGATGCTGTATGAGGAGTGGCTGAGGGCAACTGGTCTGTTCAGCCTGGAGGAGACTGTGACACACTGACACAGTGCAGTCTACAACTTCTTTGTGAGAGGAAGAGGAGGGGCAGACACTGATCCAAGCTCTGTGGTGATCAGTGACAGGACAGGAGGGAATGGCCTGAAGTTGAGTCAGGGTAGGTTTAGGTTGTATATTAGAAAAACCACCAGGTTTTAGGAAAACCAGGGTGATTGGGTGCTGGAACGAGCTCCCCAGGGAAGTGGGCACAGCACCAAGCCTGCTAGAGTGCAAGAAGTGTTTGGACAATGCTTTCAGGCACATGGTGTCACTCTTGGGGTGTCTTGTGCAGGGGCAGGAGCTGGACTTTGATAACCCTCGTGTATTCCTTCCAACTGAGAATATTCTGTGGTTCTGTAACTATAATCCGAGTGAGTTCAATAATGTCAGAGCCAATTGTAAGCGTGTATGTGGAAGGTTTCTGAGCACAGGCCAGGCTGTACCAGCACACAGCAAACACCACTCACCCCTGCGAGTCGGGGCCGACAGGCTCAGCCCGGGCACAGCGCAGGGGAGGTGAGCGCTGGTGAGGCCACACCTAGAACCTGTGTCCAGTTCTGGGCCCTGCAGTGCTGGAAGGGCATTGAGGTGCTGGATCAGGTCCTGAGAAGGGAATGGAGCCGGGGAAAGGTCCGGAGCACAAGTCCTGTGAGGAGCAGTGGAGGAAGATGGGGGAGGCTCTGTGTGTCTTTCCACAACTCCTTGACAGGAGAGGTCGGGGTTGGCCTCTGATCCCAGGTAACAAATGGCAATACAAGAAGACATGGCCTCAAGCTGCGCCAGGGGAGGTTTAGGTTGGACATTAGGAAGAATTTCTTCACAGAAAGGGTGATTAGACGTTGCAATGGGCTGCCCAGGGATGTGGTGGAATCACCGTCTCTGGAGGTGCTCAAGGAAAGACTGAACGTGGCCCGCGGTGCCATGGTCTGGTTAACCCGGTGGTACTCGGCGGCCGTAGGTTAAACTCCACGGTCCCAGACGCCTTTCCCAAGCCGACCGATTTTGTCATCCTGTGCCCGTGCGTCCCTCACCGCCCCCCTCGGGTTCCCGCCTCCGCGGCCCGGCCCGCCCCGCTCCGCCCGCCGCTCGACATGGCCGCCGCGCTGGGGAGGCTGCTCCGCGCCGCGGTGAGTCAGGGACCGCCCGCGGGCCTGCCCGCCCGGCCCGGCCCGGCCCCGCCGCCGCGCTCATCCTCCCCGTCCCTCCCTGTCCCCGCAGGTGCCCGTGGCTGCCGCCGCCGCGAGGAGGGGGACGGCACAGCCCCCGGCCTGCGCCCGCCGTCACTTCAGCCTCGGTAAGTGCGGGAGGGCGAGCGGGGGACGCGCCCCGGGAGCGCTCCCGGGCCCGGCCCGCAGCTCTGCGTTCTCCCCTCCGCAGGCTCCTCGCGGTTCGCCGCGGCGGTGACCCAGCACGCCCCGTACTTCAAGGGAACGGCCGTCGTTAACGGAGAGTTCAAGGAGCTGAGCCTAGATGATTTCAAGGGGAAATACCTGGTTCTCTTCTTCTACCCCCTGGACTTGTGAGTGCGGGTTTCTCCCTTTCCCGACGGGCCTTCTGCCCCGCTGAAGGTCATCACAAGCGCTGCAGGTCGTTCTGGTTTTGCCCGATTTGAGCCAGTCTTGCCGGGCAGATGTGCCTGTTTCTAGAGCGTGAGTGATAAGATTGGGGGCACAGAGCCACTGTGTGTTAAAGCAGTGGATAGAGTGGCTGGAGAGCATCTCGCTGCAGGGACTGCATCAGGAGCTGTCTGTGGTTTCTGTTACAGTCAGATCCTAGGGGTGAGGGCATTGCCTTGAAATTTGGAGCTGCCTTGGAGATTCTGTCCTTGAAGCAGCAAGGCCAGCAGAACGGCAGATACACAACTTCAGGGCAAAACGTGACAGGATGGAGGTCAATCTGCTCAGAAGACTTGAAATTGCCCAGAGTATGCCTGGTGCATGTTGGCACATGGAGAAGGGTTTAAGATGCAGTCCTTTCTGCTATAGTTTGCTATAGTTTCCAAAAACACTGTGAAGAGTTTCTAGCAGAGACAGTTTCTCCATCTTTGTAAGGAATGTGCCTAGAACTCAGAGAAGGTAAGTGGTATGCCAGCTGTGTGGCTATGACTGTTGGTTTGAGATGAAAACTAATCTTGAGCAGGCTAAAATTATCAATCTTAAGAAAACCCTGTGCTGCATTCGTGCCTAGAAACACACAAGTGAGTCTTCTCTAGAGAGGATGGCAGAATTATTACAGCCTGATCTCTCTTCCCACCAGCACCTTTGTCTGCCCCACGGAAATTGTGGCTTTCAGCAACAAAGCAAATGAATTTCGTGACGTGAACTGTGACGTGGTGGCAGTTTCGGTGGACTCTCATTTTAGTCATCTGGCCTGGATAAACACACCACGAAAGGTAGGAATTGAGTGTCTTTTTAGGGCTTTCTCTGTTGGTTTGGTTTCTTTTCAGAAGAGCTTCAAAGAAGAGGAGTTGAATAAATAATAGTGCCAAGACTGATTTTTAATAGATTTCCTAAAGTCGTATGCAGTCAACTTCTACATTTGATGACATAATTCTGACTTCTGACTTTTGTTTTCTTTCCCTTTTTCTTAATTATTTGGTTTGGGTTTTTAACTTGTTTTGCTGTGATGATAGCCTTGTTGGTAACATTGTATCCTTGTACATTTATCTCAAAAGACAAACGTTCAGTTTACATACCACTGTCCTAAGATGCCTGTGTCAGCTGATAATGCACACAGACTATCACAGAAAAGAAGCAGCAGCCGTTCAGTTGTTACTATTAACAAGTACCCAACAGTGGTGGCTTCAGGATGGAAGCAGAAGAATTGCAGCACTTGTATCATTACCTCACTTGCTGAAAGGGTGCTGTTCTTGCAGCACAAGTGGAGGTTTTTGGCTTTCTTGAGGAAAAGAAAGTGAAGACAGCCTTTTACTGGAGAGGAGCCTCTTTCAGATGTATATAAGAATAGATGCTTTTGATGACATAAAGCATCCCCCTGGTTTAGGTAGTTGTAGAGAACCACAAGTGTCCCAGGAAGGTGCAGAAGTGCCTGTGTGGACAGCAGTGTGCAGGAGTGCTGCAGGCTGGGTGCCTTCTGGCACCACTGAACATGCAGGGGAGGGAGGGGAGTTTGCTGGATTTAATACACCTTGGCTGAGCCTGTCAAGAGTATTTCTTCTCTGCATGCTTTGTTGAAAGCTCAGCCATGTGACTGTGCCCTGATTTCACAGCTTTATCCCAAAGGTGTTCAGGGTATGTCAGTTGTGCACATAATATTTTACAGATGCACAGACTGTTCTGAGTTGGAAGGGACCCACAAGGGTCATCGAGCCCAACTCAAAACACCCTGCACGAGGCGGAAAGAATTCCATGGTGGCACAGGCAGGAAACTGACACCCAGAGGAGCTGAAGCCTTGGTTTCTCTGGCATCTGTGCTCAGAGCTCTGTGTAGGGAACTCTGTTGCAGACAAGTGTTTGCAGGATCAGGGTCTGAGTGGCTGAGATTACACAGTGATTCACTGATGATGCCAAGAATAGCAAAGCTAACAAACTCCAGCCTTGTTTCAAGGTTAGGGAGCTTATCTCTCTTGCAGTCTCACTATGTGGCAAAACTGAAAGAAATCTTGGTTGACTCTTCAAATAGTATTTCAATTGATTTGTGGAAGGCAAAACCAAAGGAAAAAAAGTGCACTGAATAGAGCAGCAGAAGTTTGACATACTTAGTGTGCTGGTAGGAGCATTGTGTTAGGAATCACAGAATTGTTAAGGTTGGAAAAGACCTCTTGGATCATGAAGTCCAACTTACCACCACCATCACCATGTCCTCAACTGCCACATCCATGTGTATATTTCCCATGCCCTGGGAAGCCTGTTCCAATGTCTGACAATCCTTTCTGTGAAGGAATTTTTGATAATATTCGATATAAACATCCCCTGGTGCAATTTGACACCATTTCTTCTTGTCCTGTCCCTTGTTATCTGGGAGAAGAGGCTTACCCCCACCTGGCTAAACCCAATTTTAAGTATTTGTAGAGAGTGATAAGGTCACCCAAGCACCCTTTTCTCCCGGTTAAATATCCTCAGGTCCCTCAGTTGTTCCTCATCAGATATGTGCTCCAAAATTTGTTAGTTCACAGGTTTGTTTCCCTTCCCACTGTTTTCATCATATTTAATTCTTAAATATGTAGTAGAAATTTTTCTATTCAAAGCTCCCGAATAGGGTACAAAGGAAGTTTTTCTGGAAATTTATGGCTGTTGCCATTGGAAGCCTCTTACCACCAAAATAAGCAATCCTAAAATGCTCAGTGCAGAAGAAATTTTCGCTTTCTAAAGAAACAAACTGTTCTTGAATAAAACAAACAAAGCAAACCCAAGCAACACTGCACACACTTTGATGGAGCAGATGCTGTGGTTGTGTTTTGTTGTTACTGTGCCCTCAAGAACATGGAATCCAGCAGCTCAGGAAGGATGATCCTGTGGAGGTTTTTGTAACCAAGTGGAATCTTACTCTGTTCTCCAGAGCGGCGGCTTGGGCAAGATGAATATTCCAGTTCTGTCGGACCTCACCAAACAGATCTCCCGTGATTATGGGGTGCTGCTGGAAGGACCTGGCATAGCACTGAGGTAAGGCTGGACTGCTGGGAACTGTGCTGTGACACGACAAGGCACACTGTCCCCCCCTCCTGCGGGGAAATGGTGTCAGGCGAAGACTGTGAGGTGTCTTCTGCTGCAGGATGGCTGGATCCCACCCTGGGAAAAGGGCACCTGGCCATTTGGGACATGAAGCTGAGAATGGCTTCAGGCCTCTCTGGAAATGTGTGAGGGAAAAGCCAGCTCTTGTGCTCCAAGAGAGGGGCAGAATTCCATGTCTCTAAGGAAAAAGAGCAGCATAGTGGGGCAATTTCTGATCATTTTTTTCCATAGTAGTCCTTGAGATACAGTGGATCGGGTAGAAGTCTTCTGAAGACCTTCAGTTCCTGATCTCTTCGGATCAGGAACTTCTGACATTTGTTTGTACTGATAGATTAAGTTAATTAGTAAGGTAACACTGGGACTTTGGTTTTCACAAATAGTTGTATTCAACAGGATTTATTTTAGTTGCATAATGCACAAGCAGCTCTTCACTCAATACTTACAGATTTGACCAAAAAGACGTGGGCAGGATGCCAGCTTTCAATTTTGAAGTACAGGTGGAACATGGAGTTCTCCCTTTGCTCTCTCTGCCTGGCTTGAATAGTCCCTATGCATATTTGTAATTTCACAGTGTCATAGCAGTGGTACTGTGAAACTCTGCTAACAAACAAGACACCAAATGCTGCAGTTCCACTCCTAACTGATGCCTGTAACTAGGAGTTAGTTAGCAGGAGCTACTCGCTCAAATGGTGCATCCAGTTCCTTGTGTTTGGCTTTGGATCTTGATTTACCTTCCTTAACCTCCTGCTCTGTTGCAGAGGTCTGTTCATCATTGACCCGAACGGGATCATCAAGCACCTGAGCGTCAACGACCTGCCCGTGGGGCGCAGCGTGGAGGAGACGCTGCGCCTGGTCAAGGCTTTCCAGTTCGTGGAGACACACGGAGAGGTGTGCCCAGCCAACTGGACTCCAGACTCCCCAACGGTGAGGGCTGCTCAATATCATCCTCCTAAAGATACTGCCCACTTTGTGCTTGGCCGAAGGGCTGGGATCCGCTCAGGTTGGAGATGTTTGAATCCGTGCGTGTTGTCTAAACACCAGCCTTTTGTCCATTGGGCCAATTGAGTCTGTTTGTCTAAGTGTGGGATTTCTGTGGAGAAAGTTAATGGGTTCCTTTTAGGAGATGCAAATTGTGTTCAAAACTCCAGATTTTACTTGGGCTCCCCATTAACTGAATTCAGATTTCCTACTTATTTAATGCATTGTAATTTAAATGTGGCTTATACTTAAAATTTTCAAGTAGGAGCTGTACATGATCTAGGCTTTTGTCTTTGAGCCAAATGCAGAAACAGAAATAGATTACTGTTTTTATAAAGGATGCATGGATCATGGATTTTCTTGGATAAAAGTGTCAAATCTGTAATTTTTTTATCATATGTGCAGCAAGCAATAACCAAACTTTCTTTTCTTGACAGATCAAACCAAGCCCAGAAGGTTCCAAGGAATATTTTGAAAAAGTGCATAAATAAACACTCAAATACTGAAGACATTAGGAAAACAGCTATGATTGTAAAAATTAATAATAAAAATAAAAGCTCTCATTTTCTCATGTTTAAGAAATTAAATGCTGAAATATTTACTGACTCCCTTGTCTTGCTTTAAAAAGGGTAAAACTAAGGCTTTCCCCATTTTCTGCAACTTCAGTTTCATGGCCTTCTGTGACCATTAATCATCTTCCTGAATGTGATGAGTACAAGTTACAGTTGCCTTCCACTGGCTTTTCCCTCTTTCTTTAACTAGTTTTGGACCAGAAAATGCACTGCATTTCATTTTCTCACACAACATAAAATTCTGTCCAAAAAAAATTTATATAAAACAAGGGTAGAATTTTGATACATGCTTTGTTTGTAATGAATTTTGAAGAGGAAGAGATGAATGTAATAAGTAAAAATAATTTAAAAATCATTGGGTTTGTGTGTAAATGCACTAAAACATGGAATGAATGTAAATACATGCCATTTTTAAAAAAAGTGCAGCTATTCATAAGCACTAACAAGCATGAACTTTAATTTTGTTTGCGAGATGGTAAAAACTTGAACCCCCACTATGCACTTACTGGAGCTTCATGGCAAGTTTTGTTTTCATTTGAATTTGCTTGACTCTTGTACCACTTGAAGCTGATGTAGCATCTCTCTAGCTACAATAAAATAATCTTAACGTGGCCTAGCAGCAGGTGTGGTGCTTTGCTTTCCTTTCCCTTTCTCCCTAAGCCCTTTTCTCCTGTTTTGAAGGAATTGGATGTGTTCGCTGCCTCAGGAGCTCTGTCCTGCACCTTTGTTCACAGCTGCCCTGAGGGACAACTCCTGGGGGGGCTGCAGAGATCAATACAACACTCAGTGGGTTTCTGGTTTTCATCTTCTGTCCCTCTGAGCAAAGAAGTGCAAGGTGGCCGAGTCCTAAGTTAGCTTTATGACGGGGATCAATGCTCCAATGTAACAAAGGATTAAAAAACGAGACTGAAGCGGTGCCCTGCCCGCTGATGCTCCAGGATCCACTGCGTGCAAATCTTTTCGGTCCCGGTGAAATGTAACCGTGGAATCTTTCCCAATAAACCTGGTATTTAACCGTGGAATTGTTCCTAATAAACTTGATATTTAACCATGGAATTGTTCCCAATACTCCTCCAGTATAGGGAACAGCGGTTTGTGCCTGCGGGGCCGCGACACCCCGACCTTCACCTGGCCTGGCCTTCTCCTCCCTCCGCCGAACCGCGAAGGACGCGGGGGTTTCTCCGCAGCCCGACTCCTCAGCTCTGCCATCCCAGGCGAAGCCGCTAGAAAGGAAAAGGCCATGAGGCCCTGCCTTCCCAGGGGAAGCCACTGGAAAATGTAAAGACCATGGGAAGTCTCCCCACGGCGAAGCGCTGCCCGCAGCGGGGCCCCGGCGCGGCGGCTCCGTGGCCGGGCGGAGCGTGCGGCAGCGCACCGGGCCCGCCCGCGCTTCCGGCGCCGCGGCTCCATGGACGCCAACCTGCGCTGGTGGAGGGCGGAGGGGCAGGTGCGGAGTGCGGGGATGTGGGGACGGGTCGTGCTTAGGGAAGGTCCGAAATAACGCCTCGTCTCCCTCAGTCTTTCTTCCAGAGGTTTCTCCTCTGGGCGGACGCCTTGGATCCGCTGCTGCTCCTCAAGTCCTCCGTGAGTACCGCGCGGGGAGGGTCGAGATGAGCGAGCGACCTCAGGGAGTTTACCGGGCTGTGAAACGGGGTCACGGCAGGACTGCTGAGGAAAAGGAAATACATGAGGAATGTAGCAGTGAATGTAATGTTCCGGTGCCTAAAGGGGCTGCTGGGGAGCTGCTTTGGACAAGGGCACGGAGTGATGGGACAAGGGGGAATGGCTTTAAACTGACAGACAGGAGGTTTAGATGATACAGCAGAAAGAAATTGTTCCCTCTGCGGGTGCGGAGGCCCTGGCACAGGGTGCCCAGAGAAGCTGTGGCTGCTCCTGGGTCCCTGGAAATGTCCAAGGCCAGGGATCTGGAAGTGTCCAAAGGCCAGGGATCTTGGATGGGGCTTGGAGCATCCTGGAATAGTGGAAGGTGTCCCTGCCCGTGCAGGGGTGGCACTTGGGGGGCTTTAAGATCCTTTCCAACCCGAAGCATTCCACAGTTCTACCATAAACAGAAATACACGTGTATGCACGTCTGATTAAATAAACCAAAGGACATTTCTAGGCATAACCATCTCAGCAGCCCTGCTCAGACCCTGGTGCTGTGCCAGCAGTTGAATTATCCCAGTAGTTGAAAAGTTTCTGTGATAGTTAATTCATTGTGTCTAGCTGTGTTCTTGCTTTCCCTGCTTAGGTGAGGAACAGCTCCATCATTAGCTTCTAGGTTTGTATTTGTGATGTTTTATAGCTGATATGTTGCACTCAGAATATTGAAATCTGAGAGGGTTTTGTTTGTTTTGTTTTGGTTTTTTTTTCAAATACAGAATGAAATAAGAAGAACCAGGTTATTAATACAAACCGATGAGAAGACCCTAAGTGAGCCCACGCAGAATAATCAGGTATGTTGGACTGCAGTTATAGTCTTAACAGAAGTGTTTAGCCATATTTAATTGTTGTTTTATGTTTTAAAATACCTACTAGTTTAAACTTTTTAAAATTAACCTTCTGTTCTGCCCTAGCATGTGCTTTGGTGCTGTTGCACAGCCCATGGGATGTGAGTGGTTTATATTCAACAGGGAGTATATGGGGAGAAATTTTAGGGGAAAATACAATTAAAGGGATATATAAATATAAACTCTTTTTATAAAGGGAAGTGATTAGAAAAAGACATGGAATAAATTTAAAAAGGAGATTTTATCCAGCATCTTCTGAAATTTAATTGCTAACCTAATTTTCCAACTGTTGTAGACCAAACAAGCCTTCTTGCTAAGCCTGGTAAGTTTACAAAATACTTAGATGATTTTTTTTCCATATTCAAGTATGGTAAAGATGTCCTAATTTGCCTTTTTTTTTCTTTTTAAGTCCAGTGTACATCCCGATACAGACAAGATAATTCCTGTTTTGTTTAGACCTCCAGGTGGGTCCCCTTAAGTGAAATTTCATGTGTGTGACTGGAGCATCAGGGGAGAATAGCTCATGGTAAAGAGGTGCTGTGATACCACAGTGACACTCTTCTCCATACAGAAAAGCAAGCAGACTCCTCTGTTAGTTGCATTATTATATGTGTTGAAGATTTATTTATTTATTCCTATGGTCCTGTGGAGGAATTTCTCCCCAGGATAATCAGCTCCTCTGGATGGAAACACTCTGATTAGTCTCTGCTTCTTGTTGCTGCAGAATGAGTTCCCAAATCCCTCCACATTTAACTATCTGCTATAATTTAAGTTTTTCCCTTGATGGCTGTGGCTGCTGGATGAATTTACTTTCTGGTGACAGATCAAGTGTGCTTGGGGTGTTGTTTAGGCAGCACGGGATGTTGATCAGATATAACCATACTGAGGTATTTACTCCTTGTCTCCTGTGACCACTCCAACTGTGGCAGCTTTTTTTATACCTCTCTTTTTGAACAGAGGGCTGAACCTGTGTTCAGTGATTTGGTTTCCAGGCAGCCCTGGTGAGTGAAGTTCATGAGGGCTGCTTTTGGCTGTGCAATCTGAGCAGGGATTGTGGCTTCCTGAGCAAGGAGTGAGAGAGAAAGCTTAGGGCTGAAGTTGATGGTGATGCTGGGCTTTGTGGGCATGTTTTACTTGGCGATGGAAATAGACTGGGGAAGTTAGGGGAATTTTCTGCTCAAGACCATCCATCTGCCCTCACAGATGTTATTTTTACTGAAATAAAGTTTTCTTTCTTTTTAGCTTTCATGCCCGTAACTCTTCCCTTGGTGAGTAATCATGACAGACGCCAGTGTGCATCCAGCAAGGCTTCCATTTTCCATAGCCAGGGGTTGGAGGGAGGGAATAGAAGTTTTGGGGCTTTATTGTAGCTTCAGCACCAGCTGTTTGAAAGACATTAACCTGGAAATTGAGCCCTTAAAGAATCTCCCTGGAAGTCCAAAGCTATTAGTTACCCTTCTCCAGCAGCATTCCAGGAGATTGTTCATGTGTGAAGGACAGCTTTCTGATGCAAGGTGAGATCACTCAGCAATGAGAGCAGAGCCTGGGTTTGGTCTGTTCAGCCTCAAAAATCTGGAACTGCAGTGGGAAGGAGTTGGAGCCTTGTGTTCTGTGTCTCAGACCCAGAATATGATTTTTTTTCTTATGTGCATGATGCATTTGCAAGGAGGAAACGATGTTGTCAGTAAATTACCAAAGATGTAAAAATAAACTCTTGTTACTGGGCTCAAAAATGGCAGCGTTTTTGTTCATAAAATCTGTAGCTGTAATTATTTGCATATTTATTCCTTTAGATTCTTTGGGCTTGGCCTATGAGTGCCCATCCTGAGAAATGTCATTCCATAACAGCATGAACGTACATGGCAATGCTAGAAAGTACCATGAAAGTCTTGATGGCTGTTGAATTCATTGATAGCAGTAATAAAATCAGTAGAAATACTTCTTTTTGATATTTACAGCTTAATAGATGTGGTTAGAGTCAGTGCTGGAATTAATGATAAAGTTGGTTGATCCACTTTAAATTAAATTTAAAAGCCTTCTCTGAGGCTTTGGAGATTCTCAGCCTTCCTCTCACTCGATATTTTGTATTTTTATCTTGATTGACTCTGTTTTTTGAAAATGCTCCCCACCTTGATCTTGAAATCTCAAAAAAGGTTGTGATTTATTAAAGCTGAAGTTCTTATTCACTGTCTGGATTTGAGAAGAAGCTGGGAATTGATTCCTAAAATCTTTGCTCTTAGATCAGTTAGATCTAAGTTAGTGTTCATATCCCCAGCAAAGCCAATCTGACCCTTTGTCAGTCATTTGTGTTAATTAGACTTTTGTTACCTTTGTTATTTTATTTGCATCTATTTAAGCTTCACAGGCACAAATGCATTTTTCTTCTGGGTAAGAAAGCATCTTGCTGCAATATTCTTGCACATAATGTTTTACCACTGTGTGTCTGTGTTTTCTACATGTCTGTGTGCTTTCTGTTGAACAGAAAAATGAGCATGGCACCTCTGTAACAAGAGAATGTGGTAGCCTAGAACCAAGGCTGATGGCTTTGGGCACTGGCTGGAGCCTTTGACACTGCTGCCAGTGGTACCTCAGCAGTTGTCCTGCACCAAAAACCTCTACACTCTTCCACCCTCATTTTTTTATGCATTTTTCCTCTTAGGTCATCGTTTCCTCTGCTCAGCGCCAGGCAAGGCATGCTTTTTTTTCACAGGTAATTGCCTCTTTCTTTCTACTTTTAAAGGTCTTTTAGTCTCAACCCTGAATTCAATTTTTTTGTGCAATCCCTTGTCTCTGCAGTTTCTGTTTCACGCATACACCACAGCATTCACTCTGGTAAATGGAAATGGCACCCCAAAGGCTGAAGTGAGTGTTGATTTTTATTTTTGTAATCATCTTAATTGTGCAAATGCCATTTTGAACTTGATTTGCAAGCACTTTACAATGTACTTACGCAGTGTGGGTTTTTCTGTCCCTAGGAATACTCACTTCAGCAAAAGCAGATGTTGCTTGGCTTGGGAGCCATTTCCTATGCAGCCTGTGTTGGTGTAAGTATTTGCTCAATGATTGCTTTCTTAACAAGCTCTCCTGAGAAGGAGTAGGCACTGAGGTAGCCACAGTGGCAGATATCCTTCAGGACTGTGTTCTGTTGCTCTACTCTGATGTCTTGCCACAGAACTGTTCAGAAGAAGAATACTTTCTGATCATCTGTCTGCCATTATTTTGCTCAGCTTCCCCTGATGCTTCCTCTTGTGTCATTTTCTTTATTGTTTTGCAAGCTGAGCAAACAGGTAGTGAGAGGAACTGGCCAGTGTTTACAAACACAGAGTGAGCCACTGGGGTGTTGTAGCTGATTTTTGATGTGGTGCTGTGGGAGAGATCTAACTCCAAACAAGCAGGGAGATCTGCAAGCATCAGCACTGGACAGTGTTTGCTCAAATCCCAGGAACAGCATAGCCATGAGAATACTGCACTGGATGCAGGGAGATGAGTCTTCCAGAAGGGAGCTGGCCCTGTGCTCTCTGCTGGAATAGGAATTTGTGGTTTTTGGAGTTTGCTACATCAGAATGAGCTCAGGTATCATCATGACACTCACCACAAGTGTAGATGTCTCTGTAATGCCTCTCTTCACAAGAAGCAGTGATTTTCATAAGCTTCTGGCAGAAAAATGTGTTTGTTCTTGCTTCTGTTAGAGAGAGTTTCACCTCTGCCCATTGTGGGGCAAAGCAGCTGGCCAGGATTGCTCAGGACTTAGAGAAATCTGGGGAGGCAGCCCTGCCCATGGGTCATGATGGGAGTGCTTCCCTTTGTCCTTCAGGGGGGTCTCTGAGAGCCACCTGGTGTCCTGGCCAGTTATTCCTAAATGAAACTTCCTGCAAGTGTACTATGGGAATATAGAATTGGACTGAAACTGCAGAGAATCAGGAAAAATACAGAAGTAAACCAGATTTCCTGTTTGGGGGAGAGAGGAGCGTGTGACAAAAGGCAGTTGGACGAATGTCCAAGCAATATTAGTCAGAGGTAATTATTTTTGTTTTTCTGTCTTTGTATTCACACTGCTGCTGTCCTCTACATAATAATGTTGAAGCTTTTTTAATCATGTTTTCTCTCCTTATCTAAAAGAGTGATTACAAGCACCTTCATTAAATAGAGAAGGCATATATTTTGTTGGAATGTTAAACCAAAACATTTGTTTATTTTCATAGATAGTAATCACGTACTAAGTCACAGATTTATTTTGCTAACCTGTTCCACTGAAATGCTGCACATTTTTTCAATGGAAGGTGCCTGTGTCCTCTCCATGCCTTAGGCTCTCCCTCTCACCTTCGTGAATCGTTATGGATTGAAGAGCCCATTAATGCAACTTGTCGTCAGAAAACTGCTCCCTGCTCCTCTGTTTGGTGAGTAGAAACAAACTGTGCATTGTGCAGCTGCCCTGAGGAATATTTGCCTGTCTGACTGTAGAGTTTTCTTGCTTTTGCACAGGTGTGGTCTCACTGTTTCTCCTCTGGCTGCCTTTGTTGGCCCCCTCCTTTCTGTGGGAGACAACTCTCACTGCAGTGTCCCTGACCTGATTGGATTCTTGCTGGTTTTAGTTTCAGAGCTGCAGAGTGACCTTTGTATACATGACTGAAAGCAGCAGGACAGATCAGGAGGGCAGGAGCAGTGGCACTGACGTGACCTGGTGTGGCACATCTGTGACACCAGAGTGCGACATTGCTCTGGGAGTGAGGAAAGTGAGACTTGTTCCAGCAGGAAACAATGATTATTAGTCTTGCAAGGAAAGTGGAACTCAGTTCATTACTGCAACAGCTCTACTGCTGTGGTGAAGTTGGACCAGGACAAGTTTAACTATTTAATGTCATTAGTTGTGTTTCTATTGCCATTATAGAAATGTTTGGCCTTTCTTAGGGGAAAATTGATAAAATTAAAACGCATCATCTCTGTTTCAGGTTGTGTGAGATGCCTACTCAGATCTTTCTGAAGTCTTACATTAGAAGTTTCTGCCTTGTTTCC
Organism: Cyanoderma ruficeps; assembly: GCA_008694505.1. Classification (NCBI taxonomy): domain Eukaryota; kingdom Metazoa; phylum Chordata; class Aves; order Passeriformes; family Timaliidae; genus Cyanoderma; species Cyanoderma ruficeps. Next base: position 24,925,767 of record VZDJ01000116.1, on the reverse strand, counting down.
TTTGAAGCAGGCATTAAATGTGCTTCCATTTTCTTAAATGTAGAGAAAAGCCTGAGGGTAATTTATTAATGTTAGTCCAGCATTTGCAAAGTGTCCTGTGGTACACTGATGTCTTTATTGAATAGCCCTGCCAAAAACTAATAAAAACAGCAATCTCTTTTTTCAAGCAAGGTCAGTTTGATAGTTTATGCCCTTCCTTTCAATGCAGGATACAGCCTTTTCTGAAACCCTCTTCCTTTCAGGATTTTATCTTCTGTGCTGGGTTTTATGCTGAGCAGGACAAAACCTAACCACAACAGAAATCCCTCCACTTCCTCTTAAGACAAAGTACTCATGGTTTGAGCTGGATGGAAATGATTTTTAAGCTCTGAATCCATAATGACAAAGCACCTTTTAGGACTGAAGCCTTGCAGTCTCTCTCAAGCTTCTGAAACAAAGATTCAGATCCCAAGTAGATTTTCATGGGGCAGTGTCTTTTTAAACTGTCAGGTTATTCAGCTGTGAACCATTGAACTGAAAATGTAAAATGCACATCATTATGAATGTTATTATTGAAGCAGTCCTTATGGATCTGTTAAAGCAAAATCCCCTTTAACCCTGCAGGTTTGACCAGTGCATTTACTGTGGCCATGGTGAGAAGCCCGGAATTTGACAATGGGATAGAAGTGATGGACAGGAATGGCACTGTTATAGGAGTGTCTAAGAAGGCTGGTGAGAAGGTAGGTGAGGGGGTGGGGAACTTTTTTGACTTGCCTTTCATTCCCTGCTAAGAGCAGAATGGGATGCTGAGAGTAGATAGGGTTGGATATATTGAATAAGGAATCCCACATCAGGTGCTGAATCTTTGGGCAGGCTTGGATTAGGTCTCTGGAACCAGGTTCCACAACTTCTATGTCACCAAGGGTTGGCTGCCTCCTCAGACCAATATGCTGAGGACCAGAGACACTGGTACAGACATTTCTGTTTTCCCTGGTCACCACCAGAAGGAGATAAGACTCTTGGATCTTCTGATAGGACACCTCAGAGAAAAGCCCTGTATTGTGGAAACAACTGCATGAGCATAAGGATGTGGGGACAGCTGGAGAGAGAACTTCAGATTTAACACAGGGTAGTTAGGGTGCCCAGAAGGTATAACCAATTGTATGAAGTTCAGCACAACTTTAAAAAGCAATTCTTAGCAAAATTATTATCATGGCAGGAAAACTCCTCAGTAGTTTGACCTTCCTTTTAAGGAATTTCTCAGTCATAAGCATAGTATTTGCCTCTTAGTTTCCATTTAAGAAATGATTCCTCTAATAGGTGTTGTTGCCCCTCCTTAACCTGTTGCATTAAACTCCAGAATGTAAGACAGAAAAGCACTCAGGGAAGCAGGCAGTGTTTGAAGCTGCCCAGAGCACTCTTTTGACAACACTTGTTTCGCTCTCTCCCCGAAGGCTGTTATGGAAACTGCATTGTCCAGAGCAGTCTTGTTTGGGACAACCTTCTTCCTGCCAGAAGTGCTCATGTACTGTGTGCAGAGGTGAGAGGCACTGCGAGGGGCTGGGGGTGCCTGGGCAGTGGTATTCTGCTTTTCAGTCTGGCTGCTACCATTGGCCAGGTTTTTTCTGAGGTTTGCAGTATTTTTCTGAGGTTTCCAGCTTGACTTGCTGGAAGTGATGATGTGGGAAGCTGCTGCTGTGGTTCTTTGAGATCATTAAGTGAATCTGGGTATGTGTGAACCCATGCTCCAAGGGTTTGCAGGAATGAGGTTCTCCTCTCTGCTCCAATGCAGGAAACATGTTTGTGCTCTCCTGACAGGCTGTTTGCCAGCACCTACCTACCTCCAGTTCCCTAACTTAAGATTTCTTGAGTTTCACTGTCTTTATCAAGGTTGTTCACAGCACTTAGCTTAGGTTTGTAGTTTTGAAGAGGTAATGTGGCACTTGAATTTGCAACTAAAGCTGGATGCCAACTTCCAAATAGTTTTCCACCTATTGTAAAACGTGTTCTTGCTTTTCAACATTTTAAATCCCTGTATCCTAAGAAGAAGACATTGTATGCTTTCTGAGAGGATTCTTAGCCTGCCCTGAGCTTTTGGTCATGATCTTTTGTCATGTAAATTGTAAAAGTAGGGATCATCTCTGTCAGGTAATTTGGTGCTGCCTAAATTGATTCCCTATCAGCTTAAGGAACTCCTGTTACCAGAAGACAAATGCAGATATAAAATAAAATTTTAAATATATATGTCAAGTAATACATTTTTGCACAAGGCAAAATAGGGCTGCCCACAGGAACTAAATGTGTAAGGAAAGAGGGTAATGCAAGAAAAATCTTAATCAAGGAACTGAGACACTTTAAAGCACTAATGCAATTTTTTCTCCTTTTGATACTTTGATCTTGCTCCTTTTTTTTCTTGATCTTGACAGTCTGATCTTGGAAAATGCTGCAGGCAAGCACAAAACAAAGGGAAGGCACAGGAAGTTAAGACTAAGAACATAGGAAGTGAAGTAAGGAAACATCTTTAGGTTATAAGCCTAGATTAAGGAAACATCTTATGGTTATAAGCCTAGATTGTTACTAATTTCAGTGTAATTTCAACCAGTAAAATAGTAGCTCATGCTCTTTGTGTCACTGTCAGGTTATTTTTCAATATACTGACACACTTTTTTCAATGTCTTGGACAGAGCAAGACTGGTTAAAAATCCTCGTGCTTTGGGTCCAGTGAGGATGTTTGTGATCATGTCAGTCCTAGCAGGGATGCTGCCAGCCTCATTCAGTATGTTCCCACAGTGTGGGGAGGTAAGTCCTTTCACAGGAATTGATTTAAGGTTACTGTGACATGAAATCAGCCTTTCAGAACTATGGCCAGCAGTCTGAAGGCCACATATTAAAATGAACAGGATTAATGTGGTACATCTAAGATGGGGCAGCAGAGAGGCTGCTTGTGAAGGGCCACATACCAGGCAGAGGCTCCACAGGACTTTTGAAGTCTGAATTGCATTGTGTGTCATTTATATTTACACTTTTCACTGTAGATTTATCAGACTTCCACAACAGTCTGAAGCAAGCAAGGTCAGGAGAATATGTTGAAGATTTAAGCCAAGGCTCTTCCAGCACTGTGTTCAGTCCTGCAGGAGAAGGGAAAGATGTAGATGAGAATTTTTTTCTCCCATGCAAAGTCAGCATGAGCTCACTGGAGAGGTAAACCTGCTCACATGGGACATCTCTTCACCCTGCCTTGCTGAACTGGGAAGTGTCATCTGTTCCCTAGGAAAGAATGACTTCCTGGCAGGTTTTTAATGGAGGATGTAGTTCCTCAATCTTGGGCTTTGGAGAAGGCCAAATGAGAGAGGAACCTTTCTGCATTTGTTTCCTCTCTGTGAATATTCTTAACAAATCACAGACTGGGCTCTTGCAATTGTCAGTGGCTTATTTTATTTGCCTAAACTCTCTGGCATTTCAGCTTTTGGGGGATTTTTTTAGATTTCTTAATCTCTTCTGACAATGAAGCAAACTGAACATAAATGAGGGAACTTTTGAGGAATTATGTACTGAGATTAGGGCTGGTTGATGCCCCTTGGGCTTCCCAGTGGCTCAGCCCACAGCAGAAGTTCTCCTGTGTGTCACCCAAATATATTTACAGCTGGATTTGGTGATCCTGAAGGTCTTTTCACACTTAAATGATTCTGTGATTCTACAGTGAACAGAGATAATGTCAGTATTTTAAAAAAAGAAATATTTCTTCCTCTGTGTGTGCTCATGTAGAAAATGTTGGACGAGGAAAAAAAAAAGCCCCAAAACAACAACAAAAAAATCCCTCAAATCCCCAAATAAACAAAGAGCCTCAAGTCTCAAATACTGAATGCAGTACTTGAATTTGTGCAAAGTGCAATGCAGTAACAAGGACTTAACATCCACTTACCAGACTATGGTGGTGCTGATTCCCTTTTCTCCTACGTTGCAGATAAAGCGAGCAGACCTCGAACAAGAAATTCTGTCATCTACAGAAGAAACAGAGTTCTTCTACAACAGGGGAATTTAGAGCCTGGCTTTTATATATAAATGTGTGCTCTGAGCCAAGTGAATTCTGAAAGCACCACTGACATTTGTGACTGGATTGTGATTCTGTGGTGGCAAAGGTGCCAGATCCGGTGTCTGGTGGTGTGGGCTGTGAAGAGGCAGAACTTGGCAACGTGGCTGTGTCAGCCCCAGCCTGGAGGCACATAAACACACCTCACCTGCTGCTGAAAAGTACTAGAAAAGCACTGTAACACAGCCTTTGTCACAGCCTGTGTTCTGTGCTTCCTCAGGTGATTGATTTCTTAATTAAACCACTGTTGAGTACATAAGTTTGTTCTGCTGCTGCAACTTTTGGTGTGCTTCTTTCTAGGAACCCAGCTGGTGAAGGCTTTGACGTCAGTACTCCTGTGGGTAAAGTCTGGTTGTTCTCAGAACACTTTGATGCTTTCTGTGATCTAACAATGCTCATTTTTAGGATGAGACGTGAGTGAGGCAGCCCTTGAAGTGATATTAGACAAAGCAACCCTGATGACAATAGAATACTGGTTTAATTTAGTTGTTTAAAAAGTGTTCAGGAAATGGGTGTCAAACTTGACTACCAATTAATTCCTGGCTTTCTAAATATCCTTGAAGGAGTTGTGAGACCTGATGGCCCTTCAGCTTTAGAATTTGGTTTTTTACACTGAAGCCATGAGGAGATCCCATGTCTTTCTGACCTTGTGGTGAATAATGAGGAATTCCACTTTTTTGGGTTGGCTGTGTTTATCCAAGGAAAGAAAGCTCTTTTGAGATGTTGGCATCGTTTTGGTATGTTGATCAGCGAGGTGATATGTTTTGCTGCTCTGTGAAATTATTCAGGGACCCTCAGCTGTCTGGGAGGAGCTGCAGAAAGAGCTTACAGGAGACCCTGTGATTGTGACTGTGTCACCCTGTGTGACACTGAAATCATCTTCAGTGATTTTTGAGCCACCTCTCCTTAAAACCCCTGCTTGTAGTTACATGAGGGGCTGCTAAGGCTGTGTGACAAGGATGGAAATGCACTAAATAACATAAAATTATTTACGTGAAAGTGATTATCACAAGTGCAGCCTCCAAAGTGTGCCATAATTTAACTTCCTTAGGGCACAGGATGCAGGTCACTGCTCTCCTGTTGCTGGAGGATTGGATTTCTTTTCTCAGTGAGAGGAAAACAGTGGTTGCCCAATCCATCCTACAGGAAGAGAGCAGCATAGAGCAAAATAAGGAAAAATAGCAGGCCTGGGCTCTTGCAAGAAGAGATTCCTGGTGTGCTTTTGGCACTGAACAAAAGCAGGAAGTTGGGGGTTGAGTTTAATTTCTTGTTTGAGTTCTGCCTTTTTTGAGCCTTCCTCTAACAATTTGCTGGAGGGGAAAGTCAGACAAGGGAAGAGGAAAGGAAAGAGGAGCAGCAGCACATCCTCAGGACCTGGAACTGGAGGGGAACATGCTGTAAAGTTGTTCCAGGAAGACCATATGGATACTGGCTGTGACTGGCAGAGTTTGCACTACTCCACTGGAGGACTGTAGTGAATTTTTAAAGGTTAAGGATTGTTTACACCTACTGAACTCTGCAGGCTCACTCAGCCTCTGTGGGTGATGTTCTTGAGTACATGGTAAAATCTTATCAGAGTGAAGAATTGTGTTGTGTCAAACCAAAGGTTCTGCTGAGCCAAATGTCATCTGCTCCTGGCAGGAGGTTAGAATTAGATGACCTTTAGGCTCACTTCCAACCCAAACCATTCCATGATTCTACCACAGGGTCAGGCTTAAGCCTCAGCCTGCCTCTCTGGGTGAAGTGTTTGTCTCCTTCCAAACCTTTAATAGCAGAGGCACAGATAACATCTTGCAGTTAAGTTATCTAAACCACGTTTCTCTATTCCTATTTCAGTCACATACCAAAGGCAAATGCAGGAGGGGTCTGATTCCACTCCCTGTAAACAGTGAAGACCTGCACCTCTCCCCACTCCTTTTTTAAACATAATTTAAGAATGGCTAAAGTAAATGCTAGTTACATGAACCACAGTGGGAACAAGGAAAATAACCCAAAACCTAAGAGTAGAGCAAAGCCAACAAACAGAATATATTGGTGGACTCGGGATCGTCATGGTAACTAGACAAGCTATAAATTCACTGGCAACACACTTGGATGTTTTAAGCAAATTGATGTCATTACAACTCCATGAGTAAGGCTTCTGGAATAGGTCTGGTAATAGTGTCTGTTATTACAGCTGCCCCTTCTCAAACTCCACCAGCTCCTTACTGAATACTTGAGTTGAAATTTGCCATATTAAACTCGGCTCCTTCAGGATTATTAAATACCCCTTTCCCCCATTCTCATGAATGTTTCTATTGCCCTAACCAGAATTTTCCACAAGAGGAGGGCAGGCACTTGCCATTTAAATTGTCAGCCTGGCTGATTCAGCTGCTTCCTGAATCAGGGAAAATACATTGCTAAAAAGGCCCTGGCATCCTCAGCCTTGAGCCAGGCCCTGAGATGAGAGCTGCCAGGACCAGACACCTGGTAGTCCAGAGATACAAGTCAGGGGACAAGACTGGGACAAGCAGCAAAGCATCATGTTTGAGGGACCTGGGAAGAGGAAACCTTCCTCTTTGTAATGTGGAATAGATTAACAGCATACCAGCCCAAGGCAGGTCTGTCTCCTGCCTTAGCTGGCCCCTGTGTTAAGTGACAGTGCATTAGTGGTGGAACCAGTTTAAGTTGTGGTGAATGACAACAGATGGAAGCTTTCAGCTTCAAGGAAAACAGAAGTCTTAGCACAGCACAAGATGCTGTGCCTCACCCGCTCAGCTTGTCATCTTGAAATGTAGGAAAATCCAGTGAGGCTTTCAGGTCCCTTTAATGTAACTTAAAAAAAAAAAATCAGCCACTCCCATGTTAAGAAATACTGAGATCAAAGCTTTTCTCAGCTGGAGCTGTGTCCCTGCTTTACCCCCAGGCCTGTAACCCAGCCATGCTGCTCTTCCTTTTCCCCACATGCCGGGGGTGGAGGAAGGAAGGATGAAGGCAGGGAGGGAGTCCTGCACTGCAGCTTCCCTATCAGCCAGCCAACACCACGTGCTGCACAGTGCCCCTCAGGAAGGAGCTGTTGCCCAGGCTTTGGAGTCTCCTCCCATCCCACATCACTCAGCAGCTCCAAGGAATGAGTTCACCTGCCCAGGGATGCTCTGACTCAGACTGCAGCCAGCCAGCTGCCCGGGAAGGTGTAAGGCACTATGAGGCAGCTGGGAACTGCCCGAGTCAGGTTTTTCCAGGTTACAAAGCAGTACAGTGCTCTCCATTGAACATTCCCGCTTGACACATTTGTCTGCAGGGGAAACAGGGCAGGGCAGCTCCTACCAGGAACTAAAACCCCAGGGATGAAAGCAGTAGAGCAAGTAACCCAATTTACTCAGCAAAATCCCAACTGCAGGGACTGAGTGCTTATCCTGCTCCCCTTTGCAAGCCTCTGCCCTGTTCACTCTTTGCATTCAGTTTCTGCAAACAGAGATGTTATGGTGAAAACCATTCACCATTTTGTATTTCTCCAAGAACAGAAAGGTAGTAAGATGAAAAAGTATGAATAAAAATTCCATTTTAAATGGCCTTTGCTTCTAGGAGGAAGAAAAGGATGTCAACTGCACCCACAGTGTGCTTGTGTGCATCCTGGGGAAAGGGAAGTGAGAAATAAGTAGAATTATTTTCCTGTCCTGACCTTGCAATTTTTTCTATTTTATTTTAAACATTTTTGAAAAGAAACAGTGTCAAAAGTCAGGAACATTAAGACAATCCTTTGAATGCGCTGAAGCTGAGAGAGGCCAATAAATCTTGTGCAGTGCTGATGATAAATTCAGCAATGATGGAAGTGTTTGAATATTTCCAACCTAAAGACCAAACCACAGCTCAATCCCAGCATTGCAAAACTAAGAGCTAAGGCCTGTGACTCCATGTTCACAACTATTCAAGAATAAATTTACATAAATTAAAGGGTAGGCTCTTCAGGAATTTTTTAATAGGCATAAGCATGCTATGAGTCCAGTTCCTTAAGTGCAAAATTGTATTTCATCTGTGTGGCACAAACGTCAGGAGATCTAATACAACACTGAGATTTTCAACTGAAACATTTCCAGAGCAGAAATCAAAACAGGCATTCAAGGTTTAGTTTGCAATTGAGCTCCTCTGCATTGTGTGGTTGTCTCTAGAGATGCCTTAAGGCAGTTTGTTAATTAGAAATGGTGGGAATTTCTTCTCAGTTACACTGTGGTGTTAAGACAGCTGGCTGAAGCAGATTCAGGTTTTCCTTGACGAAAGAATTCCATTTCAGTGGACTTTAAAGTAGATCCTGAATAGAATTTTCAGCATAGTTTTGCAGTTCTTCTAATCCAACTGGGTTATAGGTCCCAAAAGAGAAGCAGCAATATTAAAGAACCATTAACAAAAACCATTAATGGGCAAATGGGAAAAAAAAAAGCTGTAGAGCACTTATAGGTAAACAAAGGCAGTTGCAGTATTTTTCTCAGAAGTTAAAAAAAAAATTACATGCTACTGTGTTCAGAATTTAAACTTTAGACTTAAGTGTTTAAAGCACAATTTTACACCCCTGAAAATAGGGGATAGTTCTGAAGCACTTTCATTTCCTGACTGTAATAACCACCCATTGTATACACAGATGCCACATTCCTCAATCACATTCTAAACCAGATTTCCTTAAGGTATCATACATAGCAAAAGGACAACTCTTTTTTCAACCAATATTGCTTGCACATAGTTATTGATGAGCTCTACCAGTTTCAGAATAGCAAACATCCAATTATTTAACAATATAAATATTGGTTACTAAAGTTTTAATCATAAGTATAAAATCTCTATGTAAAACCACATGCTACAGCATATCTGTACAAGGGCCAGGGAAAAGGTTATTTTTTCTTATAACAAAGTGCTACTGCAGAATTGACTGATTTGTTGTGGACATTTCTGAACAAATACAGATTGTTTGGCTCAGAGCATTTCCTTACAGACTCTAAATTCTTCTCAGAAGATTGTAAAGCAGTTAGTTTCAGGCTGCTCAGTTAAAAAAAACCCAAAAAACAAAAAAAAAACCCAAAAAAACCCAACAAAAAACCACCACTCTTGGGTTATGGCTGTGCAACCAAACACGTAGGCGAATTTTAATTTTCTCTAAACTCTTTCCCAGTTTTCACCATGACTTCAGAAGTTTCCATCCAGATGTAATCTACACAGAGCACCATCAGACAGTACCTGTGTTACAGCTCCAGCCACTGAAGAAGCTGCAGCTCCACCTGTGTGCCCTGGCCATTTGAGCATTCCTGGTGCATAAGGCTTTGACTCACCTGACTTTGTCTCACGTGGGTCAGGAATGAATGGCCAGAGCTCTTCTGAGAGCCCCAACACCTTCTTCAATGACTGCAGCTGTAGGGCAGCACTTGTCCATGACCCCTGAGCAAGCCCCACCTCAAGCACAGTGATCCTTATCCCTCCATCAGAGACATGGGACGGAGTGAAAGGGGGAAAACCTCTAAGGCAGGAGTCCAAAAGAGGTGCTCAACTCACACCTGAGCTTCAAAATATCCCTTCCTTTCCATGCTAAGGCTACCACATCAGATTTTCCCAGACATCCTTTATTCACACCTAGACACTTTCAAGTAGAAAGAGAGAACTTGTCCATTTATTTGGGATTCCCAGGTATCAGGCAGTTCAGAGCGAGAGCAGCATCTGACAGGCTGACATCCCTGGAAGCCCAGAAGGAGCACTCAGAGCAGCTGCCTGTTCAGGGTGTCCCTGTGCAGAGACCAGCTGTGCTGGGTTCACAGCTCGTGTGCTGCAGCCGTGTTCCAGACCCCAGGCACACAAGTCAGAGCTGTCCAGCCTCTGGAATGTGCAGGACAAACAGCCACTACACTGATGTCTGCCACAGCCTGGACACACTGGCCTGTGCTACTTGTACATCCACTCACTTTGTGGTGTGAAATACAGGAGCCATAGATACACAGAGTTAGGGGGAGATAGTGACACCAGGAATGTTCCCAAATACGTCTCCGTACGTTCCCAGTCAAGCTCCAATATTCTGCATTACATCATGGTAACTAGGACATTGACTCATACCTTGAGTTTTTCATACAAAATACCAGGTATACCTATCTGGATGGCAGAGACAGCTTTTTAGAATTGGTCCATAATAACACTGCAGTGCATCAAAATCAGATTTTGAGCATTTGTTCAGCAGCTGCTAAATGAAAAAGGAAGTTTTCTGTGGCTGGTGGAAATCGCTTTTGTTTCAGGGCCTCAGCATTAAGGGTTGGTTTTTCATTGCCATCAGAAGCTTCAGTAAGTGAGGCTAAAGTAGCCAAGATTTCTTTTGTCTTCAGAGAAATGTCCTTAAGGAACAGAAAAACAAGCCATCATGAATACAGTATTAGGTGTGAAAAGGTTTTCACATACACTTACAATAAAAAATAATCAGTACGGAACAAAAAAAAAAGGAAATAACTATAAATAAATAGCTCATTTAAAATAAAAACCCTATTTATTTCAAGGCAATCTTGTAGTAGTTCTTCAGCCTGCTCTTGTGCCATATTGGATAAAGGAAGCACAACCACTCCTCTCCTGACTTTACTGAGCTCTGTGACTAAATCATTCAGTTGTGAAATGGCTAATATTAGATGGAGGAGAGAGTGATAAAATGCCATCACCATAAAAATCAGGTTTTATAGCTCAAAAGCCACATTTAGCAGAACCTTTTCAAGATATTGCCAATCCTATTGACAAAGCATTGAGCAAAATCCATGCCTTGTGGAATAAAACTGGGAAACCAGTCATACAATCAATAGAATTTCTGAACTTTCTTCAGCAATGTAGTTACCCAAGAGATAATATAAACTAAGTAAGTTGTCCTTAAAAACCTGCATGATGAATAAAAATACTTATTTGTAAAAAGGAAGAAGGTAGAAGAGACTGACTGATTCTCAGTGACGCTCTTCCTCCTATTCCCTCCTTCTGCCAAGATTTAGCAATAGAAGTTAATTAGATTTAAAAATAAAATATTAACCTTAATGACTTGGCTGTCTGATTTATCTGGATCTTCTGCAGATTGTACAATTAGTTGTCCAATTTCTTTGTGAAGCTTTCCCATTGTCATTGCCTCTGTATAAGAAACAAACAAAACACCACACATAAAATCACCTTTTTTTGTGATATATAGAAATACATATGAATAACACACCAAACTGAGGAATCTTTTCATGACTGCCATCTGAAATCTGTTGGTAAAGGCAGTAACCTTGTATCAACAGCCAGTACCTCTGAAGTGGCCCAAAGCAGTGATAAGGAGCAGCAAAATGATAAGCAAATTACAAAGTTTTCTTTCAAATAACCCCCAGTCTTCAAGTATTTAGTGCCATGTTTTTCTCTAAACTCATATAATCTCTCTCCATTCAGCTGAAAGTCTCTTCCATTTCTAACATGGATGTTATGAAATCCCAGTTGTGCATTTGTTGGAAAACAAAGCACATCTTTCCAAATTCCAACTTTAGCCAGTCTCCCAAGGTGGCAATAAAATGAAGACAGAAACTTACATATTGACTCTTTAAAACCTGGAATGAAGAAGGATCAAGACTGTTTGACCTACAGCAAGGCTCAGCAATTACTGTCAACTCTGGAATAAACTGCCTCTAAATCCAAAATATAAACAGCAACCAACCTTTTACTACAGGTGAAACTGTGATCTCACTGTCTGCCAAATTCACATACACATCATAGAGGTCTGATCTACTGCTCACTTCAGAGTCTGTGAATCCGGCGATGTAACCTAGAGCACAGAATTGAGCAAGATTAGGATCTTCATAAATAAAACCAAAAATCACAGTCCTAAGGTCTGTTCTAAAAGTATTTGACACAATACCCATTGCACCCAGGAGGTTGCTCTCTTGATATTATCATTCATTAAGTGTTCAGCAGATGCTTCATTTCCAAGGAGCTTAAAAATCAACTTCTAAAACTGCCATGAGCGTGGATTAACTGCAAACACTACGGCAATATCACCAAGTTCTCAATCTGAAATTTTAGACTCTCTTCCTACCTTCCTACTAAAATTACTCATTTGCAACTTCCTCATTACAAACATCTCCACTTTGGAGCCTCTTGTCACAAAGTCAGTATTAGACTGGAATAGAGGAATAAACCCAGCAGATTTTTTTATTTATAGCATGTCAGATGAGCAGTTTTGGAGCAGTTTTTTTCCATGGAAGATGCCTACTGAGCTGTAGAAATGTTGAAGATGAGTTGCCTCCTTGCTCATATTCTGTACAAAGAAGCCTCTTAATGGCCACATGATGTGTCACAGTAACCTCTGCATAAAGCACGGGCCTGTTCCTGGGTTATGCATTAAGCACTATGCACACACAGCCCTGTGTCACACAGACCAAACTCCTACAGGTAAAGTTTACCTGTGTTTAGGAGCCTCAGACTTCACTGACATCAAAAGAGAAATCTGGGACTTCAGAGTTAGGAATTCAAAAAAAAACCCCAACATTCTGTTACTAGTGATGTGTAGAAGCTGGGAAAAAATGCAGCTTATCTAAGTGAGCTGCTTCTCTCCAACAGGAAAACTTTCAATCCCTTCAAACAAAGCATCAAAAAAGTCTCAAGGCTGCTTTGCATCTGTGATTAGGGATAGACTGATATGGATCCACCCAAAGCCACCAGATTAACTAATTATCTTCCCACATACTTGTTTAGTTGATCTGCCTTTTCCAAAGAAAATTATGTTTATCTTTGATCAGTATCACTAATTGCAAAGTAACCTTTTCTTCCCCCCCAAAGTTCCCTGGTGCAAAACTTGGCAGCAACAGAAGCTGAAATTGAATTTTCCTGGTATTTTTGATCAATAAATTATCACTACCTGTGCAGGCTTTTAAGGCTTCCAGTTCCTCCTCATTTAGATGCACATATGAATGAAGAATTGACCAGTCTTGTCGATGCCACACTAGAGCTGGTAAAGTCCTAAGGAGATTAGGGTGCAACTTGAGACACAACAGATTTTTACTTACACTAACTAAAGCTTCACAGTAAGAACTGCATGCCATGAAAAAGAACCATTATCACTAGGTTTCATTTAGGGGGTGTGTATATATATATTCATATCTATATATATATGAACTGTAGAGATTTCTACACTCATTCCACCATTAAATTATTCTGAGTTGAGCAACATACAGCTAAACCTTAAGAGGGATTCAGCAGAATTTCTATAAACAGGTTTAAGATAGGGTTTGGGGTTTTTTTCCTTAAAATACAGGGGTTTTTTTCTCAATGAAGGTTCAAAATTTGTTGGACTTCTAGAGGTGGGTGAGGGAAGGAAGGAATTGATAAAGTACCTGGTAAATTCCTGGATAGCTTCTATTCTAGGATGGTACACTACAATTCTCTTCTTTAGCATCAGTGCAGTGTATAAAATAACTGTTTCCATTCCAAACTGAGACACTATATCTAAAAAAGAGGGGAAAGTATTTTACAGAAGATACATATGCTGATATCATCACCTTTTTGAAGAAGCTTAATAGTAACAGCTCAGGCTGATAGTGTCAGCACAGTTTACTTGCAGCACACATGAAAACAAGATTGTATTTTAGGCTGTAAGAAAGAAATGAGACTCTGGCAGAGATTAACCTTTGATGGAGCCAGCAAGGTAAGCCTTCCGAGCATCAAAGTCCTTGCTGAGGAAGGATCCATTTTCTTCACTTTGGCAGATGCCCTTTGTAAGGACTGCAATGTAGCTCTCCATCATTTTAACTGGACTTCCATGCTTCAAGTAGATTCTGTGTGAAAAGAAGAGAGTCTGGTATTTAAACTGCATTCAGTGCACCAATATATATATGAAAAATAAAAAATTAGAAATCAGTATCACCAATAGCAATATTGCTGGCAACAATTCTTATTCTGGACACCTGGCTGAGGTTTGAAATACTAAACTGGAAGTCTTCCAACATGCACACAAACATGTCTCTCTTTTAGAGTTTAAAATAATCCTGCATTTTTATTTCAGCTTTCTATTTTATGAATGAACAAACATGGACTAAGGTAGAAGAACACCCTAAAGGTGTAGGCAGGTGCCCAGCCAAAGGATTCTTTGCAGACTTGGAAGGTGTCTGCTTATAGAAAAAGCACCTACCACAGCACAGCAACTCCTGTTACTACATGCAGACCATGACTAGGTAGCTTTTAATTTTTTATCCAAGTATCTTTTGCCATTCTTCTCTACTCTTTTCTAAATGATGGAAGACAAATATAAATGTGTCCTTGATACTCATTAAAAACCCAAAGTGCCACAGAAGAAGCACATGCTGAGAGAACCCATGCACTGTCAGCTGTCTTCCAGGAAGCAGAGAGACACTGTAACCTATTTTACAGGTTAAGATATTTCAGGAATAGCACTGAAGTTGTCAACTACACATTTTCCATGTCAGCTATAGCACAAAGCTACATCACATTTGAAACTCAATTATTATCATGCTTAGAAGAATCCGTTTTAGATCTGAGAGGAAGTATTAGCTGGTAAGTCAGCAGAAATGTGATCCACAGTGAATCTAAATATTTCGTGTATCACCAAAAAAGAACAAATCCCAGCTTTTCAGTACCCTGCAGAATTGGTAAGCCTGAAGGCATTCCCAATTCTACATTATATACAATAAGTCCTAAAAGCACATAACCTCACAGTTGCATGCAATTAGCTGCAAAATCTCAGGGAATACTCTTGGTATCAAGAACTGGGACTGAACTAATTCAGAAACTGAAGGAAAAGCAAAACAAGCAGCAGAGAGAGAGCATGAGAATGGGGACGTGAAGGGACGTGAGTAAACAGGACAAGGAAATGAGAAGAGGTTTTTTGGTTGGAAGAGGGCTCTCACTTCCCTATAGGAAAAGCAGTAACATCCCTGGGTGCTGTGCTTAGCTCAGAGGAGCAGCAAGCTGCATTTACAAAGATGTTGTGGAGGGATACAAGTCATCCACCATACATATGGTGACCTTTAAGTCCAGCAGTGACATCTTCCCAAACATTCACACTTTTAAAAATACATTCTCAGAGAAAATGAGTATGAGGGTGCTGGTGGTGTGTGTCTGGAGAACACACACATTAAAACCCAACGAACACCTGACATTCACCCAGCATTTTCTGAATATGACAAGCTCAAATCAAGGATTTTTATCATCTGATTTCACGAGTTTCCAGCACTTTGTTTGAACAAATGCAACACAATGATTTCAACCTTTTGCTTTGGCAAGATGTAAGCATGCACACGGCAGTACCTGAGCCAGCTTTTATACAGACCTGCAGAGGATCCTGGTGAAGGCTGCATATTTCTCTGGGTTGAAGTCTTTGGCTGTCAGGACAATGGAGAAGTGGGTCACCTGCACATGACACAGGCACACAAACACACAGAGCTCAGTTAATGACCCCACACAAACAGTCTTGGTCACTTTATTGTCAAGGCTCCGAGCTCCTAATTACAGGAATGGCCTGGACAGAGAGAGGACTTCTGATGTGGCTCAGCTCTAGTACAGACTATCTTTTGCTTAACTTACACGCAAGAGTTGCTTTCCTCTTATCTCACGAGGTTATTAAAAACAGAAAGGCATTATTCTGCCCCACAGGAGGGAGGAAACTTCCAGAATTTGTTGCCAAAGGAGGCTGCGGAGGCAGACAGCATCAACATATTTAGAAAGAGACAGGAAAAAATACATAGTAGGCCCACAAACAGAACTACTGTAACTTCCTCAATCAAATGATTGTGGGGCAGGCCAAGAGTGGAAGTCTGCAGACAATGACCAGGCTCACATGTCCTCCTGAAATAGCATCTCCCACTGCAATTATTGAAGACAGCACTGTGACATTTAATTTTATCTTACTTCATAGGAAATATAAACTTGGAGTGAGGAAAGGCAAGCAACATTCTGCTGTGAGCATACAAAATTACCACATTATCTTTCTCCTTAACAGCATAGTGTGAAACATGAAAATTGAACACACTTAACTGACAGTTTAATGATTTTCATAACAGGGAAAAGATAAAAGATACAACTGTATTTGCTGTCTTCCAGCAAATAATCAATGCAGGGGAAAAGGAAATACAGTGGAAAAGGAAGTACCTACATAACTCGATCCTTTGCGGGGGAAAAAAGGCAGCAGGTTCTATAGGAACAAGATTCTGGACACTATGAAACAAACTTCTCAGAGAGGAAAAAATGCTGAACTCCAAATGCAAATTAACTAGAAATAGCATCATGAAATAGCATCTGTATGTTAACAGAAAGAATTGGGTGATGAATATCTTAATCATTCTGCAACTCCTTGTCTGGGTGACAAATGAAACGCAGACTGGCTGGACACGCGGACAGAGTTGCATCTGTGAGCACACAGCACCTTGAATCCCTCCTCTTCCTCACGTTTCTCTCCATGGGCAAACACTGCTTAACCCACAGAGGAAGCTCTGCAGAAGCCCTCCCTGCATCCTGCTGGAAAACCCTGCCAAGTCATACCTTTTTCAAGGCTGGAGAATCTTGAACTTCTACCGTTGTGATGTAGAACCAAGACCTTTTATACTGGCCAAACACAAACGTATGAAGTAATTTGTTTTCATCTGTAAGGCAGCACTTTCGCAGCAACAGAGTCCTCAGTTCAGCTGTTACGGACGGATAACACCAAACCCACAAAGCATCTCCGTTGGTGTCTTTTTCTATGGTGGAAAGATGCTCACTGTGAGAATGCCAAACAGCAGCAAGGAAGTAAATTGATGGGTTAATCAGGTTTGTTTCCTGGAATCAGATTAAAATTCCACCTTACCCTGACCCTAGACATCCAGTTCTGCTACTACGGTTTAAGCCTTAAGGCAGGAATTCTGATACAGGTTTTATTTTAAAATATTAATACATTTCCATTCTTGACCTGCTTCACCGGATCGGAAAAGCACCAAGTCTGAACAGTCAATATGAGCACACTATTGAGGAACAAGCAGTGGGACCAGCTTATTTACGATATTCTCTCTTTCTGATTTCGCAACACAAACGTCGGAAGCCGCGAATTTCAGACACTTCGGCCGAGTTTGTGCACGGCTTAGCTCCGCAACAGGCAGAGCCGGCAGAGCCGGCACCGCCCGGGCCCGCGGTCTCAGCGCGGCGGGCCGCGGTACTGCCCCGGGCCACGGCACCGCCCCCGCCCCGGCCCGGCTCCCCCGGCCCTCACCGATCAGCCCCACGGCCCGCAGCAGCTGCGCCTCCGGCTCTGCCATCTTCGCTCCGCCGCCTTCCGCCCGCCCGGCCCCGCTCCACCCTCACGGCCCCGCTCCGCCCGCCCGGCCGGGCCCGCCCCCCCGCCATTTACTGAGCGCTCCCCGCCCGCTCCCTGCGGCTTCCTCCTCTGGGAGCCGCCCGCCTGTTCTCCGGCGGAACCGGGGAAAAAGCGGTCTGGGGAAAATGTGTCTTTTTTGTTGTCTGCGTCACAGAATCCCTGGATAGTTCAGGTTGGAAGGGACCATGGAGCTCAGCCGGTGCCACCGCCGTGCTCCAGCAGGTCCCCAGAGCACGGCACTCAGGAGGGTGTGCAGACGGCTCTTGGGCATCTTCAGTGAGGGAGACGCCGGACCCGCCTGGGCCGTGTCCCAATGTGTGATCACTGCACAATACACGAGTTCTTCCTCGTATACAGGTGGAATTTCTGTGTTTCTGCCTGTTGCCTCTTTTTCTACTGCTGGACACCACCGAGCAGAGCCTGGTCCATCCTCTGACACCTCCCTTCAGATAGTGACAGACATGGATGAGATCCCTGCTCAGTTGTCTCTTCTCCAGGTTGAACAGCTCCCTCAGCCTTTCCCAAAACTGAGGAGCTCCAGTGCCGGCATCATCTCCGCAGCCCTCTGTAAGTCATGGGGCATGGTTTATGTGAAGTGTTACACAAAAGGAGTGCTGGCAACCACCTCCCGAGGTCACAGCCAGGAGTGGTATGTACCCTGAATAACCCAAAATACAGACATCCCTGTGTTCCTACACAGCATGGATAAAGGTGGTTGGCTTGTGCCCAAGTGGGGACTGAGTGAAGAACAGTCATGGAAGCAGAACTATTCCTGAGTAACTCCATGCATCAGCAAGTTTATTGAGAATGTGAAGATCTCATTTGCAAGTTTGGATGAACAGTGGCACTTGAACATTGGACTCCAGGATTTTAAGGATCTTTTCCAACCTAAATGATTCTAGGAATACCATGACACTGATCAGAAGAAACTTCCGAAATAACTGGGATAACTAGAGGAGCATCAGAAGCTGCTAAAAAAACGTGTGAGGTTCTGGGAGAGGCCAGGCCTGTCCCAACCTGGCTAGGGAACATGCTAAAGAGCAACCTGCCCTGGGATTTTCATGAAGTCATTAAGCAAACACATTAAATATACTCAACTACCATGTAGGAAGAGACATGACAAGTCAGATAATAAAAGCTGCTCTTGATACAAAATCATTTTCATCTCAGCCTGGAGGGCTTTCAGGAACTTCACAGATCCAAAACCACGGAGTAGGTTGTCCAATAGCAAATCCAGCAATAAGCACTGGGCAGGACCTGCAGTCCCCATGAGAGCACAGCTGCCTGCATGAGGCGGCTACAAGGACAGTCACTAGCTCCAGTGACATGGGCACAGCTGCCACCCAGACCTCAGGTAGTCACCCGACAGACTTGTAAACTAATTTTATGAACACAAGAAAAGCACTTGTTCAGCACTATAAATACCTTAGTGATGAGTCTACTTAATGCAGACCGCACTAACACTCAGGTCTGTCAGGGTTTAGCAATAGAATTCCCCAATTTAGTGTTCCCACTGAAACACTCCAGACCACTCACTCACGTCCCCTCCACCTACCCCTGCGACAGGATGGAGGACGGGAGGTACAAAAAGGTAAAGATCACGGGTTGGGCTAAGAACAATTTACTAGAAACAGGAATGGATTAAAAAAACGAACAGTAAGAACAATGCTATTTCCGATCAGACCCGAGAGGATCCGAACCTTTTCCGGGTTAGAGGTGGCCCGTCCACCGTGAAAGTCCGGTAGGGTTCGCGCACGGCACACTCGGGGGAATCCGTCTCGCCTACGGTCTGAGGTACACGAGAGTGTGCGAGACAGGCGAACGAATCACACGGCGACCAGCGCCGCCCGACCGCCGCCCCCGGCAAACCTCACTGTGCCCCCGGTATCGTTTAGGGCTCATTAGGACAAAGGGCTTGTCACAATCCCAATGCCCCGTCGACCCGGTCCCGGTCCCGATCCCGATTCCAATGCCCCGTCGACCCGGTCCCGGTCCCGGTCCCGATCCCAATCCCAATGCCAATGCCCCTTCGATCCGGTCCCGGTCCCGATGCCAATGCCCCGTCGACCCGGACCCGGTCCCGATCCCAATGCCCCGTCGATCCGGTCCCGGTCCTGATCCCAATGCCCCGTCGATCCGGTCCCGGTCCCGGTCCCGCCTGGCGGTTCGCGCGCACGCCGGGCGGGGTTTCCGCTTCCGCCGCCGCCGTCAGGGCGCGCGCGGGCCCCTTTCCCTCCCCTTCCCCCGCCGCTCCCTCCCTTTCCGGCCGCGCGTGCCGCCTGGCTGGAGCTCGGAGCCGCCGCCGCCCCGTGAGGAGCCGCCGCCGCCGCCATCATGCCGGTGTACTTCCAGCGGCCCGAGAACGCCCTGAAGCGGGCGAACGGTCAGTGCGGGCTGCGCCCACACACACACAGCGCTGGGTCGCCTCCCGCGCCGCTCCCCGGCTCCCGGCCGCGCCCGCCCCGGGAGCCCCCGGCCGGGCCCGCCGGGGAGAGCCCACCCAGAATCCCCCGGCGCTGAGCGGAGGCCGCCCGGGAGCGCCCGCCCGGGAGGGAGCGGGTGGCGCGGGGAAAGGGCCGGGCCGGCGCGGCCGCGCCGCATGGCGGAGGGGAAGGAGGCCCGACGGGTGCGGGGAGCGGGCCCGGCCCCGCCTCCCGCTCCCCTGGGCCCCACGGCCGCCTCCGGGCGAAGGGGGAGCCGCGGCGGCCGGGGCCGGCACGGCCTCATCCCGCGGGCCTGAGCCCACCGGCGGGCAGGGGCGGCCGGGGCTGGGCATGAGCGGGCCGGACCGCGCTGCCCTGCCGGCGTGATCTCAAACCCGGGCTGATCTCGGGCCCTGTGGGCTTCGTGTGTTGTATCCTGTCCTTCATGTGACTCCAGTGAGAACGCAAATGGTGAAACTCCTTCACTGCTGCACAGGCTGATAACTCTGGTTTGCCCCTGGAAGACCAACCGAAGGGAGACAATTCAGCGCTGTAGCCGTCACTTGCTGACTGCCACATAAAAGCTGGACCGGTTATATTTATCAACTGGCTCATTTCGGGCCAAACATATGGCTTTGACGCTTCTGTTTTTTATAGTATCCTATTTTAAGCCCTTAGCAAGACCATTTAGAACCTTCATTGTCACAGGGCTGGTGGCAAGCTGACACTTTAAGACATCCACAACTTAGGGATGATGTATGGGTCTCGAAACGACAGCAGAAGAGGCTGTGTGGTCTGGGGACTGTGCATTATTCAAGTACCTAGTATATTGACAAGAAAATGTGAAAGTACTCACAGCACATCCTCAAAATTTTTATTAGAATTTCATTGTAAAAACCTTTCCCGCAAAGATAAAAAGATGAAAGATAAAATCAGCTTCAGTCAGCATCCAAGGCTAAAGATATGTTGTATCAGTCCTTATACTGGAAAAGCTGCACGTACCATGATATATGAACTTCATTTATACTTGCAAATTCTTGGGTAGAGTAAGTGATAGTTGGTGTGCAAGTCACATTTCTGGAATATTGACTTTAAACTGCTCATTATTATTATTGATGCTTTCCTGCTATTTAAGTTCACATTTCTTATTCTGCTGCAAGTCTGCTAAATTGTGTCGAAGGAGTCGAGTTGAATTGAAGGATGGGAGCTCAGGGAGGTGTTCTCCAGACAGATGCTGGCAATCCTGAATTTCAGTGGACTGAATGGAAAACGTGACAAGCAATGTCAAGTCTTACAAACTGCAGGGGCTCAATCTTACCACAGCCAGGCATAATAAAGGGTGGAAAGTCTTAATGCAGACTGTGTGTTGCAGAGAGCAGTTTAATGTTAAATTGACATTTAAAATGGGGACATTCAGTACAGTTTCCAGAGTTTCGGTGTGTTTTATATGTAAGGCTCAAGTGAGCTGTAGAAGCACTTCATGTTCTCAGTGACTTCAGCATACAGAGGTGATATTTGGAAGTATGAAGAGCATGAAGGATTGTATGTGTATACAGATATGTAAGAAAAGCATTTTTGTATTGATAAATATAGGCCAAGGCCAACCCTCAGCTTTTGTTAGTATTTGGCATTGCTTTGTACTCGGGAATGTAATGCAACTTTAAGGAGTGTTTTATTGTTGCAGATACTAAGCTTGCTCGCTATTAGAGATACTGTAAAGCACGTGACATCTTTGTCACCTCTTCTAATGACATGTTTTCTCAGATCGGAAGGTGAGCTTAACTCAGGGTTTTGGGTTAGCAGTAGGTGAATTGTTGATGTGTGTCAGCTGGTTCTTGACTCCTCAGCTTCGGTTGCTACTCTGGATACCTGTTAGCATTTTTATAAAAGAACAAAACTATTAGAAGGTAACTCTTGCAGCTACTTGTGGACTCAGCTTTACAATTTGGATGTTACAGATCTGAGTTTCCATAATGTACAGTTCCTACTGCTACTGCAAAGTATGGCACTGTGTGCTTTATTTGATTCTTCAGGCTTATTTTGTGCTTTTTCTGAAGTGTCTCTTAAATTAGCCTTAATTATTTGACTTACTTGTAAGAACCTGCTTGGCCAGAATTAATTAAAAATTTCAAAACAACATAAATTAATTTTGTGCTTTGTCCAGTTGGGTATCGACCAATGTGGTTGGAGTGCCGTGGCACTGTTGCAGGATTAAACGTGCCTTTCAAATTTATTTTCATAAATGAAATGTAAAGCTGAACAGTAATTGTCTGAAAAACAGCTCTGAGATAGAATAGCAGTGTAAATTATGGGATGGAGGGTTGCTTTATTAAAATTCCCTTGGTGAGTAAGGTGCTGCTGGATACTGTCACACCGTAACTTTGATTATCTTCAGTTGTATCACAGTGCTTTCTCTAGAAAGGGACTTGCTCATCTTCTGTCAGCTCATTGTTGACATAAACTGAGCCCTGAATATGAGCTGTTGTGGTCCTTAAATTAAAACCATTCTGCTGCTTTCAATCTAAACCTTTTGCCATGTTTAACTTCGAATTTGAGATTCCAAAACTTGGAAGCTCTATCTGATGTCTGAGCCCCTGGAGCAGGCCCCTACTTTTAATAGTTTCTGCCATTATTTCTTTAGGGATTGAGTGCTTTCCAAAGTACTTCATGGAAGTACTGACTCCACCCCTCAGCCTTTAAGAATAGGCACATTTCCCACTAGCTGTACTTGACCTCCCTTATCTTTTAAAAACCTGTTTGCTTCCCATTCTGTGTGTTCATTTCTCCTGCTGTTGTGCAGTTCATGACGTTCAGAGTAGGGTCTGTGTATGTGGGTCACTGCCTCAGTGTTTCCTGTGGGTAGTTTGCTGTGTTTTGTGGGATATCAGAGGTGGGAGTTGCTGTGGTGCTGAGAGCTCCTGTTAATAACAACAGCTGCTTAGGGATGAATAAATGGGGCACTGGTTTCAGCAGCAAGGCTGATTTAAAAAGTGTCTGACCCTTCAACTGAACTGCAGCAGCTTTTGATGTAACTTCTGTAAACTGAAGTGCTAAATCACTCAAGAGTTAAAAACAACAAATGAACAACTTTTCTGAATGAAGTTTTTTTTTCCTTCCACTCCTTCCTTCACCTGAGACCAGGACTTTCTCTTTCAGTCGCATTCCTGGTATGTTTTGCACCTTGTTAAATACCCTTGGTAGGTGCTGTACCCACAGACCTCCTGGTGGGTATTGTCCTTGATGAAACCAGGATGGTTAAAACTGAATGTGTGCATTCATACACATTCATGTGTGTGAAGTGCTCAGTTGTGCCTGGATGGATGGATGGATGGAGAGACATCTCTGCTATCCTGAAATTTCCATGTAAATTTACTGGGTAGCATTTGTTTGTCAGTTATGTCATTGAACAACTGGCACTGAGTTGCCAATGTTTTTGATCTGGCCAACTAAATCAAACCATCAGTGCAGTCTGGGTAGAGTTGATTAAATTTTGAATGTTTCCTGTGTTAAGCATGAAATATGCATCTTCTGGTGTGCAAGTCTTTTGCTAACTGGGATTTTACTTTCAGAATTTCTTGAGGTTGGCAAAAAGCAGCCTGCCCTTGATGTTCTCTATGATGTTATGAAAAGTAAGAAACACCGAACATGGCAGAAAATCCACGAGCCAATTATGCTGAAGTACCTGGAACTCTGCGTGGATCTGCGCAAGAGTCACCTGGCAAAAGAAGGATTGTACCAGTACAAGAATATTTGCCAGCAGGTATGGCTTTGGAGTTTTTTATTCTGCTTATTTATAGCAAGCATGGTATCTGTCAGCTGATATAATTTAAAAGTAACTGATTTGTCCTGAATTAGTATTAATCTGCCTTTTAGATGTTCTTGGCTTTGTAGCAGTTACATTTTAAAAGATTTGTTGCGTGTTGTGGGTGGAACCCATCTTCCCATTTTTTTGCCTTTGGTGTAGGTTAACATCAAATCTTTGGAGGATGTTGTTCGAGCCTATTTAAAATTAGCTGAAGAAAAAACAGAAGCAGCTAAGGAAGAATCCCAGCAGATGGTACTGGACATAGAAGACTTGGATAACATTCAGACTCCAGAAAGGTGTGCACCCTGTCTTTAAAATGTAGCAATTCACTGAAAGTATCCTTATTTTCATTCACAAAGCTAAGATGTAAGTATGGTAGACTTGAAATTAAATACTAGTGGTGTTCTAGAGGTTTTAAATGAGGGGATAAAAGCAGGAATTTTACATTGAATGAAATCCTAAGTTTGAGTAAAGAAAAGTAAAGAAAACAAGCAGTAAGGAATAGAAAATCTAGATGCTGTGGGAGTGGTTCTGGGAGTTGGGTCACCACTTTCCAGTGTCTGCTCAGATCTGCATCTGTAGTGGTATTGGAGAGTTTATTATGGTAAACTGCTCATTACTGGTTGATGTAGAAATGCTGTTAATTATATCAGACCAATGTAGTTCCTGTATGTGATATTCTCTATTTCTTCTGACCACATTGTTCATGTACAAACAAAAGGAAATTTTACTTTATCCTTGCTTGGTTAAGTGATGAGATAATAGAAGAAAGGGCATGAAAAGTACATTCAAGAGAGAAATGATAGGATGGGTAATGAGAATGTAGAATGGTGATAGAAATGATGAAAAATTGGAAGAAATTACTGAATATTTGTCTTGTGTAGGAATAGAGTTGTAGTATAAATAATACTCATAAAGACTTGGAGAAGAAGGCTCTGTATTTACAGTTAACAGCAAAACTCTCTAGTAGAAGTTGGTTGGAGAAAAGAAAAGGTGACAGATGTATCTTCAATAGGGGGACAGTGCCATTCATGTTATTTCCAGTGGCTGAAAATGTTGCAGAGGAATCCACTGATAGTTAAAGAGTGAAGCTTGACTGACATCTCTTTGCCTTGTTCTCCTTTCTATAACAGAAGACTAGAGAATGGATCTTTTCAATCACACTTCTCATCTAAACAAGCACAATTTCCTTAGTGTTTTTTAGGTCCTGTTTTCTAGACTTGTCATGCTTTTTTGCTGGATTCGCCTCTTGATCTGTTAAGAGACAGCACTGGTGGCATGTTGTGTTTAAAAGTATATGTAGTACCCAAGGTTGGAAATTAGTACTGGAAATGGTGCAGTAGAAAAGAGTTGCAAGAATTTATATTAAAGACAGTTCAAAAAGAATTTTAAAAATGAAGACTTAGGGGAAGATGGGTTTTTGTGAATTTAATATGTTGACTGGATTGTTCAGTAGAAAGGGATCATGTGGGACATAGCACTGAATTGGTCTCAGTGTCTTGGAAATGTTTTCCCCTGCCTTATATTCCTGTGAGGGAGTGGAGTTCTAAATGCAAGATTATCATATCTTACTTCTGACATATTTAAGCATCTTTTTCATGTCAGAATTTGTAAAGGATTTGAAATGTTAATGTGAATATTCTGGTTTCTGATGCGTGCGGATCATAACACAAGGCTTGTGTCACATGTCAACACGAACTCTGGCAGCAGTGCTGGTGACTAAAAGGGGAGTGTCAGCAACTCCTAAAGTGTCTGCATTGACACTGATACTTGACTCTAGCAGAGATACAGGACACGGCTCCCTGCTAGGAAAGGGAAGGTGAAAATCCTGGAGTTAGTTTCCTTTGAAGGATACAAGTTTCTGATGACTTACCTCTGGAGCTTAGACATGTCAGTCGGATATGCAGTGGCCAAAGTTTGAAACTTAAAAGTTTGAAATAATTGTCTTCATCCTTTAAAGGAAAAGAGAGCAGTCTGAGGGACCAGTTTGAAAAAAGGAGCAATAGGCCATTCAGGAGCATTTACCTGTTTAGATTTGTCCGGTCTCATCTTAGAACCTGGTAAGAAAAATTGATGAGAATTGTAGGGAATAAACCACTTCTCTTTTCTCTTTCCTTACCTCTCTGCCCTGACTGAAGTGTTCTTCTGAGTGCTGTAAGTGGAGAAGACACTCAGGATCGTACTGACCGCTTGCTTTTGACACCCTGGGTTAAATTTCTGTGGGAGTCCTACAGACAGTGTTTGGATCTTCTCCGAAATAACTCTCGAGTGGAGCGCCTGTACCATGACATTGCACAGCAAGGTAGGTGCAAAAGATGGAAACCTGAACTGTAATGATGTGGTGTCCCCCCCTTAAGGGGAGAGAAACATCTAAGACTTGTAGATGCTTGTGGTCAAAAGGAGCAAGAAGAATCAGTCCTCAAAAACTTACAAAGTTTTAGTAGTAAATGACACACTTGGCATGAAAATTGGTTAGTCCCTGACCTCCCAGTATAAGCACATGGCAGTGGATTTTAGATAAAGGGATAGGGTGGAAATAGAGAGGGTTGAATTAAGAGAGAGGGTTAGAGAGAAAGAATGGGAGGGAAAAAGAGAGAAATCACCCATCCTCACTCCAGTGTTGATCCAGCTGATGGGGGTGTACACACATTTGGGCTTGACCTTTTTATAGATAAGTTTCTCACTTATTATGCAAATCACTTCTCATGCTCCATCTCTTCTGGACCTTTCTGGAAATGGGTTGGAAGGCTTCCAGGATTTTGGGTGGTCTTGATCCCCCTCTACAGTCCATCCCTCTTCTTGACCTCTTTCCTGCACTTGTGTTGTGCTGTGTTGTGCTTATCTGCAGAAGACAGAACAAGGACCAGTTTTTGGGAACTTTGGGATTGATGACAGGGTTTTTGTCTGTCATTTCCAGTCGTTTGAAAGCTTCGTTTGACTTTACCATATTTAGATGACTTGAGAATTTTTCCTTACATTTTACAAAGCCAAAACATGAATTCATGCCATTCACAGGATTTTGTGTGCTCTTAGTTCAAACTAAAAGCTGGAATCACTGCATAAATTAGAACATTTTTAAAGAGACTTAAAGTATTCCCTCTGCTCTTTAAGCTCAATTATGTAGAAACATCTTCATCGTTTGAGGTCAAGATGAAAAAGCTCCGCATTGTCACTTACTCATTATGTGTGACAGATTGTATCATGTTTGAGATGTCTTTTGACTGCAAATGAAGACTCTTTAAGTGTACCGATTTACATATTTGAATCCCATTTAGAACTACCATGGAGTCACCACCATTAGTGAACATTTTAAATTGACACTGTTCCTTTTTGCAGCTTTCAAGTTCTGCCTGCAGTACACGCGGAAAGCGGAGTTCCGCAAGCTCTGCGATAACCTGCGCATGCACCTGGGGCAGATCCAGCGGCACCACAACCAAAGCACAGCCATCAACCTCAACAACCCTGACAGCCAGTCCATGCACCTGGAGACCAGGCTGGTGCAGCTGGACAGTGCTATCAGCATGGAGCTGTGGCAGGTATGCAGCAGGGCTCCCCAGCACGCTTGGTCTGCAGCCTTTCCAGAAGCTGCTGCACGCTGTTCATGTCTCATGGTACACGCAGCAAGGTGAAGAAAGGATAAGAGCTAAAGTTTTAATATCTAGAATATTGAATGCTTAGTCCAGTGTTCCAGCACAGCATTTCAAATCAAGCTTTGCTGGTAGAACTTTTGGAAATTTTTTGTTTGGTTTTTTTCCCCCCTTCCCCCTTGGTTTGTAGCTTGAAAGTCTGAATGAAACAAGTTTTCAAAAATACCAAGTTCTTAGCAGGTAGTTAAAGGAGTATGTCCAAATAATTTATTAGGAAAGAAGTATTTCATTTCATGTAGCTGACAAAACTGAAGATCACAGCTTTCAGTAGTATTAAATATTTTGTAGTCTTATAACCTTTAATAATTTTATATTTTTCCTTTTTTGGGCTGTTGCAAAAAACATCCTAACAGTAGTGTATTTGCTTGTTTTGGGGTTTTTTTAGGAAGCTTTCAAAGCAGTGGAAGATATTCACGGACTGTTTGCACTGTCAAAGAAGCCCCCCAAACCACAACTGATGGCAAATTACTATCACAAAGTTTCAACTGTCTTCTGGAAATCAGGAAATGCTCTTTTTCACGCATCCACCCTTCACCGCCTTTACCATTTATCAAGAGAAATGCGAAAGAATCTCACACAAGAGGAGATGCAGAGGTGGGGAAAGATACTTGCTGTGATCTTCGAATCTGGTTTTAACCCCCTAGGTTGAAAAATAAACTAAATTGTACCCCAAGAAGCAGATGACATGTATGGCTGTGAGCAGCTCTGTCTAAATTGGCCAGTACTAATTGCCTCAAAAGAAATGTAGAGCAAGGAGGATGTTTTACAAAGCTGCAGTGTAAGTATTGTGAGCATTAGCATCACCTTAGTTAAGCTTCCTTCTCTTTACTGACTGAGAAGATACACAAGTCAATAAATATCTGGGGGGTTGCTTTCTTTTTCTCTCTGAGTGGTGGTATTTTCTTCACTAGATTTCACAATTTCCTCTCATGGTGTAGTTGGTGTCTCCTCTGTTATTTCTAGTGTTTTTTCAGTTTTGCATCGTGGATGCTCCTCATTCCTCTCTTGAACTGGCACATACATGATCAGGAATTAGTAAGTGTTCCCTAGCAGTTCATCTCTTGCCCTTCTGCTTTGTCACCAGGATGTCCACTCGAGTCCTTTTGGCCACGCTGTCCATCCCAATAACTCCGGAGAGAACGGATATTGCTCGTCTCCTGGACATGGATGGGATCATCGTGGAGAAGCAGCGGCGCCTGGCCACCCTGCTGGGGCTGCAGGCCCCCCCGACACGGGCCAGCCTCATCAATGACATGGTAGGTGCTGGGCTTCAGTGAGCAGCCTCATCACCTTCCTGTTCCTTCTAGAGCACTGTGCTTAGCTGTGGGACAGCAGTTTTAAAGCTAAAACAGCTGTGTGGTTAATTGGGACTTAATTGCAGATTCACAAGGACTGTTTGGAAATGGCAGCGATAATTAATGCTTGTGTGCAATTCAGTGGAGTCTTTTATGTCACCCAAGCAATAAATACTGATTTGAAACACTGAGGGGTCTGAAACGTGTTGTGATCTAGAACTCTGGGTTTTTTTCCTGACTGTGAAGTGTGTAATTAACTGAACCAAGTGCTTATTTTTCTGTTTTAAATGTGTTTTGGATAAGCACAGGCCAGATGTCAAATGTTGGACCATATGGATCTAAGTGATTATGAAAACTTCCTTGTGTTTAATTTGAAGGGATGTTAGATTTATCTATACTCAGACCTTCCCCAATGCTCATAAACAAATTAGACTTTTAAGTAATGGGTGTTTTCAGAGAATGTTTAAATTTCTTGCAGTCATTTGCACTCATATGTAAAGTTTAGGTTCAAAGCTCGTTTTACAATTTGAATTAATTCTTTTTGCAGCACCTCTCCAGTCTGCCTGGACTGGGAAAATCCACAATTTAATTCTTCAGAAATTTAATTGTGAACAAAGATACGTGGTTTTAGTTTGGATGTGGGCCTATGTTTGTGTAGTAGGCTTGTGTCTTAGAAATGGGTGAGGATGGTACTCTAGGCTGTTTAACTTGTTTGTTTTTTGCCTACATTTCCATTTTTAACTACATTTAAATGATGCAGTGTAGAATTACTGTCGCTGCAGTTAATGTAATGAAAAATACATAGTCTCCTGTATTGAAAACCACATCTCTTGCCTGTTTAACATGTTGACTATGAAATTCTTAAAGCATTAACTGTTGGTTAATACTGTATTTATATTGAGATCTTTGGATTTTTTTTGTTGACTGTAGGTCAGGTTCAACGTAGTGCAGTATGTTGTCCCAGAAGTGAAAGAACTTTACAATTGGCTTGAAGTAGACTTTCACCCACTCAAGTTGAGTGCCCGTGTCAGCAAGGTAAGTTTTTTGTAGCTCTATGTGTGTAGCAATTGGTCTTGACTAATAGTCTGTTATTTCAATATTGATTTGTGGTAAATATCAACTAGCTTTTTCTGTTGCCAGATTTTTCATTGGTAGCCTTGATTTGGTGACATTCCATCACCGTGACGTGTGCATAACATCTGATAGAGTGAGCCAGGTTCTTGAAATAGAATGAAAATTCACTCAGGTCCTTTGGGTGCTATTCAGGGGGCTCCATAAAGGTGCAGAGTTTTGGGAATGTATCAGAAGGTTTTGTAGGTGGAGATGATACTGAGTTAATTTTGTTTAAAGGTGCAAAATAAGAAGACTCTGTGCACATGTGGGCATATGCTGGCAGGTGGGTTGTGTGCCAAGTGGAAAGATGAGCCAATGTCTGATTTTACTATTAAAAGGGAGTGTTGGGAGGTAGAATAATGTGAAAGCTGTTGATTAGGTTAGTGTAAATTCTGCAGTTGATGAAGCACGTCATGTTCTTTTTCTTTGATAGTGGGAACAAAGATATTTGAGGTGCTAAAAAGAACTTGAAGGTAAATTAGCAGTGTGGTAAATGTTGCCAGTACTGTCAGTCGCCTTCATACAAAAACTGCCAGCTCTCCTTTGTAACTGTAAGTGTTGTGATCAAAGGATGCACTTCACTAAAACAGTATCTGGACAGAAGTGCTCTCGTTTTAAGAGCTGTAAACCAGAAGTGTTACTTTAATGGTGAAGTTTGTACAGGTCAATGCAGATAGAGTAACTTTTCAGACTTTTGATAGGTTCTGAACTGGGTGAAGGATCAAGCTGAAAAGGAACCTGAACTGCAGCTGTACATTCCTCACCTGCAAAACAACACCATCCTTCGCCTTCTGCAGCAGGTATGAGTAAAGGGAATGCATGTTCCTAAGTATACATAAGTTAGAATATGTTTTGGAGAAAGATTCAGTTGGAACCTTTAATGCTGAAATAATTTTTCTTTTTATCAAATAGAAGATTGTTTGATTTTCAAATACATTTTTCTAATACATAACTCATATCTTCTGTTTGTACATCCTTTAAATACAGCTATAGCAGCCATACTTGGTAGTGGGGTATAGTGGTGTAGTGTCTTCTCTAGATTTTCTTCATTGCCTACCAAGTTTCTTAAAACTTCTCTTTGGAGTAAGGTCGAGGAGGGGAGTATTTCACTTTAGTTTTTAGTTTCTTTTTTATTTGTATCTTAGTTTTTTATGAAGTGCACATTTCATTGACCTGCTTTCGTTACCAGTGATGAGCAGTGTTATTTCTGGTGTGCTAAAGAAATCATTGAAGGCTAATTAGCAGCATAGCTGGATGTAGTTACTGCTGCCAGTCTCCTTCATACAAAGCAGTCATTCAGGAATGGGGTTTTGACCACAGTACAGAAGTGAAATCCTCAAATAGTATTTGCAACTGCATTAATGCATATGCATTCATTTCTTGACAATTCAGCGAGTTAGCTTTAAGGCCTGTACAACAAGTTCTGATTTCTTTTTATTGAGGAAAAATACCTAATGCTTCTGTTCACATTCAGGTGGCCCAGATTTATCAAAGCATTGAGTTTGCTCGTCTGTGTACCCTGGTTCCTTTTGTGGATGCCTTTCAGCTGGAGCGTTGCATCGTGGATGCAGCCAGGCATTGTGACTTACAGGTGAGTGCTGTAGAAAGACTGTGTGAAGTGATGTCTGGGTTCACGTCTATTGCAGGTGATGAAGGGGAACTGGTTGACAATGTGGAGGAGGAGGCAAAAAATAAAATCCTTTTCCTTCCTTTTTTTCTGTTTTTGCAAAGGTTCGCCTTGATCACACGACTCGGACCTTGAGTTTTGGGTCAGATTTGAATTACTGTACTAGAGAGGATGCTCCACTGGGCCCTCAGCTGCAGAGCATGCCTTCTGAGCAGATCAGAAACCAGCTGACTGCCATGTCCTCAGCTCTGGCTAAGGCTCTTGCAGTCATTAAGCCTCCTCATTTAATGGTAAGTCATTTAAAGTCTTACGAGAATCTTGACAAAGCTTATATTTTAATGAATGTGTTTTCTCTGATTTACATTTTACTTTCTATTTTTTCAGCTTAGTGGTAGTTAATTTTCTGTGCTTTTAAAAAAGTCATGCTTAAAAGCACTTATCTTGTTAGCTTCTGGTTGTAACTAAAATATGGCAAAATGTACAAAAGAGGCCTGAGTTTAAAGTTTCCAGTCTTGCAAATACCAGGTTTAGAATATTGCAAAAAATAACTGTCCCATGAGCCTACAGAACTAGGATTTGTTTGAAGTTTTGCATGCATTTTTGGAAATCCAAGAGCCTGCGTCATTTATTCTTCCTGAAGAAACTGCTGTTGTGAAAAACCTGGAATGTAGCTTTATAGAACAAAACATCCCACAGCTCAAGAACTGACCTGTCTTTGTCACTTCCTTTCCTCCTCCCCGGGGTTCTTGGCTTCCAGGTCAGACTCACATTTCAGGTTTTCCAGAGCTCTGTAGCAGCAAGGTGTAAATCAGTCTCAGATTTCCAGCATGTTTTGGTTGTAGCAAGTTAAACCTTCACTTCTTTTACTAGAGCAGTGGTAATTTTTTCATTTGTTTCTGGTTTATGAAAGATTTCATAGCTAACACATCAGATATTTGTTCCAAAGGGAAAAAAGGCTGATAGCAACATGTCCTTGTTAGAGTCTCTACAGGCTGAAATACTAAGTAATATTCTTATAATCTAAATGCAGAAAGTAGAACTGCATCATGACACTTAATGCTCATTTCCTTATATTAGCTTCAAGATATATTCGTGGTTTTATGATGTTTTAAGATAAAAATATTTCTATATAGGTTTTCCCTTAAAAAGATTTGATTAGTATTAGATTGTCATTTTAAAAGAAAAAGCATGCTTTAACCATGCATTTGTGGATAGAAATGGAAATTAGTCTTGCACTTGACACTTATTCAGTAGCTGAATAAGACATAACTCCTCATTTAACTTATTAGTGGTCATTACACTTGTAAAATTGGAGAACAGTATCAAGGTTAATATCAATCTGTGGTTAGAGAAGCTACAGAGCAAGTTGATATCCTTTTTTCCTTCACTATTGAGATCAAACCTTGCCATTTTTGTCAGGTGCTTTAAAGATTTTAATTTGTCACATTTCTAATAATTCACAAAATCATTAAATTTGTCTAAAGCTTTTTTGGCTTTGTATTTCTGGCACCTCCATTTAGCTTTAATGTGTACAGATCTGCAGCAAAGTACGGATGTTTCAGTGTTTTTGCTGAATGCCCTGGAAGTGACAGGTTACTAAAAATATCCCTGTGGGTGCTCACATTTCAGGGGTGGCATGGCTGGGGGAGTGTGGGGAGCTGATTTGGGCTGCAGTGTTTGGCTGGACTCATGGAAATGAGCAGTGACACCAGCTCATGTGTACAGCACGAATGTCCACAAAGAACTCTGGGGGTGCTCTGGGGAATGCTGGGGGTGGGAAGGCTGCTGAAAGAACAGTCTGTGTTCTAGTGTCTAGGAGCCTAGTGTTTTTTATAAGGTAATGAAAATGCTTTTAAATACAGTGTTTAAATTGTTGACTTATTTTTTATCATCTCACAGATAGTGTTTTGTGTCAATTAGGATACTTTCTTCTTCTGTTAGTGTGTTTGGAAAATAATAAAAACTTTAAAAGAACAAAGCAGCTTTGGTGAAATACAGTACATGTGATATGCTTGCAAACACATACAGAGACAAACAAGACTGCAGTTAGATTTCAATATCAATAACATCTGGCTGTACAATATTTTTGGGCAGAGAAACGTCAAACTGTTGTACCCAAGCCATGTTACAGAATATTGAGTTTTCCAGACAGCTTGCTCCATGTGCACATGATTCTGGGCACTTGGTACTGCCTTGGATGCCATTTGGATGAGTGATTAGATTTGCCACTACAGCTGTATATCCATTCAGTTGGCAGGTTTGGAGAATAGAATTGCATTTTCCTCGAGGAGCATTTGCTTTGCTTACTGCCTTTTGAAGAGGGACTGTTCACATAATTGTCTTATTCTTAATTTCAATCCAGCAAGAGAAAGAAGAACAACATCAGCTGGCAGTCACCGCCTTCCTAAAAAATTCCAGGAAGGAGCATCAGCGTATCCTCGCGCGCCGTCAGACCATTGAGGAGAGAAAGGAGCGCCTGGAAAGCCTGAACATCCAGCGTGAGAAGGAAGAGCTGGAGCAACGGGAGGCAGAACTGCAAAAAGTCAGGAAAGCTGAGGAGGAGAGGCTGCGCCAGGAGGCAAAGGAGAGGGAGAAGGAGCGGATCCTGCAGGAGCATGAGCAAATCAAAAAGAAAACTGTTCGGGAGCGCCTGGAGCAGATTAAGAAGACTGAACTGGGAGCCAAAGCATTTAAAGATATTGATATCGAGGTAGGGGATTTGTTGTTGCAGTGAGGAGTTACTCAGTTATGCTTTAAGTGTTAAGTTGCTACCTGAATTTCATGGGTTTGTACTGCAAGTGGTCTTACAAACAGTCTCTCTTAAAAATGGGACAATGTAAGTAAACTTCAGTTCTAGGTTTGGATGGGACCTTTACTACCTGGGAGAATAAAGACCACCTTTCGTGGGAGTTTTTTCTCCTATTTATGTTGATAACTTTACTTGGTTGTAGGATCTTGAGGAATTGGATCCTGACTTCATTATGGCTAAACAAGTGGAACAGCTGGAAAAAGAAAAGAAGGAGCTTCAGGAACGACTGAAGAATCAGGAGAAAAAGGTACAAAGTAGGAGGGGTAAAAATGTCCATAGAATTTTTTAGTGAATGTGATCTGTGTTGATGCACATATGTGTATACACCCATATGTAATACTGGTGTTAGAAATGTTACTGTTTGAAACTAAAGAAAGGTAAATGTGTTATACACTGGTCTCTGGTTTCTGTGCAAAAAGCTGTTCTAATGGAGTTGATTTTAAAAAGGACCCTTAAGCTGGATGTGAACTGAGTCTTAGTTGGGAAGACTTGTAATTAAAAATTGTTCAGAACAGGTTAAACGTTCAGAGAAGGAGAGACCATTACAGAGAAGCTAAATTAATTAACCATATTAATCCTCACTGAAAGAGAGGAAAGTCCACTGCTAGAGCCCTCCTAGATGGCAGAAAAGGATCTGTCTGAAACGTGGGTAGCTATAAAAGTGTGAGAAATGTGTCATAATAAATAGAAATACATGACCTGGGCAAGGTGAAATTCAGCCAGACTTCCTGCTATATTCAGGAATGAAACAGGGGTTCTATGGTACAGTGACTCAGGTCACTTAAAACTGGTTTAAAGAAAAATAGCAAGTGGCAGGTTAGTTAAAAAGGTTCCAATGAGGATCTTTGACACTCCAGGTCTGTAAAGCTGTTGCTTATACTGGACAGGGGAACAGAAAACACATTAACAGCAGAAATAGTCTCCTGAGTGAATAGGATCTACCAGGAACAGTCAGCACAGCTTCTATAAAAGGAATGTTAGCAAGGGCTTCCTCTTGGAATGCTCTGAAGCTGTCAAAGCAAACATATGACTAAGACTGATCTGATGGGTGTAACTAAGTTGGATTTCAATAAAAAGCTTTTTACAAAGTTCTTCACTAAAAACCCCCAATTTAGTAGTGTGACAAAAGAAAGTCTTTGAATTATGTTCTGGTTAGATAGATTTGAAAACTTTATATAGGAAAAGGGGAGAAAAGAATCCCTCAGTCTTTGGCTTTGCATATTAAATGATGGGCTTAAAACTTAACATTCTTTGGCAGCAGTGAGAACTTGGTTCGTCTGCATTTTGAGCACTGTCTGCAGTTCTGTTCTCTTTATGTCTAAAAGGATGCAGCTGAACTGGAAGTTTGACAGGAGACCAACAAGAATTATCAATTATGCAGATTAGCTTCTGTGGGAGAAATGTCTTTGTAAAATAGCACCCCTCTGTCTGACAGTCTTCTAGAGAGAGAATGTGGTGCCAGTCTGTAAGAGTGTACCTGTTATAGTTGTTCTTGCACTGCCTGCAAGGGGTAGTGGAGTGAGAAGCATCAAATGAAGGCAGCAGGAGCCATGTTCAGAGCTGTTTGTAGGTAGAAGTTGGATCTTCATGCTGTGAGCCGCAGCCACACAGGAGTTCTTTCCAAAGTACATTGTTCTATATGAAAAGCTTTGAGTTCAGAAGGACAAGAGAGGAAATCCACTAATGTTTAAAATATAAAAATACTTCCAGCACAAAAAATGCTGGGAGCTGAAAATGGATGATCCTGAGAGAGAGTTGTGATGTGCCTGTCTCCATTCCTGCATCCTTGCCTGGGAGTGCACTTAGTTTGCCAGTGGTAGAGGCAGGTTCTTGGTTAGGTTGACCTTAGATGGTCCAGTGTGGTTGTTGCTATTTTTCCATAATATATCAGATCTGTTGGAGAAGTCTCCAGAAATCAAGGGTTTATGTGTGCATTATGTCACACTGAAGATGTGTTTTCTTTACTCAGATTGACTACTTTGAAAGAGCAAAGCGCTTGGAAGAAATTCCTTTAATAAAGACTGCCTATGAGGAACAAAGAGTGCATGATATGGAGCTGTGGGAGCAACAGGAAGAAGAAAGGGTAAGAATTTTTTGTTCAGTTGATAAAGTGCATTAGCAATGCATGAAAAATAGTGGGTTTTGTACTGTTTGTCTTTTTTTTCCCTAGCTCTTTCCAAAGAAGAAAGAAAGATTGAAATGTTAGCTTTGTGATTTCCCTGTTCTAGTGAACAGCAATTCTGTCTTTGCTCTGAAAGGGGAAAATTTCTCCTTCTAGTGCCTGGGGTAGACTGAATCCAAGTGTACAGTAAAGTTACACTTTGTATATTTTCTGTTTTCAGATCACCACCCTGCAGCTGGAGCGTGAGAAAGCCCTTGAGCACAAGAGCAGGCTCTCCAGGATGTTGGAGGATAGAGATTTATTTGAAGCCAGGCTCAAAGCATCACGACGAACAGTTTATGAGGTACATGAGATGTGGAATTGCTATCAAAGTACACCCCTAAAGTGAGGAATTAAAACTGACCCAGGGATTCTTCATGAAGCTAGAAACAAAATAATATTTAAAATGGTTCAGAAATGTGGAATTGCTTATTTTCTGCTTTGACTTTTAAACTAAATTTCTTGCAACCATTCCTAGGTAGTATCACGTAAAATTTTTGAAGTTTTGGAAGTTTCTGGAATAACTTATATGGAAAATAAAAGAGGAGTTAATTATTTATTTCAGTTCAGCTATTAGTAAGGGATCGCTGGGTGTCATAAAGGCAGGCAGCTGTATCTGCCTGTTTATAGCTTTGAGTATTTGGCTATATTGCAGTAAAAACTGGCTTTACCAAAAAAAGGCAGAAGAGGTTGTATGTTAATATAAATTAGTAACTGTATATGATTCTTTCCAATAATAGGGATAATTTTGGGTAACATGTTTTAGGTACAGATAAATTATTATTTAGGCAATTCCTTTTCTGAAAAAGCAGATAAAGGACTACTAATGTGCATGATGAATTGATTGTCTTTCTTCTACATTGGAAGGTATTGTCTAACACAAAATTAATTGTGGAAGAGACTGAAATGGTGAACAGGTAGTTTTACAGTGGAGCGAAATGAATATGTTGCAGTTTGTTTGTGTTTCTGTGTAGCTTTATTTAGCAGTATATGTTAGATGCCCAGCTCTTAGCCATTACAGCTGTGG
Source organism: Cyanoderma ruficeps (assembly GCA_008694505.1). Classification (NCBI taxonomy): domain Eukaryota; kingdom Metazoa; phylum Chordata; class Aves; order Passeriformes; family Timaliidae; genus Cyanoderma; species Cyanoderma ruficeps. The sequence continues at coordinate 24,888,485 of VZDJ01000116.1, read as the reverse complement.
TGTTCTGAGGTGCATCGTTGGTATTTCAGGATAAACTGAAGCAGTTCCAGGAGCGGTTGGCAGAGGAGAGGCGGAACCGCCTGGAGGAGCGCAAGAAGCAGCGCAAGGAGGAGAGACGCATCACTTACTACAGGGAGAAGGAGGAGGAGGAGCAAAGGCTGCGGGAAGAGCAGCTGCTTAAAGGTGTGATTGAGAATGTCACTATTGCATCCTTTGCATCCTTGAGCCTTTCCATTTTGTAACACTGCTAATGTCTGGTTTTCCTGTTGCATGAGTTGGAGAGAGTCTTTTCAACTTCCAGTTGTCGCACCTTCCTTGCTTACCTGTGCAGCGTAGGCAGGAAGGTGAAGCTTTGTAGCCTAGTGAAGGAGGAGATAAAGTAAGGGAGGCTAATGAAAAAATGAGTCTTAGTCTGTAGTTGGAGCTCTGGTCACTTGTTTGTGCACATCTTCAAGAGAAAAGAAAGGAACATTGGTGTCAGATCAAGAACTCCAAAATTGTAAATGACTCACATAGCTTTCTTTGAATTGTTTTGTCTGGTAGCCTTAATAGCCTCTTTCAGGGCTTTAGAGGAGAAGAGGTGGTTGGCAAACTGCAGGATGTATTTGTGCCCTATTTGTCAAATGGAGGATGAAGATTTTATGTATCAGAGTTCATCATAATGCAGTATTTAAAACCAAAAAAACCCTAAAGCGGTGAATATCAAGTTTCTGACACTGTTAGCTGATTTTTTTGTTTGACCTTTTTTAAGAAAGGGATCCTCTACCATGTTTGAGGTAGTTACTGATACTTTAGTTGCTACAGTTATGGTTTGTACATTGACTTAACATACAGGTACAGGGGACCTTTTCCTATTGCTTTCGAGTTAGGAGACCTGCAGAGGACGGGTTCTGTGGTTAGCTGAACACGTCATATGAAATGCTTTTATTAAGTGGGTTTTTTTTATAGAGTCCAAGGGGAGAGATTGCATTGTGTAGCCCTTGTGTGGCTGGAGCACAATGCTGGAGTTTGTGTTGGTAATGAGTTGTCTGTGTGTTCCCGACTGCAGAGCGTGAGGAGAAGGAGCGCATCGAGCGCGAGAAGCGCGAGCAGGAGCAGCGCGAGTACCAGGAGAGAGTCAAGAAACTGGAGGAGCTGGAGAAGAAAAAACGTCAGAGAGAAATGGAGATAGAGGAAAGGGAGCGCCGGCGAGAGGAGGAGAGGAGAGGTCTGGATGACCCATTCTCAAGGAAGGTGGGTAGTACCTGCAGGCTTGTTTCTTTCTGACTGCTCCTTCTTCTGGAGATTATTTGAAAGAAGGTGTTGGCATTGCAAAGTCATAGGTTTTTTTTATTTATTTCTTAAGTTAGAATGTGAGTGGCTAATTTAATAGTTATATTACTGTCACTTAGTTTCAGCTCACTATCAGGATCTGGAATCTCTAGTTTAGCAATAGAGTAAAATAAAGAAACTACTAAGATCTCCAAGGTATTTAAATACTAAATGAATGAAGACTAAAATGAATATTGGACAAAATTCTCTTTAATATAAAAAGAAAACTATCAGAAGCAAGTGCAGTGACTCCTGCAGAAGTCAAGAATTCAAGTAGACATTGAAGGAAAATCCCTCCCAGATTAAGTAAAAAGGATAGTTTTATATTTTATAAAAAATAAGCAATGACATAAAACCAAGAAGTGTGTGCAACTTTCTGTTTACAAATAAAACTTGGATTGGGGGGATTTGTTATCCGAATCCAACAGGAAGCAAAACAAAAATTACTTGGAAAGGTTTAGTGGTTTAAAAGAATGTAACTAAGTACCATAAGCCTTCTGCACTCTCACTTTTTTAGAACTTACCATTCAAGAGAACTAATTCTAAATTTCATCCCCCACAGCCTTTCACTTTGTTTAATACATATTTCATTGAGTAGCACCATGAAGATAAGTTATCAGCTTGTATAAATTGTTTTGATAGTCTGTCAAATAAATTATCATGATGGGTGTTTTTCACATTAGAGGTTTCCTATCTCTGGGCACTTGATTATATGGAAAAGCTGGCTCAGGTTCTGAGAGAGATACCTGTACCACTGCAGAAATTCCATTTGCAGTTTCAGGGTTCTTTGCTCACCATTGTTATTTGGGGTCATTTCAAAAGCATTTAAGGAGACAGAGTAGTGGATATGCAAGATCTTGACAAATAAAAACACTTTTTAAAGAGGGGTTTAAAACTGGAATACCCTTCTTATAAAGAGGTTGTGTGATTATGTGGAATCAGATATTTTGGATGCTTTAGCTAACTAGTGGTGGAAGTAAGGCAGAAAAGTCCATTTAAATGGTTTGTCTGGCAATGGAAAGAGACATTTTAGTTTTATTTTTAAAAAATACAGATTAGTTATTGCTCTGCCCTGCAACCTCTGTGAATCACTAATATCTCACCTCTTCTGTGTATTGAGGTACTGGGAACAAAACTCTCCTTCCCACAGAGAGCTTTCAGTGTGTTCAGTTGCATTTCCTGATGAGATCAGAAAGCACAAAAGTGAATAATTACTTAAATTCATTCCTGTTGTCATAAAGGCCCAGGAAAAGTGAAACTGTTAGAACATCTCTTTTGTGTCAACAGATAGTGGCTGTGGCTGCCTGTAGCTGTTGTTCAGTTGTTCATACTTTTCATAAACTTTTTTGTGTATTTGAATACATCCTGCCCTACTGGTGAAGCATGTGGCACAAAAGGAACCATGTTTTTGTTTGAACTGCAGCAGAAACAATAAAGTCAGTAAAAACCATACCTGAGTTACTCCTGATAGTTCAGTGTTCTGCAGTGTGACCAGGAAGTTTTTAATGACCTAACATGCTCAAGGGTAAATTATATGTTGAAAATCTCTGTTTTAAAGTATTCAAAGAGAATGTTCTTCATTTCTTTTGGCATGCAGGAATCTCGTTGGGGTGACAGGGAGTCCGAAAGCTCCTGGAGAAGAGGCGGTGAGCCGGAATCTGAATGGCGCCGAGCACCAGTGGAGAGGTAATTGGGGTTACTGAGCCCCACTTAGACTGGGGTCAAAGGATGCAGGCTCCCATTTTGCTGCTACTGCTAAAGCTGCACTAACTGAGTAATGTCTCATGCCTTTACATCTCTGGAAGTTACCTTCTATTAAAGAGTTGCTTTGTAAGGATCTTGGAATGAGAGAGAGGTTTTATCTTGGAGCTATGCTCAGATAACATTCCTATTTTATTTGGCTTAGATATGTGAAGGCAAGCAGACACCTTCTGTGTGTGATAAAAAACTTGCTTTCTTGGATTCCTTTTTAAATTAACAATTTCTCTCCCACTCAAACATTGGCATCAGTTCTATAAAAAAAAAGAATGGGGAAAGTTGACAGGCAAATGCAGTGTTCCTGGGTGATGAAATTTTGAGATTTTCTACTTAAAAAAATGACAGTAACTGTGCAAGTCACAGAGCAAAAAACATATGCCATAAATTAGACAAAGTTCTGAAGAACTGTATTGAACAGGGAGGGATAGATTTCTGAAGGGAAAATATTATGAATGTACTTTAAACTTTAAAAAGAAATCTACACTTGTTCACATCTGTTTTGCATATGTTCACTAATAATGAAAAGTGTTTATACAGTTGTAGAAAACAAGATTTTTAACATTTGTCTGTTTTTCTGCTCCACATCAGGTTAGACTGTATCTAAAAATATTTCTGGTGGTGCACATGTAATTGTTCTTAAAAGCCTATGCTGATAGAGAAGACACTGCTGATTCCAATTGGCAATATGTTTTATGGCTTAATTAGCCTTGCAGGTAGATAGATTTTTGTAAATGTCTAACCCTAATTTCCAGTACAGCAATTTAAATCAATTACAACTTACTCTGAATCCAGTGGAAGCAAATTGATTGACTCTCTCTCTCTAGAAATTCCTTATAATGTTTTAGAAGGATGTGATCTCTATATAAACAAAATAGAATTCCATCTTTCCTTAGAAGCTGAGTTGCCATTTGTGCTAGTGATCCATTTTCTCATGAACTGCAGAATCTAACGATTGGATGAAACTGCAGGCTGAAGCCTTTCACTACTCATATATTGCCCCATCCCTGGAAATGTTCCAGGCCAGGTTGGATGGGGCTTGAAGCAACCTGGGATAGTGGAAGGTGTCCCTGCCCATGGCAGGGGGTGGAATGAGATGATCTTCAAGGTCCCTTCCATCCCAAACCATTCAGTGATTTTGTGCAGTGTTTAATGGACTTATTTGTATGCTTCAATGGAATTTTTTTTTCCACACAGAGTGATACAGCTTGTCTTAGTCATTTCTCATTCAACTTTTCTAGAGATTGGTTAGGGGTAGTTTAAAAGTAATAGTTTAAAATTAGGTTTAAAAATCCTAAGACCCTGAGACGGTATCTGAATGAATTAAATACTTGTTCATTTGTTAAACATTATAACCATTCTTCCACGTGTCTTTTATGGTAAAATAATCAGGTTTTTGAAAGGGGAAGATTATCCAATTTGAGGCTAAATGGAAATTAACCATCTCCATGTCTTGGTTTTTACCTCACAGATCAATGATAATTGCATTCTCCCTTATTCTTCCCAACCAGGAAATGCACTGCTTGCAATTCCTCAAAATTCTTGAGACTGAGTTGTCACAAACTGTTGTCTCTTTGTTCTCACCTCTTCAAGTCCTACATCTGCTGTTTTGTAGCAAGTCGTTGCTAGTTTTTTGGTTTTTGTTTACATTTTAGTAGTATAGTGGATTTCTAAACCCTGGGGTGTTCTTTTTGTTGTGTTTTGGTTTGGTTTTTATTTTTTTTGAATCTATGAGATTCAACCCCAGTGCAGCTTCTCTTCTCCTGCCAAGAAGGAGGAGACACAATATTTCTGTGATGTTCCATTTCTTGTTTCTTTTTATTGCTGAGGAAGGTTGATTTCCTGAAATAAAGAAATTAATTTGGTGACAAACCAGGGTTTATGGTCTAAATGTATCCGTAAAATCCTGTAGACAGCAGACTTAATTGTGTGTAGGGTTGGCATGTGCTTGAAGAGGGGGGGGATACTTAGTTGATGGCTGTGGAGTTTTTTAATATTGATTCCTTCAGACTTAGATCACGTTTGCTAAATTAGGCTTGGTGTAGAAGCCAACCCTCTTCTCTGTGATGTTGCAGCAGATAACCAACAAGGGACTGTCCAAACTGTAGTTTTGAAGGAGATGAGGAACTGCTCAGTCTTTACTGAAGCTGTAGAGACAGTGACCTACTGCTTTCCCATAGCAATGAAGGGCATTAAAAGCTGCATTTTCAAACTGCACACCTCGTGTTTGGAACCCCTCACCAAGTGGGTGCAGTCAGAAACGTCTCTGAGGGGTTTGATGCTGTTGATGTAAAGCTTTCCTGGATGTCACCTTCCACTTTTCACTCGTTCCCTGTGGTTTTACAGAGATTGGCGTCGAGGAGATCCAAGAGACGATGAAAGGCCTTTCCGCCGTGGGGATGATCTGCCCCGGCGAGGGGATGATCTGCCCCGGCGTGGTCCTGCGGATGACAAGGAACGTCCTCCAGAATCAGCAGAGGACAGGCCACCCAGACGGGAAGGGGACGAGGACAGGCCTCCGAGGCGGGAAGGGGAAGAGGACAGGCCCCCCAGACGTGGCTTGGATGAGGACAGGCCGCCCCGGCGCGGTTTGGATGATGACAGAGGAAGCTGGCGAGCTGCAGACGATGACAGGGGTCCCAGACGTGGCCTGGATGATGACAGGCCCCCTAGACGTGCTCTGGATGATGACAGGCCCCCCAGACGTGCCCTGGATGATGACAGACCACCCAGACGTGCCCTGGATGATGACAGGCCCCCACGGCGCGGGCTGGACGACGACAGAGGCAGCTGGCGCGCGGCGGACGACGACAGGGGACCCCGGCGCGGGCTGGACGACGACCGGCCGCCCCGCCGGGCTCTGGATGAGGACAGGCCCCCCAGGCGTGGGCTGGATGATGACAGGGGCAGCTGGAGGGCTGCAGATGATGACAGAGGGCCCCGGCGGGGGATGGATGACGACAGAGGGCCCCGGCGGGGGCTGGATGATGACAGAGGGCCCCGGAGGGATGACGACAGGGGACCCTGGCGGAACGCGGACGATGACAGGCTCTCCAGAAGAGATGATGACAGGGGACCCTGGCGTGGCGGGGAAGACTCCAGGCCAGGTCCTTGGAGACCATTTGGTAAACCAGGTAAAACGCAGTAATATAATAATCCTCCCTCCACAGTGTGTGCTATCCTCATAGATAGTGGATGTAACATACTTGATGCCACAGATGGGAGAATCAGCTCTGAAAACATCTAGATTAATTTGGCTGATGTGGACACTCCTCTACTTACTATAATTAAACCTTTTAATTTGGTTCAATTAAAAAAAAAATGCTTGTCTGGAAGATACATGATGGTCACACACTTAACACTGGTCACTTCCCTGTGTGCAGATCAAAATATACTAATTGAATGCTCTCTGCTGGGAGCATTCTCACTAGATCAGCACACCTTGGACTCTTTCCCTACCCCTTCCATGTGTCTGAAGTTAATCTCTTTCTAAAGGAGGATTTTGATACCTCATTCAAGTGGGTCTGGTTTTGATAAGCCCTTTCTATGTGCACAGAGGTAATGTTTTTAACATTCCCTTTTTGTTTTTAACCCTTCCTGAAAGTCCTGCTTAGAGCAGAGCTTGGATTAAATGACCTTCTGAGGTCTCTTAAAATCTGAATTATCTTATTTTTGTATTGTTTATTCTTAAGTGTCATTGATGGAGCTGTTTCTGATTCTTTTTAGAACTGTTGATGACATTTGAATATTAGATAGGATTTTGATTTCCTGGTTCTTTTCACTTACATATGACAGGCACCATGTCAACTTTCATAGACACGAATTCTGTAATCCAAACCTTTAGAAATCTTACTGTAAATATCAAAACTTGCACTCCAGTTTTTCCTATTTAAAGCCAAAGCAGGCTACATAATAAAGGACTCCCATTCATAAATAACTGAGCAGTTTTGCAGAGTGCACTGTGTTAAGTGGATGGTAACGTAAGTGACATTTTAAAGTAGTGCTTTAAAAGGCAGTAAGTTCTTTAAAAATCTGCTTTCTTAAAATCTCCTCATTTGTGGATTTTCACAAAGGAATCTGCTGTCTGACCTACACCCTGTGCTTCTTCTTCCACTTGTTTGTGCTTGTGGTTTGTGGCTGAAAACTGCCGGATGCAGCCAGCTCTGCTGGACCATTACAGGCAGCCCTGACATGGGGTGTGCGTCACTGGCTTTACATTTAGCAGCTTGCACAGCGTTTTCTCTGTTTGACCTCCCATGTTCAAACCTCTTACAAACATCTTGAGTTGGATCTTTAGGAGTCAGAACTTGTAAAACCAGTTTCTGTGACGGAAGTAAAGGGCTCTTTGTCTACAAGAGAGATCAGAGGTCAGTCACAAACTCCTTTGATTGTTTCTTACAGGGGGCTGGAGAGAACGAGAGAAGGCTCGTGAGGACAGCTGGGGCCCTCCCCGAGACTCCAGACCTTCAGGAGACCGTGAATGGGATCGAGACAAAGATCGGGATGAAAATGAGAAGGAGCGGGAATTTGACAGGGAGAGAGATTTTGATCGAGATGATCGTTTCAGGCGTCCCAGGTCTGACTTCTCTGTTTTAGTATTTCTACTGCTAAAAAAAAAAATGGGCCCTGCTGATACAGAAATAATGTGGAATTTCTGAGTGAAAGGAACAAGGGTTGGTGTGTTTGAAACTAAGCACTTTAGGACAACAGATTAATATCAGAGGATTTTGGGGCCTTTTTGATTTGTTAATTTTAGGATGATGTAATTGTTTACAGGAGGGATTCCAAAATACTTTAAATGCTTTTAAATTTTTCTTTTTAACCTATTATCATCAAGAGAATTCCATGTTAGGCTCCAGAAAAACAAAACCAATTTTGGAAGTACATTAAATAGACACCCACTGGGTCTGTAAATATCCACAGTGTGATTTATTAGTGCTCCTTTCCATAGCAAAGGTAAAATATCTTAACATTTGGTTTTACCTTTTGCACGGCCAAAGGGATGACGGCGGTTGGAGGAGAGGTCCAGCTGAGGAAACTTCCAGCTGGAGAGACTCAAATCGTCGTGAGGAGTGGGACAGAGGTGGTCGTGACATGAGGGACATGAGAGACCGACGCGGCGATGACAGGGAGCCGCCCCTCAGGAGAGGACCACCCCTCCGATCCGAGCGGGAAGAGCGTAGGTTCATTTCTGTGTCCCTAAAGTCCCACACCCAACCCAGAGCCTCCCTCTTCCTCACACCGCAGGGAGGGGCTCACATGGGAATTGGTGGTATTTTCCGCCTGTATTTAAACTGCCTTTCCATAAACAAGATAATAAAAAGCACCTTTGGCATGATTGAGAATTCTTCAGGGAATCTTAACTATTTGTAGTTGTGTTCTTTTCCATTTTAATGGCATTTCACATCTACAGCAGGAGGTTAACAGTTCAAGTATGCACTTCTCATAGGAGTGTGTTCTGGGTGTATGTAGTCTTTGTGTTTAGATTATCAAGACAGACATCCCAGAAAGTAATTTCTGGCCATTTCCTTAAACCCATTAAAAAAAACCCCAGAAGTTAAATATTTCTGAATGAGGGTTTCACACTATTAGTGGTATTAATTTTGATGACAGACCTGTATTAATTTTGTATATTTATTAATCCTTTGCTGTATTCTAAAAATACAGTAACAGCAAATCCATTTAGCCTGGAGGGACCACCACATGTTCCAGTTCTGGCATTCTTACCTTCAGAATCTCATTTTGTCTCTGCCCTAAATGTGGGTGTTCCTGCACTTGGGAGCAGGCTGGAACAGAAGATGGGATCAAACACAGGAGTGCTGCTGATGGAAAGGCAGACTGTTCCCAGTGTGGAAATTTTTTTAATGTATCGAGGTTTTGGGATTTGACTTGGCATCTGCCACAGCTTTGTTCACACAGCTGAGGCAGAACTCTTAGCATCCTTTTTGGTGGAAATGAACAGTTTTTCATACAGTGAAGGGTGGTAGATGCTGTTACCAGTGGAGTCATGTAATTCAATACCTTTTTACCTCTGATTCCAGTAGGCTGAAGAGCAATTTCCTGTCTTTTAATAACAGCAAACACCTAAACACTTTCCACAGATGTCTTTAAGTCAGGATTTTTCTGTTTTCAGGGTTCAGTCATTTCTAAGGAGACACTTTGGTGATTTTAATTCTGCTAATATAAGAATATCTTTTTACACCATAAACCATGTACATCAGTAGAATATCCTTATTGTAGTTACTGTGTTTTAAAGATGACAGTGGGCTTGTTCACCACAATCCCAAACCTGAGAAGAGGTTTGAGTAGTTCTGTTACTTCCCTATGAAATTAAAACGTGTATTTGGCTGTTGTCATCATATTCCCTGTTGGCAGGGCTGAGGATCAGTAAATCCCACTGCTGGGGTCAGGGCTGTTTGTTTGAACTCTTGCAGGCTGCTGCTGGGGTCTCTTTCTCCAGGCAGCAACTGACAGAACAAGAGAACACAGTCTCAGGCTGCGTCAAGGGAAATATAGGTTGGATATTAGGAAGAAGTTTTTCATGGAAAGAGTGATAAAGTATTGGAATAGTCTGCCCGGGGAGGTGGTGGAGTCACCATCCCTGGACGTGTTTAAGAAAAGACTGGATGTGGCACTTGATGCCATGATCTAGTTGAGGTGTTAGGGCTGGGTTGGACTTCTCTTGCAACCTGGTGCTTCTGTGGAGCATGACTGAGTTGTTTTTCTCTCTCCCTGTGCCGTAGCGAGCTCGTGGCGACGCGCTGACGACAGGAGGGAAGAGCGCGGGGAGGACCGGGAACCGGCGCGGCGGTCGGCCCCTGCTCCCGCTGCCCCTCCAGCTTCTGCTCCCCCGGCAGCATCCAAAGAACGGGAAAGGGACGGGGAGAAGGAGAAAGGATCCTGGAAAACAGAGAAGGAGCGCGAGCCCGTCCGCCGCGCTAAAAACGAGACAGATGAAGAAGGCTGGACCACTGTGCGACGTTAAGTGGGAATCGCGGAGTTTAACCGATGTTTTAGCTTTGATTTGATCGAATCCACAGATTGCATTTGTGCTTATAAACATTCTGAATTTGGAATTCTTTAACCGATGTTTTGAGGTAACATGAAAGCATGAATTACTTAACTCATATAGATTGATCATGCACAGAACTCACAGCAGAAGGTTGGAAATTGAAAGCCAGTTTTTGGGAATTTCAAATGATGCTCATTTCATGGGTCATTTGTTGCTAAAATAAAAAGAAGCAAGCCCAACAGCTGTCTTCAGTACAGCTTCTCTCTCGCACCAAAACAGGCTGCCCTTTTTATTTTTAGTCTTTCTTAGTTTGGAATGGGGTATTACTGTCACAGGACATGCATTTGAAAACACCTCTGTTCACACAGTGGAATTATTGAAAAAGCAGAGCTAAAAGAATTAGCATAATTAGCCAAAAAGTAAAACCAGCCCTCTTTTACATAGGTATCTTGGAGGGAAGGCGGTTTCTGAGATATTTTATCACTATCTAAATTCAGTAAGTTGTTTAAATTTGAATTGAACGCAATAAACATTGTGAATTAGCTACACTGGGATATTTTCTGTAGATTTACTTGACTCCATAATGCCTCTGAGGCCACTTTGCAGTCATTGTTCCAGTAATGTACACACTGCTGCAGTGTACAAATCAAACTTGCAGCTTTTACAATTTCAGTGTTTTGGTAAGCATATGGCTGTGTACTTTCTGTTGCCAATATCACAACTGCTTTTTCCATTACTGGATAATTCATGCCTTTCAAGGGTTTATAAATATTGTCATATTTAAAATGTGTGGTTTTGGAGAAATTGTTCAATTTTCCCCCCGATTCTTTGTCTTCAGGGTCAATTCTTTCCCTTTCCAAAAAAGTGATTTGTAGTAATGGCTGTGTTGACTTCAAAGCTGGGGTGCAGTAACAACAAGGAATGATCTGGTCACGCTGAAGCCAACACAGAACTTGCTGCTGTGTGTTTCTTCAATGATAAATAAACAACTTAAGGAATTAGCTGCTGCAGTGTCTTGACTTTTTAGTGAGTCCTGCACCGTGTGTTTATGCAGAACAGCTGTTGAGCAACCCTTTTCTGTCCTCAGACCTGTTCTGTACTAGCTGAAGGAGAAGGTGAGAACACCTGGGCTGGTTTCTCCCTGAGAAAGTTTGAACAGAAGTTGTAAATACTACTCCTGTCATTTTCCTGCCCTCTTCTGGGTTATCCAGGACTAGTAGTTTTCTTAGGAAAAACTTGCTCTCAGAACCATCTTCTCAGGGCTTGATTTTTGTGTCTTTGGATTTGTCATGTCATTGCTGGTTGAATCACAGGACTCCTTCAGAGAAGTAGTGTTTTCCAAGCATAAAAAAACTACTGTGTTTTTTGTTCTTTATACAGTCACAGAAAGGATGGACCTGAGAGAACAGCAGCCATCCAGTAATGGTGTGCCCTGGATCTGGAGTAGGGGATGCTGCTGTTCTTTAGCCACCTCCTGCTGTCCTTGCCTTCTGTGTCACAGGATCAGTGCTGTTAAAGGGACCCAGGAGCTCGCTTCACTGTGGCTGTGAGTTTCCTGTGTTACTTAGAACCATGTTTGGCTGTGAACACCTGCAAGGCTGTGGACTGCAGAGCTGTTCTGGGAAGCCTCTTCCAATGCTTGACTGGCTCCAGACTGAAAAATCAGTGTCACAGAATGGTTTGGGTTGAAGGGGACCTCAAAGGTCATCCAGTCCAACCCTCAGCTGCAATGAGTAGGGACATGACATCTGCAACTCGATCACGTTGCTCAGAGCTTGAATGTTTCCAGGGATGGGGCATCCACCCTTTCTCTGGGCAATCTATGCCAGGGTTTTCCACCCTCATTGTTAAAAAGCCTCTTGTATCTAATTTGAATCAACCATCTTTCAGCTGAAAACCATTACCCCTTTTCCTATCACAACAGAATCTGCCAAAAAGTCTGTCCCCATCCTTCTTACAGGCCCCCTTAAAAGGCACAATTAGGGCTCTGTGGAATCTTCTGTTCTCCAAGCTGAAAAACCCCAGCTGCCAAGGCTTTACTCACAGGAGAGGTGCTCCAGCTCTCTGGTCATTTTTGTGGCCCTCAAAAAGTTAAAACCTCGCTTTTGGCTTCTACCATGTGTCTCTTTGCTCACTGTGTGCAACTGTGGAAAGCTGGAATTTTCCAGATAACTTCCTTGTAGGAAAGGAGTAGCTGCTGTGAGGTCTCCCCTAAAACCCTTCCTTTTTCCAGGCTGAACAAGCCCTGTCCCCTCAACCTTTCCTCCCAGGTGTGTGCTCCAGCCCCTGAACACTGTGTTGGCCCTCTGCTGAACTCAACTCAAATTTGGCCAAATCCTTGTATGGGGGCATTGGAACCCCAAAGAGCACCCAGGAAAGATGAGGTGAGCTGAGGGAGCACTTTCCTTTTACAGGCTGGGGTCCAGGCCCAAACAGTTCAGTGCCCAGCTCCAGCAGCCTGGGATCTGCTGGCTCATGCTCACCTTTTCCCCTGCCAGGACCCAGAGGGATTTGAGCCCCCAGCTTGCCACTGCAAGGGCTGGGCCCCTGCCCTGCTCCCTCTGGAATTCAGCAGGTTCCTGTCCATCCCTTTGGCCAGCAGCCCTGTCCCAGGTGTGTGGGCTGGAACTCCCAGCACAGTGTCATCCTCTGGCTGCCTCCCAAGGCCTGCAGGATGGTTCCAGCCCAGCCCAAGGGCTGAGCCTGGACATCCAGCCAGTTTTTCTGCCCCCTTTGTTACAGGGGCTGTAGCATCCTGAGCTGGGTGCAAGAATGTTGTGTGAGACAGTGCTGAGAGCCTCGTTAAAGCTGAGATGAAGAACATCCAGTGCTCCTTCCCTCGTCCACAAAGATACTTTATTATAGAAGGCAGGTGAGCCAGGCATGGTTTACCCTCAGTAATTCCATTCTGGCTGTTCCCAGTTGTCTTCTGCATGTCCCCAAAAAGATGTTCTGATAGGACTTCCTCTGATTTTCTCAGGGACTGATGTGATACCATCTGCCCTGTTTCTCAGGTGCTCCTTTCAGCCTTTTATCAACGCCAGGCACAACATTTGCCTTCCTCCAGCCTCATAATATGTAAATAGTGATTATACCTTCAGTTACATAGTTTTAATTGTATCCACACAAAGACATTTTCACACAGGGAAGAGTGTTAGTCATCCCTGCACCAGCTAAAGTGGTTTCCCAATCTGTGTTATTAATTTGCATTGTTTGACAGTGTGATAATGTTGTCAATGAGTGTTACATTCTCAGGACTGGGCAGCTTGAGAAGAGGCTGGGGAGATGTGAGCTTTGCAGGCATGCCAGTGTTTATTTTATTGCTTGATCTGTATAGACACAATACTGACAGTGATTAAAAACCTCTGCCAACCAAATCCAACAACTCAAACCTCCATCTCCTGCCATCATTAAACATGAGCACAAAATTTGGTTACCTGAAGATGCTGATGAAGCCAAATGAGTTTTGTGTCAATCTTTGCCTTGCTTGAGTCACATTCCATCAAACAGCTAAAATTTTCAGTGAACCTCAGAAGAAAACAAACTGACACAGGCTGTATTTAGAAGGGAGAACTTAAGGCTGCTGCTGTTTGAATGGATGCAAATGTTGCTGGATTAAAACAAAACTCCAGCAAGGCAGTGTCAGGTATGAAAAGTGCTGTTTCCTTCCTGCTCCAGGAACAGTCCAGACACTGACCCAGCCCTTGACTGGGTCATCAGGATCCTCAGCAGAAGGAGGGCATAGTTTGCATCATATTTAAGCTATCTCTAGAGTGCTTTACCTATAAAAACTAATTTTTTTTTTACAAAATCCATATGTATGAGAACTGGCAAGGTGCAGCAGTGTTACTCCTGACTGGGCACAGCCACAGCTGTAGCCCAGGACACATGGTGACTTTGGTGACCTCAGGGAGGCCATGAGGATGTTGGGGGGGGCTGGTGGGCAGCCAGGAGGCATCTCAGACAGAGAAGGCTTGTCTTGCTGTAAATGAAACACATCTTTTGTTGTTTTACTGTCCTTGGGCTGCTGTCATTGGCAGGAACTGCTGCATGTAAGCAAGTTTTCCTCCTGTGGCTAAAGGGGACTGCTGAATGGTGTCAGCCTACAAAGGGAAGGCATTAGGTCAGTGAAATGCAAGATCCAAAATTTACCTGTCATTCAGGCCCTAGTGCCCATCCTGTGGTTTACTGCAGCATTGCAAGAAGTAGGCACTCAAGTGGTGTAAGAAAAACACCCAGTTCTTCCTTTTCTGCCATGGCAGGACCAGCTGGAGCTGGAATGCCCTACACTTTGTCTGGTCCTTCTCTTAAATAAAATTAATGCATTTCATTACAGTAGGATGGAGATTCTAAAAACTATTCCACTGCATTTTGCTAATCAAACCCTCCCTTGCTGCACTTTAAGCTCTGTTAGCCCTTTGTCTCTTGGGCAGGAGGCCTTGTTCCATTTTTAGTATATCATTTGTTTTGTCTAGACAACAGGCATTTTAGAATCATATCTTCCTTCCCGTGCAACTCTAGGCAACTCGCCTCCTGTAAAAATTAATCTATATATCTGNAAAAAAAAAAAAAAAGAAAAAAAAGACATTTTATAGCCACTGTGGTTTGGTCCTACGGCATCTACCTGAGGCATTGGTCAGCAGATTGACAGCAACCTGCCCAAACAGAATTTCCACTAAAGATGGGCACAGACTTACCTGACTTCAGCTGAATAAAGTCACCTCTACATCTGAAAGTAGTTTCTAATTAGAAGTAGTTTGCTGTTTGCCAAGACTAGTACCAGCTGAGGATGATTATCCAATATTGTGTTCACTCCTCTTGCCAGACTATCCCTACAGAAAAGATTCCATGACTTACACACACGGGTTTAAACAGGTGACCGTAATATTTTGATTTGCAGATGCCCACAGAAGGGTGAAAAGAGTATCTCACTTTTCATAGGCCTCTTCTGTGGAGAATAATACAGCTCCAACCTGGGCTGCTTTCAGATTAAGCTCTTTACTGTTCCTAGAATTTAAATTACTAAAGCAAACAGTTCCCTGTATTTAAGGAATCAAAGTGGCAACACAAACACTGTCTATTTTAATAACCTTTTCAGAGCGACCAAGAAGCAGCATGTTTCTGCTCACTCAGTGCCACAAGGAGTGTGCTGGTGTGCCAGAAATCACAGGAGCTTACTTAAAAAAACCCAATCCAAAAATCCTTTAAGGTTTAGCCTTTGTTAGATTCCCATTTGTGGATCTTTAAAGGGCAGATTGTCCTGTTGAATGATTACACAAAGTAACTGAAGAGCCTTGCTGTCAGGCTGTCTTTTGCTCAATCCTGTCATCTTCCTGCAATAGTCTGAGGTTTGTTGGTTTGGTTTTTTTTACTTCCCCCACCCCCAACTGGTCTTGAAGCTGTTACTCTTCCACTTCACCTGTTGAGCCTTTGATGAGACACCTAATGCTGGGTAGCATCGATGACAGGCAGCTCTTGGCCTTTCCAGAGCAAGGCTGCAGGTGCTTGGAGAACAGGACCAGGAGCAACAGGCAGCAGCACATGCCATGGATACAAGTTTTCCTCTTCCACAGGCTCTGCAGAAAGCCAGTGCCATCCAAGACACGGGATCTGCTGTTATCCTGAGGGATTTCCAGGCGTTGCTATAGGGCTGGTACTGCACAGCAGCTTTATGGAAAGACCAGAGAGGTGGGGCAGGGACATGGCAAACACCCTCAGAAAACACCCGAGACAGATTTTCTTTGATCTTTCTTGCTTTTGTGTCCAGTAACAGTTAACTGCATTAAAATGTATATAAGGATCTTCAAACTTCCCACAAGGAGGTAACAAAAGTACGGAAGAAAACTTCCCACGGCATCACACTTGAGCTCGATTGTAATGTGTGGCGGACACAGATTAAACCTATGTGGACCAGGAATCACAAAACCAAACACATCTAACTTTGACAGCTTAGAAGAGCCTGTGGTGCACTCCCCATAGAGCAAGAGACCAAATGTAATGTATTTAGCACAGGGAGAGGGAGGCTGGCACAAGGTAGCTGCAGCCACTGAGCATCATTTAGTGCAAGCCTCGCTGCATTTGTTAATTAGGCCTGACACCATCTTTGGAGCCATCTGATGGAGATCTAAGGGAATGCTTCCACATAAATTCACTTTCTCCCTCCTAATTCCTGTGGCTGGGAGTCAACAGCAGTGATGAATAATGAACCCTGGGTCCTCGTCCCCAGCTCATCCCACACACGTTTTGACTCCATTCTGGACTGCCCTGCCCTCCTGACCCCATCTGCCACCCTGCTGAGCAGCTTTTCAAAAGGAAACCGCACAAGTGTGGATCACTCCTCACTTTCCTAATTCCCTTTTTCTGTCAGGACCCATCTCCTTTCTCATCTCCCTGGTGATGTCCCAGCAGTTCCTCCACGAGGCTCTCTTCATCTCCCTGCTCTTGTCAGGGCATGACCCATGGACGAGCACCCCTCCACATCCCAGGTGTTGTTGAAGCCACACAGCACCTCCACCTTCTGCACTGAAAACTCCAGCACCCATCTTTCTGCTCCAGAGTACCCTTAAACTCCAAACTGCTGCTGCTCCTTGTCCTACCTCTGGGGAACAAAAACCAAACAAACAAAAAAGAACCTCCCCTCAAAAAAACCCAAAAAACAAAACAAACAAAACATAAACTAAACAAACAAACCAAAGCAATTTTTTTTTCTCTTGGGGATTAGAAGTGATATGGCCCTGACTGATAGTCAGTACCAAGGAACTCACCCAGACTGGTGTAGGACTTCAGCATAATTCTTATGCTTTGTACAGTCTGTGTAGCGTTAAGGATATTTGTTATCCACACGGGTAGACCTCTTTCACTTGCAAAGTGTTAAAGCCACATTCTCTGAACTCTTGAAAATAAACAACCTCCCTTTCTTCCATTCTCCTACGGTCACAGATTTCTGCTTTGTCCGGGTCTCTTTCCAACAGGCTTCCCCCATTCACCACAAACACAGCTGCATCAAAGCTTGCTCCATTGCCATTCTTACTGCCTGTCAGCAGAGAGGGCTCAGTTTGCACTCTGGCCCAGAGGCGTCACGTTTTCAAACACGCACTTGCATGTTTTCTCCTCTCAGACCTTCCCTAAAGCTGAGCATTCGACACGGGGACCCGCGAGACCAGCGCCATGGGTGCCCACGAGAGGAACGGTGACCGCTCGGATGCTGCGATTTCGGGAGGCAGGTGTTAATTATCGGGGGCGGGTTCCATCGCGATTTTCTCACCCGTTTTAAAACCGGCAAAGGAAATCGCTCGGATGTTTTGCTTTAAGAGCTGAAAGGCGGAGTGTTGTACCCTAATTAAAGACCCTGCTATTAGCTGGCAATGAAGAACAGCTCTCCCGCCCGATGCCCCGGCGGCATGGAGCGCTCGGCACGGAGCCGGCGGGCAGCAGAAAGCGGCGCTGCCCCGCCCCGAGCACCGGGGACCCCCGCCACCTCCCCCGGCCGTGGGTTTAACCCTGGGACCCCCCCGCGCACACCCACCAGGAGTCACATCTCGCCGTCTCCGTAAAAATCACATATAGATATATATTTTTTCTTACAATAAACAAACACAGCGCATCTCCGCCTCGCAGTCCCCGGGCCCGGCGCCGGGCTCCGCGCGTTCCAGCGCGCAGCGGCCGCCCCGGGGCCGGGGCAGTGTCAGCGTGGGGGGCAGAGGGGCGAGGCCAGGGGAGGGTCCCGGCCTCTCCGGGGGTCCCGGCCGCTAGCGGCCCTTCCTGCCCAGGGCGGTCCGGGCGTGCCGGAGCTGCCGGGCCGCCGGCACTTTGGAGAGGGGACAGTACTTGATGGTGTGGGCATTGTCGCCGCTGGCGCCGCAGAGGGGGCAGGTGTAGCGCCGCAGCACCGGGCACAGGACGCGGCCGTCGGGTCCTTTGAGGATGTGCGTGGTGTAGAGGGCCACCGCCTCCTTGTTGTTCCGGCAGAAGACGCAGACCTGCAGCTCGGGCTTGAGCAGGCGGGAGGCGGCCCGCGGGTGCGCCGGCAGCCGCCCCGCCACCACCACGCCGCCCCAGGCGTGGGCAGAGCCCTCCCGGCCCGGGTGCTCCCCCGAGCAGTCGAACACCACGGCGGCGGGGCCGCCGCGACCGGGAAAGGGGCTGAAGTCGGCGAAGCGCTCCTCCAGCAGCCCCTCGTCGTGATGGTGGTGGTGATGGTGATGTCCGCACAGGTCCAGGTCGTGCAAGTCCAGCGCGCCCTCGAAGTACGGCCCCGCCGCCTCTTCCTCCTCCTCCTCCTCTTCCTCCTCCTCCTCAGCCGGCGGCACGGCGGCCGCTACCACCACCGAGGGGGGCTCGGCGCCGAAGCCTTTGCCCGGCCGCACGGCCTTGGTGATGAGCGTGGCGAGCCCCAGGTAGTCGTTCCAGGAGTTGAAGACGTTCCCGCAGGCGCTGTGGCTCCGACCGCCGTAGCGGGCGCCCGGCAGGCACTCCACAGGCGGGAGGTGCCGGTGCTGCTCCAGCTTGGTGCCCGGGAATGCCTCCATGGGAGCGGCCCCTCCCTCGGGCGCGGTGCGGGGCAGCGCCGGGCGCACCGAGCGCTCCGGGACCGCTCCCGCTCCTCGCTCCCGCCGCCGCTTCTGCGAGCGCGCGGCCGCGCGGAGCGCCTCAAGTAGGGGGCGGAGGCGCGGCCGCCGCGCTGCTATTGGCTGTCGGCCAGAGCCCTCTACTCTCATTGGCTAAAACGCGGGGGGGGTGTGGCTCGGCCACGGTCGGGGCGCGCTCCGGTCCCGCAGGTGCGATGGGACCGGGATTGAGATCGGGATAGGGACAATGATCGGGACCAGGATCGCAATCCGGGTCGGGACTTGGGAGTGGGACCAGGACCAGGAGCGGGATCGGGATTGCGACAGGGACTGGGAGCGGGATCGGGATTGCGACAGGGACTGGGAGCGGGATTAGGACCAGGAGCGGGATCGGGATCGGGACTGGCACCGGAATGGCAATGAGGACTGGGAGCGGGATCAGGACCAGGAGCAGCACCGGGATCGGGACCGAGAGCGGGATCGAGACCGGGATGGGGACCAGGATCAGGGTGGGCATCGGGATCGGGAGTGGGAGCGGAGCCGCAGGATGCTCCGGGAGCAGCCCGTGTGAGCCGGATTCGACAAGGCACAGGTCCGCCGGGAGGAGCGGTGCCGCTCCGAACGTCCCGGCAGAGTCTCCGCCCGCAGCAGAGCGCTGCGGGGACAGAACAAGTTCAGTGCTGTACGAGTAGGAAGAGGCTCCAACGAGCCTTGTAAGCTCATGGAGGGCAGTAGGTGTCTTCCCGTGGGTGCTAATAAGTTGTGTGGGTCAGACATGATTTCTTCTTTGCACCTCTGTTAGGTGTGCGTTTTAATTAATTAAATTAGAGAAGGTTTGGCTGGGGTCTCAGATGAAGTTCGCGCCCTCACTGGAGTTCTGCTCAGGAATGGGGAACCAGTCTGGAATATTCAACCCTAGAAAGGGACAGGCCTGATGTACCCTGTGCCTGTGAGTGCTCTGTGTGCAGTGGGTGGGTGCAGAGGCACCTGGGCAGCAGGACAGGCAGCAGGACAGGCAGCAGGACAGGCAGCAGTGTCCCACAGCATCCACCTGTTGGGCCTGGGGAGCCCAGGTTTTGGTGGCCCAGCCCTCACCCCTCTGGTCAGTCCTCGCAGGGCAGCTGCTGTGCTGCAGGACAAGGGATGTGGTGGGGAGATGCAAGTCCTCTTTGCTGCCCCTGATGGTTCAGGGCACCCAGAAACCAGATCCTCCTTTGGGAAGCATCAGGTGTGCTTTTCCATTTGGGCAAGAGGAGCTGACAATGCAAAGATCCCATTGATTTCCATCCCCTGGTGAGAGCTGCCGGGCTGAGCAGGGTGGGTGGAGTTCTGTCAGAAGTAAATCTGTGTCCCCTGTGCACGGCCCTGATTTGTCAGTCTAACAGATGCTCCTCTGGCAGGTAAAGCAGCTTCCCAGCGTGTTTCGTTTGCATCTGAAATCGGCAGGTTTCATGAGCCTCGATGTCGGAATGACTCCCCAGGGGCTGCCTTCGGGCACCACGAGGTGGATCCGCCTCCCCAGCCGCATGAAGTGCCTGGGAAGTGGGTGTATCAAGGACCGGGGAACAATAAGGATGGCTGCAGGGACCAGAGCTGGCTGGAAGCAGTGTTTGAGAGCATGAACTCTCTGGTTGGAAAATGGGACTCATTTCAGTACTGAAAACATTTGCAAAGGAAGTCCTGTTGCACACCACGCTTGTGTGGGACATGGTTCTGCACTGGGTGACCACAGGGACATGCCACAGTTATGGGGTGTCAGGCTCAGCCCAGAGCTTGTCTCTGAGATGCAGTTATGTGACAGACCTTTGCCCTCTTCAGCAGAGTGTTTCAGGGCCTGATTTGCACTGGAGGCAGCAGAGAATGGCAGAGGTAACAGATGGGTGACAGGGCACAGGGTGATCAGTCAGAGTGGTTGAGCATCACTTCCTGGAGCAACTGCCGTGTCTCATCTTCTGTGGACATTTTAAGAGGCAGAGTGAATAATTTCATATCACTGCTGGAGCAGTGTATGTAGCTACAGACAGAGGAAAACAGCCCTGTTCCCCCCACTGCCAATGCAGGGAGTGATGAAGAACCTGGAGCAGCATAAAAAAATATCCTCACTGGGAAAATATCGTGAGAGATAGACACCTGCCACCAGCACTGCAGTAACAGCATCCTCTGTTTGACCAACAGCTCAGCAGAGCTCACATGCCTCAGCAATCCAAGTGTTCGAGTTATGCTGCAGGAGTTATTTCATTGCTTCCTATGTCCAGACTTTTGCCCGTGGATCTGCATGTTCCAGGTGTTGAGCAAATACTCAACAGCTCCACTCAGGTCCCTGCAGAGCTGTCAGACATTGTCAGACCTGCACCAACCTCATGCCAGCTGATTGGGGTCACCCAGTCACAGTGCTGGTGCAAGAGCAGGGAATACCACTGTTGACATTGGAATGAATCAATGTCTTGGTGAAACTCTTCATTAGATTCAAGCAGTAAACAAAATATGTGGTCAAGAAGAGCCAATGGACAAGTAGCTGCTTCTAGGAAGGAATGGTGATTTGGTGTGCTTTGAAATGTTCTTCATTTGAAACACTGAGAACTGCATGAAAAGCTACTGCTTTGCCCTCAACTGGAAGTTGGGATTATTTCTGACTGTGCCAAACTACCCAAGGCAATCCTTGTCAGGACTTGGGCAGTGTAAGGCCACAGCTGTCTTGGTGGTGTCTCGTGTGAGTTCTTGTGGCAAGGCTGCACAGCAACCCTGGCAAACTATCATCTGGAGCAGAAGTGACAAATAGCTGTTGGCACTGTGAATTCAACACCACGGCCCAGACTCTGCCCAGCCAAGGGGAAAGTTTTCTGCTCCCTCAGAGCAGTGAGAAACTGTGTCAGAAATTCGAGCTGATCCGAGCACAGGAAGCCATCAGATCTGCTGGGGTCTGAGAAATCTGCCTGGGAGGACTGATGTGGGAGCTCCCACTGGCCACAGGAATTTGTAAAGTCCAGGATTGCTCCTGGGAANCACACACACACACACACACACACACGTATGAAATCTGTGGATGTGCCAATTGCAGGTGAGTGAGGCCTTTGTTTGGGGTTGAAGGAAAGATTTCTTCCTTCATATTAAAGCAAAAATGATCTAACAAGTGACTTAACAAGAATGGTAGAAAGATTTAAGCACAGAGGGGTTTGAGTGCATGCAGGACAGCTGTCAAGTTTAGAGAGGAGATTAGCAGTTCATTTGAGAGATACATTAGGAAAGGCTTACTCTGGGGGGGCTGTGAGCTCCCCTGAGGCTGGGGAGGATTTACTGTCTGTAAGTGTTGATGTATTGTGCATGTTATGAAGCTTGCCATCCCAGCAGCTTTGATATGTTCCAGCTTTTCTTTAAAGCCCCCGTGGATTTAAAAGTGGCTTTCATTTAACGTGGGAGATGTTGACAAGCTCCCCCAGGAGGCTGGCAAGTTCTCAGAAGGGTCTTTTAAAATATTAGCTTCACCACCACTTCTAGAAGACTTTCCCCCCACCTCTGGAATATCAAGGAGTGGTTTGTTTCTGACAGCACTAAAAATACACGAGGTGTCTGCTGACACAGGGAAGATATGCCCTGTGCTGCCTGGACTCCCAGCCCAGTGTTCATGAATCCTATCTAAAGCTTTTGGCTTAACAGATGATGCTTGTGTTTGGAAAGCTGAAGTTTATAGCGCAGAGCAATCCTGTTCACAAGATTGGAAGCAGCTGGTGGGACTGACATGGGTGGGTTAGGTTTCAGTGGAGGATACAAACATAAGTCATGGAAGCAGAGCTTCAGCCTGGGGTCTGCTCAGAGGCCCCAGTATGGATGTTTTTGATGTGGGAGAAGAACGTTCTCTGGTGTTTCCCTTCTCAGAAAGGAGGTATTTTGTTTTATCTTCTTTTTTACCAGAGTTGGGATTAAATGCTCGAGATGGTGCTTTGTGTTTGGACTCAGATGTTTATTAATTCTTATCTACATTACAGTCTCACAAACCATGAGTTCTACAGCACTTCTAGCTAACAAACTAAAAATGGAGCCATATCTCTCTCTCTCTCTCTGCAAAGCCTTTTAAGGATAAACCATCCAATTATGAAATTACACCAAAATTATTTTTATTTTTAACCCAATAACTGACCACCCATGGCCCACAGTGCAGACATTTCTATCCAATTACAAAATACCACCCAAACCCATGAAGAAGAAGGTGATTAAGAAGGACAGGTCTATGCCCTAAAACCTCCATCTTGCTTTATGTATATAACTATATTCTAAACCCTTAAACTCTAAGTTTTCCACCCTGTGATATCACACACTTCTATTCAAACCACACACCCACAATCCCAGTGCTATCAGTCAATTCTGGGAGCCTTTTCCAAGGCCTCAGGTCCAATGCAGCGTTTTCTTGGGGGTCAGTGCCTGTCACCACAGAAAGTCTGAAATTCTCAGTGCCCGGGGTTCCAACAGGGAGGGGTGCATGAGGCCTTGTGCTGGTGGGGGGCTCTGGGGAGGAAGCCTCTGCTCCTTGTCAGTGGTGTGAGGAAGGTGGGGGATCCCAGGCGTGGTGTCTCCCAAACCCCAGGAAAAGGAGGGCCTAAGCTGGCATGACAATGTTGGTAAGAAGGATAAAGAAATCATCCTAGCCCCTTTTTACTGACAAAAAAACTCCCTGAGATGGAGGTTAGGGATTTAAAAGGCAGCCACAAAACATGGCTTTAGTTTTGGGAGTCTTTCTTTGGAGGTGTGCTTTTGCTTTTGTGGTGTGGAAGCAGCAGATCCTTTGAGGAGGTGGAAATCTGACAGCAAAGGGGGCAGTGGTGGTTTCACCTTCTTCTGATCTGTGCTGAGCCCAGGGGGGTGTTTTAGCATAACCAAACACATCAGGTGTTTCTTTAACATGGTTCCAAACTTCTCCAGGGTGTAGAGCACAACTTTCACTGCACTGGGGGGAGGAGTGACTGTCCAAATCACTCATTTTAGAGTTACCTGACAGTCCTCAGGTAACTGCAGCAAATGTCAACCCAGGCAAACAGAGCTGGTGGGGAATACGATGCATTTTCAGTGTCTCTTAATTTGATCCAGCCATTGGAAGTGCAGAACAGCACACAGCATTAGCCAGCTCTGCAAGAACTGCTGCTCCACCTCACAGCATGGAGACAACTGGAAAGAGCTGAGAGCAGAAAATAAAAGGTGCTCCCAATAACGCACTGTCATCACGTAAGCAGTGTGCTCATCACAGCAGAAAGTTGTATGGGCAACCTACACATGGCTCTGCTTGACTGTTGAGTGCTCAAATTTCCACCAAAATGCCATCATTTCCCCAATTTTGTTTTATCTCTAGCAATGGCACCTTGGACCAAGAGCAGTTGAAGCTGAGCATTCAGCAGGGCCCAGACTGCCACAGCACAGCATCAGCAGTAGGAGTGCTCAGGGGGTGTGTGGGGCTGGAGGGGGCAGCTGAGCCCTCTCCAGGCCTGACAGCAAAGAGGAGGAGAAGAAGAGACTTCATAATCTGGGGGCTGACAGTGCAGAGAGAAGAGAAACTGAATTTCCTCTCCCCTCCAAAAAGTTTGTCAGCTGAAGGAGACAAAGTGCTTCCTGCACACAGACTTTTAAAAATCTTCAGAGCATTGCTGAAAGTGTTGGAAATAGAAGCTGTTAAAAAAAAATCCATTACAAGACTATTTTTACAATCAAAAATGTATCTAATCTGATTATCGTGGCTGATAAACTATATCAGCTCTTCCATCATCTCTTGCAAATGCATGGAATTTAAAGGAGAATGCAAAGGTCATAGACAACCAGCCAGGGATTTGACTTGCCCATCCAAACTACTGCAGAGCACAAATGAAGCCAAGAGCCAAATGCTTATCAGCAGAACCATATTTGTCCTGAGGATATACTGACTTATGGAGAGGGATGTCAAAGTGGCACAGAAATTCATACATACTGTTTATGAGAAAATCAAATGGTTTTTATGAAAACTGAAAGGTAGGTTTGGTTTCTTTTTTTTTTTTTTTTGGTTGAAGAACAGTTCGTGTTTGTGCATTTTATTAATATATCAGGGAAATGTAATAAATGCTATAGGCACTTCAGTTCCTAAATGTCAAATGTGATTTCCCTTTACAGCAAATCAGACTCATATTGAAATAGAGAACCAGGTTCTTCTGCAAAGATCCTGTGAGGCTGAAATGGCACAGGAAGTGTGTTAATTTCACAATTCTGTATGAATTAAATCAGGTCTATATTAGTGAACTTCATTATTACTGAATATCTCTGGATATCCCTGGAAATGTCCAAAGTCAGGCTGCATGAGGCTCTGAGCAACCTGGTCTAGTGCAAGGTGTCCCTCCCTGCCTGTGGCAGGAGGGTTGGAACCAGATTTAAAGTCCCTTCCAACCCAAATCATTCTGTGATTCTGTGACCTCAAACTCAAATATTTGGGGAGCAGGAACTCTCTGAGCTGAGCTGAGCTGCTCAGCTGCAGCCAATGTCCTGCACCTGCTGACACCACGCTGTGACCTGGCCTGTGTATTTGGAAATGCTGAGGTTAAAATCCCAGCCTGCCAGACTCCTCTGAAGCCAGGGGTTCATCTTTGGAGCTTATTGTGGCTGGCAGGTTGTTACCATCTGCCTCTGTCAGAGTCTGCCCCAGCAGCTGTGTCAGGTTTGTGCCTCTTGGGGGTATTTTGGAGGTTTCACACACATCGGATTTTGGAGTGTCAGTTGGCTTTGCCTGCAGGTAATGTTGTTTCACACTTTCCTGTAACTCCAGGATAATAATAAATGAAGCCCCAGTCCAGAAAACATTATGTGCTCATCATGGCAGGCCTTGCCCCAGTACCTGCAGTTTTTCTCGAAGTTGGCAGGTTTTGTTAGATTTCAGGAGACCACGAAGCTCCTAAGGCACAGAAAGTTGTCCTGGTGACTCACAGTGCAGATTAAACTCCTGTTTAATATCAGTGACTAAAGTCCTCCTTACTTAAAGGGGATGGCCAAGAGTTTGTGTACTGATTTCATCTCCTGCTGCCTCTGCTTTCTTGTCTCCTGTGCAGGGCCATGGAAATGGAAGGCCAAGTCAATGCACTTGGGAAAAATCTGTTTCGGACAAGTCTCTGGATTCATTGAAAAGAGTATTTCAAATAAAATTTTGGCTAGACACTCTACATTCCTTCATGTATTCCTCCCCTCCAAAAATCACTGCTCCAGGATATCCTTGAGAGAGCTCAATGCTTGCATGAAGATTTATTGCTTTTAGTTTCTGAATCAGTTCTGAACTGAATAACCAAATGCTGGTGCATATTTCTAACAGCAACAAGAATTCCCGCAGAATTTCTGAGGTCTCTCTGGCTGGTTAAATCCAGCAAAGTCTCCTGCTAAGCTCCTTGGCAGAGCCAGCCAAATTCAAGGACTTTTAGACAATCACAAATTCAGTTCTGAAGATTTTTTTATTGTGTGAAATTTTACCAAGCAGAAGAGATATATGTGTATTAGTTGCAATGATCCGTATAAATGTCATGCACACATGCAAGGCAGTAGATAAGTTCCTGATATATTAATTTCACATGGTGAGGATAATAACGTTTCTCCTGACAACTTGATTAAATTTGCAAAAAACTCCTAGTGAAAAACAGTCATAGCATTTTCTGTCAAGCTGGAAAGAACAATTTAGCTGAAAGAGAAAAGCAATCAAAAAAATCAGGCTTGCACTTGGAAATTGCTTGTGAAAATTAACACTCCTTTTCTGTTTCATTATTTGGTAAAAGGAGTAACCAGAGGGTTCTTCCTTGTCCTGCCTGCTTGGTGATGCTGGCTTTCCTCAACTGAAGTTGTGTCTATTGGGAAGAACAGTGATGTCCAAGAAAACGAACAACAGAAGAATACAGAAGTCATTAAAACACCAATAAATAATTTTGAATCACCGTGTCTGAATGCTTTACATTTCTGATACATTCGGGGATCTTCTGGGTTCAGAAGTCACAGCCTGAACACCCATGGACACCACTGAGATTGGGTGCTCCCCGTGTGTCAGTGGATTGCAACTTTGGCATTTCACATCCTCGAGAAGCTTGTGTTAAGTTTCTAAATTCTTGCACTCCCATTTTCTCACAAATCCCATTCAGAGTCTGACCTGAGAGCATGACTTCATTTGTGTTTTCAGTAAGAACTGTTTTGCCCAAACCTTTGGGTGCTTTTGAATTACTTTTTTTTTTTTCTTTTTCCTGAAGGGATAACCCACTAATTATACATGAAAATTGTACCTCAAAGATCCATCTTAATAATATAATTGTAGTAGCGAAGCAACTGGTGTGATTATGTGCATCGTTGAACTTTTCAGCCATTAACCAGCTTTTCTTGGTTAATGAAGTTAGTAAAACCTAGAATGTGCTTTACTGGAATACATCCAGTGCAATCTCATTATCACCTACAAGCCTCTATAATTGGGGCGATAATGTGCAAAACATTATATGGCTGATGAGTGCAATGGGATTAAAAGAGGGTTTTGCTCTCAGGGACACGTGACAGAGCTCGGGGGTTTTGGTGAGTGTTTGTGGAAGGGCTGCAGCCCCACTGGAGTTTGGGGGGTGGCGTTTGGAGCAGGGGGAGGTGCACTTGGAAGAAGCCCAGTGACAAAAACTGATGAGAGCTGTGGCCTCTCAGGAAAGGGAGGAAGAATTGGTGCTGTTGAGTCAGGAGAAGACTTCAGTGAGGCATGAGGATGGTCTTAAACGCCTTTAAAAGAGGGAGTAATCTGTGATCCTGGTGGATAGGACACGGAGGAGTGGGTTTACAGCACAGTGAGGGCATTGGATACTAAGGAATTGCAGGATGGGTAACTGAGGACTGTTGATCGCCGAGGCTGGGAGTGTCCCAACTTCAGGGACAGAAAGATGAGGCCACCAGCAGCAGTTCAAGGGAACAAGCTCTTTCATTCAAAAATCTGACTCCATTTATACACATCTGTACAAAGGTCAAGAGATTGGCTACATACATCACCACCTCTCCAACCTGGATGGTGGACATCACCATCATCAATTCTTCTCTCAGAGGAGAAATATGTAAACATTCTAAAAATACACATTGTTTAGATGAAGCTGCGTGAGAATTTGCAGCACGAAGACAGAAGGCAGAAAATTCAGGGCGACAGAGGACTGCTTGGAGTTGCTTGGACCAGTGTCAGAGGATCCTCTGCTGCTGGTGGGCACCCAGGGGAGGAGGGTGAGGAGGTGGATTCTGTGCTGGCCCCCTGGCTTCGGGCACTGAGGAGGGAGCACCAGTGTCACTGCTGGTGGTATTTTATGGCTCAGGGCTCATGCAGGTGAGAGGCTCCTGGCAGGGAGATGAGAGGTCTGCTTGGTGCTTGCACAAACACAGAGCAGATCTGCCAGCAGGATCTGTGAGCAGAATTATGCTCTCAGCTGTTACACACTTGGAATTACTGTCAGGGCTGCTGGTGGAAGGAAGAGAAGACTAAGAATGTGAGAAAAAGGGAAGCATTACTGCTTGCTCCCTTGGATAGTACAGGTCACAAGGCTGGTTCTGTTTGTACTTGCTTGAATTTCAACATGTCTTTTCAGGAAAAAAGCATTCAAATGTTATTTAAAAACCCCGTAATGAAGACTCATCCTGTCTGCTTCAGCTCTGGCTTTGGTAATAAATTCATTATTTACACTGGTAAACATGTGCCTCATGTTTCCAGCCAGGACTTGCCTGTTTTCAGTGTCAAGGTTTTTCCTGTGCTAATTGAGGACCCTGATCTCAACATTTAATTCTCCTTGTGAACACTGATAGTCTTTAACCAAATCATCCCTTAAACTCCTCTATTCACAAGCTAAATAGACCAAGCTCCTGCAGCTGTAAATGCTGTTTTTCCATCCTTCATATTCCTTTCTGAACTCTCTGCAACTTGTCAGCTTCCTTTATGAATTGTGGGCTCTAAATTTAACATGGCCCTCCAGTGGGAATTGCACCAGTAACACCAGGAGCACAGGAAGATTTGCATTCTTTACTACAGTACAACCCTCAGACACTGTGTACAACAGAAGAGGAGCATAAAAATAGGTTCAGACCAAGGTTCCTCTAGCTCAGCATTTTGTTTCTGACACTAGGCTGTAGTGGGTGGATTCTGAAGGGTGGTATTTCCCTGCACAGCCTCCCTTTATCTTTTAAAAATAAAGATACGATCTGAAATTCCATGCAAAGCCTTTGGAATCCGTATGTCTTTGGTGTCCAAATGGCCTGTTAGGCCTGTAGCTTCCCAGCATTTGTATCATGGGCTGCCCTAGGAGTTAAACTGCAGACCAGAAGATTTGTGTCTTTGCTAAGAGTCTGGGAAAGGATATTTTTAAATCACAGCAGGGCCCTGGGAAGGCAGGGCAGACGGAAGGACAGAGTGTCCCTGCCCCATGGGGACGGTGCTCAGCAGCAGACAGGCTCATCCAGGGCTACCCTGATGGCTGTGCCAGGGCTGGCACCCCAAAAAGGAGAAGGAGCAAACACTGGGCTCTGCCAGGCACTGCCAAAGCTCTGAGACCCAGCAGATCCAGGGAAGGAGCAATGCAATGTCCTTGTCTATAAGCTCAGCTGAGGAAACACCACGATCCCAAACCTGTTTGGGCATCTCCACCCCCCTGAACAAAGCCCTGTCTCCTCCACGTTCCCCAAGGAGCAAGGGAATTCCATCCTACCCCACTGAGGTGCCTGGGACTCCCTTGCCTCTCCCCAGCCAACTCCTTGGCAGTGACAAATCCTCTCCCTCAGCTATTGCTCGGCCGTGCCGTGTCATCTGCAGCTTTGTTAGAGGATGATTTCATGTTCTCTTCCAGGAAGGATGTTACATAGCTCAGAATAGATCACCATGGAGCTTCTTGGAAACTCCCGGGTGACGATTCCTTGTTTCCAGTCACATTTGGAGCTTTCCAGCTTTCCAGGTTGTGCCCCGTGCACCAGGCCAGGCCTGTGCTGCTGTGGTTCCTCAGTGGGTGCAGTGTGTGAGGCTGGATGCAGCACTTTGTGACACTGTCGGGACATGTGTGACACTGTCACGACATGTGTGACACTGTCAGGACACACTTCACCACCCTAGAGTGGACAGGCACCAAGCCAGCTCACACAATGTGCTTGCTGTGGACACTGAGTCACAGAAAGCTTTGGGTTGGAAAGGACCTTAAAGCTCATCCATTCCTCCCAGCCATGGGCAGGGACACCTCCCACTATCCCAGGTTGCTCCAAGCCCTGTCCAGCCTGGCCTTGGACACTTCAAGCTTAGGCACTGTTGTGAAAAAGTGGGTATTTTAGTCCATTCCAGTAGCAAACTAACTAAAGTAAGGCATAATTCAGTATCATGGAATTTTGTTTATGGAACTTTCATGGAAAAAAAAAACAAGGTTTCCAAAGGCAGAGCCAGCTTTAGAGGGTGAAATGGATATGTTTGCATTTCAAACCATTGCTGACATGCAGCTTGCCAAGGACAGACTTGCTAGTGGTGGACAAGAGTGGTGATGAGGAGATTTGACTGCTGGGGAAGGAGATCAGAAAAGGCATTGCTTTAAAGATCTGAAAGTAAGAGGAGAGGTGGGGACATCGAGAATGTAGAGATGAGACACAAAGAAAAACTGATTTTGAAATATTTAAATCCCATTTTCTAAATAGGCAGAACAATTGATGGTGCAGGCCACTTAGAAGATATAAAGGTACATGCACAAATGTAAATGGAGATTTCCTGTATGTCCCCAGATCCTGATCCTTTAAAAAGACAACCTCATTATATCCTGATTCCACTGAAATTAATGGGAAGACTCCTGCTAGTTTTATCCTTATTTATTCGTTTTTAATAATGATTTTATTGAGGTAATTGAGACACAAAGAGCCATAGTGCCAACATACTCCACTTCTGTTACTCAGGCAAAAAAAAGCAGCTGACAAAAACAAAAATACCTATTCATAAGTATGCTCAGTTGTGAGAAGATTCCTCTGACATTCAAGTTTCTGGAGGGTTCATCTTTGGTTTTCTTAGCAGTTTGTTCTGGTACCAAATTATTACAGCTTTCTGGATGAATATGAGTGCTCTTCCCTTTTAAAGTAAATACAATACAAATAAACATCATCGAGTCCTAAACTAATGGACAACTTTTCTCTAAGTTTAACACCCAGATGTTATAAAAATTGAAAGTGCATGCTACCGCAAAGCAACCCATTTTGGAACTGATTTTTAAGGTTAAAAAATAGCAACGATAATAAAAAATGAACAGTGCTATGATTTGGTTGGATTTTTTTCTCTAAATAATGATGCTCCCGAGAGCCTGGATATGTATCAGCTTGTGTACTGGAAGCAAAATGTACCCTTTGAAAAGTGTACTTGTAAGCTTTTACTGAAATGGAAGTGGTTCAAATACGTGGAATTCATCAGTATTTGAACAACGGCTTTAAGACCTTACGGTTAGTTCAAAATTCTTCTTAGTGCTGCTTCAGCAACTGTAGCCATCAGAGCTGTAAAGCTCAAGTGTCTTGGCCTTGTTGTAATAAAACATCTAAACCCTCTCGTTTTACCGTTTCTGATTTCTTTTTTCCCAGAAATCGTGAGGATTTTTAAAAACGTCGCTGTTTTATTTTGACACGTGCCAGGTTTCACCCGTCTCTAGATATGTTTTGCTGCTGCTCACGAAAACCTCACAACATAAATCCATCCCTGCAGAATCCAGATGGTTTCATTTAAACAGTTATTTTATTTTGGTCGTGGTGGTGGCTGTGGTGTGGAGAAATGCAAAGACAATGCCTGCAAAAGAGGGACCAGGAACGGAAAAAGGGCTTCATTCATGTGCAGATGAAGGGAGAGGTGAAATCCTTCCCAGAACAAGGTTATTTCTTATTAATGGAGCTTTAAAAATTGCCAGAATTCCTTTTTTTTTAAGGCAGCAGACAGAGCTGCTGTATTGTTTTTCAGTGATGTCTCAAAACATCACAACACCAAAATTCAAAGATGTTCGACATGCTTTGAAAGAGAGTGGTGTATGGGGGTCAAAGTTACTATGAAATGAGACAAACAGAAATAAAGATAATTGTTCTTCAATTCTGGGAATCACACCAATGCAGTCATGGTGTCTTTGACTTACCATGAATCAGTTTTGCCAGAGACACCGTGCTAGTATTTTAATGTGTAAATCCAGAACTGTATAATCCATGCTGGACTGTCTGGGTGGTGGTGCTGGTTTTCACCGTGTTTCTTCCTGCCTCACTCCGTCCCCCTTCTCTCCCCATTGCCTTTCAGATTTGCATCAGGCAAAGCACAACCACACTTTCAGCATCTCAAGATGTTGTTAAACAGGACAGAGATGTTTAAATCCAAATGTTTAGATCTACTCCTGGAAACATTATATGGTGTGGCAAACAACACTCAAATCTTTGGGATTTTATTAAATGCTGCCTGAAATGCTGTCTGAGGGCAGGCTTTATACCTCTTGCTTGCTGGATGCAGGCAGCTGCGTGTACTTGAAGGAGGTTTTTTTGTAAAATATTCTTCATAATGAGAAAAAAGATCGTGGGTTGGATTTTGAGACGTTTCAATACAGCGTTTTTTCGTATCATTGATTTTTATGTCTTTGCAAAACAGCTGAAATATTTTCTCATGGAGGCTTCTGTTGTTTTCCTCCAGTGTTTGCTAGCATGTGAGGAAGAGATCAGACACATTTTTTATCTCATTGTAAAGAGGAGACTTCCATGGAAACCACGCTGGATACTCCAGGGAAGCCCATCACGTAGTTTAAGGTCAGAAACCAACCTGAATTTAGGGCAAAAGGGAGCTGGGGAGCAGGGCTGGGAGGCCTGGCTGCTCACCCAGCCACTCCTGTCTGGGGCAGGTGCTCTTCTCCCCTGCCCAGTGATGACCATCCCATAACAACCTGTTGTCATTCAAGCCATTTTTCTGCTCCCATAACTTGGTTGTTAAGTTCCTGTAGACACGGAGAGCAAACACAGAGCCTGCCCACATTGGCAGGGAGTCGAGTGTGGTTTGGAGCATGCTGGCAGCACTGGCTGTGATTGTGGCAGTGACCAAACTCTGCCCTCCTCCCCTCCCACGGCTCTTAGCAATGGAAAGCCCTGGTTTTTTATGGAATCATAGTATTTTAGTTCTGTGGCTGCAAAAAAAAAAGAAAAAAAAAGAAAAAAGAGAAAAAAAGCTGGGCTAATCTCAGGACAGTGGGAGTCCTGAAATGATTTAGGAAAAAAAAAAGAAAAAACCCATAAAACCCATGAGTGAAATATAAAAATCTGGGTTGGCTTTTACTTGGTCTGTTGAAAACCAGGAGATAATGTGTAGAAAGAGGGAGGAGAGAGAAGGAGCAATAAGCCAGAAGAAAACCCACCAGTATGAAGCAATTTAAAGCAGACAGGACAATATTTCTGAACCAGAATGATGGGAGAAGAGCAAAAACTTTTCCACGAAAGTTACACTTGGTACTCTGTGACATCAGTTGTAGAACTGTGTGAACTGGACAGAGCTGACTTCAAATTGTAATTTACACTGTAAATTTACATTTACATTACTTTACATTGGTTTCACTGAAGCAGCACAGTCTGCACACCGGCTGGGGGCTGCAGCTCCTCAGGGCAGCTCCAGTCTTACTATTTTCTAGTTAGTCACTCACTTTCTCTTGTCTGTTTGTGACTTTCTCCTGCAAAAGCAGATAGAAAATGTAATTTCGCTGTTTCTTTCAGAAGCGAATTAGAGAAAGGTGATGCAGACTGTTGGGAGTGTCCAGGAGAGTGAGCGGTGCCTGGCACTCCTCATTCCTGGACTGAGGGGGTTTGGCACTGCCTCCACCTGCCAGGGGCTGAGGAAATCCCTGTTGCTGCAGGGACTGCCTTCAGCCTTCAGGCAATGCAGCACCTTTAGGTCTAGCTGCCATATCTGGTGGCATAAGAATGCAAACACTGAACTAAAAATGGGAAAAAAGCCACTTTTCCTGCCATGTTGATGCCTGAGTACCTCAGTCTCTTTGATTTATTTCCTCCTTGATGTTAAAGGTGGGAGAAGAGGTGGCTCAGGAGCAAGCTCTGCCATCCTGCAAGAGAAGCCCCAGCCCAGACAGCAGTGTGGTGCCTGAAGGTGGGAGTGAGGGAAAACCTGTCCCTTGGTTCCCTGGTGGGCACGAAATGCTCATATTGACACCCAGCCATGTAACAGCTGCTCTGCTTGCTGGCTTCTCCTTCCTGATGTTTTCCAAGCAGGCTGCTGTTGGGTATGATGGCAGGGAGGAGGGAAGCAGTGGAGCCACACCGGCTGCAGGTGTTGCTCAGAGATCCAAAAGACCGCTGTGATCCAGCTATTCCATGTGGGCTTTCAAAGCCAACACCGCAGGGCTTGCTCCAATTTTAGTCTTTACATTTCACAAGGATTGCTGTGGCATTCATCCTGCTAATGCCTGAACCTGCTGCATCCTCCTGTGAGAAAGGGCATTTTTATCTCGTTATTGTGGTGGGGTCCTCCTGAGGTGGAACATGGTTATAGAATTTGTTCATAATCACCTGCTAGGGCTGTGAAAGAGCCAAGAATAGGTTTGTTTCCCCATAGTGGGCCTTAATCACATACACACACACAAAAAAATTAAAAAAAAAAGAAAAAAAATTCCTTCCACTCCAGTGAAGCAGGTCACGTCAGGGAGCTGCTTCTGCGCCCGTGTGCATTAGTCCTGCAGTTCATAGACCTCCCTCATTAAAGAGTCACATGCTGCAGCCTGAATGCCAGGCCAATCCTCCAGCCGTGTGTTTTCAGGCTGGAAAGGCAAATGCTGCCAATGGAAAAGCTCAGCTTTCATTAGGCACCATCTGAAATCAGCTAATCTCCTTTGGGCACACATGGGGGATGCTGTAAACACCGGGGTTTGGGGCTGGGGTTTGCCGGGGGATACGGCCACAGCAGAGACTCTCCTGGCTCTGGGAAACTTAGCAAAGCCAAGAGAGAGCTGAAACTGCCGAGCACAGATACTGACAGCAAGTAAATAACAAGGAGTGCCCTTTGGAAACAGTCAATGCATAAAATGCACTTGACCTTTGGTGTCCACAGGGAGTTTTGTGGTCTCCAGGTAGGAGGAGTTCAGGTGCCACTACCAAAACTGGGGGGGCTATGATAAGTGATGGGCTGGTCTTGAAATATTTCTTCTCCCATTACTAAACACCTTTCAATGTGTGCTTTCCCTCTCTGGTGGCCTTTGCTGGCACATCTTTCCCGTGTGCCTCACTTTCTACTGACTGCCTTTTCAAGGCCAGCTCTGGGAACCTGCTTTCCCACTGCTTTGGGAATTGTGCCCACATTTGGGACTGTTTCTCAGGTCTTTCCTCTGGGTTTATCAGCAGCAGTGAGCACAGCAGGATGGTCTCCCTGCTCTGGAGCTGGCAGTGATGTCCCCTGTGCCTCTGGAGAGCAGCTGCAAGGAGCTGTGAGCTGTCCCCATCAGCCCAGGGGGGTGTTTGCAGCCCTGGGGCTCACCTGTGGATACAGGATACATTGTGGAGGGCCAGAATCATCTCAGGTCTCATCACATCCATCCTCCACATGGCAGCAATGGCTGTGATGGTGCCAGTCCTGATGTTTTCTAAACATTTCTAGTGATCATTCATTGCTTACCAGCACCTGTGAGCTCCTGTTGGTCACTTTCTGATTGTTTTTTAGCACAACATCAGGAGATGCAGCTGGAGGGTCCTGCCCAGAGTGTGTACATGGTGTTGTAGGACTGACATGTCACTGGGTCTGATTTCGTTTGGGGTGTAGAGGAAAATAACTCAAATGTGAAAGGAACTTGTGTTAAAATGAGCATTTTTCTAAATGGGTTTGCTCCTGTGATTCAGTGCTCCAGTGCAGACTTTCAGCCTCCCCAGAGCAGCTCTTCGTTCACTCATTTTTGCTCTATTAATAAACACACAGGAGCACTTAAATGGGATAATGTACCTCGTAGAAAGGGGGGAAAAAAAAGACAGGCAACACAACTTGTTGTCCTCATGGGAGGGAAAAAAAAACCTACACAGGGAAAAACAGTGCCATTCCAGGAGACTTTTGTTTACTGAAATGTATTTGATTTCTAGGCTTAGCTCTTGAGGCTGTGTGGGGCAAGGACAGTTTATACAATCCCTTGTTTATGGTACACAACATCATTTCCCCCAGATCTTTCCTTTCCTCTCTCTCTTCGTATGTGGTTGTGCTCCTTACCTGAGTCAAATTTAGTACTAATTTTGTGAGGTTTCGTTTGAGCTGAGTTTGAAACAGTATTTAACAGGGAAGCTGGCTCAGGATTGGGGTGTCACAACACTCACTGTGAACAGTGTGAGATAAAACAATGTTGGAGCACATTGTAGTTTGGAGTGAAAGAACAGACTGTGAGACATTACGAACAAGCTTATTTCTGAAAACTTTGTTCTTTTAGCTGAGGTTCCCTCTCCTTAAATGGCCCTAATGTAGATGTGTCTGGGGGTCAGCTCCCCTTTGCCCTTCTCCCCAGGTTTCTCCTTGCACATTGCAGTTTAGCTGGGATTTTCCTTCCACACTGGAAGAAATCTCACAGCAGCTCTGAAATTCCCTTACCCTGGGGAGCCCTGTCAGGAGGTTTTCACCTGGGCAGACAACAGGCCTCAAGGGACCAACCTCCTCTGAGCTCCTGGGCAGAGGTTGTATTTTACACTAATATTGAATTATGGTAATGATGGCACTTCCTAAAAGTTTTCCTGTTAAGCTGTGCTTTGTTTCCAGGGGAGGGTGTGTGTAGGACAGAAGGACAGCTCCCTCCAGGAGTGGCACTGAAGTCCCTGCTGCCTTGCCAGGCTGCTGCCAGAGGCTCTGGAGGGTGGAGAGCACCTGTGGTTTATCTTCTCCACCTTGGAGAGTCCAAACTGTGCTTCACCCTCATTGTTGGGGGCTCTCTTGTGCCAGTAAAGGGCACATCCCTCCTCTTCCTCCCCTGCAACAGCAGGGCAGCCTGCAGCTCCTCCACCTTGCCCTGTCCTGTCCTGCTACCTTCCCAGGTGGTGTGGAGGAGGCTTTGTCTGTCAGGGTAAGAGGGGAGAAGCAGCCTGGCTGCCTCCAGGCTCCCTTTGCAAGAGGAAAAGCAAAGGATCTTGAAATGAGTCCAGTGTATTAATAAGCCAGGCTGCCCCACATAGCACAAGTGAAAGTGGGACAGTCAGCACACTGCTAATTTTACACAGGCCCAAGGGGATTTTCTTTTCCAGGGAGTGTGTTATCATTATTTTGTGTCTTAAAGGGCCTAAAATTAGGGCTTGTAAGAAGCAAGCCACGGTTGGAGGCTTCATCCCAGGTAGCCCAGGCCTGGGGAGAGCTGGATCTCCTCATGCACGTGCCCCATTCCATGTACTCCTCAGCCTGGCAGAAAAAAAGGAGGTGGAAGCAGAGGTGCAGAGGGGTCTGGCTGCAAGTCCCCTCCTGCATCCCTCACCCCTGGCTGTGTCTGTCCCATCTGGCAGCAGGAGATGCCCACTCTGCTCCAGCCCCTGGGACACCCGTGCTGCAGCAGGGCCGGGCTGCTCCTCTGCTGCAGAGTGGGAGCTGTGGCCAGTGTTAAATGAGGGATGTGCTTTTTGTGCTTTTCAGCATGAAGGCTTCCAGTCAGTTAATTACAGAGAACATTTGCAGCTTCCCTTTAAATCCCAGCACTGCCTCTGTGCAGCCCCTTGCACGGGCAGACTTGGATGCCATCCAGGATGGGAGCAGGGGACACACTGGTGGATCCTCAGCTCTGCCAGGGCTCCTGCCTCACCTACCACACTGCTGGCCACCAGCCCTGGGGTGCCCAACACCCTGAGCACCTGGCCTTGGGCAGGTTTGGGGTTTGGCTCACGTTTCCCTCAGTTATACCCCCCTAACAGCTGGGCTGAAGGGCCCCATCCTGCAGGGGCTGAGCCAACCCCAAGCAATGCAGCTTTCAGTCAATGGGTTTGTTCACGTGCTTGAAGTTAAACACTTCGTTAAGTGCTTTTGCTTAATTAGGCCAGACCGTGCTGTTCCTTGTGGGACTGAGTGCAAAGTGAGGCACACAGGATTAGAACCAATATTTTCAAGCGTAAAGCTAAAAACGAAGCGCTTAGCCCCCAGTTCTGCAAATAATTAAGCACATGGGTAATTACTGATTTCATTCCATTCATCAGTTGTGTTGATTTCAGCCGGGCCATGAGATGCTGGTGGTTACTGGAGTGTGTGCAGGGTTGGGTCCCCAGGTTAGAAGGTCTCAGAGGCTGGGAAATAGATGCTTGTGGAGTGTCTGGCACACAGGGTCTGTGATGTCTGCACTCGTCCCTGGGTAGTGCCCTAAGAATAATAATACCACGTTTAAGTACTAATGATTTTTAAAGATGCTGAGCACTGGCTTCACCCACGGAAATGTGCCTTGGGCCTTCTGTGGCAAGCAAGACTCATCATTAATGGGACAAATGAAACAGCACTTGGTATCTGGACTAGGAAATCCGTAGCCTTGTGTCCACCTGGGCTATTATTTTGCCCAGGGAGGCTGTGGACTCCCCATCCCTGGAGGTATTGAAGGTCAGGCTCTCAGTAACCTGATTTAGCAGAAGATTCCCTACCTATGGCAGTGGGGTTGAAACTACGTGATCCTTAAGCTCCCTCCCAGCCCATACCTTTCTGTGATTCTCTGATTATTTTCCAAAATATGGATGTTAAACTAACTATTTTCATTACTGCAGCCCCTAACCCAAAAGGAAAAAAGTGAAATCCAGGCTGAAACAGAACTTGAAGTCAGCAAGAAGGACTTCAGCTGATACTCTTCTGTCTGCTTTTCCCCGGGCATGATTTGTTTTAATTCCTTTTAAAACCAGACACAGCTCTTACCTGTGAGGAAACACTGAAATTCTTGGTATCATTTTGCTCCCCTGCAGATGATTTGACAGCGATGTTTACAGAACTCACAATTTAGGGAAAAAAGCTGTGAAGGGAGGAAAGAATAGGAGTGAACCGAGCTGAGCTGACCCAGGAGAGGCTCCTGCCACTCCACATCAGCTGTTAATGATGCCTTTGATAAGGTGCCGTGCTGAGGGGACCCTTACGTGATTTCTTTTCTGTACCCAGACAGGTTTAAGCCGATTGTGTGTGCCCTTGTAGGGGGGGGGGGACAGTGCCATGTTCTCAGACAGAGCCACCACCAAGCACCTCGTGTCACAAGCCAGGCTCATTAGCATAGCTCGGCAATTAAAGCCCCCGCTCAGTCTGCTGTCCTGAGATAAAGAACTCCCAATTTATGGCCCGGTTGACTTTCGCTGGAGATGAATTGGCTGACAGCTTGGAGCGGTGACGTTTTGTCTCCTGAGTACAGCTGTTCACAAGGGTGATCTTTCAGAATGTGACTTTTCCAGAGCCCAGCCAAGGGTATTAGCACGAACTAATTACAGGGAGAAGCCAGGGGCGATGGTTTTCTAGGAGTGGGAACATCACAGGCCCCAAACAGCTGGGTAGTGCCAGTGCTTTTCTCTCCTGGAAAACAACGGCCCTGCTGGAGGAGAGCTCCCCATCTGGCAAGCTCTTCTAATTCATATTATAAATGCAAATGATATTTATCTTATTTATTTTTTACTAGACTTTAATGAAGTTTAGAGAGGACCGGGCACATGTGGCAAGGCAAGGGGCTCCTCTTCAGAGCGAGCCTGTTGTAATGTTTGATCAGTGACACCGTGTTACAG
This sequence comes from Cyanoderma ruficeps, assembly GCA_008694505.1. Taxonomy (NCBI): domain Eukaryota; kingdom Metazoa; phylum Chordata; class Aves; order Passeriformes; family Timaliidae; genus Cyanoderma; species Cyanoderma ruficeps. The sequence continues at coordinate 24,849,149 of VZDJ01000116.1, read as the reverse complement.
TAGATGTCTCCGGGTTAGTTTGCTCTCAGTTTTGTGAACATCAGCTTTAGGAAAGAAGATTTCTTCTGCTTATGTCTCAGTGCACTGACCTTTTGCTGTTTGATTTTGGTTCTCATGGGTTGAGCTTATGTAAAACAACAGCATAGCAGGAGGCCACCACATACAGAGCAGGTCAGACACAGACAGACATGGGGACAGACAGTGCAGGGATGTGATAAATGCAGGACAGGGGGCAGGAAGGTGTCTCTGACTTCTGTCACTGGAGAATGAACTCTTTGTGCAGTGAATGTCCATGTAAACCTCCTTTTTTTCTTATTAAAAAACCTTTTCAGTGAGTACATGGATCCCCATAGAGCTAATTTAAGTCCATTAACAACAGACTCACTTTTCTTAATTACCCTTTGTAGAATTGTCTTAGGATTCCCTGGGGTTCTTGGTCTGCAGGTTGAAAAGTGTCTGTACATTGAAGGACGAGGTGTGTGATGGTGGTGGCTGGGAATACAGAGCGCACAATCTCCGAATTAAGGATGACCTACTGGCGTTTGTTTTGTCATGATCTCTCATTTACCCCAGCTTGTAATTGTAGGGAACACTGTTCTGAGTGAGAGCCAGCGATGCACCACAGCCCTGGTGGCCACAAATTCTGTGTTTGCTGCAGAAAATGTTGGTTTTGAGTCTGAGCCAAGCAAGGAGCCAGCCCAGGCGCTGAGTGGTGAAGGATGAGAACATAAGACTCTGATCTCTGTTTGTGGCCACATAAGTGGCAGCAGGAAGCCTGGAGTGTCCGGGGCTGTAACATCAGCTTGTGTTGACTCTTTAGGAGCCAACAAAAGTGCTGGTTAATCTGCATGTGGCTGCTTTGAAATGTCACTGCTGTTTTGGCAGCGAGGATTTCTTTGGATGTATGGTGGTGGGGAGGGAATAAGCTGTGTACACTGATGGTTAACTGCATGGTGTATTTCTTCCCAAGCATGTGGGATGTTTTGGCTCTTTTCACAGCTTGTGTCTCCCTGCCAGGGATGCTGTTAAGTGTCTGAGGAGCCCCGAGCTCCATATCCATGCACATGTTCGGGTGTATCCATACAGAGCAGAGACGTGGCCGGTGTGAGCTCCAAGGACCAGAACTGCCAGGTCCACTGCACCATCTCCCTCTGCTGCTGTGTGGAAACAGACCTAGGATCCTGTGATTCCAGGACTGCTGCTTCCTGCTGCAGAGCAGGTATTGCCTGGCAGAAGCGTTTCAGGAATTAACAAAAAGCAGAATTGAGACTAGCAGAGCGAGCAGTCTCAGCAAACTGTCGAATGCACGTTTTTCTTCATCGTTTTCTCACTAGACCATGATGATGGCTGATGGAGCATTATGGATGGGGAGAAGGAAGGAAGTGTTAGCAAAGCTTTAAAACTAGCCACTGCTTTGGCTAATGAGGCAAAAAAAGGAAATTCTGGCTGTAGCAGCAACAAAGTCCAACAAGAGAGAATTTGGTTTAAGTTGGAGTGAGGGAATGGAGAGTGCATGAAGACCCTTATGGGGTCAAACAAAAAGCTTTTTACTTTACAGCTCCTCCTTGTCTCCTTATCTGGAAAATGAACATTCACATGGGCATAAAACTCACATAAAACTCACACTCACTCATTGCACACGGGGCTTGCACATTCAGCTGTGGTGATGGTGGCTGCTGTAATATGTTGTGGTTTTGATCCAAGGACCTTGGAAGGTCTTTGGAAGATGAAGAAGACTGGGAGCTGTGCTCTTACTGCACAACTGGAAAGAGCTGGAGACAGGTGAGTGATCCCTGGCACCAGACAGAAATACACAACTTTTCACTCAAACCAGTTTGGTGAAAGGATGTCTTGACATTTTTAGTGTAACTGTGAAACCGTGGAATGGTAAATGAAGGCTACGGTGTGCTGTCCCTGTGACAGTAGTTTCTCAATTGCATTTTGGACAGACATGGTCACATTTTCTTATGAGTGTCCCAGACTTCACTGTTGGAGAGGATTGCATTTAGTGCTCTGCTGCAGACTGCAGCATGGCAGGGATCCTATGGTGTGACCTTCAAAACAGCCCAGGCCGGTGCACTCAGCAGCTGCAGAAGTGCCTGGAGATGTGGACAACTTGAAAATCCTCCAAGTTCTTCTCCAGTATCATGGAAATCACACGGGTTCCCAGGGTGTTGGCTCTCAGGCTGGTTAAAAGCAGAGTGCTGGAGATGAACCTGTGCTTGGTGGGCAGTGAGGTTGCAGTGCCTGGTCGGGAGGTGGTCACAGGAGCAGTAAAATGGAATATGCTGTGCTCTGTCATGGTCTCTGTTACCAGAAAACAGAGAGACACACTCCTGTGTGACTGTCACCACATGCTGATGACCCGAGCATTTAATGCTGGCCATAGGCAGGCAGGAGGAAAATGAGCACTCACATCACCATTGATCATATCAGGTGAAACACAAGAGTGAATAAAGGACTTGGATCTTCCACTGCCAGGTCTCCATTCAGGGAGAGAGCTTTGCCGCCAGCCTGGAATTCTTCCAGGCAGCCAAATCCGCCTGCTAAATAGCACAGAGGGGTTTGCACAGACTTGAGGATGGACAAAATGGACAGAATCCTGCAGTTGTCTGCGTACAGGTGACCCAAGGCTCCTCATGGCAGCTCCGTGCTCCCTGACTTTGGAATTCCACACCAGAATGTGGCTGCAGAGGTAAACACCAGCTGGGTGTCATGTGAAAGGGAGGGAGATTAGTGGAACTTGACAGCTCCTGGATACAACCAGCAGTCTTGAATTTCATATTCCTTTAGAATGGGGAGATCAAAGAGCTGTGATTTGGAAGCAGCAGGGCAGCCTGTCACGGTGCATTAGGAGGGAACAACAACCCCCGAGTCCAGGTAAAAACGGCCTTTGTGTGGTGTGCTGTGTGGCTTTAGGATGGGGAATCCCAAAATGTCCGTGGATTAGGCAGACAATACACAAATCCTTTGTGAGTTTGGCTAAGTGCTCTGCTGCCTGGTGGAATTTGCCAGCCTGGGCTGCATTCTCCAAAACAGAGAATGAGGAGAGAGGCCCTCGTGGGGGCCAGATGGGGGGGGCTGAGCTGGAGTTAGCACCTCTGTCTCAGGGGCAGGCGCTCAGTTTGGGATCACCTCTGCCTGAACTGACAGCTGTGAGCTGTCTGCTGGAGCTGGGCAGGACACGCCTGGCCTGACACCACTGCTGGGAAGAGGAGGAAAAGGCACAGAGCCACCAGTGAGTCTCCAGGAGCACAGCAGCTGTGTCAGTGCTGTCCTCCACCTCGGTTCACCTTGCCCTGTTTATGGAATGGGCTTCAGGGAAAGAAGGATACACAACTTTTGTACACATCTCTGCCAGGATTCCTAAACACTCCTTTCTCATGTATTTGTGCAAGGTCTTTTCAACCCATATACACTCTTGATGCTCACATCCATAGGATTATAAGTGTGGTTGAAATCTTTCAGAGGGACCAGCCTTGAATGTCAGACTTTCTGAAGGATTTCTGCGCTTAAGTTACCTCGGACAGGATGCTGAAAAATGCTTAGTATAAAGCCTGAGCTCTTCTGTTATTAGAGCTGCAGGTGCTGATATGGCCATTTAACAGGAGTAAAAATAACCAAAAGATGCCCTTTTATTAAGCCATCACTGTGTCTTAGGTAAAGTGTTCTCACTCTATGAATAGATTTCACTTTGCCCTAGGAACAGCCTGGTATTTTATTAACGTTGTCTCTTCACTAGAACCTACCAGCTATTCTGTGGTGCTAAAATGGGAAAAGCTCTTAACTTTTATAGCCTATGTCAGTTCTTTGCTTCCAAGTGCCTGTAAGACCATTGCATTTGGTTTAAGGTCCAGTTATGACTTTTATTTTTAATGGACACTTTTTGGTTTTGTTTTGACTTTTTCCCTCCTATTGATTTGCAATGCTACAGAAAATAACAGCTGAATTACATTTGGCTTCTCCTGCTTCCTTTCTCTTTGAGATGAGGTTACAACGACCTCATCTACCTAAATCAATAATGTGCACCCAAATCTAATAAAGATTTAGCAGGGCCTGTAAAATAGCATGTAGCCCAGATGGAAAGGGAGGCCCTAATGTCCAAGCCACTCATTAGCTATTTATCAACCATTAATGAGGAGAATAGGAGTGGTGTGTGGGGAGAAGGACACAAAAGCAAGGCGGCAGAGAACCTTCCTGAATGTGAGGAGGAGACAAAGACTGTACAACACATGTGCAGGCTGCAGCCTGACACTGACTGGGGACAGGGAAGTACCTAAAAAGTGAAATTTCAGTGGGGATTTACTTGCAGAATCACGGATTTTTATAAAAAACCCCCCTGAAGTTACTGCTCAAGAGAATATAACTAAGAGTTGAAATACATCTGGCTTCCCATCAGCTGACCCAGCATCCCTTTGCAGATGTGAAAGCACAAAAAGCTGAATTTTCTGGAACTGAATGTTGTAAACTTTTTGATTTTTTTTTTCAGTAAAGGAGAAATCATCTATGTGATAGTGGGCCCATCCCTTAATCAGTGGTAGTGTTAGGAAAAATCCACAATTTCCCTGGTTTTTTGCTTTAATTCCAAGACTTTTCTTTCAGCTGAAGGAAATGAACATGTTTTGAAATGAAATGAATTCATGAAATGAATTCATGCAATGAATGGCCACCAAAGATTTTTTTCACCAAATTGTCTGAATGCAGAATAAGGCAGGCAGTGAGTGCAAGTAGAGAAATATAATTTTTCATCACTGTTTTTTTGTTTCAGTGGTTAAACATTTTTATACGGGTTTGAAGTTTTCATGCTTTTCTTGGGGGAGAGGTGTTGATATTTGTTGGAGATGGGAAATGTTTTTTTCAAGAGCTGGAGCAGTAACATGAAAAGGAATTTGGCATCTCTGGAGTTTGTGGTATGCACAAATACAATCATGTTCCATGAAACAATATTTCAGATTCCAGCAATGCAGAACATAGTAGCAATTTCAAAAAAAACAGGAAATGGAAGTGATTAGTCAGGCAGAAGGAAGAATCCCAAACATGACTAGGATACCAAATGCTTTACAAAGCAGTAGCCAAACCCTTCTTTTAATCTTCTTTGAATATTCCTTCAATCTTGATTTGCAGGTGGAAAGCCAAAATCAGTTACAGTAAATTTGATATTTTTTTTTGATGAAGGCTGACTTCAAATTTATCTGTTAAACATCTGCAATGAATCTTTTCCTTCTTCTGTAGGAGCAACTGTTCCTTGCAGCACAGACCTCACTTGGCCATGGTGCAGAGCCAGGTGCTCTTGCACAAGGCAAGTGTGGGAGGTCAAGTCCCTCTCCCTTTCCAGCATCTCCCACGGCTCCAGCCCTGTGTGCAGGATCTCAGCAGTGCTCCTTGCAGCCCTGGCCCTTGCTAGGAATGAAGGCAGCTGTGCAGCATTTTCCAGGATGGGCTGAGGAATCCACTGCATCCTTTGCCAGCTTGCTCTTGCTCTTAAAAATCTGCTCTGTATTTTCTATTTGAAGTTGTCTGGCTTTAGCTTCCAGCCATGGGTCCTTGTTAAGCCTTTCCCTGCTAGATTAAAGAGCCCTTTATGGCTGGTATTTTCTCCCCACGGAGGTACTTAATACCCTGTAATCAAGTCACCCTTGGTCTTCTCTTTGATAAGCTCAATAAATCCTGCCCATCAAATTTCTCACTGGAAGCAGTTCCTCCTCCCCAGCCTTTAAATTGTTTTGGTGGCAGTTTTCTTCATCCTGTAAGTTTTGCGGTTTCTTATAAGACAGTGGAGATCCAAGGGTTGTCTGTGGCCTCTCTGCCTGAATCCACCATGATTAATGCAGAAACACAACTGCAGCCCCCAGCAGTGCCAGGGGAACACAAATGCTGAGCTGCAGCTGCAGAGATGCTTCCAGAGGCACTTTGTTCCCATGCAAACTTGCAGGGCTGTTGGCATCACCTGCGTTCCTCGTCCTTTGCTCTATAACTGGAATAAATAACTTTTTATGAATAAGCCCAGTTTACCAGATGAGCCATTAAACTGTATGATTCCCTCCTGGGAAAGCCATGGATCGCCCACGGCTGTGAGGACCATGCTTGCAGAGCTGTGGAAATAACATCTTCTGAGGAGAGACTTAGGAAAGGAGAGTTCTCCACGGCCATGGCTGGCTCTGGTTTGGCAGAGAAAGGCTTTGCACATGGAGGGGATGGCTTGGCAGGCTTCTCATGGCACGTCAACCTCTCCTCTGTTGGTTAAACCCTCCTGAGGTTTTACAGCCAGAGGTTCTCCAGGAGATGCTGGATGAGGGAGAACCCCACAGGGTGTTCTGCAAGTCCTGTTGTTTTATCATGGTGAAACACGTCCTGTTTTTTTGACTCAGTGCAACTACTGGTTCTGCTGGTGGCTGCTGTGCACCTCTAAGGGTTTGCATGGCTCACAAACAGGTTTTGGGAAGAGTGTATCCATTTACTTCTGCAAATATGCTCATGAATGCATGGTAAGTTTTCTTTGTCTCTCTTTCTCCATCATGACAGCAAAGGCTTGGGTTTGTTGGTTTGTTTCACCACCTGAAGCAGTAAATCAACAGGCTATAATTAAAGATGTTAAGAAGCTCCTTCATTTTCCAGTCCAAAGTTTAACTTACTGGAGCATCTCTAACTATCTGGCAGCTGAATCTGTTCTGTATTTCTCTTCTCCTTTATGGAGCAAGGCAGAACCCCAGAGACAGCACAGGCAGAGACTCTCAGTGCTGCTGAGTGTGTCTATCAGCCAGACACACCTGTGGCTGCTCACCTTCCCTCTTTCAGAGCAGGGCCTTTTTTTCACAGCACTGCTCCAATCCTGTATTTTTCCATTCGTTGGTTGCTACCGTTGTTCTCCTTTTGTTTCCAAAAAGAAAAAAAAGAAAAAAAAAAACAGATGGCTTTAGTGCTGTTTACCCCAGGAAACATTTTGAGCATTCAGTAATAAAACTGGGAGGAAATCCTTCACTTCCTTTATGCCTCCTAGCAAGTAACCACATCAATATGAAGTGAGGATGTTTTTGGGTACTAACCCAATGTCACCGATCAAAACACAGCCGTAAATACTTTCAAGATGCAGCCTTGAATCAGGATGGTGGATGAGGGGAAGCCACTTCTGTTTTGGAAAGGAATTCTTTCCTTCTGCAACCACTTTCTAAATGGCACTGACATTTAGCAATTAACATACAAAAGCTTTTGTATCCGCAGGATCATTTTTCATGTCAATAAACACATTCCTTCGCTTTTCGGTGCAATGTTTAATAATTCTCATTTCCTATAGGGGAAGAGAGCCCATGTACTTTATTTGTATTACACAAATTACATGGAAGAAACAAAGCCATATCTGATCATAATTATTAAATTAAGAACATTTGCATAAATCCTTTTTTCTCCTCCTCTAATCTAGTTTGCTGTTGGTAAACAGTGTGTTATCTAGGTTTAGCAAAGCATTTGGTTTCCAGCCAGACTTTTGCATTCCTCTTGTCCTTTTTGAAGTTCTCTTGGCAGGCAGGATCTGCTTCTCCTAAGCTATCTGTCATCACACAAAGTGGATTCCAGCCTCAGACAACAAACAAGTTGCTATTCTGGATTCATGGGCTGAACTGTCATTAAGCCACTGCCTCTCTGCTCTGGGGTTTTAGGATTTGTCTCGGTTCCAGCCCAAAGCTCTGCTTTGGAAGTGACTCTGGGGGCTTTCCATGAATGGTAGCACGTCAAGTGGAAAGCTCCGTGGTGCTCCCTGTCTGCTGGGTCCCTGGGCTGGGGACAGCTTGGTGTGTGGGACTGATAAAATGGGAAAAAAAACTGTCTGGTCTCCATGGGAGCCCCTCAGATTTCCAAGTCAGAGTGACATGATGGCAGTTAGGATTGAAGAGAGAAGAATAAACAGAGAATAAATTCATTTTCCCCCCCAGCCTCTGACTGGGAGTGGGGGTGTGTGTTGACAGCAATGATGTAACACTTCCTACAGAACAGGAGGGATTAGAAACACCTGAAATACCCATGAAATGTTTGTGCCTGGCAAAGTGGAACCCTGGACTTGCTCCTGTGCTGGCGGGCTTGTGCTCTGTCTTGATGACCACGAGCAGCCTGTGGTGGCACAGTGCAAGCCAAGCAGTGAATGTTGGTGTCTGCTGAACTGCTCAGCTGGAACCTGCGGAGGTGCAGAGGGTGTGGATGGGAGCCTCCAGTTACCTTCATTTCCTGCCAGGTGGTTTTCTTGGGATGCTGGAGGGGTTGTGGATTTGGGTGGATGAATATAAAGGCTGGGGCCATGTCAGGCTGCTGTTAGAAGTTTCTGGGTGGTTGCTTGTAAGAGCTTTGGTGGGTTGTGGGAGAGGCTATGGACTCCTTTCCCATTCCCAGTGCCCCCTACTTTGGGACAACCTGATTTCTTTCCCCTGCAACAACCTTCTCCTCCTCTCACTTCTTGGGGAAGTCCTTCCCCTCCCCAGCTCTGCTGTTGGTTATTGATTTTCAGTAGCATTTCTTTCTTTACAAGGGAGAGAATTCAACAGCAATTCCAATCCTGAGTAACAGTGGTTTTCATAAGGAATGAAAAGGACACTTGGTGTTTTTGAAGGTAACATTTTGACCATCTCATAAATAGCAGCACATTTCTCTACTGCTCCAGAAAACTTTGTCAGATCCAAGCCTGGAAGTGTTTTCCTTTAAAAGCTTGCTATTCAGAAGCTGCCATACTTTTCCTAACTGGAGATGCAGCAGGCTCTGGAAAAGATGGAAAAGATGGTGGCAGCCATGGAGCAGTTCTCCTGCTGAGATGTGCACATCCCAGGTGAGATGTGCTCTCAGTGCTCTGCCCTGGAGCTGGCTCCCAGGTTTGTGTGTCCACAGAGGCAGCTGCTGGCCCAGCCTGCCCAGCTGTGCCTGGTGTTGGGGTGCTGGGCTGGGCTCGTGGTCCCAGGCTCAGCCAGGGCTGGGCTCTGTCACTCGTCCCTTCCCTGCCCCACGATGTGGAGCTTTGCCTTGGTGCAAGGGGGAGAAGAAGGAGTTTAGACATGAGAGAAACTGGGCAGATCATGGAGCTGAATCTCTCTGGAACACCTTCAGCTTTGCAGGGACCACTGTAGATGTCAGGTTGTGTTGCCATGGTATCTAAATCTGGGGTTGGGTCAGCTGGGCACCACCAGCAAAAGCAGCTGGTGGACAGCCCACTTCCCCAGGGTGCAGCTTGCTCAGAGATCAGCCTTGGGGGCTGCCACAGCACATCCTGACTGCCTGGTGACTGTGACACATGGAGGAGATGGCGCCTGAGGTACCTGACAAATCCCGCAAAGGAAGGATTTAGGGAGTGTGACTGAAAGGAGGGGTCCCACATTTGTGGTGTCTGGTCCAACTACCTTTACAGACAGCAGGCTCACACTGGTTTAAATGGAATCCGGATTGACCCTCAGCAAATGAGATCATTTGCAAAATTGAAGCCTTTGTTTACTTGCTGGATTGGAGCCTGACTGTTGGTGGGGTCCCAGGGATGGAGAGCCAGGCACTTAACTTGAAAATGACTTTACCGCAATAATGTCATTAGGTTTTATTGACCAAGCATTTCCACAAGTGGTGAAAGGGGATTATTGGGAGATTGGGATGAATGTGCATTATGTCACTTTTGAATCATATCCTGTTTGCAGGGAAGATGTGAGCCCTGATGGAGTGAGCCACCAGGCAGAGGGGGCCTGTGTATAGGAGCTGTGCTACTGTGTGCATAGGAGCTGGGGGCTGCCTGGATGAAAGGTTCTGGTGGAAAACTACAAAGCCATGCCAGAGGAAATGATTCCAACGTATCTAAATCAAGATGTATGGACTTCTATTTTTGCATGTGCTACATATCCCTGAGCTCTTTTTGGTCAACTGACAGCCATTAGACAAAGCTGCATTGCTTTGGAATTTACTCATTGCAGGGCTGTGACTTAACTGCTAACAGACTAATATTTTTCCTCATATGTAAGTTATAATTTTTTGGATGTGCATCCAGCTCCTGCCATGGATTAAAGTTGCAGAGAGGTGTGCCACTGCTCTCCAGGCACTGGCAGCCTTCAAACAGCTGTTGAGCACAGCCAGATGAGAAGTGTTAGCACAGTTGCCTGCAAAGGCCTTTTCCCTTGCACCCACACTCAGCTAGGAAATGGAACACAAAGATCACCGTGACATCAATAAAACATTCTGTCAGCAAGTCATGTAAGTTACCTGGAAGCTGAATTCCATTTACAGGAATGGCAGCAGAGTACACTGTCTGCATTTCTTTCCCCCAAGAATCAGTTTCTCTGATTGACTGCATTTGTGTTTCATCGTGTGTTTCCATCACGAGTCTGTGATTCTGTGTTAGGGAATCTTGTTTCCATTTGTGGTATTTTTATAAAGCTTATGAAAGCAAGTGATACTAAACCAAGAGGTTTAGGAGCATGGCTTTCAAGCAGAAACAATAAGACTGGAAAAGATTTCCTGTGTTTGTTAATATTCAGCTAGGCTTTGGTCTTTAGATCCTAATACTCTGCATTGGAGGTTATTCTAAAACTTATTGTTCATAAGGGAATCTTTTGGCATCTGTGTCTGAATATAGCAAAATATTTCTCCTCAAAACTCTCTAAATTGCTTTCCTCACATTTTTTGTGACTTTGATTATGCTGAACATACCCAACTTCAGCGATTCTTATACAGAGGAATTCTTAGTAGGATCATAAGATACATGCCCTGATCCTGCAGGACCAGTGACGTGGCCAGTGTGAGGATCTAAGGGTGAGCTCAGATCCAGTCCAGGCAGCTTTAGAGGAACAGCCTTGCAGAAGGTAATGCTGGGTTTTTCATTTCAACCAAATTTCTCATCCAGTGTCAGAAGTGATTCTCTTGGATGTTGCATTCTCATCTAAATTTGCATTTGGTAAAGCAGAGGAATGCACCTCACACTAATTCTTCTGGGGAGAATTATACGACTGAAAAATCAAGTTTCTTTTATTCAGGTATTTAGAATATAGATTAAATGCCATCCTTTAAATAATACCAATTATTAGGGTTATCCTTAGGGTATCCTTAGGGCTAGGAAGATAACTGGTTTTTTTCCTCACAGTTTATGATTAGTAAATAACATTGTGTTCCTGTTTCTTCGGCACTAAATCTCCTCCTCGAGACTGCAGTGATCCTCTCCCTATGGCCACAGGAGCTGTCCCCAGGCAGAGAGGCACTGGAGGGCTCTGTGCCTGCTCAGCCCCTGTTCCCTGCATGGGTCTTGCCCATCTTTTGCTCTGTTCTGGCTGCTGGTTTTGGGCAAAGGCACTCTTTGTGTTTGGGTCACAGGGGTGCCCATGACTAAACCGTTTGTGCAGCCTAATCCATGGTTGTGGCATGAAGTCACACATCTCCCCAAGTGATATTTTATCTAATCCATTTCTGGCTTTAAGCAGATTATAAATTTCTTTCACTGAGCTTCTGTTTTCACAGAAATAAAGGAAGAGATGTAGATGAGTTTGCTGCTAAGATTTGTGTGTGTGCGTGTGTGTACTGAGGATTTATTTATTAGATTTCAAACCATAAACAGTTTAATGTTTTTGAATTACTGCTCAGTATCATTAAGTTTGGTTGTGACCTTGAGCCATACATTTCCAGGGCTCTTGCTAATGGACCTTTTAAATGATGACAATGACACACACCAGGCTCTTTGATAGGGGAACCACTGCTACACTGCATATTATTTTAATGTTATTCTACAAAATAACCATTATAATATCGTTATTATTTTTTTAACTCCGGTTTCATTTTGTCACACCAACATTACAACAATCTACATCTGAAATATTTCCTCATTTGTGCAAAGCACATTTCTCTGCCAGGGGTAATGAAATGACCAAGCAGTGACCCTCATTTTTATGTTTCTCCTACTGTGAAGAGGAATTGAAGATGAAATGTAGAAGCTAATAGCTGTGCAGCCCCAGTGAATCTAGCAAATCTAAAGAGCCCAGCCATGGGATACATTTAAATATTAAAGCAGTTTTTATGTGCTCTAAACAATATTTGATGCAGCTCTCAGTATGCTTTAATCTGGCTAAATGGTTATTGTGTTATGTGTCCTGGCTGTAAAACTGTCGAGCTCTTTTGTGGTCAGGATACTTCTCCCCGCTGCAATTTAGATTTGACATCGATAAACATAAAGGACCGTTCTCCAAAATGTATCCTGAACAAGTTAATCCTGCGTGAAGCGGGGTGCTTAGAAACCATCCACATTTATTTAATGCTTCCTTCCTGATATGCACTGTAACAATTGCTTGTAGGGTAGGGAAAGTGCTGGTTTTTCAAGGGGGGAAAAAAGAAGAACTTGACACAGCTCAGTCCTGCAGGGAAAGTGGCACTGGCAAGGTTCAGGTCTGAGGCAGGAAAACCTTGATTAGTGGCTTTTTCTTGACTCCTGACTTATATAGAAACAATGACAAACATCTTACTTTTTTCTGTCTTAATTGCCTCTGTCCACTCTGGCTGGTCTATTGCTTTGGAAAGGAAAATGCTTGCTGGAATTTAGCTGCTCCAGCTGATGGAGCATCTCCAGGTAGAGGGGTTGGACTAGAAAAAGTTTTTTGCCTGCGTCAGAGCTGTGACTGAATTTCCTGCAGTTCTGTGTCTCTCGTGGGGTTTATTCAAGGCTAACAAAGGCGCCCATGGAATTTTTCCTGGTTTTACAGTCTCTTAATTGAGCTCAGGTTGTAGTGTCATCCCCAGAGGCAGTAAAAAATTTTTGCTTCCTTTTTACCTGATTCATGTCCATGACATGTGTATGAGTCCTTATGCCATGTTTTTGTCTCCCAAATGTGATTGAAATAAGGTAGTGACCTCAAAAGCAAAAAGGATCCATAGAAAGCCTTATTATCCCATATTTCCTTAGAAAACCAGGCTAAATATGGAGATTATACACATTCTGGTTTCTTTCCTTCTAATTGTAAGATAAACCACCACCATTTCACCTCCTCTTCCTTCTACTACTGAAGAAACAAAATCCAACCCCCAGTGCAGTGTGGCTGTAGTAGTAATAAGAAGAGCATTTGGTAACCTCTGGGAACAGAGTTCCTGAATTATCCTGAAATCTCAAAATTACTTCAGCAATCTCCTTTAAATCCCAAGTGGGCAGTGATCCATATCGTAAACCCTTCACATCTAATTCGACACAATTAGCAAATTCTGCTTCTGAGACCATCTTGTGACTTGTGCTGGAAGTGTTTCCTACAGAGGAGCTGTGAGCTGTGCAGGTCTGGGTGGAGGCAGATGAATCAGTCCTGGGGGAGAGCTGATACTGTCCAGCTCACCCTGGGCCAGCATGATGTTGATTAAAGAAAGTCCAACTTATCCCCCGTCAAAGGAAACGTTTCCCTGTTTATATTCCAGAAATAAAGCAGACCATTGCACAGAATCCCAGTGCAGGTCTTTTCTGGACTCTGAGCTGCTTCTGGTCAAACCTGTTTTCCTTAAATAAAGTGATTTTCCGATTCCTGTAACTGACCTTCCTATCGCCAAGTTGAATGATCTTTGTCAGTCTGACTGTTTTATGATCTTGCTAATGAACTTTCCATTTTATGCTTCTTGTCTGATTAGCAATGCCAGAGATTTAACCAAGCAGAGATAATTCATCAGTCTGAGCCACAGCTCTGAGGGCACGGTGTCAGACCCTCCCTTCCCTCTCCCTGCACTCTGTTAGTTTCTCTTTGCTCTGGGATCTTCTCCATTTGTTTCTGAGGGAAAAAGCAGAACCCTGCTCCTGCTGCTTATTGGTCATTCTTGACTCATTGACAGTAAAATTCACAGTGTTTTTAAGGAAACTCTTAAGCTACCATTTATTTTTAAAATCTATACTAAGGTTCATGCAGATCAGTGAAAACAGAAAAAATCTACATGCATAGATTCTGACTTGCAGTGTATAAAAATAAGTGATTATTTTCAGTTTGTGGGTGCAGCTATATTTATTTTTACTACAATCCCTTTTCTTTCTGATGTTGTTTTAATTTGCTGCCCTTGAAATTCTGAAAAGAAGTATTTAATCTGCTTCTGAGTAAGGGGTGAAGTCAGTGTACTGTAAAGAAGGATAGAGGTTTCTCTGAGAGTGGCTGTGTATGACTCAAGTGCGTTGGTTTGATCTTGAGCTCCTTGTCTGCTGATTGCAGGGGGTTGTTTCCTTTCTAGAGCTGCTCTCTGGGACTGGGGAGTGGATACTCAGTGGATCAATCCCTGTGGACACTGCTGCCACAGCTGCACTGGGCCAGTGCACTGCCCAGGCTGACCATCTCTTGGCCACACTCTTCATTAAGCTGCATCAATTCCACGCCAGAATCTGGTTCTGCCAGGTGTGGAGTGTGGAGAGTAGGGAGCAGTGGGATGGTGGGGATCCACCTGACAGAAGGATAAGTCTCCCTCCCTTCAGTGGCAGAGTGGCTTCTTGGGGAGACTTCAGAAAATCTGGTTTCTTCCTGGAACCAGGAGCAGATTTGTACCAACCCTACAGAAAGGCTGGAATCAGAGCCAGTGGAACCTTGCAGGGAGCAAGAAAAGAAATGGGCATGGAGTCCTCCATGTCAGAACCTGCAACAACAGCCAGGTGAAATTTTTGGCTGAAAAGTCTCTAAGATAGTTTGCCTGCTCTTGAAGACACACTGTTACATGCTCTGGCACCTTTCCTTGGACCTTTTTTATTAGCTTTTGCCCAATTTCATAATCACTGTGGATTTGGGAGATTCGCCAGGTTCACTGAAGCTGTACCAGATTGTGCCAGTGATGTTTTTAAAGTTATTTCCTAGTAAGCAATGGGTGCAAACCTGCATTCTTTGTGTACCCACAACTACCAGATAAAACACTAATCGTTAATCTGTCAGTGACATGGTCATTACAGTGGAAAAAAAAAAGAGACTTAGGAGGTTCTGCACAAGATGCCATTTATTTATTTATTAGCTCCATGAAAATCAGAAGTTTCGCAGTGTGGACACTACAACCACTGTCTCTTGATGCTGGGTTCAGCTCCTGTGTACAACACGCAGGACATGCCAGGCAGAGCACGTTGGGATCTCTTTGTGATGATCTCCCCACTGCCTGACATGTGCCCTCTCACTTCTGCTGCTGCCACAGAGGGTAGGCAGGGTCTAATTAAAGACAAGGAGGGATGGATCTGCATATGTTGTTTGTGTTTGGGGACTGTCTGGCTCAGAGGAGTAATAATTGGCTACAGGGCCTTTCACCTCTGTGCCATGGCTTTGAATGTAGATTACCTTAGTGACTTTTAATGCTATTACCAGGTGACAGCTGTTTTACGTGTGAAATTAGCTGGTTGTTTGAGTGCTCTTCCTACAGGAAGCCAATATCAATAATTACCACATCAAATGGTGCTATTAGGACTCCTTAAACATATGTATAAATTTAAGTTTTATGAACTTGTTTCAAGTATACATGCTGGTGTGTGTTGTAACAACACCGAAATAATTATAAATCCACTTAACTCCGTGTTTAACCTATGTATAGAAGAAATTCATGCTGTAGGCAAGATATAGCAGTAGTATGTAACTGGAGGGCTCCAAAATCTCTCTGTATTTGTAGTCCCACTATAATACAGGTCATGTAACCTTATGATGCATTTAAAATTAGTCTGTGTGACTCTCCCCTGAATGTGTAAAAATCACAGTGAAAAAGCAGCATCAAACAGAAAAGGTCAAGGTAGCTCAGGGAAAAGTCCTTCTTGATAAATGACTCCCATTTCCATGGGGGGAGCTGGAAGGAGAGATATGTCTTTTTAGGCCACTTGATACAGCTGAATGAAACAGATAAGCTTTTGGACACGGCCTCCTGTTTTTAATGTGCCAGCCCTAGGCTGAGGCAGCAGCTCAGCTCTTGTTAAAAACTTTTGCACTTTGTCAGCTGCGACTGGTTTTCCTGCAGAGGAACGGTCCATGTCCTCCTGACTGATTCCATCCCGGCTGGGGGCTGGGCTGTAGATGTTTGCAGGAGGAAGCTCTGCCACTTGTAGTGTGAAGAAAAGGTGACCTCATGAGAGAGACCAGGGAAACGTGCTGAGGCTGAACGTTGACCTCAAATTCTTTGTCCTCTGCTGCTTTTTGGAGTTCTGTTTTCCATGGCAACCCAACCAGCAGCAGTAACACAGCTGTGAACTTTTCCCCTCCTTCCCACCTGAGTGGGAAGCTAATGATGCAGCTGGGAATGTTGACTAAATGTATTTGTGCTGGAGAGCAATGGCTCATGAAAGTTAAAACCTTCTGTGGAAAAGGTGTTTTGTTCTTTTTTAATTTTAAAAAGAGCTTTTTATTGCATGTTCCTCCTGGACCACAGAGAAAAACAGTTCCAACAGAAGAACCCAGGGCTTTGCAGGTCTCTGGTGGGGTGGAGATCCTGAGCTTGGGTTACTGCTGTTCTTTGCTTGATATGATACCAGATTTGTGCAAAGAACAACAGATCCAACAGAAGAGGCTTGCTGAGTAAGACACAGTCTCACCCTGCTCTGAGGGATGAAAAGGAATATCTGACGTCTTGACATTTTTCATACCATGGAATTCTTTTCTCCCAGCAGGTCCTTTTCAAGGTGATGAAGGGAAATTTCTCAGCATGCCTGTTCCTTGCTTATGGTCTCTAGATTTTCCACTTGATGGATTCTGTAGGTTTGCATGCAGAGCCTTCCCCCTCAGAATCATGTAATACCTATATACTCATACATCATTATGGTAACTTGTTCTCCTCAGTGTGAAAATTATTAAACTCCCCATAATTCTGCAATCCCCCACAATACGTGTAGCCCCTCCTATTAGGTAATGAAGCCATTATTCACTAACAGATTAAACATGCAAATCTGTGAAGGTCTTTTGTAAACAGATAAGGTGTTATCTGTTAGGGAAGAGAGCCTCCAGGCTATCACAAAACAGGATAATTTACATGATGTGAAGAAAGTTCCTGAGATCCTGCAGAGAGGCAGTAATAGAGGATATCTTGATTTTCAGTGACACAAAGGGTGGCTTCTCAGGCCCAGTTTCTTGGGGAATCTTCAGAGAATGTTTTTAGAATAGGTTAGAGACACATCTGTCCTGAGTGCCAGAGTTCCTTTTTGGATGACCTCCTAAAGCCCTCTCCAGACTGCTCCTCTGGGATAGATTCATGCCCAGACAAGCACAGGAAGAGATTTCTACCAAAGGAAGTGTAAATGTTGCCTAACACAGGATCACACAGCCATACAACAGGTTGGGACTTCTTGGCCCTTTGTACTCCCTGCTGTGCCATCCCTGTCCTGGGGTGCACCTGAGCCTTTTATCCTTTGAAAAGCCTGTTGGTAAGGCCGGAAGGAAAGACATGCAGGATGTCTGGCTGCCTGAGAAATGCTGAGCCGTAGTATTGACCTGGGCTTCAAAAAGTCCAATTTTACAGGTGAAGTACTTGATGGGAAGGATCATAAATAGGGAGGTGTTGGTCATTCAGCAACGAGGAGCAGGAGCAGTGCATTGTGCAAGGGAAAATTAAGTGACAGGAATGGGAAGAAGAAGCCCAGGGACATGTGTCACTGGCACAGCCACACTGTGTCTCAGTGGGGTGGAGATCTCTTTCATTCCTGCATCACACAAACAGCAGCCTGTCCTGCTCCAGATGTGGTTTCTGCCTTCATCACAGACCTCTTTCTGCGTGAAAAGCAATTCCCCCACAAATGGCCCTTCATTAGCTGTGGGGTCATGTCAGAAACAATCATCAGTGTATTGCTGATGTGGCCAACACATCTTGTGAACTCCCTGACCCCAGCAGTCAGCAGGATTTCTTTATGTGAGCACTAATATGAAAAGCATTAGCATTAATAGAAGAGCTCTCGACCCAGTTGGTGTAAGGGGTCAGCAGAAGTTTACAGACACCTTTGCCTAACATTCCTATCATGCCTGGCAGTTTGACTCTCATCTTGTTTTCCACAGGCTCTGTATAATGATATAATTCTCAAATCAGTCCACAATCCATCAATATAGCTGGAATCCAGCACAACTGGGAGCCACCCAAACTGCACAACATCACCCAGCTGGGGACTGCTCTGTCTGCTCACATTCACTCATTTATGGTTTTGTGTCAACTCACCACCCTGCTGGAAAAAAAACAAGAAAGGGGCTAGAGCAGATAAAGATTTGAAGATTTATATATATATATATATATATATATATAATTTTATATTTTTTTGAGAAACTTTACCCTCGTGCTTCTCTTGACCTGGCTAAGAATCTCCTTCATGGATGGGACAACAGTTGCCCAACATCCTTTGATCCAACACACTCATCTCAGAGGATGCAGTGATAGATGCTGGAGGTCTTGAACAGTCCTTACCCATTACAAAAGTATTTGAAAATAGTGCCAACAAATGGGGGAAGCAGAATCTGCTGTGAAGGGTAGAACCCTTTTTTTCATTAATACCTTTTTCTTTAAAATTAGAAGTCGCTGTAAAAAAATATAACTGTATACATCACCCTAATTTTTCCTTACAAAAATCTAGTTTGCACTTGGATCCAAGAACATAGAGGTAGACAGCACAGCATCCTGAGTGGTCTGTAGAGCAATAGCATACGTTAACTACAGAACTTGCATTTCAGGATGTTTTATTTTGACACCCCAGAAAACATTTGGGTGTCATCTGAGGGCCATCACTGTTCCCTGTGCTCACAGGGATTGCAAAGGGGGGTCTCTCAGATATCCACAGTTGGGAGCAAAAAGTTTGGTGGCCCTTTGGGTATTCCAGCTTCCCATGCTGGGGACGACTGGAAATATTTCTAAGTGAGTGGCAAACCAGTTTCAGCTGCAAAATGAGCTACCTGTGTCTGTAAAAAAATGTGGGTAAACATAGTTTGGATTCTTGCATTTGGGACTTCTAATTCTGGTCTTTACAGCAGCAACTGAGCGTCTCATGCTGCCTTTCTGCCACTTGCCTTATTCCAGCTCCAGCTCTGATTTGCAGCCTTGTGAAGCAGCAGTGGGTGGAAGAGCTCTCTGTAACTGTTTTGTCAGCCTTGCAGAAGTGGTGGGATGAGTATAGGTGGGAACAATGACTCTGGCAGTCCCAAGACAATAGTATCTTTTTTGTTTCCAGCCTGGAGTGCTCTCCTAGCTGTCTGGCATCTCGCAGGGCTGGTTATGTTTCAGAGGGAAAAAAACAAAAGTGTGGATGCTTGGCTGAGCTGTGGGGCTAAAAGTTCATTGCAAAACAAATGGTATTTCAGCTGTCTGACTTGTTGTAGGAGATGTTTACTTACTGCAGGAAGGTGATCGTAGCTCAGCCATGAATTTTCTGTGTTCTGAACAGCGTGTTTTGCTTTTGATGGCAAAACATAATTAGGTTTGTTGGTAATTTTTTTTTTTCTTGCCCAGTTGAACTGTTCCATCTACTTTGCCAGGGTAGCCAGATCCCAGCTTTGTTGAAAACGTGGGACAACAGAGGGGGATGGTGATTCCTGACCATGTCAGCCCCATGGTGAGGTGGGCAGTGTCTGTGTCTGCTGTCCAGACTCATGATGAGGATGAGACTGACAAAGTCACCTTCTCCATCTCTAATCCTGCACCTGCACCCAGCCTGCAGGAGCTGCAGCCCTTCCAGGGTCACAGAACAGGCTGGAAAAGCTCAGCAACGGAGGGTCCAAGGTGGGAATGCAGAACCTGCCAGGACTTTGGCTCTTTGGTCCTTTCTGCCCACAGCACCATCAGGCCCCACCTTAGAGAGACAGGAGAGGCTGCCTGGAGGGAGGTTTGGGATATTTCAAACATGAGCTTCTGTGGGAGTTGCTTTATTTCTGGATTTGTTATGCTTGGTTTGTCTTGCTGGTTTTAAATATTTGTACAAGTGACTAGAACTATGCAAACTGTGCCTGAAGGAACTGTGAAACAGAGGAGAAGAATTAACTGGAGGTACCAAAACTGGTCAGAATCCTAACTAAAAGGATTACAAGGGAAAGTGAAGGAATATGCCAGGGGAAAAATGAAGTATTTCCCTTCTTCTGACCTGTGGAAGCAAATGTCCAGGGAATGTACTTGTCTGACAGAGAGGCTAGTGGTGAGAGCTTGTCTTTAAATAGGTTTATGATTTACACTGTCTTTTAAAGCAGTAATTTATTTGTGTTTAGACATAGCAGTAGGTAGGGAGGCTGCCTGTAACATCACTGTTGAGACACGTTGGCTTCTGCTGCCAACGTTTTGTCAATATTTACCTTGATTTTTTTTTAAAGATTTATAAAATGTGTAGTAACCTTTGAATGCCTGTGCAGATATGGTCAGTGTGGCCTCTGTCCCACAACCCACAAGGTGAGCAGCACCAAAAATGCTCTTTGCCATCACATGAGGCAGTGAAGTCTAAATTTCACTGGACAAGTTTGGGCAGCGTTGAAAGGTTTAAAAATACCTCAGTGTGGGACACATCACCTTCCCAAACACACAGTTTGCTATCTGATGTATCAAATGACAGGATTACAATTTACAAGTCTAATAATTCCATGTGGAAGCAAGTAGATGCCTTTTAAATTAATTGATACTTCCTGTCAGCTGCTGCAGTGGAAGGCAATGCTTGTTAAGAAAAATGTAAAACTGCCAAATGGAAAACACTGAAAACTAGAGATATCTTGATATGCAGAGAACAGCAGTGGTGGTGAATAGCTGCACAGAACACAAGTACACTGGGGGTTGCTTGGATGAAAAAAAAATCCTTTTTTATTGCTGCTGCCTTAACTGCTGGTTAAAAACAACTCAGCTGACAGGATTAATGGCATAAATCCATTAGAGTGAGAGAGAAATGAGGGAATAGGTTTCCTCTAATGGCATTGCTCCATAGACAAGCACCTGAATATCATTTTTAGCTTGTTTGCTGAATGGGGAGGAGGAAGGGACCACCTTGATGTGATGCTAATAAGATCTACTTGCTGAATATCATCTTCTGGAAGAAAAAAGGGTGGTAGCTGAGTGCCTGTGACTCTTCAGTGTTTGTGACCAGGCTTGAATAATCCAACGCTTCCTACTACACAAGGGAGAGCTAATTTTATAATTTTCCTCTTTAATTTTTTTTTATATATAAATGCGGGAAAGAAAACAATAGTAACTTGGCATTACTTTTGGGTACTGCAGAGATGGAAGTTTCTCTGCCTCATTCCCAATTCATTAACCTCTCAGTTCTACCATCTAAAACTGTATTCTGATATTAATTAGGGTTTTGTTTGCTTGGTTGTCTCCAGACTGTTCACTGATTATGCTGAATACTAGTGAGCTGAAATAGCATTTAGTAAATAGAAATGCGTCCCATTGTTCCATGAAAGTTTAAAAGAAATAAAAGTATTCTACAGAGGGAAGCCAGATTTAACAGCCTGCTGTCCCCTTACAGCAGCATGTGACTCTTTCAGCTCCAGGGGGAACCTCAATTCATGCAGCAAACTCCCCAAAGAATTCACGTTTTGTAGAGTGCTGCAGACGTTTCTGTGAACAACAACAAATCGAAGCTGGCAAAATCAAAGCCTGCCAAAACTTGCTGAATATGAAGGCAAGATGTTTTCCCTCTCTGCTCTTGCAAAGCAGAATGTCTCCTGCAGCTTCTGTCTCTGTGGATGAGCCGGGATTTATTCACTAACATACATGCAAATTTCCCTCCTAGGAAAACATGCAGGGTTTGGAAGACAGCACCCGACGGAAAGGACTGTGTCTTTTGGCTCTCACTTCCAAACCAATTTGTAAGCATGAGAAAAGAATGCCTTCAGGAGGTTTAAAAATAGTTCTCATAGCTGGAATTTTTGTATCATACTTCTACATAAGCTTATCCATTTCTGCTCCCCTGCTAAAAACCGAGATGGGAGAGAACTAGCAGGAGCAGCAAGTGTTATCTGATAACTATTTAATGTGATAGCATTACTATCTAACAGAATTTGAAAATGGTGCCTGGGAAAAAATCCTAATTCTTTAAGCTTCATGTTCTGGCAAACAGTTTGCTAGAGATTAGCACTGTAGTTATGATTAAAGTACAATCTGCATTATTCCACAATTTTTCCTTTCACACAGCACATTATGCTAATCACGCTATATTCCATTTTTCAATAAAAGGTCAACAGTGCACTGTTTGTGCAGAATGTGCAATTTAAACTTCATGTCTGTCATTAGAGATAATCTAGGTTTGCTGTATCAAGTGAGGTTGTCATAGAAACTAGACCTGAGATCTCTGTTTACAGCCTTTGGAGAATAAACACTTTGCATTTATTCTACTGAAAAATAGGCGAACAATTAAATAAGGTTTGAAAACAAAACCGTAATGGCCCAGGGAGAGATGTCATTCATCAAAAATCAATATATGTTATGCAGCTGGTAAACTCCAAGCATTCAAGCAGTTGACTGACAGCAATAGGGAAATATTTCCCGGGGGGTGGAGGCTAAGGGAGTAACTGATAGTGTATCCTAATGCCTGGAGCAGAATTAATTTAAATTTGCTAATAAATTTTGTTCCAGGAATTACAACACTGAAGAATATTTGTTTAAATTTCTGCCTCATGTCAGGTAAGGGTTTTTGTGTTGTCTATTTGGGTATTTTAATAGCACCGGGAAACATTTTACTTTTTATTTTCCTGTAACGTTCCATGTCTTCCTATTGTAGCTGAACTTTTTGTCGTGGATTGTAACGAGGTTTGCAGGCATCCTAAAAATATCTCTGGTGTCTGCAGCTTCATTAGTGAGAAAAAGGGTTACAGTTTGCAGCTGAACATAGAGGTTTTAGCTCACTCAGTTTCTGTGAGGTGTTATTAACTTGGAGAGCTCACCTTTGTCAGGCAAGGGTATTTACTAATGGTTCAGGAAAGGATCGGAGAACTACTGGACAAAGAGGGCTTCTGTGGTTATTGCACAGTAAAATCACCAGCACTATCAATCTTTTTTCCCTCAGGGCATAATCATATTACCAGCTGGGTGTTTATGTAGGGGTTTTGTCAATGGCATAGCATTTCTCTGCTGACGAGGTGAATTATGAGGATTGTGTGTCTTCTGCAGCATCTGAACTCTGCCTGATGCCACAGGACAGGGTCTCTTATGAGCAAGAATGCACTGTTCGTCTGCCACGCCCTCACTCACAAAGGTGCACCCGAAAACAGGTGGGCTGCTGCCAGCTTCTGAGGGGAAAATGAAACGCAAAATTTAAATGGATCTTGAAATGACACAGGAGCAAGCAGAACTCATGACTAAGGCAAGCTGAATGAAAAGCTTTTGATATTTTGCTTCTGTGTCAAAGTAAGGATTGTTCTCCCAGCAGACAGGGCAAGTGAGTTTTTTCCAGGTGGGAGGTATCCATGCTCTGCTTTCCAGGGTGTAAAACAAGACAGCAAAGCCTGATGTTTTCTGCTGGTGGAAGGTGTGCACAGCTCTGTTTGCTGCAAAGCATTTCTCTTCATCTCTTCTAGCAATGGACGTGGTCTGTTAGTCTCCAAGGGTTGTCCCTGATACCTCATTTTCCTAGGAAAGAAGCTTAGCTCTGCTAAGGGCTGGCTGTATTGTGTTAAGCCCCTGGTGAGTTGGGTCTATACAGAGCCCCATTTTCAAACCCTAAAAGAGGAACTGCAATACTACAGGCTGGTGATCTTCTAGTTGTAAATCTACAGGTCCTTGGTTTTTCATGAATGCTCAAACCAACACGAGGTAGTTCTGTAACTGCAATTTCTCTACCTTTCCAGAGCAGAAAATCTTCCCATGCCTGATGTGTTTGCTCAGCACCACACACTTCCCTTCTGATTGTCTGCCCTGTTTGTACTTCTTGACCTCACGTGCATCAGTGACACGGTAGGTCTGTGAATAAAGTCCTGGCTTGCTGA
The DNA here is from genome assembly GCA_008694505.1 of Cyanoderma ruficeps. NCBI lineage: Eukaryota > Metazoa > Chordata > Aves > Passeriformes > Timaliidae > Cyanoderma > Cyanoderma ruficeps. The sequence goes on along the minus strand of VZDJ01000116.1, from coordinate 24,825,321 downwards.
ACTACCATTCAGGCAATTTTTATGATACAATATAAAGCAATATAGCAGGCAGGCAGACCTTGAAAAGCACTTTGTGTCATGCCTGTGCTAATGCTGACACTCACAGCCCTGCCTTTGGGGGACTGGCACTGCATTGGTTGAAATACTGAGAAAATCATTACCCGTAATAAGTTGTTTATCCTGGTCTTAAGCTTCCCTCAGAGCTGTTCCTGCCCCTGTGCTGCACTAGCACTGGGCCCCAAGCCTACAGACACCTTCAAACACAGAAACCAAAGCACTGCTGGGGCTCACAGACAGCATCTACACTTGGCTGAGCAGCCTCAAAGGCCTGGGAAAGCCCTGGGGACATCTGCCAGTGGTTCTGCAGGCCTGGGGCTCAGGCCCTGGCAGGGATCAGTGCCTGGATTTGGGAGGGATGGGCTCTGCCTACCTTTCTGTGTGTGTCAGGTTTGCACAGGCTCTGCTTGTAACACTTTAATATCTGCACACCACAAAATCTTAGGTTGGTACATCGCATATCTGAGCTGGCAAACAGTTGTCTGGAAGGAGTTGCATTGCAGATCCAAAGGAATTGCTCTTTTTTTTCAGCCTGGCTTCATCCCACAGATGATTTTTTCCCCTTCTCCCCCCAGGAAGAACATCCCATCTCTAGTTTTGGACCTGGTTTTATTGGCTGCATTTCCCTGTGCCAGTGAGTGAACCACGCTGGAAGGTGGGGAGGGGAACAGTGTTGGGATGTACCCTCTGAGAGACTGGAATGTTGATGGTTAATGACTCAATCGTCCATTTGTGGGTGCTTTGCAACCCCAGAGGGGCAGGTGGTGAGGTTTTGGCTGTGGTGGTGATGCTCATAGGACATAGGGGATGAACACCCACCCCCGGGGCTACAAGCCTGGCTTTGAGCCAGATAAGAAGATTTTTTGTCATGCCAGTTGTCCTCTGCTACCCTTCCCCTTGGAAGGTCACATTGACACCTCGGCCTGAGGGTGTTCATCCTCCTCATGGGGCAGAACTAGCTCAGCTGTGCTGTCATATTTTGGCAGGGGTCATAAACCATCAAAGACCCTGGAAAGTATTCCCAGATTCATTTCTGGGGCTTTCCACCAGAGGACTGAAAGCCCTGTTCCCCCCGGGTGTTTCCACCTGAATCTCTTGCCTGATGTGAGTTATCCTTCCAGGCTAGAGACACAAGTGAGAAGGAGCATTCTCCTGTTTCTAGATTTCTCCTTTAGTCTATATGACAAAAATATGTTTAATTTAAAAATCCTTGGTTTGGCAGGTAGTTGAAAGGTGTTCTGTCCAAAGTCTTACTAGGTAGGGCTTACTTTTTGATCTATGCTGTCCTAAGTTTTCTGGCTAGGCAGGAATCTCTGCCTTTTATAAGAAAGTTGAGTGAATATTGGTGTGTATCACAATCTTCTATTTAGAGAGGGAATTATTTCCCTTCAAGTGTCTGTTCACTTGGCTTTTTGGGTTTTGGTTTTTTTTTTTTTTTTTTTTNAGTCAGGTTCTCCAGGTAAATGTTTTGCCTTGCAATTCTCTGCATTGATTAGAGCTCCTTCACCCTGAGCATGGATTTTTCCATTTCCAGTTTCAGGTTGCTTCTCACTTTCACCCATAAATTTCTTCTCTCTAGCTCCTTGCTACTGTCACCTCTTTTATTCCCCAGTTTGCATGTTCGAAGCATCTTGTTCTCCATGATCCTTTCATGGGAAATATCTGCCATGGCTGCTGTAGGAAGGAGCAGAGTGGGAAGCGCAGTGATTGCTCAGGTTGTGCTGGCTTTGCTGAGTGATGAAGCCTGTGTGTGTTTTTAGGAGGCAGATTCTCCTGCACTTGGCTTGTGCTGGGCTGAAGTGTGCAAAGTGAATTGTAGACGTAGATTTTGTTGATGGGGCAGTTAAGAAGTCTGAGACAGTTTTGGCAGTTATCAGTGGGGTTTTTTTTTTTAAATTTGAAGTGAGCTGCTTCTCACAGAAGGGATGAAAAATTGTATTCTGTTGTAATTCTTTCCTTTGCACGTTTCTCCAGGCCTTTGGAGCAAGCTGTGCTCGAGGGACTTCATGGCCTTATCCACTTGGTGGGAACATTTTGGTGTGGAGGGTGATGATAACAATGTCCCAAACCTCGCGCAGGGAACCAGAAGGGCAGCCTGAACCTCAGCACTGTGTGAGCAGTGCCAGGTGTCAGGATTTGCCTTTCTGCTGCTGCTGCTTCGGATCGTGGACAGACAGGAAAAGATTGATGCAGCAACTGAACCAACGTTTCTTGAAAGCTCTGGTTGAAAACGTGGTGCAGCTTCTGTGATGGACAGGGCTCCTGGGCCATTAAGGTCGAGGAGGTCGCTCGTGGTGGCCTGATAACAAAGCTTAATTACCCTCAGCACTCAAACCTTTCCAAAAGGCTGTGATGCCTAGGAAGATGGGATTATTATAATGGCTCTTTTGTGAGGTTAATCTGTAGAGATCACGAGCTTGCACGTGGTGACGGGTGATATGTCACACTCACTGTGACCTCCCCTCCCTCTGTTCGGCCTTGACCCCTGCAGTGTGTGATGGGGAGCGAGAGCTCCCTCCAAGCCACCTGGTACCTGTCCCTGCCTCCACCCTGGCTGCTACAGGAAAAATAAAAGAACACCATTCAGTGCCTGCTGATGACTTCCTTCAGTTCTTGGGCTTTTAATTCATAATTGTTCCCAAGTATTATTTAAAAAAAAATCACGTTTGCATGGTGTTTTACAATATTTTTGTGAAGGAAGTGACTGCACATTGCACGTGCTGAAGATGATTTTGAAGGGATCTGAAACAGAAAGTAAAGTGGCAGTTGCAGATTATGACTAAATTTACTGGAAAAAATTAGCTCTGAGGGTTTTTGTTTTTTTTAATTAGAAGATGTCTCTACAAATTCTGTCTTTGAAGGACTGGGCTATAATGTTACGGCTTACTGCTGCCTGTCTCACACTCAAATGTTCTAGTTTTAATTTATGATTGTCTCTGTATCTTTATTTTCAGTTTTAAATAAATAAAGAAATAATCCATGGGGAGAGTTTCAGTCTGTCAAAAGTGTTATTTTCCAAGACGAAATAATTCAGAAGGACAGTCAGTGCTTGGCAAGAGTGGCATCAATGAACTAGGGAGGCAAGAGAGAGCTCGTATGTGACTCCAGAGCTCAGCAGTTAAATGGTTTTGTCTCCAGCTTGGGCCAGCAGATTTTGTGCAGCCACTGCAGGGAGAAAGCAGTGGGGGAGGAGAGGGCAGAGGCTGGTGCTAATGTTTTTAATTTCTCATTTGCTATCAGGCAGCACCATATGGAGCAGAACGGAGCATATAGAGGAAAGAGGGATGGATGCCATTTTTATTCCTTGAGCTTCTTGTCAGAAGAAAAGGAAAGTGAATTCTCTGCAGGTAGCTTGAGCCTTGCCAGAAAAAGTGTTTTTTATGGTTGCTAATGCTGGCGAGGACATTTTATTTAATCAATTGTGTGGGCTTTGGGGTCTTTTTTTTTTTTTGTGTGTTCTTCATAGGATGAGTAGGATTGGCTTGTGCCTCTCTAATATTTTCATAATGTCAGTGCATTATTTTCTTGCTGCATTCAGAAGCATGCTAGGTACTTGTCACAATCAAATATTATTTATTTGGAGACTCAGTAGGATGCCCGGGCATCTGAATACCTCTAAAAGAAACACTGCTGCTTTGAGTGATTATGCAGTGGCACTTCTCCTCCCAGCTGTGTCTCACAATCCCGGGCTGCCAGCAGACCTGTGGTGAGCAGAGACTTTCCCCTGCTCTGCTGCTTCTCCTCTGACATCTCTTCCTCCCTCAGGTTGCATTGTTTTGTTTTTTGTTTGTTTTGGGTTTTTTTTGTCCCCACTGACCACTCAAAGTCAAAAGCTTTGCACTTGGTTGAAAGCTTTGAAATTGGGTGAGGGGAGGGAGAAGAACCTGCCAGAAAAGTGCCCTCGATGATCTTGTGTTGTGACTTATGTGCAGAGGGTCCTTGAGAACTGGTGGGGACTCGGAGCTCCTCTGTAGCACTAAAGACGTGGGTAGGAGTAAAGGCTTGGGAAAAAAAACAACTTTTTAATGAAGCATCTCTTTGGAGCTGTGCCAGCCTGAACATGAAGCTGTGCTTGCTCTGTGAGAACCAGGCTGCTCTGTGTCAGCAGGGAGGCCCCCAGCAGAAAGCCCCTGCAGTCCCTGGGCGATGAGACCAAAATCTGTGTGTGTTTGTGTGCTTGTTTAGACACGCAGTGCTCATCCAGCCCTCCGGTGTCCCTGCTAGCAGGGTGCCTCTTGAGCCCCAGGGAGCAGAGAAATCCATTGGCACAGCTACATCAGCTCTCCTCCAGCCTCGTGCACCCTCTGCTCAGTGTGCTGCAGATGTAAATGATTTTAAAAGCATCATTTGCCAGCTTCCCCCTTTAATAGGGATTAGCGTATCTTCTATCTATTCCTTCTGCTGAGGTCATTGCTTCATAGCTGCGAGGCTGCAACCTCATGACTCCATCTCTTAATTGTGTTTCAGGACTGCTTTCCTTACCCATAATGGATTTGCAGTGCAGTCAGAAATGAAAAGCGATGTTCATAAAAATATTAAGTTGAGGGTAGCACAAAATCCCCCTCAGCCCTCTCTCATGAGTCTCACAGCTCCATTGACAAAAGATACACAGGCACATGTCAAAAATGTCAGTATGGTTTTGTAAAGGAAAGGGATGTCCAACTATTGATCTTCCTTTAGAAGTTTTACCTTCTATAATTCATTCTCAAAACCTCACTGTATTTTTCCCAAAGGCAAAGAGGCATTTAAAGCTGGTCATTGTGTGCTGGGGTCTTGTCTATCCTGTGTATTCAGATTCTTCAAACAGCAGCAGATATTTCAAAAAGCCTTTCAGAGAAGAGGGTGGTTAAGTGCTGTGCTCGGTCTCAAGCTTCTGCCCCGCCCAGGCGGCCTCTGTAAACCTAAAATAATGCTGATAATCCTCAGTGAGAGACAATGGAGGAGTGTTTGGTGCTTCTCACAGGTATAGGCTGGGGGAATTTAGTACCAAAAACATCTAAGAAAAAGCCTGGTGTGGGTACAAAGCCCATCCTGGCTGGTCTTGCAAGGCTTTGGACAAGACTCAGTCCTTCTCCTGCATTGTGTGATTGGACTCTCTCCAGCAGAGCCTGGCAGCTGCCTTGGTCATGGCATCTGGGACTTTCCTGACTCCTTGCACTGCATTAATAACTGCTGGTTTAGGGAGGGCACACAGGGGCCTGTGTTTTGCAGCCCTGGCCACTGTCCCAAAGTGGACAATAGTTGTTATGCAGTAACATGGAGAAAACTGCTGTCAATCTGCAGATGTGTGTATTTCTTACCTCTCCCTGGTGGCTGCCTCTTCCAGTTCATGCATTACATCCTGGAGCAGGTATGAAGGAACTTGTTTTCCTCGATGGAGACAAGCACCTACAGGTGAAAACCATCTCCTGATTGAAGCCAAAGAATCATATTCAGCATTTCTGACTTGCCTTCCTGTTGACTATTCAGTACTTTGACTATTCATTTGTTTAATGCTCCTGCTGCAGAACAGTTGCAGTGCCTGAGTCAGAGCAGTGCAGCAGCTCCTGGTGCTTCACTGGGCCATGCTCAGGTAACACACACCAGGGTACCTGATGTGCCTGTTTGTGAGGGTGAGGAGTCCTGAGCTGCATCACTGAACATCTGCCAATGCAAATTTGTTAAATCTGGGAAGTGTTTAGCGTGCATGCTCCAACTCTCAAACTTCCAGATTTGTGCTGAGGAAAGGCTTGCTTGGACTCATTGCTCATCTTGCAGAGGTGCTTGCTTGCCTTGTCCAGCTGGCAGCCTTCCCAGGCAGCAATCTCACATCACATCACCCCAGGGGAAGGACCTGTGCTGCACACAGCGCTCAGGGCAGCAAGGGAGGAGATTGGAAAGAAGCTTTCAAGGAAGAGAAAGGAGGTAAGTGACCTTGAATTGAAAGGGTCTTTATCCTGTTTCTTATCTGAACCTGGCTGGATCAAGACTGGCTGAAATGCTTTTCCTCTGCTGGTTGCTCGATGGCCCTTGTGAAACGTCACTGACAGACCCGGCTGCGGTGTTGCCAAGTCTTCAGGCTCCCTGTGAGCAACACAGTCCTGGCCCCTGCTGTGCAGAGCCCCTCGGACTGTAACACGAGGCATTGCTTACTTTCCATGATATTCTGGGGGAGGAAGGCAGTTTTCTACCCCACACAATGACTCACAGCTGAGAGAAACACAAAGCCACAAGCCCACGCGCTGGGTTTAGTCTGTTGTTTGGCTGGCTGTGTGCGTCTCATGAGACCACTTTCACACAAGCTGCATTCACATCCTTCATTAAGAGAGCAGTGGGGGTTTGCAGAGTGGAAGGGGATTTCAGATGATATTAGGAGTGGGCTGCAGGAGCTGGAATCATCACACCTAGCTGTAGGTGTTCAGAAGAGGTGGGTCTCAGCTTCCTGTCATCAGAGGAAAGAGGTGTTTGTGCTTTGAATTCCTGGAACTGTTCACAGCCGGGTTGGATGAGTCTCTGAGCAACACAGTGAGGTGGTGGCAGTCCCTGTCCATGGCAGGGGGTTTGGAATAGATGAACTTTTAGGTTCCTTCCAACCGAAATAATTCAGAAATCTGTGATTCAGTGATTTGAGAGGGTGACTCTATTGGTACTTCCAAGTGGGTTTGGGCAAGGTGTTGGCTCCCCTCCGTTGCTGGCCCAGTGTTTGAGGATTGGCTCTTCGTGCTCAGCTGGAATCTCTCAGATGAGACTTCCACGCTCAGTTCCTGCAGGTGATTCATGTGAGCTTGTTGCTGCATCTCACTAGTGCTTGAATCCCAGGCTGCTGCAGCTTTTTTGAGTCGGGGGCTGTTTGGGGTGGTTCCTGTAATTGACCAACTCACTTAGGAAAGATTTCTCCAGAAGTGACTTTAATATAGAAAGTGCTTCAGACTTTCAATTTACTGGTGACATTTCAATGTCTTTCACAAAGAGAACACAAAGGACTGTGGCATCGTTGGTGGGATGCACATCCAGCGTCCCATCACGGCCGCATGGAATGGGAAGCCCTGATCCAGCCCCTGGATCAGGATCCAGCTGCAGGAAAGCTGGGATATTGAGAGAGGAAGCTGGATATTGTGCCAGTGCTGTTTTAGTGCAGTGCTTTCCATATTTAATGTGGCTAAATGAGGCTGACTCTTTAGGAGTGTCTCTGCAGGAAAGACGGTTCCTGTGTGCCTAGAAACTGCCTCATGCTGCTTGGGTAAGGTCTGGACAGGTAATTCTAAAAAAGAAAAACTATTTTTTGAGGTAGCAGGTGCTTTCTACAAGGTGTGAAGATTTCACTTGGAAATGGGGCACATCTTGGACATTGCCAAGGAGCTCTGTAGTATTCAAGGCTGGCTCTCCAGTCTGAGCCTTGACTGGTTCAGTTATGTTTAGAAATTCCCATTCAGTGGGTGTTTAACATGAAGTGAATTTGCATCTCATTTCCAATTCTTTTTCTGGTGCTACTGTCTGTCATATTCCCCTGAGACATCCACCTCACCTCTAAATTGATCTAGAGCCTTTCTTCAGAGGTGAAACCTTGCTGCTTTTCACTAGTCATCAAGCAGGGCAGCACTCTTCCAGCATTTATTGCAGCTGAGACATGTGATTTGATCAAAGGTTTATCCCATGATGTGAAAATCCTGCTTTTGTGCTCCTGCCCCAGGAGAACACTTTGGGCTCTGCTTTCTCTCTGCACTCAGGGTTTCAAACTGGCAGAGGAGGTAAAACTTGTGCCAGTGGCAAAACCCAGCAAAGCAGCAGAGAGAGCAACAGGTAATAAGAGGGGGAGGAACATTTGCTTTGCCAAGCCTTGAAAAATTTTTGGGTGCCAGAAGACGTGGGTGAGGTCCTGAAAGGCCCTGGAGAGCAGGCAGTGAAGTCCAGCCCTGTGGAGCATCTCAGTGAAGCCCTTCATTACCACCTCCTCACTGTCACCTTCCTCCTCTTCCTCTGCCCAAGGCAGCTGACACAAAGAAAGCTGAAGGGGCAGCGTTTTTCCACGGATGCTGCTGCTCTGACTGCTTAATTTAGCAGCCACTCTGGCAATTCTTCAGAGCCCAAAGCTGTTGAATGAGTCCTCGGTGTGGTGAGGGGAAAAAAATAAACAGGTCAAAGGCTTCATTAGGGAACGAGTCCGTTGGTTGTGGCTGGGGGTGAGAGATGAAGCCCTTTGCTTTGCTGGGGCTCTGTCACAAGTTTTCCTGTCTCGTATCCTCTGCGTTGGCCTCACCTTGGAGTTGTTGCTGGTGACCCTGGTGTAGCTGCCACACAGGCATAAATTGGATGAGAGCTAATTAACTGTCAAAACCCAGGGCAAAAGACAATAAACCCCTGCTTCACCTCCTGGTGGGTTTCAGTCTTTTCTCTTTGATGTGACAGCTTGTCCTCCACTCCTTTTGCAAACAACTCGCCATTGCAGAGGAAATGCAATACAGCAAGGCAATCACTTATCGCCAGTGACAGCAAATAAACATGAAAAATGGGCTTTGAAATACTAAAGGACAATGATCAGAAAGGCGTCTTCTTTCATCCTAAATCATGATGTTTAGGGCTCGGCTGCAGTATTATAAGTTATTTACAAACGTCTTGACCTGTTAGGAAATATGTGTTTTTATATAAAGATAAATAAAGTTTTTAATCAGATGATAGATGTGCACGCTATGCACGGGGATGGGGGGAATGTGGACAAACCAAGGCAGACTCAATGTAATATCCTCATCCTAATGGGGAAGCACCTAACCATGCAAAATATTGCCAAGTGACACTTTCTCGTAGGCATGAGTAACACAGACGTGTCTGTATTGAAGGAAAGCTCATTAAAATTTCTGATGGAACAATTTTCTGTCAGAAAATGAAATTTCATCAGATTCAGAATGCCTTACTGAGAGGTGTCAATGGCAGAGATATTTGCAGCCGAGGAGCATTTTTGTTTTGCTTTGGAAAGGTGAAATCCTCGTTTTGTTTGGATTCTTCACACAAAATGTTGATATACTTTGGCAGGGTTTAATTTGTTACATTGCTTTGATGTTCTCAAAACAAAATTTTAAAATGTATCAATATGGACAGGTTCAAAACCGGATTTTTTTTGGATTGTCACTTCATGAGAAATTTTGATTTTATTTTTGGTTCTCATTCAATGGAAAAACATGCCAGAATGTCAGTTTCTCATATGACACAAGTTCTGTTTTTCACTCAACTCCAATTATAGCATTTAAATTTTGAAATTCAAAGAAACAGAGAAAAACAGGAGGCAGGAAGAAGATGTGTCAAAACCACCTTTTGTTCCCCCCCTCCCTCAGACACATGAATCAGCTTTGGCAAACTCAGCGTTTTCCAATGTTGTTATTGGAATTAGAATATTGGTGTATTATTATTTCCATGCTATTTTAGGCACATTCCTAGCTGGGCCTTGTGGAGATGCACTTTTTTCTGGAAAAGCTCAGTCCCTACACCTGAATGCGGGATGCAACCTCATCTTCTCACTGAAGGGAAGGTTTTGCATGTTTTTTTGCCTGTGGGTTGGTTTTTTTTTTTNGGATTCTCATTTCTGCTGCTTGTGAGGGATTTGGGTCATTTTGCTGATTGAGTGTTTGGAAGTAATGGAAGCTGCTGCTCTCTGCAGGCTCTGGGGCATCCTGCTGACTTGGGGGGACTGAGCTGTGGAGTTTCAGGGTCCTCTGTGCAGTGAGAGCTGTTAACAACAGCTCGAGAGCTGGGGTGGGGGGCAGCAGAAGGCAGCTGTACCCAAAATGAACAATCCCACCCCTCAACAGCAGCTGCTGTGCTAGCAGCTTTTATTTAAAAACAACTCCCAAATCTTCCCTGGACTGTTTTCACAGCGTGAGCACGCTTCTGAGTGATTTGTTTTCTTTGCAAAGAAGTTGTAACACACTTTGGAGCGGCCTGTGAACAGCTGCAGGTGCATCTATTGAAGGGTTGGTCTATCTTGCTCCAAGGTGTAATACCTTTGGAAGAGGATTTGCCTTTTGTGGACACACAGGCAGAACAGGAATGCAGAAAGAGCCAGGCTGGAAGCAAGACTGCAGTATTGCCCCAACCACCCCTTACTGCTGCACACATTTGGGATTATTTCACTCGTTTCCAGGTTAAGGCAGCCTAGCTCAGGAAGTCTTCCAAGGGGGAATGTAAGTCATGCTGGAAAACGAGACTTTTGGAAAACAAGAAGAACACAGATTTACTTAATGTAGGATGTTTTTGGTGTTTGAAAATAAATTCTGCTCAGCAAAGGCGTTCTCTGCTTAATTACACCATTTTGACAGGTTTTATTCCAAGAAAAAAATGTCACCATTTGTCACAAGCCAGCCTGAATAAGACTTTGTTTATACATTCCTTTTCCACACTACTTTGAATTATACCATAGTAAATTTGGAGCAGCTCTACTGAGTTCACTGGAAAGTGACTTTGGTTTTTTGTACAGGTGGAATTAAAAGGAGTTTTAAGGAGTTTAGGCCTGTTGCACTTGGATTTGTGCCTAATCTAAGACTTACTATAGAAAGTCTTTGGCCACCTTGACATCATTCAACTCATTGCACTGTCCTTCCCCACTTCATAAAAGGTTCTGATTTGCTTTTGGTTCCAGGGCTTGTTTTGCTTTTGAGGGAAGGAAGGAAGGAAGACTTTCATTGTGGTGAAAGAAGAAGGGGGAAACTGTGACCTTCACATATGATTTTGTTTGGCTTCTGTGAGTTGTTCAGGTGGATGGGGAAAACGAACTTGGATTGCAAATGGTTCTTGATGTGATAAACTGGCTTGCTGGGAACCCCTCCTGAAACAAGCCTTCCAGCCTGGAATAATTTCTTGTGGAAGAGGGGGGAACCATCCTACATCAACAAAAAGCTCTGCAAATTTTGCCCTGTCCTGTAAGGAGCAGGTGCTGTGAGAACCTTGGGCAGTGATGGACGGAGGTGTGAGGCTCCATGGGGTGTGCAGCTGCCTGATGAGCCTTGCAGCTGAAGTGCTGCTTCAGGGAGTGAAATCATTAGAAATCAGCCCTGCCCAGGTTTTATTGGCTCTGTTGGCTCCTTCAGAGTGACTTTTGGCAGTGCACAGCTATTAAATGCAGAGTGGCTCTGACTCCCAAAGAGCAGAGTGAGGAGAAGGCACAGTAACAGTGAGGGCAAAGATGCCTTGGTGAAAGATTCCTTCAGCTGAATTGGAGTTGTTTAAAGTTCTTCCCTGAGGGCGAATACTTGATTTTATTTATGGCTCCTGAGTTAGGAGAAAGCTTTCATTTTCAAAAGGTTTCAGAATTATTTCTCCTCTCTCTCCCACTTGTTATATTTGACTAGCTGTGGCACTGACTATCGTTTCACATGATAAAAACACTCTGCTGTAGAAATCAAAAAGAAATGAAACTCGTAATAAACTAATCTTCCTATTTCTTGGTTTCCAAATCAAGTTGCTGTGTAAATGCTTATACCTTGGGCCTTTTAAAATTCCCATCACTCCAGTACTTCCCTCCACTCAGACTCTATGTCAGACTCAAGCCTTTTAAAACACATTTGTTTTCTGAAAATAACCACGGACATTTTTTTGTTCCCCAAACCTTTATGCTCCAATGCTGCATACAGCTTCAATAATGGCATAACCTATCAAAGTGGGGTGACCCATTTAATTGTTTCTAGCCTTGCTGAAATGCAGAAAATTTAAACCTGCTCTTTCCTTCTCCCGGCAGCTCCGATTTCCCCACTGCCCCTGCTGTTGTTCCCTATTTAGAAATAAGCAGGATAACCATGTCCTTGGTTGGTATCTATGCCCACATTGTGCAGGGAGAGCCATGTCTGTACTTAGAAATGTGAGGAGAAAGCTTGAAAGGGGCATAACATAGATTAGGGCAGCTAGAGAAATCTTGTTTTACATTCTTCCCTCCCCCTTCACCAGCATCAGAAATTTGAGAAGCCCAGGGGAGCGAGCAGCCAGGCAGGTTTTGCATCCTCAGGACACTGATTTGTGCTCAGCTTTGCCAGATTCCTGCAAATCAGCCTCGGCCTGCTCTGTCCATCTGCCATGGGCACGGCCAGAGCCCAGGAGTGCTGGGTGCCTGTGTTTGATGATGTTCAGCCTGCTGGGCCTCCCTTGGGACTGCTCCTGTTCCCAGAGCTGATGGAATCGCTGCAGGGCAGGGCTGGAGGGGGCTGATGGTCCAGCAGGGTCTGTGCAGAGGTCAGGGAGCTGGTGGATACAGAAGGGACCAGAGTTTTGGGGTCTGCCTCACACCTGCAAGAGGGTGACAGACCCCTCTGATGATCCCGTGGCTTCCCCAGTGACCTCTGTGTGAGACTCATGCCTTGGGAAATGGTTCTTTTTGTCTATTCAAGCTCATCCCTGAACCAGCCCTTGTGGCTCTCTGAGGTTCAGCTTTCTGCACCGTTCATTTGTTGTCTGTTCCCACTTAAATTGCCAGCCTTGATGCCATATGGCTCACTTAATAGACAAATAAGTCAGTGTGTGTGGTGTAAATATTTTCTTACAAGTTAGATTGCAAATAAGGAAGTTATTTCATGAGAATAAATTGAGTTTTCAAAGCGAGATTAACAACAAAAACAAGAAAGTCTATTTCCATACTGCTCCAGAGGATTTCACCCTGAAGGTTTTCAATGCCTGATACATCCTTCCTTTTTTTTTTTTTGGGTTTTTTTTTGTTTTTTTTGTTTTAATAATCTGACTGGATTTTTAATTACTCTTTAACCTGCCCTTTGGTAACAATCACTAAGATCTATTGGCATGTTATAAATAGCAACAACAACAACAATAAAAAACCTCTTTTTTTTTTCAAGCAGTGGGTATAGTATAAGAACAAGAAATGTCAGGTGTAAGATTACACAATATAAATAGTGTAATGGAAAATATTAGGCAACTCACAGTGCATTTACTGCTGTTCAACCCAATACCCTCAGTTCAAAGCTTAGCAAAGCTGCGAAGGCTAAAACAACAACAACCCCTCTCTCCCATGAATGTGCTCTGGGAGCAGCTTGCAGCTTATTAAATTATTGCAGAGCCTGTGAAAGGCTGTATCTCAAAGCTCATCTCTCAGATGTGCTCTCCTGTTGTGTACATTGAGCTGCAGAGGGGAGGGAGAGGAGAGCCCTGATATTTACTGCCCTAAAAACACTTGGAGGATAGCACAGCCCCATCCATTTCTTGAACTCTGCCTTTTTTCACAGGCTGCCTTAACCCGATCTTGTAAACAGGGGTGAGAACAGAGGTGTTTACAACAGAGATCTCAAGGAGTCAGTGGGGAATGAAAAATCTAAGGAGGGGGTGGATGGGTTTGAAACCCATCTTCTTTGCAGAAATCTGGAGTAAGGCTGCTTGTATGTGAACATATTTGAATGTTGTTTTAAAACCAAGGATTTAATGCTATGCCACCTTCCAGAGCTCAGTGTTACACGAGTCTTTTGGGGTTTTTTGGGGGAGGGGGGTTGTTTTGTTTAAGCAAATTTTTCAGCTATTCATGGTTAAGCAGGACTCCAAGCTGATCTCAGTACCACTGGGGGGGCAGAGATGGGGACTGTGGCAGTACCTCCAAGGAGGCTGAAATCCCAGGGCTGCCCCCTGCACCACAGCACTGCCTTGCAGAGGGGAAAAACGTGGGAAGTGCTGCACAGACCAGCCAAAGAGGAGATAAAAGTTGAAAAATGATGTAGCCTTAGGCGACTTGTTAACCTCTCAGTGCATGCAGGTTGTGCTTGGAAAGGTTCTAGCCCTTATCTAATGGAGTAAATTATTCCTGGCACTGAGTGTTAATGGCCTTGGGAGTGAGACCACAGACATGAGCAGTATCTGTTGAGAGTCCACTCTAGTGCATTTTAAAATTTAGGCTTCTGGCTCAACTATTGTCTTCTGAAGATAAACCATCAGGTTGAGTAGGCCGGAAAATATTTCAAGGCAGAAGTGGCTGAAACAGCAGAGCTGCAAGTGATTTTATCTAATCTACCTTTGAGCAACCAGATTATGGCTGTCAGGTCTGCTACAAAAGCCCACTTGGAGTTTGCTTTTGGAAGAAACAGAGTCTGTTTAAGGGAGGGGCAGCCATGTGCTGCTGGAGTGGACTGCTGAGGCGTGGGTTTGTTTTGTTTGAACGGGATGTGCAGCTGTTTTAGGCTTCTTGTGATTTAGCCACGCAGGATTTTGCCATGGAGGGTGAGCAGAGCACGCTGTGAAACGAGGATTTTGGCAGGTGGCTGTGTTTGCAGCTGAGTTTGTGACCCGGTACTGCCTTTGCCCTGTCTGGCGTGGGGCAGGCTGAAATCAGCGCGGGTTGTATCATCTTTTGTTCCTCCTGCTGGGCACACAGGCTCCAAGCACCGCTGGTATGAGAGGCTTGAAAGGAAATGTCCCAGGGGCTGGGGTGGCTGGCAGGGAGCCAGCTGCCCTGTGGGCTGGGGAGCGGGGACTGCCCACAGCTCTGCCCCTGCACCGGCTGGGAACCAGCTGGAATTCAGCCTGACGCTGAATCCCGGCCTCGGGGCAGGGCTGTTGGGGAGGAAGAACCCGCTCCTCATCCTCATCGCTGTGGGTCACCAGGGAGAGCTGTGTTCCCAGGAGGATCCCTGTCACCTGGCAGCCAGGACAGCCAGGATGTGTCCTGACAGAAATCCCGACATTCTGTTCCACCCAGGCTGGCTGCCTCTTCTCTTCCCAAAGCCTGGGGATGTTTGAGTAACACCCTGCTATGCCCTGTCCACTGCGGTATTTTTTCCCTGTTCCTGTTGTTGTGACATGCAAATGTGGTAGAATACTTTCTCCCTAAACTTCTGCTTCTGAAATTTTCTCTGTCTCTCATTTACTTTGTCACCAAGGATTTCCTCGTCTCATTTTATAATAATTTTTGACACTAAAACCAATGTTTTCAAAATGTTTGACCAACCCCTACAGGTCTTAGGGGCTATTCCACAGCATCTCCTGTAGCGTGGAGTGTAACTAGAGCTCCCACCGTGGTTTTTGCAACTCAAAGGGTCTCCAGGTTGGATAAAAAGTGCAAAGAAATGAACACTTTTGTGCCCTGTGTCATATGTGCTCGGAACGATCTGCTGGCAGAAATTTAATTTTGTTTCCAGTAATTTGAGGTTATGGATAGGATTACATCTCCCAGTCAGAGAGAGACATTAATCAAGAAATAGGCCTCTTAATCCTCCTTTCAATTTTAATGAAACACTGTAAAAATGCCTTTCACCAGGGGATGTCAAGTATCAGTTGTGCTTTGATTAACATGCTTTTGTGACAGGTTTACTGTTGTACCATGTACCAAGTTATTCAGCAACCTAATTTAAGCTGTCTGTCAAGGGAAAACAAGTACAAAGAGAGCATTATTTTCTCATTGGACTTGCAATAACAGACTTCTGTATCTGCAAACTTTTTTTTTTTTTTTTAAATTCTGGTTACTCCACACCCGTTGTGACATTTTTAACCTTCAGAATAAATGGGTAAAGGCTGGACGTGACACACATCACACTGTCCCCTGAATGGCAATTAGGAAAGAGATAAGAAATCGGAAATGTTTTTGTAGCTGATGTAAGTTAAGCACTTGCCTTTCTCACAGCAAAGTGGAATTTGGATTAACTCTTCTGGAGTATAATGGGTGTAAATCTGGGGCAATTGAGAGCAGCGCTGGGCCCTGAATCTCTAACCCTCTCTTCGTTTTTCCTGTCCCCCTTCTGAAGTCAAAACACATTTTCAATGGAGGCTTTGTGGTTTGAGTCGGGTTTGGCCTCTTATCTGCTCGGTTTTTTCTAATGTGGCTTGATTATATTAGATATGAACTTCCTCATGGCTGGGAGCCAACACCAGACAGACTGTTCTCTCTCCCAGTCCCTGAAACCTGACAGGGGAATGCCAAACCTTTTCACAGGAGCTGGTTTATTTTTAGAGAGGGATGTTTTTGTTCCTGCCTCTTTAGAAATTGACCTCTCGAAACAGGATGGCTCCAGATCATCTCAAAGTAGAAAGCAGCCGGAGACTGGAGTCTCCCGTGCAAATGCAGCCTCTTCCAGCTAATATTGCACACAAGCTGCCCTCACCAACCTGACACCCACCAAGCTTTAGCATCTCAGTTAACAGAGAGTTTTCTGTGTGAGTGGGTGCACTTCCAGCCGTGGAATGCCAACTAAAAGCTTCACAGTCCCCTCTATCATGTGTCGGCTGCTCTGCGGACAAAAGAAACTAATCACAAAATGGTCTTTCCATTTGAAAAGATTACAAGTGAAGTCTCAGCCTAATTCTGACGACTAATTGCTGGCAGGGGGCTGGGACACCCCTTGCTTGGCTTCCTGGAAGGAAGGGCTGGTGGAGCTGCAGCATCTGGAAGTGAGGGAGTCAATGGGCTGGCAGGTGTGGCAGAGGTGCCCGTCTGTAGCCTTGGTTGGTGCCTGAGATGTTTTGGTTTTCTGAAATTCCTTCCTCAGGGAATTTCTGTGAACAAGAGACATGTTTTTGCAGCTGCAAATTGTTTACATTCTTTCTCTAGGAGGGATTTCTTGATGTCCCTCTGGTCTGACCAATGTGGTCGAAGAGGTTTGTCTCTGTTTCACCAATCCAATCGGTCCTGTAGAACAGTATATAAAGGAAACACATCCCAGGAATAAAAGAGTCATTTTCAGCCTTCTGAAGTCGGAGTCTTTGTGTCGTTGTGGTGTACAACACCACAGTCCTCTCTGAACTGGGTTGTTTTTCCCTGCTGATCAGCCAACAAGGGTTTTGCAGGAAGGAAAGCTGTGGCATGTCCTTGCCTTGCCAAGTTTCTCATGGCACCGAGACCTGCTGAGCTTCCCCAGCCTCTGACTCCCTCTGCTACTCTGCCAGGGTGCTCTGTACCTCGTGGTGACCTGGGAGGGTGCTCAGGAGCCATTTGTAACATCTTAATGGCCATATTAACACCTCTAATTGTAAGTGACAGGGAAATTAGTCTCAGCATAGCAGTTTGAACAATTATGTTTGGCCTGCTAAAGTGACAGAATATTCATTAATGCAATAAGGGAAAAAAAAGGTCTCCTCAGGATTTGCTCCTCTGAGGAGAGTAGCCTGGTTGTTTGTCTGCTTTAAGCCTCTTTTAAAAAAAGCAAGTTTGTTTGCGGCTCTTGACAAAAAATTCTCAGCTGTCAAACCTGTTTATTCCATGAAACACACTGAGGAGAAGTGTGTATCTATTTTGCCTCTGACTTGATTCACAGGGAAGAAGTTTAAGAGACAGAAAAGTGCCTCAACCTCTATTTTCCACAAGGCCAAGGAGTCTTGGGGCCTTTTAGCTGCATCCCAAACTGTGGTGATGGATTGCACTGATAGAACCGGGGTGCAGATATTTAGGGTCAGAAACTGTGATGGAGGTGGTGCCAGGTCTGGAAGTCCCTCAGTGTTTGTACTGCTCTGCACTCGAGGTCTCATCTGAAAACAGAGCTTTTTTTCTGGAGGAGGCTGGGCTTCAGCAGAGCCAACCCCAGCTCTGAAGGCCTTGCTGCCTTCAACAAAACAGCCAAAACCTGAGGTGCAGGGAATATGGGGGAACTGGACTGATGATTCCCTGGTGTTGCATTTCTGACTCTCTCCATTAGATTTCACTGCTGTTAGGCAAGTAAAGGCACGTGTGGTTTGATTTTGTCCATGAGACTGTTTTTCCCTGCAATGGAAGCTGCAAAATAATGGATCAATCTTTAGTCACTTCAAGAATTCAGGGTTTGAAACCCTGAAAATGGTTACTTGAACACATTGGTTTGGTCACCTGCTCACTTTCTGTCTCTTTCCTTTCGGACATGCAGCAAGTGGTAATTTTCCAGGGGTGTTTCACCTGATATTACCATCACAGATCTGAAGGATCCTATGGGATCTCCTTGGGCTGGGAGCTGTTTTCAAGATGTTGCTGAGGGATTTTGGGTGAAGGGCAGCTCTAATAGCAGACTCATTTTCCCAACAACCTTTGTGTGGTATTCCTCTCAAATAACGTGCACGATGAAGCTGGGAATTCTTTAAACAAACTTTGTTAATGTCTTAACCAATGAGCATCCGGGTACCTTGGATGAGGTGGCACTTCTTTGGGGTTTTATTTTGGTTTTTATTTTTGACAAATGCCATCTGAAATCTGACAAGTGAGGTTGTCATTTTTTAAAAAATAGCTTCACTCCTAAGTGAAAGCTGTCATTACAGAAGTGTTCTAGTTCTGTGGAAACACCAGGACTGTGTTTGGGATTGCAGGATCATGACATCTTTTTAAGCGCAGTGGGAGACAGATGGGTGAGCAGCCAGCTTGATGCAAGAACAATAAGAACAAATGAGCTTTTTAAAAATAGAACAATTGCATTTGGAAAGAGGATTGGAGGGGGGCGAAGCTGAGAGGGAAATAATTCTCCCATGATTCTATCCTGGTTTTCATATTAAACAAAACATGTTGCAACATTGTCTTCGTTAGCAATGAAGTGACAAACTGGAGCACTTCCAAATTGGCTGGCTCCAAACTGCTTTCATATTGACCTGAAATGTCAGCTGCTATTATGTTCTGCTGACCACTGATTGCTTCCAGAGTAGCGTTTTCTCCTGTGAAATGAAAGAAGTTCCATCTCAGTGATCTCAGTGTCTCCCGGTGTTTGTGGGGAACGATAGTCATGGGAAATGATAGTGCCTTTGTTTCGAACCACTCCTCAGGCTGAATGAAACGAATTGTTAATATTGAAGTTATTTACGCCGTGAGAGTGAGTTCTGTGCAAGAATGTTTTGCTCCTCTAGAAGATCCTCCGCTTCACCTTCTTAGAGGCAGAAAGCCAAGGTGATAAAGTGCCTCTAATTTGTTTCCCTGCCTTCACACACAGGTACACAGAGTTGGGCTTGGATATAGCAATGCTGATATCCTGCTCTGCAGGTAAGCTTCTAAATTTTCCTGTGGAACTATGTAAAAAACCCCATAAATATGGAGAAATGGTACTTCTGGCAGCAGCAGTTGAAGTTCTGTGATCAGGTATCAAATGATTCGACGGAAAGTATTTTGCTTAATTTTTTAATCCTCTTTAGAAGACAGGAGAATGTTCAGATTAGTTTTCTTTCGCATAATGCTGGCTTAAAATGATGTTAAAATTTTGTAAAAGCCTCTTGGTCTTTAATCCTCTGGGAAATAAACTATGACATCTGCAAGGTTTTTTCAATATTTCTCTTTTGAAAACCTGTGTAATGTCACTTATTCACATTCCTACACTCTATTTTTCTGTAGTCATCACTTGAAAATTGCAGAAAATAGGTTTTTTTGGGTTTTTTTAAAGATAAACAGGTCTGTTATCTGCTTAAGTCCAGAATGAAATACACTGGACCCATATAACCCTGCTGGATTTATTCTTGTAAAGCAACAACAACTAAAAACCCTGTGAAATGTGGGAAAGCTACATGCATCCGTGTCAGCTGGTGGGCTTCTCCAATTATCTCAGTGGCTGTGTGGATGGACTCCACAGAGATGGGCTTTGGCCATGTCCAGTATCCACTCCTGCATCATTTTCCTCCTTCCTGTTAAGGTCCTACTCTGTATTTGTATTTACCTTGTTGGTGAAAGAACTAGAAAGAAAGAACTTCATAAAAGGGAGAAGAGAAGCATAAAGTAGAATGGTCATGATTTCATAAGAGGCATTGACTGTCCTCTATTTCGTGTGTCAAGAATATGTGATTTTTGCTACCATTTTCATGGTGAAATCTCTGACAGTTTAGTCCATTTAGACCCTTTCTCTCTTTCTCTATAAATTAAAATGAAACTAAAATTAAGCTCAACTTGTGGAAGAACCAACAGTTTTTATGAGAAAATTTTTTTCTGGTTTTTATTTTTTATAGAACTATATCCGTTCTGTCTGATCAATTGCTAAGAAGAAAATAAAATCTGCAACATTTCTGTCCATTCCTGGTGAAATGCTGAAGTATCTCAAATAAAGTAAAAACAACTACTTGCTGAAGCAGTGGATGAACGGTTGAGTATTGGCAGGACAAGAAAAAAAATATGTTTCATTGTGCTGTGCATGATGTTTCTGATTGTTGAGTGGGGTTCAGGTAATTAAAAGAAGAAATCCATAATATGAAACACAAAAGCAAATAGTTATCTGTGTGGAGAACAACAATAATTACTCCAGCACGAGGAGGTTTCATCAGAGGGACAGATATTCAAAGGAGCTTGTGATGGGGACCCCCAAACAACTGCTCAGGATGTTTTACTTGCAAAAAGGAGTTTTGTGACTTGATTAATGGCAGGTTTCAATTGCCTTCTTCAGGGCTGGGGGTCAATCTGTACAACATCCCACAAGGAAGGTCTTCTTAATGAAAACAAACTGCCCCTAGCACAAGCCAAGAAACCTCCCTGGTCTTGTGGGGAGCCTGGGATCTTGCTCTGTGCTTGCAAAGTGAGAGGCTTGGATTGGGAATTTTTGCAGTGTTCCCTTGGGGGCCTGCTGTAATACCAGATACAGCTTGCAGCTTCAAGCTGGTTGGGATTGTCAGGGAAAAGAGAGAAGTTTTTTCTTCATTTTTTCTCTTCATTTTTCCCTGACAGTAGGATGAAGGTGCACCAGTGTTTGTGCCACTGTTGCTCTTGGATTAGAAGCAGCGTTTGAGAATTTGTGGGCTTTTTAAAATTTTCAAATTGCTTTAAAGGAACAAAATGGGTGCAGATCTTCTTGTCACTTGCCAAGCTAAGATGGCAGAAGATATTTTGGATATTTTTCACCCTTCTGCTGGGAAGAAATCTGTTTCAGGCAGCTGCTGCTTTTATTACTGTAATAATCCATGGAGAGACCAAACAGAATGGCACCAGAAACTGCATCTGGGAGATGCTGCCCTGCATGTGAAGGGAATAGCTGCAGCAGAGCTGAGAACAATGGTGAGGTGAGAGCTTCCCAGAGTAAAGGGGCTTCCGATGAATGAAGCCATGACTAACTGCTGGCCTTTGGAGAAGGAGATTGGCACTTCCAAAACATCCCAGAATAGCTTTGTTTACAAAGCTTGCAAATAATTGAAATATTAGCGGTGCGATTGAGTCATCGGGGGATGAAACGGTTTTACAGCTGCTGTGATGATTCTCCTGAATCTGCAGGGGTTTTTGTCCATTGGGAATTTAATCACTAACAGTAGAAATAGCAGCTCTTCCTATGAGTCAGGGCTCATGCCTAGCAGAAGGCAATTAGGGCATTGGTAAATTCAGTAAATGTGAGTCAATGCAGCAGCAGGAATGGACCACAGGGCTCCTGAGCTGGAGCTCACCCCCTTTTTCTCCAGTCTGGTCCCTTACAAGCTCTTTCCCTTTCAAGCAGCCTGAAGTCCTCCAGAGAACTCCAAAGCAAACAGCTCTCCTGAAGCTCCTTCCAGTGGGAGATTGCCCAGCTGTCTTTACCGATGCTCTCTGAAATGTCCAACAAACCAGGTATGAAGGGCACCAGAGAATGATCCTTATCCTCTGGGAACAGCAGAGCTCTCCACAGCAAGGCAAGGCTTTAGGGACGGATTTCTGCTCCCTCCTTGGTTCAGGATGCTGCCCCTTGGGAATACAGGTGAATAGATTCCCCAGGGTGGGTCTGTCCCATCCTGGGTTTTATCACAGTCTACAGAGCCAGCAGGAATTTTGTTGGATCCCCTTGTTAAAATATTAGCTGCACTTCACTGAAAAGTCTAATGCTTTATATTCTGCTGCAATGGCCTCCCAACCCCTGCAACTGTAGGGGGAAAATTCTGGCCAAACAAGGGATCTGTGAAAAGAAACATCTCTTTTTATATGACACCCTGTTAGCCTTAATAACAGTTTTCTCTCTGTAAGTGCAGTAAAGTATGGAAATATTGCTGTGCTACATGGTGTAATTTTCTGACTGTGATTTTCTCTGATAAAAGCCTTCTGAGAGTGCATTTTCCTTCCCACTTATCTGCCATCAAAAGGCAGCAAATACATGAAAAATTCAGCTGTCACTCTAAACAAAATATACAATTACTCTGGGTTGATGTTTTAAGCAGAAATAATTTCCATAGCAAAAAAACCCCTCCAGCTATTTTCTAAATGCTGTGGTGTTTGCTTCTAGCTTTCTGCATTACGCATGTATCACCTGTTTTGGACATTTGAATGCAAAGATGAGATATCACGAGTTAAAGCTTAGCACTTGCCAAATTAAATATTTGCTGGGCTGAGCCCAGTTCATTACTTGACTGCTGTTTTGCACCAGAGAATGAAAAATCTTTTCTAACATGCCAAAGGTGGTTATTTTAGGAAGCTGACGAAGAGGGCAGATGTTATTCAAGTGGTTGGATAAGGAAAGGAAATAGTGCATGTTAAGCCTTCTGGAATAACCAGGTAGATGAAAGTAAGTGGAAATGTTCCTGAAATATGCTGATTTGTTTGGACGAATCTAAGCAGAAAATACGAGATGGAAATTTGATACTTCATCTCTCGCAACTTGAAATGTTAAATTAAGGCTGCTTGTATCTCATGTTGCTTGGAATAAATTACTTTTGGGGCATCTCTGAGCTTTGAAAGCACCCAAAACCCAGAACAATATTCCTGTGGTGTGGTTTCACTTGCTTAGTTTTTTTTGGCGTACAACTTGTACTAGAGATCAAGAAGTTTCATGAAACTGTATTTAAAAGCTGAGATGGAAATTTTTCTTATCTCATTTCTAGGGCTGAACTTAAAAATAATAGTAAAAATCAACTTATCTTGGCAAAACAAACAAACCTTTCTCTTTTTGACTCAAATGGAAAGATCATTGGAACAGGCTATCTAGGGAAGTGGTGGAACAACCATCCCTGCAAGTGTCCAAAAAATGTGTGGATGTGGCACTTGAGGACATGGTGTGGTGGTGGTGGTGGGTAAACAGCTGGACTCAGTGATTTCAGAGGTCCTTTCCAACCTTAATTATCTCTTTTCTTTTGGAAGTTATTTAGGCTTTATTCCTCTTTCTGTCATTCCAGCTTAAAAAAAATATGTTTCATCTGTGTTGCTCTGAAATGTCAACTCAAAACAGCTGAAAACTTCTAAAAGTATTTTAGCACTTCTAAACTAGAACCGTTGGGTTTGGAAATCTCCCCTCCTGTTTAAGGCAGATACACCAACCCCCTTTGAAAACATGAAGAAAAAACCCTATTCTGATACTTTTAGTTGACAGAATCATTTAGGTTGGGAGGGACTTCTGGAGATGATCTATTCCATCCTCCCTTCTCAAGCGGTGTCAGCTGGAGCAGGCTGCCCATCTCCAGTTGGGTTTTGATGTTTCCATAAATGGAGAAATTCTTTTTTTTTCTTTAAACTTCAATGTTAATGCACTAATAGTTTTTGTCTCCTCTGAGATTCTGCAAATTTAGCATTATTCACATAGAACACAAAAAACCCCTCCCACCTCACCTTTTTTTTCTGGGCTGCATTTCCCAGAAAATTCTGCCATTTGCTCCAGTTTGGGTTTTGTGACTGTTGGTTATGTATGTAGCATTCTCTGGAGAGCACTGCTGCATCTTCTGGTTTCATACAAGGAAGTCTGATTCACTCCCCTTGTGGAAATTTTCATATTATAATTAAACCTGGCTTTTGCTCAGAAGGCCTCTGCAGTGGGGATACAAATGTGCTGGTGAGGCCATGTCACCAGTTAGAGCTCCTGCCATGAAACAAAGTCCAGAATGCAGATACCTGACCCTCAGTTAAATTATGTTAATTCAGTTTGAGAAAATGAGTATTTAGCAGTTTGTGCCATGTGAAGATCTCATTCCACAGTGGCAGAAAAAGTCATTGACCTTCCCATGCAAGCAGCTTTGCTGGTTGTTGTGGCCTGAGCCAGCCCTGCTCTCCAAGTGGCCATGGGTCTGTTGTGCCAGACTCTCACTGCTGGAAGGTTCATGGATTTTGGTTCATCTCACACTCAGCTCGAAGATGCATTTACCTGCTCCTCTCCTGAGGATGTTGGAGTGAATTCCATGCTTAGAGAAGTCCAGTGCACAGCAGGACTCAGCCTACAGAAGCAGGATTTTAAGCAGAAAAATAGAACAAGCCTTTTGGTGAGACAACAGCTGCTCTGTTGTTCTTATTTATCCAGCAGTGGTGCTCAGCTTTACAATTAAAATCATCTAACACGCTTGCATAAAGGTCAGGCAGCAGATGCTGCTGTTAGACCTGACAGACCTTATCAGACTCACTGATCAGCTTTACTTCAAGGCAAAGCATTTAAGAAGAAAATGAAGTATCAACTCCTACTATTTCCAACCACACGTGCACATTCACAAATATGTGTCTTAGCAGAGAGCTTATTCTTCATCCTCGAGTAGAAATATGCACTACTCAGACTCAAACTTTTGAAAACCATGCCACACACAATAAATAAAACGGATATTTCAAATAAGATATGTGACACCTCTGATTAACAATTCTTTAACTACGGTCAAGTGTTTGTGTAGTTGATGGCAAATGTGTTCTGAAGAATGAATGGATATTTCACTCATATGCAGAATATCTTTGCATAGTAATAATGGAAGAAGAATCAAATTATTCCAGAGTCTGGCTAGGCATTGAGTGGAGTTTTATGAGAATGTAAATTGGAAAGAGAAAGGCCCATAGCTCTGTATTCTCACCAATCTTTTATAGGTAATGAATTGTTTAGAAAATTTAGCTAAGGAAAAGCTTTTGAGTTGGAGCCTGACAGTCCTTCAGGGTATTCTTAGAGGTTATCTCTGCAAGGCAGGTGGATGAGGAAAGAGACAAGCTTAACCCTATAAAAATAATGATGATATATTATTAGCAACTAATGGCAATCTAATGGAGTCTTTTCAGCAAAAACACCACTGGCTGCAATTTCTCTTTGTCATCTGCATAAAAAAGCAACTCTTAATGAAGCCTATATTCTGGTAATTTCTCGAACTCAGTGAAATTAGCAGGAAACTTTCTGCACTGGAAATGTCTCATGGCTCAGCAAACATCCACACTACCATTAATGGGAACAACCTCCCAGAGCAGCAAGGTTCAACAATGAAATCAGCATTAGAAATCTGTTCAGACCACATGATCTACGAGATCAAGAGTATACCTGGGCTTTTTCATTTCTAACCTAAACTTTTACTTTCTGACTTTTTTTTGTTACATTAAACAAACTGACCTGACCTTGTGTTGGTTTACATATCAGAAGCTGTGGGATCATTTTACTTCAAAAGGCATAAAAAGTGCCTGGAATAATTGTGTTTCTACAGGCTTTGTGAAAAGAGGCAGCTGGATGGAAGTTGGAGACTCTACACATAGCCCCATAAATCAATAAGGGGAGAAAAAAAATTAAAATCACTGTAAGAATGGGATTTGAGAGACTGTGATCAGCAAACGAAACACCAGACAAATGAAGTCTCACTCCATAGTCCATTGCCTAAAAAGACTTGGGTAATGTTTGGAGAAAGGATAAAGGAGAAGAGGACAAGGATGGCATTAGCAAAAAGCAAGGCACATTATACAGTCAATAAGTAATTGCTGCAATTGGAGCTCATCATCTGCTTGGCACTTAATGTCTCGGCCTTTTCAGAGTGAATTTTATTAATACTAATGTCTGAAGAAAACAGTACAGTCATTACCTCTGTTGATTCTTGTGATGTTCAAAAGTGAAGCTCTTCTCCTCTTGCATTTGATTACTTGACTCTACCAAATTCTTCCTGTTGCCAAGGGCTCTGAGACACTGAAAATTTGCCCCCAGGGTCTCTGAGGAGGAGGAGTGCCAGTGCTGCTCCCCTACAAACACATACCAACTCCTCCCAGCCACATTCTTTTCCTTCAGATGTTTGGAAATGGAGCAAAAATCACCAGAACTCATCCTCTTCCAGGGGGTCAAGGTGGAATGAACCAGCCTGTGGTTTTCTCCAGCAGACCTCTGAGAGGTGATGCTGAAATGCCTCACTGGACTAGGATGGCTTTTGTTCATACCCTTGTTCTTTAGAAACCACAGCATGAATTTCTTGCATGATCTTTAGTTTTTATGCCTCTTCTGTTTCCTTCCATCAGTTTCCCCAGTTAAGAGTAACTATTCAAGGTGCTCAAGGCCCTTGCAGGAAGAGCAGAATCATTTGCAGTCCTGCAGAAAGATGTTTTCTGTGGATTTTCTCTGAAATTGCTAGTCAAAAATCATTTGTGTGCTCTAAAAGCGAGGAGAAAGCAGAGGCCTTGTAATGAGAGTGCTGCAAAGACCTTATTCTGTGTCTTTTACAAACATTGATTTCTTGAGGAAGGGAGATCATCAACAAGAGAACAAAACAACCCTCACATGCCAGGGTGGGCCTGTTGGAGGAATGCAGGCTCATTAGTCCTGCTAAATATGATACTGTGTGCAAAGTCAAAAAAGCAGAGTGAGGCCTGGAAAACTTGGCAGGAAATCAGCCAAGATCCATTATATTCTCTTTCACGTGGCTGAGTAGTGGTGGCACCAACTGAAGGCTGGGCCCTCTTTTTGCTGACTAACACGGGGCCATTTTAATTTCACCTGATTTTGTTGCCCTGTTGTAAGAAGTCTGACAAAAACAAGGTTTGTGGAGAGTCCTAGGCCGCACAAAAGCTCTCTTGGAAGCTAGAAGTCTTCTTTTAATAAGTGGACTTGACCTATTTTTTCATTTCTAAATATCCCAGATTAATTTGCTACTGTACTGCGGCATTTCAGTTAAAGCTGGCCAGGTGTCTATAGCTTATCTGTATTTACTGCGTGTGTGCAAATTGTGGAAATACAAAAAATGCTGCAATTCCTACCCACCCTCATAAGAAAATGGCTTGAGCAAGACTGGCCACCTGAGGGTTGCCAAAGAGTGGGAGTAGATGAAATAAGTGGTGTTGTAGGAAAAGACCATACAATAGTGGAACTGTTTTGGGAGAACTTTTTGTCACACACTTGGGTAAGAACTGTGATTCTTTGCTGCTTTTATCAACATTATTCGTAGTTTCCTCTTACATTTCCCCTGCTCTTTCTTTGCAGTTCCCTGAGCAGACCCGCTCAGCTGTATAATAAGGAGATGAGTTTTACCTCCTTTTTATCACTGCAAATCTGAAGTGACTCTGCAGAAGTCAAACTGATGTTGGCTAGGGGACAAATGGTCCCACTAAAAAGCTTTCTAAAGAGAAAATTTCCCTCTCCATTTGTGGAACGAATTAACTACTAGAGGCATTCAGTTGGATGCACCTCTCTGGGGCCAATGACCAGAGAGATTTAAAAGTCCATTATGCTAATGCCTAATTCCTTCTTTGCACAGAGGAAACGTCCTCATGAGCTGGGCTGTGGCAAGGTCCTGAGTTCCCTTCAGGGAAGAGGTTTACATCAGCCAGGAAACATTTGGTGAGTACAACTACCAAAGGCGTTAATCATCAGCTTGAATTAAAAGTCACTGAGGGTTTGCTTTGGGAGCCGTGGGGCTGTGCAAAGGGAAAAAAGCCAGAAGGAGCATTTCTGAGCAAACTCAGCGTGCCAGTGAGGGATCATCCTTTCCCTCTTTTGACTGCTGACACATTGCACAGAAATAGGGCTCTGTCAGAACAGGATGAGCCCTTTTACGAGCCAAAATCTGCCCTTTTGTTTCTTTTAGGGCACGACAGCATGTGAGGCTTCTTGGTTTGAGGAGGGGTGCCAGTGTGTGGTCCCACAGGGATCTTTGGCTGCTTCAAACAGGGCAAAGCTGAGCCCTGCCTTGTGTTGCCCAAATGCCTTCTCCATGGCCAGAAAAGCTGGGTTTGGAAGCCCAGCCTTCTGGGGGTCAGCACCCAGTGCCTTGCCAAGGGATTCCTGGGAAGCAGGAGCAGCTTGCTAGTCCCTTGGGCCATCTAGTGGTGCCTTCCTTGAGTATGGAGCAGAATATCTCACTGAAAAACCATAAACAGCATCTCATTAATGTGAAAACAGTGATCAGTGCCAGGACTAGGCCAACCACAACGAAAGCATCAGTGCTTTTGGTGGGGTTACCAAAGCAACAGAAGTTCTGGCCTGGAAATGGCAGACAAGATAAAGAGGTGGATGCCAACGTTGGATGCTCAAGGCTAAGAAGATTGGTCTGTTGTGATCTGTTTAGTGCTTTTGTCTTGGTGTTTGCAGTCCTTTATGGATCCTCACTGAACGAGGCAGGGATTTAAAAAGCAAAGCTGAACTTCCCGACCTGAAACCTCAAATCCTTTTCTGATGGTTTTTGTAACTGGGAAGAGGAAATAGAGCCTGCAGTAATTCAAAAGAGATTTAATGATCAAAGCTGCAATTAAAAGCGTGGTGAGTCATCTTACAGTCGTCCATGTGCTAACACGTGCAGGCTGTGCAAGAGATCATGTTGTCATGGCTGGTTTTACTCAAAACCAGGACATAGGAGCTGCAATTACTGCCAGCTTCAGAAACCATCTGAGCTCTGCCGAGCTCTGTGTTTACAGAGCAGAAGAAAAGGCAGCAGTCCTGACCCCCCCATTTGTGTATTTTATGTAGAAGTTCTGTCTGCGACATCTGAATTCATTATGGTGCTTTATTACTTTTTGCCTTTTTTCAGGGTGTCTGCTCTCTGTAGGAATCTTGATTTTTTATTTTTTTTTCCATTTACACTAACAAATTACCCAGTAAAACAAATACAGAAGAGCTGATCTTTGGAGTATTATGTTTTTGGGGTTTTTTTTGCTTTCTGCAGCATGCACTAACAATGAAATATTTAACTGAACTTTTCACAGTATGTGCATTTTCTCAAATTAAAATTGCAAAAGACAAGGAAATGAAGATAAAAATATCCAACCATGCTGTTTCTCAGAAACCCTCACAAGTAATCTAATATTTCTCTTTAAATCCTGTTGTTTTATTCTGCTGAATACAAAAAATATTGCTAACTAGAATTTGGTTTTAGTAAAGGAGAAACTTCCTAAAGATATTTAGCCCGTCACACACAAAAGCAACTAAAAGGAAGCAGGAGAATTGGTAACTCTACTGGAAGAATGTAATAAAAATGTTGATAACCTGCTACTGGTCTTGCTTTCCCTGTTCCTCAGTTCCCTTCCTAGTGGTAGTGAGGTATTTCATGTTTTATTTTCAATTTCTCGTAACGGCTGGAATATTCAAACTCTAACCCGCTAGAATGTGACTGCCTACTTCACAAAAATCATTGCTGTAGCTTTGCTCCTACAGGTTTATTTGTAAAACAAGCTTTTTTTATCTTGCCATTTTTGACATCAAGTGCCTCCAGTCAGTGACAGATAGGTATAAACAAACGCCAGCTTTTACAAGAATCCCAAAAGGAACATCTAATGTACAATATAACGCAATCAAATAAATCGGTGCTTTCTTTCCCAGCTTTATGTGAAAAGAGACCTGCTCTGTATGCTGAGAGACAAAACAGGTTATCAGATGTAGCAAACCTTGCAAACAAGCAAATTCAAACATCTCACCGTGGATCAAATCCATTGCGGTCACTTCATTCATTTGACATAACACACCTGTAGAAAATGCTCTTAAATCCTTATATTACTTTACAAATTCAATTGTTTAGCAAATGAGAAGTAGAATTGCTCTCTCTGTGTTTTCAGTGCTTGAGAATGGCTTTTATCTACTGCAGTCAAAGAGTTGGCACCGTTTAATAGGGAAATAGAAGAAAGCCCTCTTAAGAAAACATGGATCTTGAACTAAAGGATTTTATGGACTTTTTCTGGAGGTGGCCCAGGATGGGAAAAACATTTGATATCTAAATTTGGAGAGAGAAGCAGTCCATCTGATAACTGGGCAATGTTTTTATCATAGCTCAGCCTTGCCTTGCAATGGAGGGAATATCAGCAGAAGTGGTGAGAACTTCTCCAGAACTTGGATATGGATTTCCAGCGAGTTTTGACAAAATCCATGGAAGTCCTGGTGCAGTCTGAGATGGTTTGTACCTACCCATGGGTTCAAACAGCTGCAATTGCTCTGTTTTTTTAGAGCAATGTCTTGGTCCTGATATTAAGAGCCAGAGCAAAACCCTCTTGAGGGAAGGGCTAGACTGTGCAATTGTGAAATTCCTACAGGAATTCCCACCTGTCAGTCCCTGGTTGGCTGATGATCTGGGCTAGCACTGCTTTTATACCTTATAGATCTTTTTGCCTCACCAATGACATTGTGAAGTTCTTATTGTCCAGGCCTGCAGGGAATCTTGCGAAGTGGAATGACAGGGAACCTCCATAATTCGTAGAAGTGAGCCTCACAAGCTCATAATTGGTAAAAGCTCATTCCCACAAGCTCATAGATGGTAAAAAAAAAAAAAATCATTACATGAATTTGAAACTTTCTTCTTTTGCCCATTCTAATTTCATTGTGTATCCCTTACTTTTCGACAGCAGAAGTTACAGCATTTACCTGATGTTAAAGAATTTGATTAGGGAATATGAGAATCCACCCCTTTATCTTTTCATGTGCCTTTATCTTTTCATGAATCTCTGTCCTGTTCCACCATTCTGGTCCCTTCTCTAAATTTAGCCACCTCAGACATTCCAAAATCTTGTCATATATTCTGTGATAACTGTCTTGGCTATTCCCACATCCATGCAAGTGGGGATGGCTTTGCTACCAGATGTAATCAGGAGTGGATAACTTTAATCTCGATGGGAACTAAAAGCTTGACATTGAGGAGGAGGATTTTTCAAGGCTCAGGCGCTGAAAACAGTGACAAAATTTTGCTCCATTGTACTTACTTTTTATGTGTGTTCAAAAGCGGAAAAATACTTGCATTTTTGTATCAACCCAGCAATCTAAACTGAGAAGGAAGTAATTATACATGAAAGAAACACAGTCTTTTGTAATAACACTTTTAAAGTATCAGTTTCATTCTATCATAATATTTTTATGATTAGATTTACCTCCTAATATTTTAATAACTTTGGTATGAAGTAAGGAAGTCCTTTGTAGCTTATCTCAGAAGCCTGTCTAGGACGTCGCACTTAATGAGGTTTATAATTCAATAGGTCCACATCTGCATCTTTAATAATGCCTAACATTTAATCTTCATTGCACCACTTGAATCAAAAGACCTAAAATTAAACCTACTGCAGCTTAATCTAATAATAAACACGCATGACATTTTGTGCAAAATGTGTGCCTGATCAGCACGGTGCACCCTTACAATTGTATCAGATGGAGAAAAATAGAGTTTAATCAGCCAAAGGTAGACGGTGACATTTAACTCCTGCCGATGCATTTGGGAAGCTTTAAGATCCTGCCCCTGGAAGAAAGGGCTGGTTGTTAGATCATTACCAAATTTAGGTCAAAATCCCACTAGTTACAACAGAATTTACACATACCCTTAACTAGTGGTGGGATTTTAAGACCCTCCAACTCCAGACAGGTAATTTTGGTACCTTCAACAGGAGCTGTGACTCTGTATGGAGTCAGTGGTAAGGTGCTCCTGTTTTTCCTCATAGTTAACTGGAGGATGTGAGATCCAGAGATTCCTGAATGTTGTTTGGGCTGTCACTCCTGCAGTGCAAGTGTTCTTCCCACCTCAGCTCCCCCTCGCCCTTGTAGGGTGTTCTAATCCTGCTGGGACCAGTTATCCAGGTCTCAGGTGGGAATGGGAATCTCTCTGGATCATAGGAATAGACTTTCAACCACAGCCACCAGATTTGGTGGGGTTTGGTAGCCACGGCAGTAGGGTTGTGCTCCTCCACTAAAGAATGAGGGACTGCATATGAGATGTAGATTTTCTTTGTGCCCAGAAGGAACTTTGGATGAGAAGGTCTCCCCAAATTAATGGGGCTTTGCACAGGGAGCCAGAGCAGAGGACAATTTCTGCAGAGCTTTTGGGGTTGCTGTTGTTTCTTCTCAAGTAAATATTGCTTTGAGGGCTACAACAGTTCTGCCTTGTGACACAGACATTTATCTCTGCCGAAAGTGAGACAAACAAGCAGGAAACTTAACATGTAGAGACAACCATGAGGAGAAGAGGCAGTGTTAGAATTGTCTAGAACCTGTTCAGGTGAAATGATGAATCCATGAAAGCTGAGCCCAGGTATTTAATGAGAAGCTAAAACTTCTCATTTATCCTCTCATTTATTCTTTGGTCAGCTACACTCATAATCACTGTTTAAATTCGTTACAGGTGCAAAAATTAGCAGTGTCTGTAAAAGATTGGAACTTATATTAGACATTAATTTAGGATATGTCCCTGTATTTATGGGGCTCTGGCTGCAGAACTGTAGAGCAGTCACAGTCTTTTTCGAAAATGCATTTGAGGCTAGAATGGTGAGCAACAGTGTAGCTCCTTCACCTGAGACACCTGTGTGATAAAGACAGGAAGTTCCCATGGCAAATAAAAAAGCAGTTCTTCACCAAGATTTGATCAGGAGAGTTTGAAATCAGCTGGGTCAGGATAAGATGCTTTGGAGGAGAAGAAAGACTGGGGAAAACTCTGCTGGGTTATAGAGTCCCCTGCTGAAGCTGAACCCTCACAACTCAACTGGGCTCCATCTGACTCGAATTAAACAAGGGATGATCAAAGTCTACAAATCTCCCTGATCTCTATCAGCATGGAGAGCTAAAGGTAAAAACTCTCAGTGTCTTTCTATCCCTTTGAAGTCAACAGTGAGCTCTGTGTAGTGTGTGAGGACACGAGTGCCGTTTGGGCAGCTGCAGGTTTACGATAATTTTGACGTAATGTTTATGCAAGGGGAGGGAGAAAAGCTGCATCTTGAAATTATAACTTTGCAGCTGTGGGTCCTCTCTCCTCCCCCAAGACTGGTTTTATCTTTGGGATTTGCTTTGTCTTATGGTGATGCTGGAGGCACAATTACATCCAGTGAATAGGGGAAACCATTGTCTTAGTTTTTCTTCAGCTATAAATCACAAACTACTCCATTTCTGTACAACCACTTCCCCTCCTGCCTTCCTTGCATACTGGTGAGCTGGAGACTCACTTGATAAAAGCATCCTGAACTAAAACAGCTGGAAATAGAGAGTATAATAAGCTGGCCTGCTGTCAGCCCTCATCTATTTTTGTTTGATCAGTATCTGATGGTGATTGAAAAGCTGGCTCTCAGAGTTAACCACCTTGAGGCCAACCTTGAAATCCTGTCACGTTTGGCTACTCGATAGCATCTGAAGCATAATGTTAGATCTAGAGCACACATAGTGAAAAAAAGAAAAAAAAAGGAAGCTGGCATCTTGCTACACTGCACAGCAAAAGGAAAAGCAACATGGAAAGAACCTGACAGATGTGCAAGAAAATGGAAACGCCACAAGGCAGAAGAGGACCAGGTCCATGTGCATTAGCAGCTCTGGGCAGGACAAAGCAGTGACTTCCCCAGGCTCCAGGTTGGCTTCATGTCTAACTGCAGTTGTAAAATAGTGTCCCCCCTCAGCAGGGAGGGCTGTGTATGAGGGCAGCTTTGCCTGTGTAGGGCTCAGGAGGGCTGAAATCAGAGCCGTTCCTGGAGGAACTTTGCTGGGGATTGGATTAGGATTAGGGCGAGGATGGAGAGTGTGTTGGTTAGTCGTGTGTAGGATGCTTATTTGGACACACGAGCAAGGGAAAACAAAATAAGTTTTGATTATGTCAAATAAAGTCAGGAAAAAGTGACAGTGACAGGTCTGCTACAGAGGAGAGAGCATTGGTTGTTTTCATTTCAGTTTCTGCTTTCTGACTGACAGCCACAAATAATAGCTGTGAGGCCAAAAGATACAGAT
Source organism: Cyanoderma ruficeps (assembly GCA_008694505.1). Lineage (NCBI taxonomy): Eukaryota > Metazoa > Chordata > Aves > Passeriformes > Timaliidae > Cyanoderma > Cyanoderma ruficeps. Next base: position 24,791,644 of record VZDJ01000116.1, on the reverse strand, counting down.
CTTCAAATCATACCTCCCTGAAAAGAAGGGAGAGGTGCTTTCAGGGGTTGTGTAACTGAGACTAACAGCAACAAGCCATGAGCTCCAGAAGGGAAGAGTTAGCAAAGTCAGTGCACCTGCTGAAAAGACTGATGGTTCAGCACAGACACCAGGAAGAGCAAGAGGAGAGTTGTGTGTGAATAGCTCTCACTTCATCTGCACTGGAAATGCAAATAGGAGCTCATTTGTGTTGCCATAGGTGTAAGAGATGTCGTGGGAATTACCTAAAACGTGGCTTGAGCTGGGTCAATGTGCTGTATTTGATGCAGGGTTGCATTTGAGATGCTCTCAAAATAGCATGATAAAAAAATAGTGTGCTGCTGTCACAATAAGATATATCAAAGAGGCCTAAACATGGGCCCTGCTAGGAGATAAAGGACTTTGTAAAACAGAAGTTGCAGGTGATATAGAAATGGTTTGCTTTTTCAAAACATTTTAACATCATTCCTATATTGGCTTCTCTAGTGGGTTTCTCACGAGATGCTGAGGCCAGTCTCCTCTGGTATGTAATCCATAACATACCAGTGCTGCTTTCTAATGCCCTTCTGAAAGGGAAGGATTTTTCCCTTAAATGGAAAATCCATAGAAAACCATTGTGATCAACGATGAATACTTTCTATACAGGCAGCCTTTCTCTCTTGGTGTCTGTTTGAGATTTTCTTTTATTTTCTTAGGAAGCAAAGCTCCTTTCAGCTTCCTCCCTGAGAGAGTGGCTGTGTTTTCACCTGCACAGTTCATCCAACAAAGCTCCCCTTTGGATGGGGGGGTGTGAGAGGCTGCACACAGCTGGGCAGGGCTTTCTGCCTGACCGTGCACACGGGGTGAGCTGTGCCCCAGGAGATCAATATTTACCATTGGACACGCTGGGGTGGCCACACGGCTGCTGGGGAGCAGGTGGGGCTGCAGGGAGAGGAGCTTTAATAAGCAATTGGAGGAGGAGACAGCTTTAGAGGGCAAGGAGGACTTGCCCTTCATCCTGTTTGTCCCTGGAGTTCAGGGCTAGGCTGAAACAGGCTGGGCCTCAAACATGACCTTCAACTCCTTGGTGCCGCAGGGCAGCCAGGGGAGTGATGGGGAAGGGGAGTCTGGGAATTCTGCTGTATTTTTACTATTGCAGTAAAACATCGATGTCAATACAAAGCCCTGGCAGCTTCAGGGCTGTCAGAAACGCTGGTGTTGCTTTAATGCCAGGGCTGGGTGGCTCCCCAAGCTCCACCTCTGTGCCAGGTGAGTGTGACAACCCAGCACATTTGCACATAGCAAACCTCCCACCCCACAGCTCCGTGGCTGTTTGTCCCCACCGACAGTGCTCGGCGTTTTTAGCTAAGAGGTGCAGAAAAAGGAACGAGGAACCAACGGTTCCCAATGGCTGTCAGTAGATTTATTTTGCAGTTAACAGCCTTTGTAATGCGCAGTCTAACTTTATCTCATTTCACTGTGGGTATGCTGGAATAATTGCTCAAGTACTTTGTTAAAAAGAAAAGCTCTCCACATTTCCATTAACTCCCGGCATGGTGTCTGTCTCACTTGGCTGCACTAGGTACCATTTACAGTTCAATTTCACAGTCATGATGGACTGAAACATATAAACCTGCTTTCTCTCCACTCCACTACTCACTTGCCTTAATAAACAGAGAGATTCATAAGGTCTGTTACTTTTATTTTTCCTTTGCAAGTCTATTTTTATGAATTAAATCTTGAGCTTTTTTTTTTTTTTCTTTTGAAAACCAAACTGTCAGAGGAATAAATACAGTGTTATCTTATTCACTAGGGTGTAATAAGCTACTATTTTAGGGTAGCAAGCCAGGCATACTGAAGTTGTTGCAAACTAAAAAGACAAAAAAAAAAAACCCTCCAGCAACAAAGAATAGCATTGTATGATGTCAATCTACAGTATGCATGTGTTTATATAATCACATTGGAATTCACTTTGAACTTTAGCCTGGAAAATTTACTTAGTTTTGGGGGGGGGAAGGGGAAAGGATTTGAGTATCTAAGCACCAAAATAGCTAAGGCAAAGTAGTAAAACTGTGTGGTTGGTTGTGGAGCAGAACCACGTGAAAATGCAAAGAATCCCTTTTGTAACGGGTAGAGACAAGTAAGCCACTTGATCGTTATGGTATGAGATAAGTATACAAGCCACGGGAAATGCTGTGTTATTCACATTCCTCTCTTATTGTTTTTCCAAGGGTGGTCAATTTTTGCCTTTTTAAGGAACTTTTTTTGTACATGACTTGCTCTTGCTCTGGTTTCATAATCTGAGTTCTCTACGGAAAAACAAAGCACAGTCATAACTACCATGACATGAGAGAAAACAGGGGTGAGAGATCAGAACACCACAATGTCCTTTCTCCTGTGGCTTCTTTTTGGAGAAGCAAGAAGTACAAAAAAACCAAACCAAACCCAAACCCATATCTGACCTACCACAGTTTTTCTCAGCCCTCATTCACACTGATTGAGGGGCAGTTAACTAGTCCTGGGTTCAGTACAGCTACCCACAAAAATCCTTCTCTCTGTAGGGTCTGCCCCACCTGACCCTTTGTAAAACTGGATGTAGGAGCCTTTCTCTGTCAAAGGCATGTGAGAGAAGCATTCTGATGTCTTACTCATGTTTTTAAAAGTGTTCGATGCTCAGTAACTTTTTTGGGGGGGTTACTTTGGCCAGAATAACAAAAGACCTTGACATGCTGGTTGCTAAGTCATTTAGAAAATTCTCTTGCTTTTGCTGATGACACGGAAGCAGAGCCTGCCACAAAACCTTCCCCAGAAATGTTTGATAAAATGGAATGCATGGTTTTGCATGTTGCCTTTATTTTTTTTCTGTATTATGGTATATCCTGTGACAGTGGTATGGTTGCATCTTGGATCACACTGGCCCATTCTTCATTTGTGTTCGAGGAAAATCCTGCTGTGAACAACACTAACTCAGCCTGCAGAAGGCATTGGTTATTGGCTGCTGGGGTTTTCATCTCTTTCTGCAAAGCAATACAGACTTAAATTCTTAGGATTTAATCACTAGTGTCAGAACAGCTTTGCAGCCTGCCTCTTGCCTTCAAAAGCTGCCTTTTCAATGTGTTTCTTTGAGAAAAGGCAATATTTGGGATTACGTTTTCTGCTTAGACATTAAAAAGCATGGAGGTTTTTTTCTCTTAGTAAATGGCACCTGTCCTAAAAGGCAATTGGATGACTTCTGTGATAAACCACCTGTGCTGTGTAATGGCACCATGATTCATCTGCAGACCCAGCTATTGCAATAATAAAGCTTTTTCTAGCCAGTAGTTAAGATAATTTAATTACTTTATTTGAGCTGGAAGACATAAGCATGTAGAAACTTCCTCTAAGTGACTCAGAGACTGTTTGGAAATTCACCATGACAGCCAGCATTTGCTTTTAAGTTTAATCTCCCCTCTGCTTTATTTGGCTTTAGCAAGAGCTGTTAGGATGAGTGGGGCCAGGGCAGCTCTTTGCATCTTTCTTGAGATGGGGATCTAGGAGAGAGACAAAGCAGGGTGACATTGGGTGCTGTGTCCCAAATCACACAGCCTGCAAATGCCTGATGGGGTGGGGAGGATGAGGAAATCACACAGCCCTTTCCTGCTGGTTGCTTCTCTCTGAGCCTTTTGAAGGCTCTCTGGGAAGCAAAGACACGTGAAGAGGAGGAGGCTGATCCAAGGAAAACTGGATTCACACTTCCAGCAGTCACAGAGGTCTGCACTCAACAGCTCAGTCTTCTGCTGTGGTAGGAACCCTCTGAAATCCTCCTGACCCACTGCATCAGGTGATCAAATACAAATGATGAAAGGCTGTAAATACAGTGGCTGTGTTTGTGGGCAATGGCCTGAATCCATGGGTGACTCGTGGTGGTCAGTTGTCTGGGAACAGCAGATTCCCTGTGCTCCTCCTGGGGCTGGGCTTTGCAGAGACCTGCAGGAGCGGCTGAGCATTTCTGGCCCTGGTGGGCTCTGGCTCAAACCCACATTTCTATGACACATTTGATTTCATACACTGGGAAGCTCAAGGCAGATGTTGCTTGGCTGGTTGCTTACCTCTGTTCTCCACAAATTTGGAGGTGAAGCATGTCTGTTAACTCAGTGCAACAACAGAAATTAAGCAAGACATCCCTACGTGTCATTAGGCCTTGTTATTCCATGCATTTCATTACCATTTACCTGAAGCAATCTCTGCAGCCAATGACTTCTCCTCATTTGCTTGCCTCCAGGCTGCTGACATGCTTCAGTTATGAATTTTGTAAAAAAAAACCCAGCTTTAACCTCATGGAGCTTCCAATATTCTTGATTCATTTGCAGTCAGTAGCAATTTAATCCTTCTCTTTCCAGTGTCCTTGTGACTCTCATTCTCCACTGGGAGCCCTCAGAGCCTGCAGGGTTTTGGGATACCTGAACCTAGAGCCATATATTTTCTTGTCCTCTAATAATTCCTGGGTTGAGTTTTATGGTCTTTCATCCACTTTTGCTCAGGTTTTATGAAATTAATTTATCAGGTTCAGTTGGGTCCTGCAGACTTTTCCAAGACCTCTGTTAAAATAATATGTTGGTGTGTTTTTCCTGAGTCCTGCCCTAAGCCCAGCCTGTTTACCTGCAGCTATTTTTTTCACCTTCCCCTCAATTCCTCTTCTTTTTCTTCATTGTTTGCTCTGTTTTTACTTACATTCTTGAGGAATTGGCATGTACAGTTCTTTAGCTGTGGATTCCCTACCTGCTTGTAGTATGTGCTTCCAATGTCATTTTGTAATTTTCTCTTTCGAGCTTTTCAAAACCGTGAGACTTTTGACTCTTTAGTCTAAAAACCAACCAAAACTCACAACCAATAAGCATAAGAAAGACAACAACAAACTCTGCATCTGCTCTCTTCTATTTGACCCAGGAAGACTTTCTGGGGCTCTTTCATCTGCTGTGCACTGGATTCTTCAGAAAAATCTTTCTATTCTTATTTTTCCTGCTTGAGCTGTTTTTTGCAACCAGCCTCTCCACCTCAACCTCCCCACCCTTCTCCTGCTCATGTGCATAAACTGATGTTCATAAGGAGTCCCCCAAATGGTGAGTTAGTGACTGAACAAAAACCATGTCATAACAAATAAAAAAGTTGATATGAGAAAGGATTAGTAATGGACACAAAGTAAGTTCTTCTGTGCCCCTCGGCTAAGAGTGCCTCTGAAAGCATCCTTAGGAAAATGATTTTTTTTCCCCCTCTTTTTTATCAGACTGCCTGGGTTTTGCTGGCTTCTGCCTTTATGCTGACAAGGATGACAGGAAACAATAGGACCTATGTGTAACACGCTGTGTTTCTGGTCTGTATTCCTTGCCAAAATAGCTGCACTTAGCACTTGCACAGCTCTTTTCATCTTCAAAGCCTTCCCCATGTAAACAGCCAGAGTTCCACTGATTTTGGTGGCAAAGAGCTTAGTAGCCTTCAGAAAAGGATTATGCGTTTGCATGGAAAGTAGGAATATCATCTGCTGCTCTGCTAGCTCAGATTCTATAACGGCATCAAGCTTCAAGCTAGAAAGCATTATTAGCTGAATGAGGTTTAGTGACTCTCCTTGTGATCAACGTGCACGTTCCTGGCTATAGTTTCATTGGTTGGATCCAGGATTGATTATTGGATCAATCCTTTAATGTGTTTACAAGAAATGCAATTGCTGAGACCCACAGTACATTTGAGTGCAATTGATTTGGATGTTTTATCAAGCCATGTTACATGTGTGTCCCAATGCTTATGCCACGTGTGTGCACGTATTGCCTTGGCAGGTTTTTCGGTTTATTTGCAACTTTGAGCTTTATTTGGTCATGTTTCACAGTATTTAAGAAATAAGATATTTTATTTCACTGGTACGTCCTATGCTATAAATAGCATAGCCTAAATATGTCCTAAATAGATATTTTTGTAAGTATATGAAAATACATTAACTATAAATATACAAAAATATTATTAGTTTAAATATAATAATTAAAACATTAATATAAATGTAATTGTATATATATGTGTTGCCATATTTGACTTGGAGTGCACTTAAGAGGTCAAGCCTTGCTCCTTCCCCCTGCTCCTTTGCAGAACCAGGTCTATCTAGCCTGGCATGATGTTTATCTAGTATTTTTGTCAATTATGTTCTGCTTTTACCTGTTTAGACCCAATTTGGCTCATAGTCAGGTGACTCTGCTTCCACAGTGAAAATTAAACCAACTGTTTCCAACTTTCCTTGTAAATTATGTTTGCCCATACTTATGATTCGTGTTGATTTTTTCTGAACCATCTCTAAATTTTCTACATTTTTTTGGTGGGATGCTCAAATCCAGCTGCAATATTCCAGCTGGGGTCTCTCAGCTGTGTGTAGAGCAGAATGTCCATCTCCCATACCTTGCACATGACACATCTGCCAGTGCAGATCCCAGAGCAGGACCCTCCTTGTGTGTCCAGTGTCATGGTGGCTGTTGGGATGGTCTGTAATAAATTCCATTTCTGCAGGGATTTGGCTGAACCAGTGACCCCTGACTCATGTTTTTGTGTTTGATTTTTATTTATGTCTTTACTGAACTTTATCCTGTTGATATCAGACCATTACTGATGAACTGGTACCCATTTGTAATCTGAATTTATTGGCAGAAGGAACAAGCTCTCCCTGTTGTGGAAATGAGTTTCTCCTCAAAACCTGTTTGGGAAGGGATGGATGAGGTAGGATGAAACTGCTTTAATGGTTGGAATTGCTTTTCCAACTGCCCTGTTGGAACTGCTCTCCCAACTTTGTCAGGTACTACAAAAGCAAAAGCTTGGGCTTGGTCAGAAAGGCTTTTATGGCATAAGCATATTGAGATGAAAAATATTAGCACTGACCCTGAAAAGAGGGCTACTGCTACATCCATCCTTTACTTAGCTTTCTGTCAATCTGGACATCAGATTCTTGAACCCAACCCTCCTGTGGATGTCCAGTCTCCTCCCAGAGCCCTGGCTCATAAATATAGATGTGTGAGTGTTTTATTTTTACATAAAAATTAGTACTATTTCCACAATATTGTGGGGAAAAATAAGTATGGATTAAGCTGAATTATGTTCTCTGCTGTGGGAATACCATGTAGCAAAGCCAGGATTTTAAACCACTCTTTCAAAGTTATGAGCTGGTGCTTCAGCACAAGCCTGATCCTCCCACCTGAAGAGAAATTACTTCTGTAACCTCTGGAATATGAAAGATGGTGAATTGAATTAAATCAAACACTCATCTCTTCCAGTGACTCATCTGCTTTTTAGTGTCAGTGGATGGGCAATGCTGTCCTTTCTCTTTGAAGAAGCAGTTTAGAGTAATTTGTCACCAGTGGACTCTGTAGGTCTCTAACCAAAGTCTTCTTCAGAGGCCAATTCAGCAAACCCGAGCTGGCTCCGGTGTCCCCAGAGCAAGTCCTGCTCCTGGGGGAGCACTGTCATTGCTACGGCTCTGCAGCAGGCCAGGGAGAAAGAGCAGTAAAAATGCCTTTAGCTGTCAGTACAGGCATCATTCCTGCTGCCGGGAAGAGGAGGTAACAAACCTGCATCAAAGGGAGATGTGCTGGAAAACATCACTGCAAGCACAAGCCTGTTAGTGCCTTTTTGGTACTGTTTGCAGTCAAGTATTTCACTGCTGCCTTAAAAATGCAGAGTGCAGAAGGATTCAGAATTAATCCCATCCTCTCCTCTGGAATGAATATTCACCTCTTTTCAGATGTAGATCTCCCTTCTGAAGTAACGTCTGAGGACTTTATTCCTTTTGCATCCATCAGGATTCTTCTTTGGTCATTCTCTGCGCTTAAATATCTGACACTGACTTTCTGCTGATTGGTTCTTGTATCCCTAACAAAATCCTTCATAAAATCAGACTCTTGTCTCCCAATCCTTTTTGATTATTTCCTGCTGCCCACCCTGTGCTTTTTCTCATCATTTCTTTACTGCTTTCCGCTATCCATTCTCTACACAATCAAATAGCATTTACCTGAATCCTCAGGTAGCTTTGAATACTACTTTTCCTCACTTTTATTTAAATGTACTGTATCCCCAAAAAGCCCCAAACTGCCACAACAATGGTGAGACTTCAGGAGGCACTTGCAAATACTTTCAAACTGCTGCATTCCTCATTCCTAGCTTCCCATATCCCAGCATCCCATATTCCCTCCCTTCTGGTTATCTTGGGCTGCCAGAAAGACAAACATGGGCTGTGAATAACCTTCCTTTCTGCTCTGGACACACATTTGAAGTAAAGTTATCTGTGCCCACTCAGCTTTGATTTCCACATGCTGCATTTGCTGCCACGCTTCCCTCCAGGATGCTGCCAAAGGAAGTCCTAACTCTGTTTTAGGAAGCTGTTGTGCTGGGTGTGTTGTTTTCCTGCTTCTGTCAGCACAGGTGTCACCGCTGTCCCCGGGTTGCCTCCAGCAGCATTCCCAGCAGCTGGAGCCCTCCTGCAGTCCCTGCCATGCTGTGTCCTGGGGGGCTCTCACAGGCTGTGTCACTGTCCCTTATGTCACCCGCCCCAGCACATCCATGCCCATCCTCGGTGGTTGTTTTTTGCAAATTTTACTGGTGAATCTGTCCTGGCACCAGGGAAAGTTGCTGCTGTGAAAAGGCTAATCATGGAGACAAGGATGAAAATATGTTAATGATATTTAAACCTGCAGTATTTTCAGCTACAACAGCCCAGCTTTTCTGCAGAGCTCTGCCTTTGAACGGTGGGGAACCATTGGTGTGGACCAATGCTGTGATCTGCACTTAATGCTTCTCTGTAAAATACAACCCTGATAAAAATAGCAGCCCTTCAGAGTCTGCTGGATGTATAAAGCAATGCACTGCGGTGTATTTGTGATTAAATCCTTTAATAGCAGTAATTCTTCCATTACAGCACAAAGTATTTTACTTTACATTGGAATATGTCCAGGAAGGCTGTTTAGTGGAATAGATTACCAACTTGAATACTACTTTAAATATTTAGATTTTTATCCAGTATCCCAGATCCAGGCTCATAAGGGAACAAAGAACCTCTTTCCAGATCTAGAGGACTAGGATATTGATTGCAGGACTCCAGCTGCGTGGAAATAATGCAATATACCACAAATGTATCAGATGTTGTATCAGCTGGGTAATTTTTTATTGCTTTTGTGAAAATGCATCTGTTTTGATGCAGATGTCGCTGTCCAATGCAAGACCAAAGTGTGCAATATCTTCGTGCCTCCTGGTAGTAATATCTAAGTACTGTAGATTAATTTATTTTTCCTCTTTTGAGCCTATTATCTTTCATTCTGTCTGGAGCAGTATTATTTTGTGCATCTGTCACTGATAGGGATGTGCTGGGAAGGAAGGGTGAGCGTAATCATTTAGTTATGAGACACTGAATAAAACATATGATCTTTTCATAGATTCATAGTATTTAAGTTGGGAAGGGATTGTTGCATTTAGCCTGACCTCTTCTCCATCACATCTTTATAAAGCCAGAGCTGTCTAATAATTTTTGAGGCCCATGTTGCATGCAATTATCAGTCTCCTGGATAAATACCAACTGTTGGGATCCTACCAGCTATGCCTTTTCCTGAAAAGCCTTGTGTATAATAAAAGGGGACTGATGATGCTCTTTTTGAAAGAAGATTGTGCTACAGGAGCCAGGAACGTAAGAAGGAGCTTCAGGTCCAGGAGGAGGGAGGATTTCTGGCACAACTCTGACAGTAGTACGAATGGGTGTTGAAATGAAAGGAGTCCCCAATCTGGCAGCCAGTTTCTTCCATTTCAGAGTGGGAGAACCATGGCAAGATCAGACAGCAGTGCCCCAGAGCAGGAAACTTTTCTCTCCGTGTGCAGCAGGTGTTGACAGTGTCCAAGAGGAACGATGCTGTCTGTAAAGGAGCAGGAACATATTTCCCTATGATGGTAAAAGGGCCCTACTTTTTTCCTTTTTCTTTTTTTGTTCTTGTGCACGTTATTTCAACAATGAGCAGCTTGCCCACAACCACAGCAATTAGCAATGGGTTCTAATGGGTTTTCTAATCACCACGGGTTATAAACATCCTGCAGTGAGACTGGATTTGGAGGGTTTCTACCTGTTTGTGCCAATGATGGTTGGTCCTGTCAGTGCACATGCTGCTTTGGCTGCTGCCTGCAGCGAGGAGCTGGATTTTGGTTACGTTGTGTTTCACTCAGAGCCTTGTGAGCTCGGCAGACAGATACTGGAGCTCTCCAAATGCTCATGTCAGTGCTTTTCTGACACCTGCCTGTGTGGGTACAATGACAGCAGACAGGCCTATCAGGCCATTGGACACCATCAATCAACGCTGGTTATGTCTGCACTTCCAAAAGTGGGATGGCAACAGGATGCCTGCAAAATGAACCTCCCTTTTCACTCTGTGTAGAGCATGAACTGTGTCATCTCTCCTCTCTGAATGCTGTTTCCTTAGAAAAATGAGCACAAAGTCACCTTTATCCTGGGTTTTTTATGTGCCTGCAAGGCTGTAACGAGTTTCTTGAGAAGACTGCCTCTCTCCCTTTCTTTTGTGGATGAGTCAACACATACCAGATGGGACCCCAGGTGTGGAGCCTGAATGTGGCTGCCCGACCTTCTGCAGGACAGCAACTGAGAATTCTGATGGTTTCTCTCCTCCAGTCTGTTTTTTTTCTTCTTCTTCTTTTTTTTTTAGTTAATTCTGTATTTGGTTGGGGTCCTTGTCACTTCTGAGTGAAATGCTTTCAACCTGATCTTGAATCTCTCCCTGGGAAAAAGGCACTCAGGAGAAAAAGAACTTCCTTCTCATTTGGACACAGCCTTCCATACAACCTGAATATCAGGAAAGCCATTTATAGAGCATGTACAGTAATTGCATGCTTAATATTTCATCAGCTGCATTAAGAGTAATGTCACTAAAACCAGGTATAGATTTAAAAGGATCTCTTTTGATTAAAAGTGACTTTAGAGCTTCTTGTGTATAATAATAGCAGCAGGATATGTTATCAGAGATGTTGCTAGGGGCTTCTGAATTTAATAATTCAACACACATAGACACACAGAGGTTTGCATTGAGATTTTTGGACAAAGCATATGCTCCTACTCGACAGTGATCCTCTAATTACACCAAGATTAGACTGGTGTGAGGTAGATTGCTGCAGCTTGAGCCACACTCCGCTTTCACAGCCAAGAGACTGTGATATTTTTGGGTAGTGCAAACCCCATGCTTTCATTGCCATGCTGCAGTTGACAGCTGTAGGAAACAGAGGTTAGAATCCAGAGTGGTTTTCTACCAGACTTCCTTTAGCCTCTCGTGCTAGGGTGCCATACAATGTTTGGATTTGAGGCAGAAATGTTCTCTTTGAAACGATGCTTCAATTCACTTGAATTCTACCATCTCAGTGTCTGAGAACAAAGATCTGTTGCCAGCTGTCAGTGAGGCTGAAGCCCTTCAAACATGGAAAATAAAAGAAAGAATGTAGTGGATGTGTCATAATAATAAATCTCTCAAACTTCACTCTTGTCTTAGAAATGAGAAATGACCATTGCAAGAAGATCTTGTGTTAAACGGTAAAGGGGAATCCCTCAATAGCAAGTGTCAGTGATCTTCTTCAGAAACACCCTTGTTATTTGTAATTTCTTTTTTATTATTAAGCTAATAATTTTGCTAAATATTAGTAATGGATCTGCTGGGCTTTTTTGGCCAATGATGAGAAAAAAAATAATGCCTGTGCTTCACTGATGATAAGTTTCACACTTTTTCCAAGTTATCATCAGAGCAGGTTTCACAGGTGTCCCCTTTCACCATGTGTACATTTTGAGTCGTGCAGCTGAATTTCCACCAGCAACCAGAACTCATTTCTGCAGCACTACTTGGGGCAGGCCAAAATGCTGGAATTTATACATTCCAGGACTGCTTGACTACAAGGTGAACACCTCTTAAGAAATTTGGGAGGTGTTACCAAACTGTGATGAACACCTGTCAGAGGAGCACTTTATTTTGCACCATTGGAACTTAGGTCTAACAGTGCCTAAAATTAAATATATATATGTATATATACACGCACATACATAGGTATACAAATAATATATGGTTCTTTCAAGGTTAGGAATGGAGAAATTATTGCATGGAGAATATTCTGCCTTCAAAATGTGCACACCAAGCATGGCACACCATGGCTCATTTTCTACCTGGATCAACCACGTTGAATGGTAACATTAGGCCACTGTTCATCTCCTCTAGCTTTTTCAGGTGAGGAAGATTTATGCATCTGACTAGAATGAAACTCAGCTTTAGTTCTTACTTATGATTTGAACTGTAATTAGCTGTTTTAGAAATGCCACCCTCCACGTAGAGGCAGTGGAATGAGAAATGCACCACTGTGATAGTTCTGGCCCTACTAATTCTGTTGGGGTAAGAGCAAATATATTGCAGATTCTTTTGAGGCTTGTGGTTTTTTCTCCACCCTGCTTGTGGGGCAGTGATTTCATGGGCAGCACTCACACAGCAAAGCCAGTGGGGTACTGCACAATGAATTCCCAGGTGCCAGTGAGGTGACAGGTATATTTCTGGGTGTAGAATTAACTTAAACCAGCCTCATGCTTTCCTGCAGGAATGAATCCTCCTCCCTTTCCCCTACATGTGTCAGTAACCTGTTCCTTTTCAGCTGGGTGGAGCTGCCCTTTTCCAGTTTTTTTTTTAATTATAGTGGCCTAAACATCTTCAGTTGACTGTGGCAGCTCTTTCTACTGGGCATTACACACAAATGATTGGAGGTTTGGGGGGGTTGTGTCAGGTAGTTGATAACTCCAGATGTATTTTCTAAATTAATACCTGCTTTCATAATATTTCAATACAATGGGTATAAATGGAGACACACCCTATACAGTGAAGTAGAGTTGGGTTTGAAGTGTTTGTTTTGTTAGTGTCGGGGGTTTCTCATTTGAAGTTGGCAGAAAACTTTCATTGAAAGATCAATTAAAAAGAGACAAACATTCCTGGCTAATTCCATCCTTGGAGAATATTTATTTAATGAAGCTCTTATAGGAATTCTAGTTTTTGGTTCAATACAAGGCATACTAACATGGAAACCAAATCACCATAATGATATTAACTGACGTAGTTACTTAACTCTGCCTAATGCTGTCTTTATGTTGGAAAACATCACTGTTAGTTCTTGGTTCTACAACAGAGTTTAATGAACACCAATCAATTGCTGTTATTGCTGATCTGGAGTTTGCAATTAAACAAATGGTCACTAAAAGGTCAGAAATTCTTGCTGTTAGAGAAAGCAACCCCCATCTTGTCAGCTGCCTTTTAGCACTGATTTTAGTACCTGTGTTTAAAAGAGAAATAAATCATAAGAACCCTCAATAATTAATGGCATTGTCTTTTTTTTTTCTGTGTGGTAGCTTCATCCTAGGCTTTCCTGGAATTTCAGCAAATGCTTCATTTAATGAGGGGATGAGTTCCTGTTTAAATGCTCCAAAGGATTTGGCTTCCAGCTCTGGGAATTTTCCAATCTGTAAACTGTTGATCACTCTTTCAGGCTCTGCTTGAGGTATTGGCTCCTCAAATCTAATTACATCTCTTCGTGATAGAACTGCCTGATGTGCTAATTTAAATAGTTTGCATCTGCTCTGTAGGACTAATGTATTTCTCTATGGCTAATTTGGTCAAGAAATCCTGAAAAGTGGATTTAGTGGATCTAGGATCACAATAGAGTTGTCTTTCCTTTGAATAAACTACTATCTGGTGATCTTTGCAAACAGTGTGCCAGTACTTCCTGTTTCATAAAGGTTTGTTTCAACTAATTTTCTCGGTGCTGCTGTTTCTCCTTCAGTAGTATATTCATTTCTCCTCTAATATTCCCTAAATTCTTCTGAATCCACGAGATGATCCCATCTTTGTACTATAGAGCAGAGATCTGTGGTTTTTTCTCTCTCTCNTTTCTCCCTAGCCATACCATGCAACTTTGCCACTTTTCTTACCAGCTACATCTGCCCCTCCCACCTGTGGATTTCCACCTTCTGCCTTGTTTTGCTTCTACCTTCAATCACCCCTTTGAGTTTTGATTTTTTTTTTTCTGAGAGTATCCTGAAGCTCTGTAAACTGGCTCAGCAAAACTCAGCAAAGCTGACTTTGGATGCCATCAAGATGTGTGGAATTCTGAGTGCTTTGCCAGGCAGGACTGGGCTCAGTCACATCTGCAGCATTTATGTGAATGTGGCAAAAGGGACATTTTGGGGATTGTCCTGAGAGTACTGAGGGCATAGGGAGAAAGAATGGTTTGAATCCTGCCCACAAAATGCCAGACTGGAGCTGAGGAGTCAGGAGAGGGACACTGCTGATGGCTCTCAGAAATCATGAGATCCATATGCAGTGGCAGCCACAGGATCCAGGGTGTCTTCAGGAAGGATGCTGAGAGCAAAGCTTTGGGACTTGTTTGGCTGCTAGGAAATATATAACCAGAGATAGTGAAGGCATGAATTGTGTGGACTTGGGAGTGTTTCTCACCAAATTCTGCGCTGCTTCTGGGTGGAGGAACTCTTTGAAACTGGCAGGAGATAAGTGTCAGATAGGTGAAAGATGTTGCTGTTTTTCATAGCAGGCAGTGAACCTCGGGGGTATGTTGCCCCAGCAGGTCCAAAATAGGACTAAACACATTTAATTTCATCCAGTGGGTCTGCAGTGGATCTAAATAGTGCAGGTAGAGCAGTGTTCTCTGTGCCCCTACTGCAGTCATTACAGATCCTGGAGGAGCAGGGGGACAACAGGCTGCAGAGAGTGACCAGGCTCGGATATTGTTCCTAAACACAGAGCTCTGCTCCAAGGCAGAGGGATGTCTGGGCTGGGCTGACCAGAGCTGCAGTCTCTGGGGGTAATTCTTGCACATTCAGGTTACACTGCTCCCACTGCTCAAGAACTAGCCTGGCTTGCTGTGCCACAAAATCTTACATCACTCAACTGCTGCTTGTTTGTTGAAATTAAACCTTTGAGAAGCAGGATTCCTTCCTTCCCCTTTGCATGTTTTCCCCCCCGTGCCTTGCAGAACACAGCCCATATTTTGGCTTGGGTCCTTGAGTGCCACTGTGATTTATAGTGCTAAAAAGGTGTATGTGCCATACAAATAAAAATGTATGTGCATAGTGCACGTAAGTTCATTGCTGTCATTGAAATATCTGGACACAGGTGACTAATTTGAGGCAAGCAATGAAATTTGTGTGATCCAATCATTATAAGGAGAAAAGGGAACCAAGCCTGCCTACGCTGTAAATGTCTTTTTGCTTACTTATGTCAGCTCACTTCCCTTTTGGCATTTCCCTGTCATGGTGTCATTAATATTTCCATCCCCCCTGCATCCTTAATGATTTACTTGGTTGACCTGCATCATTTAAAATATTTTTTCATTATAGTGATTTTCTCATTTAGGTCCCTGGGAGATCTCGATATGTAATCAGTTTTCTCTAACAAATGACCTCCTTTAACTTCATCAGTTCAGAATTAATTTACTAGCATCCAAGATATTGAATGACTCTGATGAGTAAAATATAGCAAAAAAAAAAAATAAAGCTCTCTTTCATTTATGGTGAAGGCAAACATTAATTAAACCCTATATTTCTTTGCTGATTTTGTTCACACTTGAATTTAATAAAGAGGGGACGTCTGATGGGTTGTCACCAGACATCAGATGAGGGTGGGGGTGGGATTACAGGATTTGTGTGTGTGTGACACTGGGGGAGGGCTGGGAGGACGTGCCTTTGGCTGGGCAGTGCTGCTCAGCCGGGAGCCCCTGCTGCTCCTGCGTGTCATCCTCAGCTCCCCCCTGCTCTGGCTCATCTCACATTTATCTCAACATCTCTCCTTCCCAGTTATTTACAGGATCAGCCAGGTGCCAGCCCCTCACGCTTCAAGGCTTTGCAGGTTTCCATTCTGCAGGTCTGCAGCACCAGCAGCAGCACTGGCCTGGGGATGATGTTTTTATATTCCTGTCCCTTGGCAGTGAGCACTGCACGTGGGGTGGCCGACGGGGATGTGGGTCATCCCTGTCATGAATGGCAGCAAGGCTTTGCTCAGGGAATGATCCTTATTCCTGCAAAAATCCAACCCTTTGGGGAAGGTAGCCACCGTGGGAGGATTTGCTCCAGTCCCCATCCTGCTGGTGTGCTGGAGCTGAGGGGGGATTGGATGGGGCCAATGGCTTTGTAAATTATTCTCCCCTGTTCGTAAGAAGAGAGCTTGTAGAGGGACTCAGGCAATCAATTTGCATCTCTTGAAGGAAAAGAAATTGAAAACACTAAAGCAATTTATTGCCTTTTAAATTTGGGGATGAGGGGGAGTGTAAGTAGCCCTAAAATTTAACTACCTGCAAAAGCAAATAAAAAAAACCCCCTGCAATATTTCACAAAGTCATAATCCACTATACTTATATATATATGTGCATTTTCAATTTTATTGTGGAAAATGTAAGTTGTTAATGCTTTCTGCTGAAGAACTTGCCCATAAAACAACATGTAATTGGTGCATTCTGTAGTGTTTCTGCTACTGTTCTTTTTCCTTCTTACATTCTTACAATTTGCTTAAAACACTTAGACAGGACTTTTTTCCCCCGGATCTCATTTTGCAGTATTTCAAATTTTCACTACAATAAGTGTTTTGCCTGCAAGGCCTATACCTAATATTGGTTCATTTTGAATGTCTTTTTTCATTTAAATATTAGTCCAGGAAACCACAGTAATTGTAATCAAATGAGTGTGTTCAATATACTCTAGCTTATATGACTGCAGAGTGGCTTTCTTGGTCTAATTCAAATGATCTTAGAAAACAGGAGAAATGGTTCAGGAGCTCTTCTAAGAAGAGTCCTGCTCCTGGCAATATTTACTCTGAGGTAGATTAGAAAAATAAGAGGTGGAATCTGAGGAAAACAACAAAACCCCAAAGGAATTAATATCTGCTGATTACACGAGGGGAAAGCTGCTGCCACCAGCGGAGCAGAAAGCTGAATTTGCCCCCTCTGAGTGGCACAGCATTGCAGAAGGGCCCTGGAGAAGTTTGTTGCATGAAGAGAGTATAGGAAATACAGCTTGAGCTTCATCCAGGCTACAAATCCTTCCTGTTTATTTTTCTCATCCAGGAAAAGTCACTCTCAGCCCAAAGCTTGGGTTGCCAAGCACTGGAACAGGCTACCCAGGGAAGTGGTGGAGTCACCATCGCTGGGGGGGTTTAAAAGATGTGCAAATGTGGCACTTGGGGACATGGTTTAGTGGTGGACTCTACAATCTTGGAAGTTTTTTTCAGCCTAAGCATCTCTGTGATTCAAAGATTCAAGATGGTTCAGGATGAATTGATGGCTCGTTTGTGACTGATTGCCTGAGCTGTTCTGGGGCAGCTGCTGCTCTACAGGTATTCTGCAGGATTTTTTGTGTCCAGATAAATCCAGCTTCTGAGACAGAGAGAGCTTCTTCCTGGCATCATTACTTAGAGAAGGGCTTTGTTTTCTATGTTAGAGCAGCTCCTGGGGATGGCAACCTCCTTGCCTGGAGAGCTGAGAGCTTGTCCATGTGAAAAATCACTACCAGCTACATCTAGGCCAGCCAGCAATCCCCGTGTGGCTCTGTGAGCCACAGGATTCCCAAACCAACAGCAAAATACTTGTATGTTTTCCCAAGAACCACCACTGGTTTTCCAGGCTGCCCTGGACGGGACCTCAATGCCTCTGCTTATCCTCACCCTGGTGTGGGAACATGAGAGACTGAATGTCTTAATCACAGATAAGTGAGAAAACTTTGTAACAGCTCACATCTGCTGAACCATAACCACATCTTTTTGTTCCTATTTCACACACACAAGTTTCTCCATTTTATTAGCTATTTGTAAATACCTGATGAATTTATGCAGATGAGATTGGTTATTGTGGCTCCTGAGGCACTGCTGGTGCTGTAGATGTTTTATGCTGGACCTACTGAGTCTTAGCAGAGAGGGGAGTCAGATGTATTTCTCCTTTCAGGAATGCTCCAACTGCTCTCTGTAGCTGTCAATCTAAATTTGAGCAGAGGTATTGTGCTGACCCAATCCCATCTGCAGAGATCTTGGATGCATATTCACGTTGCAGTTCTGTGCATTGAGGGGATTTTAGCTCCAGGGCTGGGTAATTTAGAGAGGATGGAGTTTTCCCCTTGTATAACTTCATTCATGTTCATTTCAAAGGCTGAAGGGAGCTCCCAGCCCAGGTGTGCTCCGTGCAGGGTGTGCTCACAGGGGTGAGTTTTACCCACCCTGACATTGCCTACAGAGCCCTGCTCAGATGATAACAGAAAATGACTGTGCACAGCGCTGCCTTTCTCTAGAGATGTACTAAATGCCTGCTGCTCCAAGGACATGTGAATCCTTTTAGCCCACTGCAGGATAAAACCTTCAATATTTAAGACCCACTCTGGTGCCGAAAACTCTTAAATGTAAAGGGGCTGTGCTGCTGTAAAATGATGCAGCTCCACTGACACCAACCCTTCCCCTGGGGCTGGAGCCCAGGGCTCCAGGGGATTGGAACAGGGCTGTGCTGATCTACATGAGAATCTGGCTGTATAAGCTCACAAACCAAACCTCTGTGATCTCTTATAAACAGGCCTAGTTAGGGCACAGCTCGACCTGAAATCAAACCAGTGTTGACGAATGCTGAGACCGCTGCTCCTCATCACTGTAATTAGGATTTCTGCTGCCTTGCTTTGCTTGGCTGCAAGGCCTTTGGAGCATTATGGCTAACTGGTGACATAAAACCCAGATTTACTGTCATTGGCTATAAACATTGGAGCACAGCAGAAAAAAACCCAACCCAAATATTAGTCTGTGCTGTAGCATAAAACATCTAAATGAACACAAGTCAGGACAATTGGCAATAATTTTTCATTCTGTGCTATATTTAATTTTAAAGTGGCCAAACAATTGGACAATATACTACCAGTGCATGCACTGTGGATTTTTTGCTGCAATAGCTGCCTTCTGCTCCAAGGAGCAGAAGCTCCTCCTCTCCCAAAGCAGCCTAGGATGCTTGGCATGGGCAGACCTTATGTCTGTACATGAATTTGGGGAACAAAAGGTCTATCTGAAATAAAATCTTGTATTGGTGGAAAATTTTTGCTATAGATCTGGCCTGATGATTTAGCCAGCTCCCTCCCACCCACAGGGAGCCTTCTGAAGATCTCAGCAGCATCTTTCTTGCATGCAGGATCTGGTCCTGGAACTGAAGTGAGCACTGTCCTCTTTCTGGGCTGGCAGTTTTTCCCTAGAACTGAGGTGGAAGGAATCAGGGTTGGCATTGTTGTCTTGAGATACATCACTTGAGCTGAACCTTGCTGCCTTCAGACCAAGATATTCTCTTGAGATAAATCACTTTAAGCAATATTGGCTTGCAAATTTTGTCTTTTCAGTCATAACATATATCTTTTTTTAGTACTACATCTTAATCTTATTGAAACATTTTCTCTTTTCGAAAACCTACCCTACCCACTCCTTTTCCTTTCCTAACCTGAAACATCAGTGCTTTGTAAAATGTTATGTAAAAACATGAACATTTGGAAAATAATCCTTTTTTAAGCCTATTTGATTATTGCAAATTTACTTAGAATGAACTTAAATTGTTTCCTAGCTATGATGGGCTGGAGGAGCGTCGTGATACATCACACGTTGTGGTTATGCACTGTCTGGAGCTTGATTGAAGATGTGATTCCTGGATTACAGATCTTGTTGCAGCCTTCAAAGAGGGTCCAGCCCGAGCAGTGGTTTCCTCTGGCATTTGAGAACAGCATTAGCTGGGGTTGGAGTCAATATGGATTTCTGGCACTGGTGAAGGGCTGCACAGTTTGAAAGATTTCCTGTAAACTAGAAGACTGTCTAGCCTGTGGGCTTGGCTTGGAGGCAGCCTTGCCCCAGTAACTATTTATTGGATATAATATTTAGATCAGCTGAGGAAGGTCTGCTCCAGTTCAGAAATACTGTTTTAGCCAAGGCAAAATAATTCAGGAGTGAAGGAGGAAATTTTCTTTTTTTTTCCTTTTCTATATCAGAATTATATTAACATCAAATTATCTGGGAATTTTTATTAAGCTATTCTGATTTCTATGGATCTGAGAATCCCATCAAGCTTGTTTTCCCTGTGTTTTTTCAATGCCCAATGTGTCTTCTCCCTCTACCCAACATTACTTTTGTCTGCAGCAGTCTGTGTGCTTTAGTTCCAGGTCCCACAGAAGGAATGAAGTGGGGTCTGATGTCCAGCCAGCTGCTTTCCCTCATTGTATGAGTCTGGGAACTCGCAGTCATCTTCTGAGCCTGGCCTAAAACCCCAAAACTGGCAGATGGGAGAAAACTGCCTGAGTAGGTTTGAGGGAGACTCCAAAAACACAGGAGCTTCTCTCTTGGGAAGGCAATGGGCACAGGGACAAACCAGGACTTCTGGTGAGATCACCTGAGGACAGACAGCATCCTCTGAGCCAAAAGGGTTAACAGGAGATTGCTGCTTCTCTTCCTTTGCCTTTACTGGGACCATGATTTATATATTTGAAAGTAGGGGTGATTAATAATCCACAACCCCTCAGCCTGCCAGGAGAGCTCGGGCACTTAGCATACCACAGCCAGCCACGGTGCAAACAGTAAGAAATGATTAACAACACTAACATTTACCCTCCTCCCCAAATAACTCAAGAGCAGCATCAATGGTCCCTTGCACTTCCTGGCTCCCAGGAGGGGGGTGAGTGCCACCAAAAACCTTCTGCAGCAAAAGGTTGTAGCTAAAAGTGCACTGCTGGTACCACGGTGATGAGTCTGGCACAATCACCTGGAAAGGTAAATACAGTTATCATGCCATTCCTGGAGCTGGATATAAATATCTCCATTCCATATGCACTGGAGACAAGGAAAAACTGGCCTATGGAGTCCTCACTGACCTCAGAAGTCAATTAAAGCACAGAAAGAATTCATTTGCTGTTTATCAGCTGGGACCTCAATGTTGTCCCTCCTCGGCACTGGGATAAAACAGAGGAAGGACAATGTGGCCAAAGAAGAGAGGAACAAATCCAGGAAGGTAAATTGGAGGGAATATGTCTCTGGGGTAATGGCACATTGAGCACTCAGTTGTATCAGTTCCTGATATCTCTTCACTTCACACAGACCAATCACTGCCAGCCTTGTTCTATGGTTCCTGGTGAAAAAGAAAGGATCTACTTAATTCATAAAATCCTTTGGAGGTCAGAAAGTGTTTTTCTTTCCTCTGTGTTTTTCAATGCTGGCAGGGGGGCAGATTAAGTTTCCTAAATTCAAAGAGGCAACCTAACAAGGTCCTGTCTCTGTGCTGATACAAAAGGGATGATGGCAAGTCCTGGAAACCCAGTAAAAAATATACACAAGAAAACTCAAATGGAGAGGTGGGCAGCTCGGCTGTCCTTTTTTCCTGTGATGGAATTAAGCATGAGAAGGTCATTTGCAGCCTCACGTGAAAAAAGAGTAACTTTACTTTTTTAGAGGTAATCCACATCAACAGGAAAGTGAGTAGGCTGGAACACTGGTAAGGGTTGTCCGTGACCTACTTATTTCATAATGGCACAAACAACCCTTTTTAATAAGATACAATGGCAAAGCAGGACCTCAGAGGGGATTCAGAATGCCCTCCCTTCTCAGGAGCTGTAAGCCTTCAGTCTCTTCCCAGCTCTCACTGCAGCATTCATGGAGACAGAACGTCCAACCCACCTGTGTGTTGCTTACATTGGAGGGTAGGGGACAGCAAAATGCACATGCAGAGGTGCAGTTCCTGCAGCAGCACCCGTGTGCAGTGATGAGGTTGCTGCACTGAAAGTGTGAGCAGGGCCCCAAGCAATATTTTCTCTTATTTTAATCAAATGTGCACCATCCCCAGGTACAGGCAGGTTTTGTCCTGGCATATTCTTTCATGATCCTTAAGTGGGAGCGTTTTAAGGTAAGATTTTCTTAGCAAAAAAAGAGAAAAATTCCGGTTGGTGTTATTTGAGTAGACACCTCAGTCTGCAGAGCTGCTTCACTTTCTTGGCAGCAGCTCCTCCCCAGACCCTGCCCCTACTGCACTCCCCCAAAATGCTCACACTCTGCTGTGAGCCTTTAGAAACCTGTTAGATTTGCCTGAGAACATCCTCTGGCACTGCTTTTAGCAACAAACTGGACTTCCTGTGAAGCTAAACTTTTCTCAAAAAGTTCCCACTTTGTCCTTTACTCACCTCTTTTGAGTCAGATAACTGCAAATAACATGTTATTTAGAAATATTGAAAGGATGTCACAGGAGTTTTGTTTCCCAGATGGACTGGCTGTTCCCTCATGCACCACAAACAGCTGTCTCCTCACCCTGGAGAATATTTTGTAGTGTGTGATGGGGATAGGAGATGACAGGGTACATGGCTCCTGGAGAAACTTGGAGCACAGGAATTTTACTCAAAGGAGGTCCTGTGGTACTACTTCAGTAGCGATATTTAACTTCTTACTTTTTTTTTTTCCCCACAATAAGCTTCAAGTTTGGGGTTTTTTTTCACTGTAAAGCAGCTTAGGTCTGATGTCAAATGTGCTGCACGCATATTTGTTCTGGCATGCCAGCAAAGCTGAGCAGGGAAGATGATTATCAGCCATTGAGCTGCACAGTTCTGGGAGAAGAAACTACAGGGCAGGTGGAGCCAGATGGGTTATAAACAAGGGAGACGTGCATCACTCTAATGTTTTTCTTTAGGATGGTTTCACTCAGCCCCTGGCCCTGAACAAGGTCCTTCCCACAGCTCTTCAGCTCTTTTAGCTGCATTTTTGCATTTTTGCTCTTTTTTTTTTTTTTTTGGAAGACCAGAGAAACATCCTTTCTGGGTTGTACTGCAAACACTGTTACTGAGACTAATCCTGGGGGCCATCAGGATGGTTTCTTTGGCTCCACAATCACATTTCACTAAGTACCATATGGTGGTCTAGTCCTTCAAAAGGCTGTTAATGAAAAGGCCAAACTAGGCTTTGGCCAACACTGGCATAAATGTCCCTTAGGATGATGACTGGTAGAGGAGAGAATGGCCTGCTATCTCTCAATACCCTCCTCCTCCTCCTAGAAATCACTTGAAAGTCTTGTTGAGATAATCAACACAATGCAAAGATCTGAAAGTCTTCTTCTGGAGGGCAGCAGTGTTCAAGGACAGGGCCAGGTCCTGCAAGGAGTGGCTGGAGGATTGCAGGGTATAGATCTGTGTTTTCTGCAAAATGAAGTACAAAGCAGCGTGGCTGACCCTCTGCAGGACAGAGGGAACAGCACAAACAAAAAGTAGCAGCATGTCAGGATATTGGACAGCTTCATCTTCCAAGAGATTTCATGGACACGCAGGCCCTGCCTGGAAAACTGCATCCAGCTCTGGGTTGCAGGCTCTGATAGAGCACGATAGAGAAGAACACAGGTCTGGGATGGCTCAGGTCACGGGGGTAAATCTCATCTAACTCCAGGGTTATGTGGTGAAAAGGAGACCAGCATGTGGCCAGTAATTTCACAGAAAGGAAATATTTCAATCAATCAATTCTGTTTGTTTACTCCTCTTCCCTGTTTCACTTCCAATTTTCCTGTCCCTCTTTATTCTCTGCCACCTCCTCTCAGACCTGACTGCTTCCATTACAAGGTTGAAGGGCAGTGCCAAGTGAACACATTAATCTCATACATTTTCATGAATATCAATTACAAACTGGATGCCAGAAGATTTTTCTTATTTTCAGCAGAGTCGAGACCCAATTCTACATCCAAACCCTGTCTCAGGTAAAATCTGGGGGTGTTTCTTCCAAAGTCAAGCCTGCCATTTCTTTTCCCTATTCCCTCCCACCATGTTGACAGCTCTTTGCTTTTTTCCTGTAGTATCTCTCTATACAATGGTTATCAGGAAAAGCCATTCCCCTTTCTGCCCTTGAAAGGCAATATCCACACAGGCTCTCGGGCAGAATTTGGAGTGCAGGATCTCTGCTGTTCAATTACCATGGAGCTTATCTCTTTCATGTGTGACTAGATATTGTATTTTTTTTTTTTCTCCAGCAAGACTGAAATTTAAAAAGCACCGAAGAATTTCTAGTGCTTGAGATGGAAGAATATGTCTGGTGTTGAAATGAACGGAGTTTATGGGCTACTGGGAAATAGGACTATTTCTGAGGGAGTAATTGGGTCTCTTATTTTGTAGCTGCACTGTTGGTTACCTGGTTCAGATCATCAGGACAACAAAAGGTCAGAATCATCCAGCAGATTTTACAGCTATGCTTTTCTACACATGGAAACATCTTTTCCTTTCACATTTTGCCCATGGTACAGTAAGCTCTGGCTGCTTGGCAGTAAAGTAAGGCCAGAGAGAGCTGGCTCCAAGTCCAATGTGTTCCTTATCTGAATTACAAAAATGCCACTGAACTTTACTTATGGGTTAACGTTCCACTTTGCTGGCTGCTCTACAGAAATCAAGCAAACCTACCCAAAAGGGATTTTGGCTGAAGGCGGTGGATCCCACAGCAGTTTGTCAGGTGCCACTGCCGGAGCAGGACCCTGATTACCGAGGACAGCAGCTCTCCCTGCCACCCCCAGCCCTGCAGCTGCTCCCTGGGGAGGAAAATGAGGGCTCAAGGCTCCCCTGGTGACCAGGCAGCAAAGCAGCAGGGTTGGCATGTTCCCTGCTGTGGCAGCTCTGCCTGATCCAGGCTGCTGAACCCTGTTCAAGTGATTGATCCCACTGATGGTGAGAGCTGTGTCCCCAGAGACTGTGATCTCACCCCTCCACAGCATCTTCCAGATAACTCCTAAAATGGCTCAGAGCTGGAGAGTCTCTGTGTCATGCACACGGGCCAGGCAGCTGGAGAAAGGGGGGAAATGTATGATCTACAATACATCTATTAATTTTGGGTCAAGATATGGCAGCCTAGCATGAAGTTTTATAGCTATAGATAGTAACAGGAGTGGTGACCTTTAATTAGAGTGAGATAATGGGCACTGCTCTAACACAGAAATGTCTAAAAATAAAAGCCAGTATAAAAATATAAAGTATCTCAGGATGTGATTACATTTTCCACTAATGGAAAACATAGCTCAGCTTGCTGCATCACTGAAAAATGTTTGCTTTTACAGACACTAAGGTTACATTTAGATTCTGAGTTGGTGTGGTTTAATTCAAAGCAGCATATTGGATTGGTAAATTTAGAGTAGCCAGAAAACTGAGTGGATATTCCCACTTTGGTTTAAGCTGGACTTATTAAATTTTGCTTGAGTTTGATTTGATTTAGTTCGAGTTGAGTAAATGAAAACTCCCGATGTAAAATTAAATTTACCACCTGTAAATTAAAACAAGAGAGATTTTTCAATGCTTTTGCTTTAGCAGGCTGTCCAGTGCTGGAAATGTGGAGGGAGAAATGGTGCTGAGCCCTGATGCCCAAACTGTGTGTGTTTCTGGGGGGATGTTTCAGATTAATTTGGTCCTGAGAGCTGAGTGCCTGTTTAGGGGTGGGGCATTACTGCAGGTAGTTTAGCTGCATATAAGGAATGAAGAGCATGTGCTCCCAGACCCCGTTCTGGACATCAAAAAATGGGAATGATCAGGATGGCTGGTTCGAAAGCACATTTCTGACCTGGACTAAGATGTAGGTGTGGTGGTCTCCTGGCTCCCTAAATGGCTTTGGAAGACTTGGTGCATGTTTGTGTATCAGAAGAGAGCTCCAAAACCTCAGTGGGACCCCAGTGTGTGAAATGCTGGTGCTGGGACTCCACGTGAGCAGGTGCTGAAACACCTGTGAGCTCACAAAGCAGCCCATTCAATTTCTTGAAGTTCCACAAGGAGGAACTTCTCAGAGTTCCTAATGTTTCTTCTGTGAATTGAAAATAATTTGATTTGCTTTTCACGTTTGCCAAGCTGTAGCTAAAACTGCTGCTAACACACAGGACGTGGCTTCCTTTTTCCTCTCAAAGTTAAACTGACCCACTGGAATGAAACCAGTCACTCAAGATAGGAAAGAACTGTTTACAGTCCAAACTGCCTCAAAGTAATACAGCCTGGGGATCTCAGCTTATAAATGCACTTTTCACTGTTAAAAGAATTTGGGCATCTATCTTTTTATATGCCAGAGACAAGGAAAATTTCCCACTTCCCGGGTTTTGCTGACAAAATTCCTGCACCTTTCAGATAAAAGCGATTTGTGAACTGCCTTGAAATGCCCCAACAATTGCAAGCTGTGAATAGCAGCTCTATTAATATGCAAGTCAGAACTGCCATTACGGCACAAATTATAGAGAGAGCTGGAAAACATTTCAAGAGTTGACTTGTGAGCATTGAGAAGCAATCACAGCCCACCCCTGCCCCAGCACACATCCTTCCACTATAGGATCTTCACGGTTTCTGTTGACAAACTTTGGCTAATGTTTCTGCTAGCTGAAAGGTTTTCTGCCAATACAGCAACATATTGCAGATAAAACCTAATGAGCTGAGTTTAACAAAAAAATGCCATGTGGCTTCCTTACAGTGATGCCCATCTGTCGGCTCAGCGAAGCAGCAGTGTGCTGCAGCTGTACTCCTTTGCTTTTTATCAAATCAAAATAAAGCTGTGCACCCCAGAGTCAGGTATGATAAACAGGCCAGCAAATTGCCTTACATGGGTATCGTACAGCTCCTTATCTGTCTCACTTTTCAGAGCAGCAGAACCAGATGGCTCCTAACGGTGGGTGAAATTTCCTCCGTTATGTTTTTGGCATTGAGCTGGAGGGATGCAGCCCAGAAGTCCACCACCAAAACAACAGAAATTTAAATTGGACTGGGACTGAGATTACAGCCTGCAAACAGAACTTTTGAAATTGAAGCAGATTTCATTAATGGCAAACAAAATGCCTATTTAGAGTGGGTCTGGTGGAACAAAACGGACACAAAACAATAATAAAAAAAAGAGCCTTTGTGAGCAGCCTCACAGGACAATGAGGGGCTTGGCCTTACTCCAACCTCCCTCCCGGCTGGTGCAAAGCCTGGTGCAAGGCAACTGCCCTCTCCACACCCCCTTATCTGTCACAGGGGCAATGGGAATAGAGAAGAGTTCCCTGGCTGGAGGCTGGAGGCATTGTCTCCCACCAGTCCTCTCTCTGTGGCCAAGGGTGCAGAGAAATAATTCCTGCTGCTGTTGGAACTTGGGTCATTAAGAGGACTTGGAGATATGGAGCATCTGTCTGTGATAGAAATCCCTGCTGAGAGCAGCGTGTCACAGGCTAAAGGCTTCAGTTTCTCCTGCCTCATCTTTTCCCTTGTTCCTGACGTTTTTCAGACCGATCTGAAGCTTGAAAGGAGTATGCTCTTCCTTTAACTGGCTGCTGAACAAATATTGGTGCTTTTGTCTCATCTGTGGTTTTGGCATCAGTTCCAGATTTGGGGGACAATCAAAAAGGGTCTAGATTCAGCCTAGAGGCAGTTCTTGCTTGGCAAATTTGGAATGGAGAGTCTTTCAGAGCGTGGGTCATGCTTTTGTAGGTGAGTTTTAAGTCCAGCTGGTTTTAAGTCTCAAAGCTGAATGTGAAATCCATTTTTTGCTGCCAGTGTGCATGCCAGCCCCTTCTATTGCTGGGAACATGCAGCAGATTTGCATGAGGTTTTGTTGTGACCAAGAGAAACACATGAAATAGAGCAGATTGAAATTGTTCTAAAATGTGACTGCTGATGAACTCCTCCAGCACATTAGGCTTTTGTGAATTTAGACCTCTCTGAACATTTGTGCTGTGTGTGTGCGCCGGTGTCTGCTCTGTGAGCTGTCACCCTGCAGCTGTACCAACATTTCAAAGGCTAAACCTGGAGCCTCTCTGTTGTCTGCACTCCAGTGAAACAGAAAATAAAAATGTCATACGTAGAAAACCAACTGAATAGAAATAGAACTGGCACCTTTTTCCCCCCGGGTCATTAAAAATTATCTGAACCTACCATACTTCTGAAGAGCAGATTGTTTGTATTCACAGTTATTTGCATGTAGGTAGATAGTTCATTTTAGGCACAGATATCTGGAAAATCTGTCCTCTTTTCCTCCAATGCACTCTCTACATGCCTTGGGAAAAGATGCTTCTGCTGAACATGAATGAAGCAGTATTAAATAAACTGCAGAGATGTTGAAGATTGGTACTGGGACAAAACCCAAAAAAATTTTGATTTTTGTGCATAAGACATTTCAGGATTGTGATTGCTTTGAATTGGGGTAATTTTTTTGTGTGTGCCTGAGATGGTAAAGGGTCTATCAACATCAAACAGGCTGAGGCAGGATGAGCAATGTCAGAGCCAGGCACCCCTAATTGACATTCTTCCTCTTCGTTGTGTCGTGTCTGCATCCTGCAGATATAACAAAATGAGAAGGTGCTTGCCTTGGAAAGGGTGTCAGAGCTAGAATGGAAAAGGATGAGTTATGTACACTGCTGTGGCATCTAAATGTAGACAAATGGAATTTTCTTGGTTTGGAAGTGGTGACAAATGCCGTGTTGAGCTAGCTTTGCTTGGGTAGGGCTGCACAGTGGTAGGCAGAGTTTGCTGGGAAGTAACTCTGGGAGATCTGTACTCTGGAAATAAAATCTATGTGTGGGCCATTGCATCTGCTGTCACCTGATTTGCAAAAGCAAGCCCTCAGCTCAGGGCAGGAGGCTGGGGCAACTCTGTGTGACCAGAGAAATTTTACTGCTCTCATCACTGTTTCAAATTCTGTTCCCTTTCCTAAATTCCTGACTCTCGCATCCCCATTCCAAGCATTAAGCTGTATGCAAATTCTTCCCAAACATAATGGGGAATATTGCAAGTCCTGGAATGATCCTGAAAGTGTTTTGTACAATTTGACTTTCTTCCTGATATTTTATTCATGGCTGCAATTCCTTCCTTTTAGCCAAGCTGCAGATGAGAGGAAGAATGAACAAGATGGTTGAGTTAAATATAGCACCGGGGTTGAAGCATAACAGACTGTCCAGGGCTCCAGTCATAAAAGAAGAAAGAATTTACTTCAGAGAGGATTAAGCTATAGCTCTTGCTATAGAAGTTGTACATGATGTCAAAGAGTGGAGAGTCCTGAACAGCATGCCAGGAAAAGGAAAATCCTGGGATGCTGACCCAGAAAATTAACACGCTGCTCCGTGGTTAGCTCAAAATGGAAGAGGAGTTTCACGACTCTTTTCCCTGAACTGGCGACAGCTGTGACAAAGCCACACCATGGAGTTACAACTCCAGCTTCATCCTCAGAGTGTGTGCGTGTGTGCCTGTGGGTAAGGAAAAGTCATGTCTTTATACAGCTGCAGTGGTGTCCTAGAGCGACGGAGCTACAGGCTGAACACACTGAGGGCTGCAGTGTGTTTTCTGCAAGAAATTTGGCCAGGTCTCCTCCCACCTTGTGAATCTCTGCTCACACCTCCAGGATTGATTTTCTCATGCCAGCTCTGTAACTCCTAATATTAGGAGGCATGAGAAAATGGTTTCTGGAGGAATAAATGCAGCCCTGAAATGAGGGGACGTCTGGATGCTGCCTCTGGGCCTCTGTGGAGGCAGAGGTCTGCAAATTGGCTATGGACAATCTGTGTGGCCACCTCAGGTTGTGCTGCTCAAAGTCCTGGCTCGCCACTCCCTAGCCATGCCGGCAATATTGAACCTTCCAAATACAAAAATAAGAGCTGGACTGCACCAGAGCTTCTTCCAGGGCAGAGGAAGAGACCGTCAAAGGAGGCAGAGCTGGGTTTAGAGCTGGCAGTGGGAGGTGTAGTGGCTGTGTCTTGTGGGTGCCACGTCTCTGTCCCCTGAGCATCTCCTCACTTGCCACAGCAGCGGGCACACTGCCTACAGGACCCCTGCAGCTCTGCAAAAACCTGCTCTGCGGGTGCCTTGTCTTCTGAAATTGTGGGTAGAAAAAGACACAAAACAGGGGTTTCATTGCTTGTGGTGGGAGCTGTGCAGCCACAGGAGATGTGATGGGGGCAGGAGGTGCTCAGGATTTCTGGGTTAGTGCTGGAAGGGATCTTCCTCAGTGGCCAACTGCGAGAAAATAGTGGAAATAGTTTCCAAACCCTTGCAAACAAAAGAACCCTGGGTTTTGGAGAGGTGACAAGAACTCAGTCACCTTGTTTGGTTGAACAAAGGGTGTGGGCTGAAGCAGGAGAGGAGTGAGTTCTCTCTTCCTACGTGGTGAAAAGCTTTGCTTTGTTTTTAGTATCACTGTTAAATTGTGCTGTGATGAATGCAAGAGGGTTCCTGCGGCGAAAATCAAACTGTCCCCCTCCCACCATGCTGATAGGTGCTGTGTGAAGGCTTAGAATTTTATATTGCAGAGACATACTGGGAACTGGATAGCTACAGAGAAGAAAATGTTAGATCAGCAAGGAATCTGCTCACTCTGCTGCCTCCCCCTCTCTCTACACGAATATAAGGGCTCCTTCTGTGAAGAGAGGATTTAAAGAAAATTGGACATTGAAAGCAGAACCATTCACCTGCTATCATTTGTTTATTAAACAGCCTCATAATAGTGATGATTAGGAAAATATTTCATTGAAATTCATCCAATACCTTTCTCTGTAAAGAAATTGCTGTAGTAAAATGCTACTTATGCTGAACAAATAACAAAATCATCACAGCACCAGTTGAACAATTTACCCCACACATCCACTAACTTCTAGAAAACAATTCCCCTTCAATATTTGCCTTTTATAAGGAGAAAGAAATGCTAGACACTGGTTTAATTTCAGTTTGTATGTCTCCAGATCCACACAAAAGGCATTTGCCCACTGAGTTTTGTGCCTTTTATTAGGAATGACTTACTGAAAAAGAATGTGTTTCACTTTTAGTGACCCTGAGCACTAGAACTGGATGAAGAATTGATTTTTTGGTTTGCTGAGTGAACTAGGAATTTGTGAGGAAAATGCTTGTGGGTTGATCCCCCCAACTTTTTTCATCTTCCCACAGAGGTGTAAAATAAAAAAGCTAGAAAGGATTGCGTTGGCCCAAGCATTTCTTTAACACAGAGCACAGTATGTTGTTCAGAAAATGTGAAAATGAAAGGCCTGCAATGCTTTTACCAGAAAAAAACCCCAAAAAACATGTCAGCTCCTACTGCTGGGAATGAGTAAGGTCAGATCCCCTGCTGAATTCATCCTGAACCTCTTGTGTTGGAGCAAACCAGCAATACCTTCAAAAACAAGAAACTACGTTGTAGTGCAATAAAGAGAGTTGTTTGTGCTTGTCTGTAGTGATCCACCTGAATTCTACAAAGAAGCAGTAGTGCCAGCAACACCAAAACCTCTTTGCCAGAATTTTCAGCGGCAAAAACGTTGACAAAAATGGAAATTACACCAATAATACAATTTTTTTCAGATTGCTTCCGTTTTTTACTTGAGAAAAAAATATGGAAAAAGTGTTTTGCAGCTACTAAACGCTAGGCTTTTGTTGTTTAAATTAAGGGAAAAAAAGAACAATCTTTGAGTTTTTCAGTGGAACTTCAAAAATGCTCAAACATTTTTAAACAGAAAACGGACATTTGACTTGTTCTCAAGATCTTCTCTAAACCAAGTCACATCTCTGTAGCTTCTTAAATGCACCGTGGTCACAGACCCCAGCTTCTTGCAGGTTTGTACTCACAGAATTCATCACAAGGTGAATTTTACGTGCTTTCAGCTCAGAAAGGGTGATATAACTGCACACGAAGCTTTTGTACTCGCTCTCAGATGAGCCAGAAGATTTTATATCACTTTCTGGTCTATTTTCCAGCCCTGTAACAAATAAATAAACTCTTTGATGTTACCACCTGAAAGCCTAATTGTTCCTATAATGATTCTTTGTTAAGTTACCCCTTTGCTCCTTGCCTGTGAAGATGTTTTCCATAGTCTGGGTTCAAGATGTTCTCTGACAGGCCATTACATGATACCATTATGTGACACATCGTAGGAGACTTTTCATAAAAGACTTCAGAAACTTTGAATCGTGGTTATTAAAAGATGAGGTGTTGCAAATGAACGTCTTGAAAGCCAAGCAAGATAAACTTGGGAGTTTCACTGGAATTATGCTGTTTTATTTTAAGAGCTCTCTCTTTAACTGTTCTTGTGTCCCGTCCATTCTGGTAATTTTGGGGAGGGGGATGCTATTAATTGGAAAGGCATGAATAGAGAATGTCTTTCTTTGCAAGAGCAAACCACTCAAAAGGGGAAGCCTTGCTTGCTGTGGGGAAGTGATCTCTTAGGTAGTCCAGGTTGTTTCTGCTGGGTCCAATCTGGGCCTCACTCAGCTCCTGAACCTTGGTCCTTCTCCCTTGAATCAGACAACCCTAAAAGGTCTTGCTTGCTTGGAGGCAAGACATGACCTCTTCATGTTCATTTTCCCTCTGCACAGCACAGGAAGTGTAACTTCCCACCTCTCATTCACAGGGATTGCTCGCTGAGTTCTGCCATGTTATTCCAACAACAGTAAATCTGCTTACTTGGCTCTTTCCAACAATTTAATTCCTTTTTCTCAAGTCTTCCTTCTTCCCCAAAGCTGGTTCCCCAGCTGTGTTTGTTTAGCCCAATTAATACAGCTCTGACACAGAAGTGGCCATTGTATGATATTATTAATGCTGTTCCATTTGCAGGAAGAATCTTGTTTCATTTCGAACTCATAGGTCAAATTTTCTAGCCCCTCTTTATTTATTTATTATGTGGAAAACTGCAATATTCAGCTCTGGGCTATTCTCTACCTTTTGCCCCACCCTTTCATAATTGATTAAAGCTGTAGGATCCTTCCTATTGCTCCTTGATGTGGTCTCCTGTGTTTGCACTTCCTTTGTTAGTGTTGGAGCATGAAGGAACACAATGAAACACTAAATAATATGAGGTCAAGGAG
This sequence comes from Cyanoderma ruficeps, assembly GCA_008694505.1. Taxonomy (NCBI): domain Eukaryota; kingdom Metazoa; phylum Chordata; class Aves; order Passeriformes; family Timaliidae; genus Cyanoderma; species Cyanoderma ruficeps. Next base: position 24,758,790 of record VZDJ01000116.1, on the reverse strand, counting down.
TCAGTCAGTGGAATTGTTAGAAGGTAAACAGAGAAACTGAGTATAAACCAGCTGCAAAAGGACCAGAGCCTGGGAACTGGCAGAGCTTTTAGGCATCAGGGGAGTGTGGCCTTGCAGCAGATGCAACAGACTTAATTAAAGGAGAGAGTTTGATCAATTTATGTGCCATTTCACATGGAACGTAAATTTGTGATGGCAGGAGTGAGTCCCAGCAAGCTAGAAGGTCTCTTCCAGCCCTAACAGTTTTTCCTTTAGGGAGGAAACATCCAGTTCCCTGTCTGACCCGCTCCTGCTTGCTTTCCTTGCCTCAGTGGATTAGAAAGCTCTATTTCCATGCTGGAGGTCAGCAGCACAGGGGGACAGGTCCCTCTTTGTGGAGGCATGTTTGGGCCAGGGAGAGGTGACTGCTTGGCAGGATGGTCTCTGGAGTTGCTTGAAATACCAAGAGGTTCCTGTTCTGGGGGAAACTGCCAGAAAAGACTGGCTGTTCTGGAGAAAAGTCTCTCAAATAGGAATCAGAGTGGGCAGGTTGAGTTACGACCTTTTCAGGTTTAGGATCTGTGTTGAACAATAGACCAGGCTGCTAATGGAAATAAGGCATTCCCTCCAGGTTAGGCTTTGCAAGCAAACATTCAGCTTGATTTGTTAACAGCTCATAGTGCCTAAGGGAGTGCAGAGCAGCTCAGTTCTCTGAAGGCAAGGAAGAGCAGGATGGAGTACAGGACATTTATCATCTAGCTTGGATGTAGAGCATCATGAGTGAAAAGGGAATAAATGCCAAGGGGTTAGTAAATTCTGGGGAGATAATCTCCAGGCTGTTCAGCTGCCTGAGGTGCATCATAAAAAGGTCTGATAGCACTTGCTGCTCTTCCTGAAATACAGCAGCTCCTCTGGCTGTTGGGAGAGCTGAGGCAATTCCATAGTCACCAGAGTGGTGCCTCTTCCTCCCTTCTGGCATCCTTGCTCATGTTCTTGTCCCTTGGTTTTGTACTGGTTGTGGCATTGGAAGTTTCTCTTGGGTTTGTCCCCCAGGTTTGACATCTGCTTGTTTAGTGCATGTCATCAGCTGGAAGGAGCTTGGGGGTTAAGATAAGGGCCAGCCCCAAGAAAGAAGGGAATGTACAATGGAACACACAGATCTAAACTGGGGAGGAGAGGTGGAATGAGGAGCAGGAGCACACGGATTTGCAGGCAGCCAATTGCTGGATCAGCTCAGCTGGCTGTGCCCTCAGCCCATTTGCAGTAATTGCACCTCAGGTTCGTGGGGGCCATGCTGGGGAGGGAGCTGAGCTGGCTCAGGGTGCCAGATATCCCTGGCACTGCCCAGCTGTGCCTTTTGTTAGGATGCTAAAAGCATTTCAGCTGAAGGAGAAAGTGGTGGGGCAAGACAAAGATGTAATCCTTTGTGAAGGAGAGACCCTGACATCTCATAGAAAACCCGTGGCATCGGATGCTCTGGCAGAGACTTCAGGTTGGCCTAATTTAATCAAATATTCATGCTGTGGTTTTCCCAACTCCGACTGTGAGAGCAGCTGACATCGATCACCAAAAGCCTTTGACAGAGATAATTGCCCTTGTTGAGCTTTGCTTCTATTTCAACATCCCCCTTGGCAGCATCTTTTCACACCTTCATAGATGAGCACATTTAGTCCCATTATTTGGTTCCAGGAGCTGCTGAAGTTCAGGTGTTTCTCCAGAAGCCTGTGCAGGCACATGTTGGTTTGGACACAGAGCACATCCCCACGGAGCCAGTGTGCAGCATCCTCTGACGATTTTGATATGACATGCATTAACATGTCATGGCATCTTTTACACAGCTGACAAGTGTGGCACTTTTTAAGAGATTAAAAAAATGGCATTCATGAAATCCTGCATCAATCATATTGCTGGCTCTCTGCTATCTCGTCAATATTATCCTCCCTTGTTATGCAGAATCAAATTGTGTGCCTGCAGAATTTGATAAACTCTAGCACTTCACACATCTGCAACAGGCTAACTTGATTACAATAGTTTAATTCTTCTTGATATCAATGAACTCCATACACAGCAAGATTAATTATTGCTGTCACTTTGTCAGCTCTGTAATAAGAAAACACAGATTCTGAATGACAGATGCAGATTTGTTGGGAAGAGTCAGTTTGCCTCACCTGCTCCCCAGGGAGGGAGAAAACCTGCAAAAAGTGAGCTGACCTGGGAAGGGATGTGCAGGCTGGAGCTGGGATTATCACCTGCTCTGAGATGTGCCATAGATGTGCTCGTTACTCTAAACCAATCCCTGTCAGCCCATCACAGCATCTCACAATTACATTTGTCCAGACAGCCTGATTTTATTTTCAAGTATGTGATGGTGAGGATGGAAACTAGGTGCTGCCAAATGTTTGTCTTCAGGAGACCGTGCTATGCATTTACCTCTCCTCATAATGACCTTCTCTGGTCGGAGGGGGTGTAAAATGCCACCAGATCAGTGATTTCCACCTGCTCTGTGCTGCTATAAATGAGTTCCCAGAAAAGCTGGACTGAAAAGCTGCCTGCTGCTGCAGAGGTGATAGACATGGCTGTTATTTTTGCTTTGTTATTGTGCGCTGGCATTCTCCTGCAGGAGCTATGTTGAGTTATAGATTAGTATTTAATACTCCACATTCACACTGGGACGAGGGACTTTAGTTCTCTCACTGAGAGGGTAATGCTGGATGCTGGAGCATCTAAAAGCTGCTCCAATCAATCCAGGGTGTGGGAGGCTCTGAGTCAGGGAATAGTGGCCACCTCTTTACTCCCCCAGCTTCATCCTTGGAACAGGGAATGGAGCAGAGCTTGGAGCAGGGAAGAAATGAGCTGCTTTTGGGGGGCGAGTTTGGTGAAGTGAAGCCTCAGGGAGTGCAGCTGGGAAAGGCACAGGCTGGTATTTCATGATGTGAAGTGTGGCTTTCTGAATGGATCTGGTCTTTCTAGGTTAATGTCTCCTCATTTGCTGGGTCTGCTGCACCTGCACAAATTTGGCCCAGATGATCATTGTAGGTCCCTTCCAACTGAAATGTCCCATTCTGCTCCACATCAATGGATGGCACTAAGGATCCTGTTTTATCTTGGAGCAACAGGGTGCTGCAGTCTCCCCTGCCCAATGACAGCAGCAGGAGAAATGATGCATTGTGCATAATTCCTGTTTCATTTCCTTAACACACACTGCATACATCACTGGGGTGGCAGCTGGGCCATTAAAGACTGCCCAAGAGCTGCCTCCAATATATCACATACGTGAAAGGATGATATTATGAGGACTTTAATGTCACATGATGATCCCCTGAAATTGTTTGTCAGGGTCCTGCTTTGGATTGGTCTGAGGTTAAAGCCTGCTGCTGATGGCTGTATCTGCCACACGAGGTAATTCACACTGTCCTTCCCTTCAGAGTTTACTACCTGGAGTCGTGCATTTAGGGAAAGTGAATGATGAGAAACTGCAGGAATATATTTAACCTTAAATGTTATTAAATGATAGCTCTTCTCACTACTTCAGCTGTCAGTGATCAAATAGATACTTGCTAATGACTTCTCCTTTTAAATTATGTGTTGAAACTTCTGAAATTCATCAGAGGCAGTCATGCTAACATTTTTATAGCAGTAAAAGAGGACAGCTAGGGTTGGAGGAGGGGAATAGGCACTTGCAAATCGTTTAGCAGAACAACTCACTAAAAAACCTCAGTTCCTGCCCAAGAACTGTGCTTTGGGCCATAAACCCCAGAGCTCAAGGAGGGGGTTTTAGTGACTTGTGCCATTAGAATGAGCAGGAAGGACTCTCCTGTCACAAGATCAGTGCCAGCCAGGGTGAGCTGAGGTCAGCACAAGCAGTTCCTTGGGTTTACAAGGGTTTTTTTTCTCCTCCTGTACCTATGCAGCCTTTGAGCAGTGCACTCAGGGCACGGGGACTGGGTCAGAAATATCTCTCTGCTGGCTCCACTTTGAAGACAAATTGTCTTGTGTGGGGGACAGGCAAGATTTGAACTGGCAGAATTGCTCTGCTCAAGATACCAGGGCATTAGGTGTGCTGAAGGACAGGGGTTAAAACTTTCTTGGTATTCCTCAAAGGTTTCATTTTATTTTAGCATTGGTGACTCTCTTACAATCCTGTTTGTCTGTAAGCTCCAAAGCAAGTCGTCCTTCCCTGGGGCTGGTACAGCAGAGCAGGAGATGGAACTTCTGCTTGTAGCTGAGAATCCTGTGCAGTTGAGACCCTTACCATGGGGTTTTTTGAAAGCTCACAGCCCTCAGACCTTGCCTGAGCTTTGGCCTCACTCTTATTCATTCATAAACCAGGACAACACCACTAACAAACACCATTTGCACTTTTTTTTTCTGAGCTTTTATGGTTAGGTGGAAAAATTTGTCCTTCTGGTGGGGATGTTTATTCAAAACATAGCATAATATTTTTGTTTCAAATAATTTGAGTTACCCAAACCTACAAGCTTGCCCTGTCCTTTGCTAAAATAGACAGCAGCTGATTTTGCAATGGGGCTGCCTATCAAATGTAGGCCCAGTAGAGAGACCCCTTGTCTCATTTCTCCAAAGCTACAGAAGACTCATTTTCACTTTTGATTCAGGCTGGACTTGAATAGGTGACCTGTCTGAATGGGAAGGACTTTTCCACTTGCTTCAATTGCTCACTTCACAGTAATTTTGATCTTGTTTCCTTTGATGTATTTCTACTGCTAACCTTTCCTTTAATGACACATAATTCAGTGTTTTTCTCAAATGCCTTGCCTTTACTTAGAAGGACCTTGATACAAATCAGCCATTGTTATATTAGGGAAAGAGGTTCAAAGCTATGCTTGATACTGCAGGGCAAGCTAATGGCTCAAAACCAGAATCACTACAAAGTGTAGGTGTCTTTTTTTTTTTCATCCTTTTTTTCCTCCCTCTCTGCTCAAAAAAATCGCACAAAATGTATTCTCAGCAGTCAAGCATTCAGGAGGGGGAGGAGGTATTTATCACAGCAGCTTGAGTGCTGGAAAGGGACCATTTCAAAAGGACAGAGGATAAAAAGCCATGAATCAATATTGCTATGCGCCTTCTGCTGCTGTTTATTTGAATCCATTTGTTTTGCTGACATATTTCCCATGTGGCTGGAAATGCTATTTCCTTTGATAGCATCAGCAATTGATGTGTTGCCTTTGCTGTACAGCGAGGTGCATCACAGGCAGAGGGATGTCACTGCCTCTAACTCTGCTCTCAGAATAAAGGGCATGTTTCACCTTTATCTCCCAGCCCTGCAGCCCTGCCTGATGGGCACTGGCTTCTTGCAAGGGAATGAGCTGACAGACAGAGAACAAATTGCTGTTGACCAAGGGCACGCCATTATTTTCGTTGCGTGAGAGCTCTGGGACTCCGCGTGATACAAAGTTCTCTTGGAACGAAGGCCACCGAGGTCTGGCAGGTCTGCTGCTGGTACTGGGCTCTGATCACTGCAGAGACCTTCTGCAAGGTTTCAAAGCTGGAAAGGACAGCTGCATCATTGGCCAGGGTGCTTCACTGGGTGGTGATGCTTGTAAGAGTCCCCTGCTTCCTTCACTGGCCACGTCTCCTGCTTACCTCCCTTCTGACAGAAAAATATCCCTTAAACCTAATGCAGCTTTCCATTTGCTGATTGCAGGGGTGTAAAAAATGGTGCATGTTTATTCAAAAGTTGTCTAAATCTGTAAACTTAGAATGCAAAGAGCTATAAAAGATGGAAGTACTTCACTAGGAAAGGATTTGGTCACACTTCAAATAACACAGAATTAATTTCGTAATATCAGCTTTGGGCTGGTGTTTTAACAAACCCACAGCTCCTGCGAGAACATGCAGACTGGTTTTGTTAAGCTGCAAACTAGTTTGATGTGTTGTGCAAAAGTAAGAGGAGAAAACTTCTATTTATCTGACTTCTTTCAATGCATGTTCTGAGAAGATGACACTTCTGCCGAAAACTTCCCACTCAGGCAGTAGTAATTTTAATGAATGACATACCATTTTATGTCAAAAAGGCATCTTGGTCCCTGTAATCATTACTGGTGTATGGAAAAAGCAATTATATTCTCTTTCAAATTCAGCAAGGGAAGAGCAGCTTTACAATGAATCACAGAACTATTTATGTTTGCAGGGAGCACAGGGAAGAGTGGAGTGGCAATAGAAAACACTTTCTGTGTTTTGCCTGCTTTTAGTGACCTAGAAAAATGGGGGTTTTTTTGCCTCTCCATAGTTACCAGAATATCCATTTTTCTTTTTTTGTTTTGTTTTGTTCTCAAAGCCTGGCACCTGCAGGAGGTGATTTCTGAGCTCTTTGAGCATTGGATCAGTAAATGGGGAAGAGCACAGCCTCTCTTTGTAAAGATGTGCAGTCTCCTATAGTTTTTCCAGCTGCTCAAAGGGACGTACCTTTCAAATATAATTCTTGCTATTCAGGAGGTGGTGCTGAACAAAGCTGAGGTTGGATATTGACCTCTTAAAGGGAATTCTTCCCTTTTCAACACAAAGCTGGTTGCATTCCAGCTCAGACTGGCTGCTGCTTCTGCTTTTTGAAAGATGAAGAGGAAGACGCCAACATAAAGCGACTTGAACTGCCGTGTGCTATTTGCCATTTACTTGAGTCTTACTGTGCACTTTCATACAGGAATGGTGAATCTCTGCTTTCAGAGCAGTGAGGGTGTGGAAACACATAAATAACCTGGCATGGGGAGGTTCAGCTTCAAGAGACTTCTCCCGTTGTCCAGATTGTTCTTTTTATCCTGTCCAGCATCTGCTCAGTAAATTGTGCAGAGCAGAGATTTGCTGCCAGATTCTTTCTCTGCTGCTTGGTACAGCAGAGCCCTGGGACTGGGCATGTGTTTCCAACAGACTCCTACAACAGATAATAAATGGCCCGAGTGTTGTGGTCCCTTCTACCTCTGTTGTTCCTACTGGATCAGGCTAAATTCCATTAGGGCAATGTGGAAATCCAGAGAGACTTTCTGGCAAGTCGCAGAGAAGGAAGAGCTGGTGCATAACAGCCTGGGCACACTGGGATCTTGCAATCAGCTTTCCTAAAAGGAAGGATGTGCTGAATGGCAAACACAAGCCGTGGTACAGCCTTCTCCTGACTGCCCAGAGCTGCCACCTGCCCAAAATGCCTTTGCTTTCGACCTGTGCAGCCAAGTTTTACTTCTGGTAAAAGCAGAGCATCAAGGGCAAGATGGAGAGGGAAAAGGGCTTGTCATGGCTGAGCCTTATCTTCACAGAGCCAGCACGTGTAGGGGTTTCACACCCTGACCTGTGAACCAGGAAAAGTCCCAGGAACTCTTTACTTATCTGAGGTAAGTGTCCCAGACTGCTTGCAATGCAGGGTGTTTGGGAAAAGAATACAGAAGCTTTCAGCATTTATTTAGGTGGAAATTTTGAATGTTTGAGTCCAAGGCAGCTTCTCGTTCTATAAATTTAAAAATCATCAGCTTGTCTCTGGCATCCAACCCATAAGTTAGCAGCTTTAGCTCATTGCAATGAGTTGAAGTTCTGTAAGCTTTTCAAGAGAGTTCCCAGGCACACTGAATTCTAAGCTCCAGGTCCTGTGGATGTAGCATTTCTTAGCAGTCTCTGAAGTGTGTTCTCCTAAACCATATTTGACAGGTGAATGCAAGAGAGAAAATGTGGTTCCAGTGTGTATATTGAAAGCAGATGCAGCAAACTGAGTTCAGTGGCTCAGAAGGGGGTAGCTGCTGCAAAGCTTGACACAGAAGATAAATTATGAGGTGCTATTTCTGGCCTCTGGCAAAAAGAAAGGTGGGTGATGGAAGATTGACTTGAAAACAATCACTTTAAATGATTTTGGAATTGTATGAGCCAGAGATGTGCTGCATTTCACTGATGGATGAGTTCAGAAGCTGACCTAATTCTCCTTATTATTGTCATATGGGCTTTTCTTTACCTGTTTCACTTACAGAAGAAACATTTAAAGAGAACTTTCTGTAAGTAATTTCTGTTGGTGAAAGTAACACATATGACAGGCTATTTGCAACCTCTTTTATTTAAGTTATTTATTTAAGATTTCTAAGTATTTTATTTGCTTTGTCTAATCCTGTTAGTTCCTCTACGTTGATTTATTTATTTAGGTTTTTGTGGGTTTCTTTTCTTTGTTTGGTTTTATTTCACATGGATGTTAACTTCTTCCATAAAGCAGCAGATAAATGCTCACCTATAATATGGTAATTCTCACTGTACCTCATCAGGGAATGCATGAAGGAAAGGTCTATGAAACATGGTTAGATTCAGATGAGACTTTTTCTGTAACAGTAGAATAGCCCCTTATCTGCTTTTATTAATTATGCACTGCAGCAGTGAGTTTTGGAGTAAAATTTCCACATGCCTTAAGCCACACTAATGAATACACATAAAGAAAAGCGATATCATTGTTCCCCCTCCCTTTTCTTTACTGTAAATAAATCTTATTTTCGTTTCTATTTCCTCCTGCACTGTTTTCCATTCACTGTGTTGTTTTGTAGCACCTCCACGATGATTTTGATCCTGCATGACATTTTCAGCTGATATTTATCAAAGAAACTGCAGCAATGAATTAAGCTATTTAAAAGCTTAGTCCCTCTGTTCTAGACTTAAGCATATGTCAGACTGGTGGTGTTTGGAATTAGGAATGCTATACCGGCTCTGCTGCCACTATAATTCTGCCAGCAAAAGTTGTCCTGGTAAAGATTTATGGCTTAGAAATTGTTGTCTAACAGCAAAACAGAATGGTTTTGGCCACATAAATATAAAAGAGTATTTTCTTTGAATTCTGCTTTCACTTCAAGGGAGACATGTATGAAGGCAAGTGGATAGGTCTCTGATTTAGGAATAAAAACTGTCCTGGGGAATCAGACTCGAAGCAGGGAAAGAGCAGCTTGCAAGAGGGCGTGGCAAGAGCAGAGAAACTGATTGACCTGAAGCATAATCTGTTAATGCTACTTATTACCGTGGAAAAACCAGAAAACCAGGATGGGATTAAATAGTTTTTGTGACATCAGAAGGTGGCATTTAAAAGGTGCTTTAGTCCCAGACTTCTTTAAAAGCCTCCTTCTTGTATTCTTATTTCCCGATATGTTCTACCAGTTCTACAAAGAGTTGATAGAAGAAAACGTGTGAATTTAAAACATGGCATATATAAAAAACCTCCTAGGAATTCTTTTGCCTTTGCTTATCACTTTTCTGCTGATATGCTGCCAGGAACTCCATATTTATTTTTTCTTTCATTCTGGCATGAAGTCAGAATTAGTCTTCAATAATGCTCATCTATGTTCTTGCTAGTTCATTGCCTCCTTTCATTACATAGTGTTATATATGTCATTTGCATCTAAATTCCTGAAGTCTGTGGTGAATTTGGGACAAAACTGCTATTAGGAATAAAATTTAAAAAAAAATTGAAGCATTATTTTGATGGGAAAAGGCTGTGGATGGATTTACTCCCCTGCTGTTGTAACACAGCAGCTGTCAGAGAGCAAGACCTCACTGTGATGGGGGCTGTGGAAGAGAAAGGTGATGTCTGTCCTTCCCAGACCTCACTATCAGACAATTAATGAATGGATATAGACAGGGAGGGAGGCAGAAGGACACATGAGCCACTCTGAGTCAGAGGGTTGCAGCAAACCCACAGCCTAACACTTAAGGATGTTATTGACGTAATGTCACAGGAGAATTATAAGGATAATGAGGATAGTTTCACAGATACTTACAGCTGCCTGGGAAAAAGCACAAAGGTGCCTAAGTGAGTGTTTTAACAAGTGGGAGATAAGGGCTTTTATCCTGAATGGATTAGAGGACAGAGCTGGTTTCCTGACACTTAGTGAAAGACAAGAACGGGATCATAAAGAAAGTGAAGCTTCTGTTTGATGCAATGGAGAAAAGGGTCCAGAAACCCAAGAGGGATCTGAGACGGTTCAGTAACATGGGTGGTTTGATGGATAAGGGGGAAACATAGCCACGTCTGTTGACGGGAAGTGAAAAAAACAGACCACTGTAACAGAGGAAAAAACCTGCTGGGGAGACCTGCACCTTCGGGGGATTAAGAGAGGATGGATGCCGAAATGTGCCCTGAAGCAGTTTTCAAAAAGGCCAGGGCAGCACCCAGGTGGAGTGATGGGACTGTGCCCAAGGAAAAAGAGGGAAGGAGATAAGGTTGTGAGTCCGGAGGGAGAGTTAACGATGTCTTTGAGGGTTTTGATATGCTGAGCTTGTATTGCAGCCAGAAAGGAAGGGAGGAGAGAAAGTTAAGCCGGGGACACAAACACAACATGGGCGGGGGAGGAGAGGCTGAAGGGAAGAAATAACTGAAGAAGTAGGAAGAAAATTAGAGAGCACTGAGCAAAGAAGCCAGGCAAGACATGATTGTGGGTGGTGAATGATGCCAGAGCTCTGGGCAGACTGAAGAGGATGAAGCTGAAGCGCTGACAGAGAAGTTTGATTAAGATAAGGCCACTTGCTGTGCTAGGAAGAGCAGTAATCATGAGGGCTAGAGGCTGGCATTTGTGTGCCTTTGATCCTTGAATAACAACACATAAAAATCCCTTGCATTTGTTATTTCTGCGTTTAACTTTGTCTCTAAAAACCTCCTGCATTTGTGTGATTCCTTTCACCCTAAAGTATTTTACAGAGGGGACATTAGTGTGGCCGGCAGAGATTTTGGAGTGAACCAGAGCAGGTGTCTATTCTGGACAATGCAGAATGAAAAGTGGGAAGCAGCAGCAGGTCCCACAGAATACATGGGTGGACCTTCCTTTGAGAGTATTCAATTGAAAGCAGATGAAAAAACATTTTTAAAAAAATCAAAAATGAAAAACAATTCTCTTTAAAACCTTCCCCACTGTGACAACTTAGAGGGGAAAAAAGTTTTAACGGACCAGTATCTCCGCTCTTACAGCCCTGGAAATAAAACAGTTTGGTTTAAAACTGAAGGCATGATCAATTCATGCATCACCTTCCAGCAGGAGGAACTATGGATGCTATTTCCACATTTCCTGAGAAAATACAAATAATGAGGAAGTCGATATCCAGCATCTGATAAAAAACAAAGACTGGGCGCCCACTCTTTTGTTGCTGCACATGGGAGCTTACGCCAGCCCAGATAAGTGCTGTGCAAATTATCTTCCAGAATGCCTTAGATGTGAAAGCCAGTGAAAGATGTGATGAAGAAAGCTTTCCTTCTATCTGATTAAACAGTCCAAGAAAGGCCTCTTTTTGAAATAGCAAGAAAACTGCTGCCTGACGCCTAAAAATTGAGCAAGACAGTAATCAGCAGCAGGGCACTGCACGGTAGGGCAGCAAAACATTGCTCTGTGAGGAAGGTGCTACTTGTTCTCTTCTCCTTTATGTAAGGTTTTCATTTGTGCGGAGATTCTTTCTCCTCACCCCAGACTCTCTTCCCACATATTCCCCTGAGAAATTCCATTGTGGCTATCACAACTATATTCTAAACCTTCCAGTAATCTGCTCCTCTCTACTGGCGAGGACGTATCACACCCACAGAGCCATTATTCAAGCAAATCTCTGACTTACATTATTACTATTTCTCAGTTTTCCAGCATTATTGCTCAGAAAACGTCTGCTGCTCTGTGTTCAGCCCTGCAGATGACTGGCTCCACCTCTAGGCCAGTCACAGCTGGCTCTACAGGGTGAGAGCTGTTTATGCTCAAGGTTTTATTTTCATTTAGGAGAAATCAGACCAGAATGTTTCGTTGTGTAGATGGTTCTCAGTTACTGCATTTCTATTGTTGCACTTACCTGCTTAAAGTCTAAGAGAAAGGAAAGTTTTCACTCTATCTGCTCTAATCATGAAAAACTCCCAAATGTTTCCTAAACTTCATACATAAATATATTGATAATGTCCCTTTAAAAAAAGGTTTCTTACTACTAAGAGAATCCTATTGGTATCAGGTAGCATCAAAATATATTTCACTTTTTTTTTTCAAATGACAAAAGTTCTCTTGCTTTTATATCCAACACATCTTTATATTTGCATTCTCAGCTAAAAAAAGTGCAAAGGGAAACATGGGTTTTAAGATTAAAACTCAAAAGCTTTGGGAGATTCTCTGAAAATGTCACCTAATGCATACATGAATGTACCTTATTTTACTGGAACTAAAGTTCTCATGGACTCTCACATACTCTCTGTATGCATTCTGAGAAAGAAATTAAATACTTAATGACAAAATAAACAAAATCTGCTCTGGGAAGTCCAGAGTTTACTTTTTGCTTTTAGTCAAGAAGCCCTTATTTGATAAATGGGTCGCTTTTAGAGATCTTACAAGAGATTGCACACCCGAGCGGAGGCAGAGGCTCAGCAGAAGATTACTGGGAGATAATGGAGCAAGTCAGATGAGAAAACATGATGAAACAGCAGAAAATTTACATGCTGTTTTGCTTCTTCATTTTGCATTAATAAAGCTGAAGCTTTTGTGTTTATTTCCAAATGCTGCCTGTTGCTGGATGTATGCACATGCTGGGTGGCTTTCCCATTCCCGTGGTTCCAGCTGTGGGCAGCTAATGCCAGGCTGGGAAACAGCACTGGTGAAACAGCCTGGGCAGCTCCAGGGGCCTGGTTCTGTAAGGGACCAAGCACATTTTCAAAGATTTTCTGTTGTTTGCACTGGCTCAGTGTCATCTAGATAAACCAGACTGGCTGGCCAAAGGCCCAAAAACCAGCCAAAATGAGGTTACTAATGAATGGCGGGCAATACATTTTGTTATTTAATGTGAGTCCCCTTTGGTATTGGCTTATGGGACAGAATAGTCTGGTCATGCCTGTAGTTAGAAGGATTAACTCGTATCACATGCCACAAATGTGCTTGTAGTGCAATCACACTAAAAGAATTGTGCTTTGTCTTGGTGCAAGAGCAAAATATATGTCCTGTTTTACAGGGTACACACACCTCCCACCCTGCAGCCCTCAGAGCTGGGCTCAGGACACTGCCTTATGTGCCTGACTGATGTGACAGAGCATCCAGAGTGTGCTCAGGGCAGTTCTGGCCCAGGGAACATGGCCGGGCAGGGCTGTCCTGTCTCCTGTTCCCAGGGGCCAAATACTGAGCTAGTCTCATATGCAGGAACTCGGTGACAGAGACCTTGAGATAATCCTGATAAATAATTTATGAGGGAGGAACATGTCAGGGCTCAGCAGATAAAGGTGACAGGACACACACAGCATAGGGCAGGTATGGAATGAACTTTAAGCTCTGAGCTTAAACAGAGATTTGTGGACAAAAGGGCACTGGTTTTATGGCAATCTAGGTGAGGCTGGTCTTGTTAATTATGGCAAATTAGTGTACTCAGGAGGGCCCTCACACCAGGCACAGATGATGCAGGGAATGGGACCACTAGTGGGGAAACTGAAAAAAAATTCAGTGCATATACTCCTGTAGTCATTGTGCTCTTAAGAACTTGCTGGTGAGAGCATTCAGACAGAGAGAGGGGAGCTGGTTTTAAAAATACATTTTCATTTTAAACATTTCCACACAGTTCTCTTTGTAAGGCTGAGAAGTAGGAATACAGCCTTGCTGAAGGACAGAAACAGAGACACAATTGAGCCTTATGTAAAACTATCCCATGCAGCCTAAGTGCAAATTATCAAGCTGAGTTTTTGCATACACACCCAGGGGTACCAGGAGCAGACCATGACGTGACTCTTTAGTTCATTTCAGGAGATTATGATCTGATTTGACTCTTTATTTTTGTTCTGCCCTGCAAAGCAGCCGTGTGGGACAGGACAGGGAAAGGACACACATCCCTGGAGTACCGTGTTTGGCTTTGATCAGAGCTCTACCCTGCTGTTCCCTGGCTGTTCCCTGGCTGTTCCCTGGCTGTTCCCTGGCTGTGTGCTTCTCTTCTCCACCAAAAGCACTCTGCTGGCACCTGGCAAGAGCACTCTCCTGCTGCGCTGGTGGGGATTAGCAGGAATTTCCTTTGTTCACAATAGAGCTTCTGCCTGTGGAAGATGGCAAGGATTGTTCCTCTCAGGCAGGTGATTTCTGCTTGTGCTCTGACACCTTCCATTGAGTTCAGAAATTGATAATCCTGGAAAAACGTGTTAAATGGCCTTTATTTCCCAAGGATTTATCACATAAATTGTGTTTTTCCATTTTTTTTTCCTCCTTAGGCAGAGACCAACTGAGACATCATGATACAATAAGAGAGACTGTATACAGTCAGTCTTCACAAATTATATGCAGTCAAGAAACACTAAACATGGTCTCTCCACCCCATAACTGGCACATTTTTGAGAAAACTTTACACTGATCAGCTTGCCCAAAGTGGGAGTTGCTGTTGAAAGAGGTGTGCCACAAACTGCCAGTCTGCAATGGGACTATCAGTTCCCTGTGCCTGAGCAAATCATCAATTGTCAAAATACGTCTCAAAAATAATGAGCACCTAAACCTCCTTTTAGGTTTATCTGCTCTCTGCCAGCACTCAGCAAGGGGCTGTCTTATTAAGAGCTGTGTTGCACACTCCTCCTGACAAACTGCTATTTAAGGCTCTGCCTAGCATTAATTTTTCTTTCTTGTTGGAATGACTTTCTTTTTTTATTTGGTTTTTAGAACCAGAGCTATAAATCTGAGAAGCATTTTACGTGCTGTGTTAGGGCTTGATTGAAATCCCACTGAAATCAATGAAAGCTTTCCCACTGACTGCAGTGGAATTGGTGCTTGGGAAATCAGGAAGAAGTGTCTTTTAAAATAAGAATTGTATCCATGTCATAATGTTTATTACCAGTAGCAGGAAATAAACCAAAACACGCACGTCTTTTCCCAATATGCCTCATGTATCATTTAACTGCTACCTATACACACCCAGCTGGGACACAGTGCAGAAACAGCTTTTCTGGGCTACCTAATAATTCTGCTTTATAGACACAAATCAATGAGAAAAACAAAATTCCCTTATCTGATTGATGCAAATGTTCATATAAAATTGAAATTACACAAGAGGAAACATTCAGCAAGTGTCACAGTCTGCTTCTGAGAACCTGGAAGGAAAAACTTCCTTGTAATCTCATTTCTGTGAAAATCTCTGTAGAAAACATTTCTTTAATGCCTCACACTTTCCGTGGAGGGGTACTGTTAGGAAATCTTTATCTTTCCTTATAATTTGTAGCAAAGCTTGTGGCTGTGATCTGGGCATCAAAAGTTGTGAGAAAAAAAAAAAAGGAGAAAAAAAAATATGATGAAGATGTAACCAACGCTTGTGATACTTGTCTGGGTAATTACATACAGATCCAGGAGACTGAAATGAAAGTGTGACATCTGCATGTTACTTTGTCATCGAAATTGCTGCAGTCTACTGACGAGCTAGTTTCAATAGACACAAGCCTCGAGTCTCCGGGGATGTCCCAGGCACCTGAGGGTCCTCAGGTCTTGTCAGAATTGAATTTTTATATTCTCAGCTAACAGCAAAAATAATTACAGTCGTGGTATTTCAAAATGTAACTTTGCCAAGAAAGCATTTAAAGCCTGAGTCGAATTTTCCCATGCTGACGAGGAAAAAAGGAAACGGCGCAGAGAAGTCTCCGTGCAAAAACAAGTGCTGCTGCAGCGATGAACCATTTGATAGTGCCTTTATCAGCGTGCAGGCGTGTTTTGAATAGCGTGAGCCACGGATGACTGTTGCAGCTCCTCGTTTGCCTTATGGGAGGCAAGAAAGGGCTTCTTGTTTGATGGGTAAGATGAGCCGCCTCGTTTCGCAAGGCAACGGAGGAGAAACGCTTGGTGAAGTGTTTCCTAAGCTTTCCTGGATTCCTGCCACAAGGAAGTGCAGTGAGTGTAGTCACAGTGAATGGAACGTTGTGAAAAGGGTTTAGAAGGGCAAGGTACCTTTAAAGATTGTGGCAAAAAACCCCAACCACCAAACCAAACCCCCAGCGGTTCAGTAAATTACCGAGATGGCAACAGAAATAGGTGTGGGCAGCAAGAGGGTCTGAAAGAGAAAAGAAGGCATTTTAGAACTGAAAATGAAAAGCAGAAATTCCAGAACTGAAAAATGCCAGGTTTGTCTTACTTTTCCACTGCTCTTAGATGTTAACATAAGTGCTTTTGAAATTAGTAAAACAAAGATAAAACTCTACTGATAAGAGTAAGTTTCTGATTCCTCCTCAGGTCATGATGTTTTTAAATACTGGCAAACAGTCTGAGACCCACTCCTGAGATCAGCAAGGGCAGATGAGTGGGAGGCTAGAGTGGGGTTGCTCTGAGGGTTGAGAACACAAACATGCCTTCCTCGAAGCAGTGAAGATGTGCAAACTCCATTTACTTTTCTTTGTGGTTATCGGAGAATCACAACACTTACTGAAGCTGAAAATGGTTTGCTGCTTTAGCTTTCCAAGTTTAACATCCACTATAAATGACTCTACTGATACTTGCATTACATTGCACATCCAAGTCACTAAACACAAATTGTAGCAGAGTGAACAAAAATGTCCTGTCTGTTCTCTTTCCAGATGTGGAAAAGGTGGAGATAGAAACAAACCAGCAGCCAAAGCAGGCCTGTGAATTTGCTGAACCTGTAATCTGAGAACTATGTATGATGTGCCAAATCAGCTTTTGGACTCTGAGACCAAATTGTGACTTGCTGGTGGAAGTCACATCTTGCTTCCAAGATGGAAAATGGAGAGAAGTGTCTGTTGGTTTGAGCACAGCATTGATGTTCAAGGTGTGATTTCACACTTAGGGAAAACACTCTTCATTTAAAAATGTACAAAGCCCCCCCGTGCAATAGGGACAAATTGTTTTCATCACTTTCCTTTATCAAAGGAACTTGAGATGGTTCCACAGCGCTGTGAAATGAGTGGCATCTTCTGCTTTTATAAAACAGAACAATCTTGTTTCATGCTAAGATGGAATCTGGTGTTTACTTGGAAAAAAGATTACATGCTTTTCACTTTTATGAGACATTTTGAAAAGAAGGCAAGGCACCTTTGATTTTATCTACATTTATCACTTTTTTATTTTGTTTGCCAAGCAAGATCAAAAACCCACACAGTGGAAATCTATTTTCAGTAAAAACCCACTACTCATTTCCATTCTTCCATCACAGTACCCAGGTGAAAATGAAAATAAAACTTAAAATAAGTGTACTTGAAGGCAACTAGGCATTATTATCACAGAATCATGGAATGTGAAGGGGTTGGAAGGGACTTTAGGGACCATCTAATCCCAAATCCGCTGCTATGGACAGGGACATCTTCCACTAGACCAGGATGCTCAAGGCTCATCCAAAGTGTCCCTGAACACTGCCAGTGATGGGAAATCCCTGACTTCCATGGGCAACCCATTTCAGTGTCTCACCACACTCACAGTAAAGAATTTCTTCCTAATACCCGACCTAAATTTCCCCTCTTTTAATTTGTATCCATTACTCCTTGTCCTATAACAACAAGTCTTGGCGAAGAGCATATTAAAAAATACTTTTTGATTGTTACATCGTTTATTGCAAGACAAACGGGCTTACACATTATTTGTGCAGGTTATTCCCCCTATTAACAGACGAACGGGAGGGAGCAGCGTTGTGCAGGCACTTCGAGGTCCCGGAACAGCTTGGGCTGGAAGAGACCTTAAGGATGGTTTGTTTCCCAAGCCCCCCATGGGCAGAGACGCCTTGCACCGGCCCGGGCTGGTGCCGAAGAGCGGGGAAAGGGTGTGACAAGTGACATCCCGATCCATGTTCGGTCCCTTTTCCTGAGGGCTGTCCCTTCCCGTTCGCCGCGCTCCCGCCAGGGGGCGTTGTCGGCACGGGGCCCGCTCTCCGTCCGGGCCCTGCCGGACCCTCCGCGCTCCAGAGAAAACCTCCCCGACATCAGGGAACCGGGAAGCGCGAACTCCGGGCGCGGCCAGGGACGAACCCGGGAGCGGCCGGGGACGGACCACGCACCGGCCGCACCTCTTTCCGCGCTCCGCCAGTCGCTCCGCCCCGCAGGACTACATCCCCCAGCATGCCCCTTAGCGGTGCCGTCTGGCGCGGCTGCCGCGTTCCGCCCGGCGCGAAGTGTCGCGCGGCGCGGCCGGAGCTGGGCTGGGGCCCGGGCCGAGCCCGCCGAGCCCCGCCGGGCCTGAGGCGGCGGCGATGGGCGGCGGGCGCTGATCCCGCCCCGCTCCCGCAGCCAGGTACCCGCCATGGAGGAGGAGAGCATGGAAGAGGAAGGCGGCGGCGAGGGCATGATGGACGACCAGAACCACAACAACTGGGGCGCGGGCGGCTACGGGCGGCACCTGCTCGGGGAGCGGCTGCTGCCACCGGCCGGGCCGCCGCGCCCCGCGGGGCCGGAGCACAACGGCTCGGGGCTGCGGGGCTGCGAGCCGGGGGCTGCGGCCGGCAGGGCGGGGGCTGCCGGGGCCATCGCCGCCATCAACATCAGCGCCTCGACCTCCAAGTTCCGTGAGTGACCCGGGCCTGGGCACGGGGGGCCTCGCCTGCTGCGCTGAACCCGCTGTCCCCGCTCCCCTCGGGCTCAGCTCTTTCTTACCCCGGCGTGGGGCTCGCCTCGAGAGGCTTCTCGAGGAGAAGTCAAACGAGCTGAGGTGCCTTGGAAGGCGAAAATAACCTTTGCTCGCACAGCGCCTCAACTTCTCCTGCTTTGCTGTCACGGTAGATGTGGCTGCAGACCTGGGAGAGTGAGCGTGGGCAGGGATCTCGGCTGCTGCTCTTTCTGAAGCCTTTTAGCTCAGATCGCATTTTCCTACAGGCTTCGTCTCTCAGCCTGAAAAACCTTTTGATGGATTGGAAGCCTGTCTGGGATTGCTGGTGGCCGGTGTGGGCAGAGCCCCCCTGGAAGGGGCGTTGTGTCCTGAAAGGGGCGAGTTACCTGCAAAGGTCTGATGAACACGGCAGAGGATTGATTTGCACAAGTTAGCCCCAAAAATAGAGTTATAACATCACAGAATGGTTTGGGTTGGAAGGGACCTTAAGGACTGTGTTGTTCCAAGCCCCCTGCTTGAGCAGGGACGCCTTCCTCTAGAGCAGGCTGTTCAGAGCTCCATCCATCCTGGCCTTGTGGGTTCCAAAAAAGCTTTTGTGTGTAGCTTCTAACAAAAATGGCATTTTCCCCCTATTTTTTTTTCTGAGCTAGGATCAAGGGAAGGAAAGAGATTTTGCTGTGCGTTGCAGTTCTACACTTTATTCCAGAAGTCACCCTTCTGGGCAAAATAGAGCTTTTTTTCTCACAGACTGTCAGAAAGCTTGGATTTGGATAGTTAAAAGCATTCCTGAAAGTGCAGCTGTGTAATTGCCGTGATAAAATTTTGATGGGAAAGGCACTTTGTGTGTCCTCCCTGCTTTCCCCAGTGCTCTCTCACCTGACCATGCCTAGAAGTGATCAAAACCTCAAAGTCCAGGCTTCTGGATTTGTGCTTTTTGGGTAAGCCTGGGTTTTGTGGCGCATGGCCAAGGCTGGCTGCTTTGAAGTTAAGACTCCCAGGCTCTGTGAGCTCCCTGGCACTTTGCCTGCCTTGCTTCTCAGGGCTCCAGGTACCTTGGGGTGGCTTCTAAACCACTGAGACAGTTGAAATGAGATGTCTTTTCACCTTGCTAAACTAGGCTCTTGAAGTCCTAGTCCAGACATTGAGAATCTTAGTTTTTCCTTCCATATCAGAAAGAAAATTGTTTTCAAGCTGGATCTCCAGCAAGTGGGAAGGTGACTTTCCAGCTAATCCACAATTTATATCTGAGGGGGAGAAGCAGCAGCAGCGGAGCATGATTTTGGTTAGGGCGTGGTTTTGGAGTTCTTGTTTTCACTTCTGCATCACTGGTGTCCCAACATAATATCTTACTGATATATTTTTTTAAAATTATTTTCCTGCAAAACAGAAGATTCTCTAGGTGAACTTCATTAGAACTTTTCCACACTTTTGTGTTGTGGATAGTTGTGGTGGTACATGTAAGTGAACAAAACAAGTCCAGTGAAGTTGTACTGACTGAGAACCTAAAGAAGCTGAGTTGGGGTCCTGCCTGTTTGTTATCCTGGCTTTGACAGAGGATCCTTTAATCACCTTTGTTTAATTTTCACACATAGAACAAGGGAGAAAGGTGGTTTTGATATAAATGTTCCCTAAGAGGGAATCAGCGTGTCCCTCCTGCCTGTTCTGTCCCAGTAGTGGCGGAACATGTGGAGAGAAGTTTGCCAGTCCTAAGCTTGACAGAAAAGTTGTCTGTTCTCTGCTGCATAAGGCAGTTCTGCAGTTGAATGAGCAACAACTCCTGCCTTGCTTCATGATGCAGAGGCTGTCCTGGACAGAGTAGCCTTCCTGC
Organism: Cyanoderma ruficeps; assembly: GCA_008694505.1. NCBI lineage: Eukaryota > Metazoa > Chordata > Aves > Passeriformes > Timaliidae > Cyanoderma > Cyanoderma ruficeps. The sequence goes on along the minus strand of VZDJ01000116.1, from coordinate 24,738,519 downwards.
CTTTCAAAGAGGCTAAATCCAGTTCTCCTTCCTTGAGATTTCGGTAAGGCTGAGAGCTAAAATTAGCATAATCCACAGTACATTTAGTTGTTTTTCTTTAATAGCTGTTCTTCTACTTAAAGAAAAACGTCTCTGTTGTAGTAAACATAAAACTAAATATTTATGGTTGACCAGTTTCAGTCTTAGCTGTGGATTTATAAAGCAGTAGTGTTGTGAAAAGTACTTTTCAAAGTTCAGGAGGGAGAAGAGAATACGAAGAACTTTTAGTACCTTAAGAAAAACTCTCCCATAATAGTAATTTCAGCATAATTTGATTGTGGTGAACAATGAAGAGTTTCCATTTTGTTTCTTTTATCCTTTTCAAGGAGGGGCTGTTATAAATGTTGTTGATGGCAGTGCCATTTGGGACAGGCACATGTGGCTGTGTGCTTTGGCATTTCCATTAAATCTGCTGCTTTCCCTGTTGCATAACGCTGTTCAGTGCAGCGCTGCGTGGGCAAACGCTCTGATGAAGAAAAAGTTACTTTTACTAGCCAGCCTTAATGCAGGCTGAGAAACAGGTTATAAAAATAGAATAGAATTGGAAGCAACCACGGGGCAAACTCATAAACTTGCTAATGTATGCTGGGATGTGTCAGGCAGGAGGGCAGAGCAAGATCTATTGTGCAAGCCTGCACATGGGGGCTGAGAAACAGGAAAGCACAGGGCCACAGTCTGTAGATAACTCTTGGACAGCTGCCTGAAGAGTTCGTACAGTTGAGCAAAATATTGAGGATTGTGGGGTGCCCTGCTAATTGAGTGGTAAAGTTTCGTGGATCTCACTTGGTGAGATGAAATACAGCTTCTGAAAAATGCTTAGTTACTTTCTTTCATTTTTTTTTGCCAGAATAAATGACAGATAATTGTCAGACTGATGTCGGCATACTTGGCAGTAGGTTGGATCAGCCATCCTGCTCTATCTTCTGCTTTTTAGCTACAGGTTTGAAAAAGTGTGTAAGGTTTTATTACCAGTTTCATGGTAATAAAACTCTTGGTGGGATTTTTTGTTCTGGTTTGTTGTGGGTTTTTTTTGTTGTTTTTTTTTTTAATCCTAGTGGGTTTTGCTATTCTTTTCATTGAAGTTCATATCAAAGAATTTGGTAGCTTGCAGCAGACTGTGTTTCCATTATGACTACAGTACTGATGTATCTAGGTTATGATAGCTCATGCATATTCTTTTTTTACTGAAATGGTTTCAGTGCTCCATTTCACTTAAAGTTTTCCTTTTGAACTTCTTTTGTATGGAAAGCAGCAGTTGTTGCTCAAGCTTTACTTGTGAAGTCTTTAATAATTTCCTGGGAAATGCTGAATTCTCTGGAAAATACTGACTTCTTTCGATTCTGTCAGACTGATTTCTCTCCCAGCCCCACCTCCCCAGCCGTGCTGGGGTTGGATAAAATCCTGCATGCTAGCATGCTTTTGTACAAAATACCAGTGTCACTTCCCAGAAACCAACTAAATTGCAGTTTGGGAATGGAAGCTGTTGGGCAAATCCTTTAAAATCTTGAACACCTAACGTAGAGATAAGCATTTAAGCGTGACATCCTAAAAAGAGAGAAAAATAAAATATTGAAGGGCAATCTGTCTTTCCTTGTTAAGGATCTGTGTGGTTCCTTCCTTGCTGGTCTTGACCTTGTTCTTTGCAGAGTTGGAAGGTCTTTAGGCCGCCCTTCACTTCTGTGTGTGTAAGCGCTGCCAGGAGAAAAAGGACGTTACTAACTTGTGATAGTTATTAAAATTTTAATAAGTACTTCGTTTTCTGAATTAGAAGAATAAAAATGGTGATTGTTCAGTTTGTAGTCTTGGACTTTTAGCTATGTAAATATTGTGGTTGGCTTAGTTTCAGAGCTCAAGTGTGGAAATCAAATTACATAGTACTTGTGAGAGACTTTTGAATGAGAATGAAGCTTTTCTAGAATGTTACTGTGAATTTATCAGTGAATTTTCTATGCAGACTCTTCTGTGCAAGACTCATGGGGCTTCTTGTAAAAGCATTTTGTCCTTTACCTGTGCAGCATGTCTAATGGGCTGACCTTCCTGTCTGCTGCTGCTTTCTTTTTCCATATTGTAAAAAAAAATAAAATTAACATCTCAACAACCTGTTAAAATTATTTTGCAGTGTTCCCAAATCTTACTTGACTGTTTTCTTTGAAGTTAATAGGGCCCATTTAATATGTTAAACCAGATAAGGGCATGATTATACATTGAAATCTTAAAGCAAGACTTGGTCTAATGTTTATGCTGACTTCAGTTTAGGATTTTCTGTGGAACAGAGTGGTTCTGTGGAGGCCCATCTTTTTTTGGGGTAACAAAGGAAAAAACAAAAGCTCAGGTTCTGCTGCAGAGTGTAAGCAGGAACAGTAAAGGTGCAGAGTGGAGCTGCTCCTGAGAACACCTGCCTGGAGTGTGGGCTCGGTAGGGGCTGAGAGCTCAAACAAGGCGTTGCCAGGTGAGGAGTGAGGGCTGGGTTTACTGCCGGGGCGGGGCTCTGCTCTTGCTGACTGCACGGCTGCTTTGGCGTGGGGAGCTGACCTGTCGGACTTGTTAACTGGAATCCTGGTGCTGCTGTAGCAGCCCTGTGACCTTCTCTCTCTCTGGTGAGCACACAGTTATGTCCTTGCAGGTGCAGCCTGGGCTCTTGGGGCTGTGTCCTGCAGTGCCTGGTAGAGGGGACCTGCTCAGTGCTCAGACACTTTCAGGTTAACTAGATCTGATTCTACAACAGCTGTGAAGAAAAAGGGCTCCAAGGCTGCAGCTGGGTGAAGAGGAGCCAGGAGTGCTGTACTAACACCCTTCTCGAAGCAAAGTTTCTGCCTGAAGTACCCTAACGCTGCACACAAAGCAATCTGTAATACTTGCTCGTACAGATGGAGTTCCAGCACTTCCTTGTTTCACACCCCTCTCTATTTCATGTTCTCTTTACAATCTTTTTTTCCCCTCCTGGTACTCATAAGTCTTTTGCCAATTTCCTTAGAATTGTTCCTTATAATGCCGCCAAAAGTGACTCACTCACCCAGCTCCTTTCAACTCCTTCAAAATACCTTTCAAAAATATTGCATCTCAAACCCATCAGTGAATCTACATTTAAATGTATATTTAAAATTCATCCCTAACCAAAATATTTCTTTCCAGTGTTGTGTCTAAACTGGTGTGTGGAGTGAGAAGTATCTTTATTCTCTGTTCCATTTAGGCCAGATCCACCCATGAAGTTAAATTGAAGAAATTTTTCTAGATCCCCTAGGCTGGATAGTTGTGATCCTTTTTTGTTTTGATAGATTCGATTTGATTTCATTGCTTGAATTGAAATCCCAGGTTTGACTGAGGTGCTGTTGGTTGCTGAGGGCTGTTTTGAGTGGGGGCTGTGTAGCTGTGGTGGTGTGACAGGGCAGCGAGGCAGTGCTGTGAGTACGGCCCTGCAGGGAGGGTGTGAACCCTCCCTCCTCTTGGAACTCAGCCACCAGTGGTTGGGTCAGAAATCCTCCCTGAAAAGAGAGAGATCCAAACCCTTCTGTGGCTGTGAAGGTGCCCTGAGTCACTGGTGCAAGAGGGTGCAGTTGGGAAGCTCAGGAGGAAGATCAGGGAGCAGTGGGGATGCCAGTGGGGAATGCTAATTTAAACACCTCCTGTTCTTCCCTGTGGTGATCTTTATCTGGAAAAGGAGTGTAATTGTCCCTGCTAGAGGGGAATTGTAATACAGATTCAAAAAAGTTGCCTGGAAGCCTAACTGCAGTTGAAGGCAGAGGGAATTGCATCACCTTTTAGACCAAGGAAGCTGCTGGTCCTACCTGAGACTTGTGAAATTAATACATCTGCTGGGAAGGAATATTCAAAAACCGACCAGTCTGGGCCAGAGCTTGTTCTCTTGAATGTGAAGATATCGTGTTAATAATTGATTCTGAACTGCCACAAAGTTACATAATTTATTAGTCTGAATGAATCTTTTTATAATTTTTTCTTATTATATTTTCATGTTAGAACTCTCAGGAGTTTACTTTTCCATGTTACTTAGGCCCCAGAAAAATACCAGAGTGCTGATTTGGCAGGTTTTCTGATTTTTTTTTTTTTTTTTTTTTNCTGGGCTTTAGTTTTAGGTGAGGTTTATTTTGGTGGAAGTGAGCTGTTCCCAGTTTTTTTGACCTGGTCGTTGGTGGGATCTGACATCACGGAACATTCACTTGTTTCTAGTCTTTTAGGTGAAGTTACTAAATCTACTCTTGTCTTTTTCTTGCAGTGATGAATGTTATAACAATTGAAGACTATAAGAGCACATATTGGCCAAAGTTGGACAGTGCCATAGATCAGCTTTTAACTCAGAGTCCTGGTGACTACATCCCTATCTCCTATGAACAAATATACAGGTAAAGAAATACTTAAAATGCTACATAACTTATTTTTTCTTTAAAAGGAAGTGTTTATTTGATCTATATATATAAATATGTCATATTTTGTACCTTTGAGGACACAAATGGGAAAGTTATCAAAATACACTGCTGTTTAAATAGTTAGAATGAATAATAGATATCTTGACATACCATGTTAACAGGAATAAATGCTAAAGATTTAAAATGCAGAAGTGCTGAAAACCCTAACATTAAAATAAACCCCATCGCAGTTGCTTAGTGTAATGTACTAGGAAATGCATTAAAGACTCAACATCCTTTTCTAAAAGAGATTGGCATGGTAGGCACTTGACTTAATGCACCAAAAGGCTTCTTTATGAGGTCTGATAGGAGCCAATTTGGTGTGGTTGATGTGCAGGAGGAAGCAGAAGCACCTGGTGCCATGGTCCTTTGATGTAAATTGTCGTTTGTGTGTTTTCCCTCAGGTGTTTTGGTGTGCTCCCCCCTTGCCCAGTTCCAGGCAGTTTGGAGGACACTCCTTTGAACCTCCATTTTTGTCTGGAGAAGGCTTGGGCTGTACCTGTCTTGGAGCTGCAGTTTGGTTTAAAAGGGTTTAAAATCACACATCAGAACTGCCCTTCAGGCTAAACTAGTGCTCAGTGCTGGGGATGGTGGGGATTTGCTTCCCCATCACTCTGCTGCTCCAAACCAAAATGCTTAAATGCTTTAGAGGCCTGGCAGTTTCTTAAGAGATGGGCTAAAATGGAGATTTTTGATCTGTAGGTGGCAGGTATTCAGGGTGTTGGTGAACAGGGTGGGAAGTGGGTGACTTCTGCTGGATTTGCTGGCCCAGCTGCTGCTCAAACCCCTGGCCCTTGCCAGCAGCACAACTGTGGCTCTGCTGCCTCAGTTTCCTTCACCAGAGTGTTGCCCTCTGTGGAATAATGCTGCCAGCTCTGGTCACTGATGGCTGTTTTAAGAGACTTCCAGCTCTGTTGTCTCATGCCCACTTGCTCTTAACCACTTTGTCTCTGCAGTGTAAAACTTTTGGATTAGGAAAGCAGATAAAAGAAAGGCAGGTGTTCAGTTTTGCCCCTTAGTTACCATTGAAAACTTCAATAAACTTCCTCTTTCCAAACTTTTGGAACTGCTGTTATCAGGACTGTTATCAGTCATCGTGTGTATAAATAATTGAGGTGGTTGTTTGAATTAAGAGAGCCAGCTTTAGTGTGAGTAATCAGAATCCTTTGCCAGCTTGAAATCCCCAATGTGCAAAGAGTCTGCAGGAAGACATCTCTCAAAAGTCATCTCTGATAAAGAGGAGGTGTGCAAAGTTCATGGTTTAATTATACCCAGTTATGGTTTGCAGATAACTGGAGTTCATCCTTGCCATCTTTCCGTTCCTCAAAAGTTTTATTTACTGAAGGAATACTGAGTTTTGAGTTTCTCCTGGATAACCCCTGTAAATCTGGGGCACTTGGTGCAGGACTGTAATGATGCATGAATATCTCTTGAATATATTTTACTATTACCAAGCCTAAAGATTTTCCACAGTTTAGTGTTACTGGCAAAGCTGGTGTGTCAGTTTTCTTTTAAAAATTATGTCTGTGGGTGTAATTACTCTGCCACAGCCTCTTCCAACCAGGGGATTTGATTTCTTTTTAAAATATTTTTAGACTGTGCCTTTGACAGTCTGGACAAGATAGATTGACAAGGGAAGGATAATTGATTTGTTTTAAAATTGAATTTAATAAGGATGTTTGCTTGGAGTGTTTTTGAGAGTCCGTAGCAGACTTGGTGTTTAGATCTTTTCTGCTGCTAAGCCAGTTCTTCAGTCTGAAAAATTGAATGTTTCTTGAAGTGGTTGAAACAGCTACATATATTTCTTTTTCTTTACAGTGAAACTGAGGTGAAAACACAGTAGTATTTTTTGTCATCTTTGTGCTGACTAAAGGAATCGAGTTTTCTGTAATGCAATCTCAAAATACATTTTTAGATACCCAAATATTTGGGTGTTTGCTCTATTTGACATGGTCAGTGGTAGCTGTAGGTATTTACTCCCCAGCAGTGAGAGCTGGGAGATAACTTCCAATGTTTGTGTGCAGATATTTGCCATGGACCAGTTTATCTGTGAGGTATCAAAGTGTCATTAGTGTCTGTTTTCAACTGTGAGTCCCTTCCAGTTATAAAAAGGTTGGGTAAATTGGCAGAGAGGTGTGAAGGAAGGTTTGAGATGAGGAAAACAAGAGCAGCTAGGATGTACTTCTGGCAGTCCCCACTGCCTCCCAGGTGCAGTGCAGTTTCCTGTTCCTCAGGACAAATTAGAGAGCTTGGATATTCATCCACTGCTTACCCTCCTGATGGCCTTCTTGGGATTTCCTTTTCCTGAGGTGTTTAGTTATGTTAAAGTACTAACAAGCTTGTGACTTCTTTTGGGTAATATCAGGGCACGGATGATTCACAGAATTAGCCCACAATCAGGAACTGAAAACAGGATCTCAAAATGGGGAAGGAACCTCTAAATAGAAGTGTTCAGATGAAATGTAAACACACCCTGTGTGTACATGGGAAGACTGGTGTTTAACTGCAGAACATGTTGCAGAAGTAGATGCAGCAATAGTGTGTGTAACACTAAGGAGAAGTGTGCTTTAAAATTCACTTCAGTTGCATGCACATAAAGCAGTGGACTTGTGGAAGTGGCTGTGGAGCTGCTGGTTAGCTCTGGAACAAACAAATGTGTGGCCATTTGCACGGGTTACCCAGCTGGCTGATCTCGTAGGAGATCACAAAAATCAGTCTCCCTTTGCTTAGCAGTGTTTCTCTCTTTGCTCCAAACCAAACTGCTATTTTTGCTCTTAGCAAAGAGCATTGTACCAAAATACCCTTTGCAGTTGCTTGTTTCCATATAGGATCTGCTCTTGGTAGACTTGATGTGAAATAGAAAGAATGACCTTGACTGATAATATTAAAATAATATCTAACTACAGATGTTGAGTTAATTTTAAAACATAATAATATGAGACGTGTAGGGTGTCTTTTGGCTTTTAAGAAATAACATGGTTCATGAAATAAGCAGACTTTTGCCATGTTTGTAGTTTGCCTGTCTCTGTACCATCTTCTCAGTAGAGAATTGGAAAGTTGTAGTTCCCCTACAGCGAAGCTGTCCCATAGCTTTGGGCTTTTGAGGCCATTTAGAGGCTGCAGAATTCAAGGCTGGGGTCTGGACCTCCCTGGAAATCAGTTGTTTACGCATGTCCTGTGAGCAGTCTCTGGCCTAAATTGTTTGCTGTCACAGTTCTTGGTACACAGGAGTGGAGAGGGGAGCAGAACAGAGATGTGACTTGCCCAGGATACCAGGTGGAGTCTCCCTGGGCCTTTTGGATTTGGCAGCTAAATTCTGAAATGCTGACAGAGGAGTAAAAGCTGCTTGGTACAGATGAATGTTAGTCCTGACAATGATAACTACTCAAATAACATCTTGCTGAAAGTAATACGTGTATTTGTTTTACAGCTGCTGTAAATATGTCTTCAATGGATAGCCTTGGTTTGCAGATGTTATATTGCAGTATGAGAGCAATAAAATGTTCTTAAGAATCAAAGGTAGCACTGAAGGCCAGAATTAACACAGCCAAGCCATAGAATGCAGAATTAGTTTTATTGCTCTTTTTCTGCATCTTTCTTTATTATGAAAGTGTAGAATTTCCTTAGAATTTAAGTAATAATGAATGGAGAAGCATGCTTGGGTCTGTAATTTTAGAACTTTTTCCATTTCTTTTTAATGCTATCGTGGTTTTGATGCAACTTCTATGCCTGTCAGCAGTCCCTTTCTTTTAGTAAGGATTTTGCCCTAGAATATTCATAGAATTGTTAAACCTGCTTGTTTTAACGGAGACTTCATTGACGTAGCAGAGACAAAAGCCAGAAGTAGGAATGTGCTGTTGACAGAATTGTCCTGGCTGTGCACTGTTAAGAGAACTCGTTGTAAGTTAAAATGAAGTTGGGGAGGGGGAATGGGTTGGACACCCTGGAGCCTCCAGGGGAGCCCTCAGAACCTGCTGGAGCTCATTCCAAGCTTAGGACTGTATTTAAAAGTTCAACAATCATTCACTGAACTCTATTATCCTCTAAATTGAAACCTGAACAAAATGTTTTGAAGTCTGTTACCCTTCATTGCAAACTGTTGTAAGTTCATTGTTTGTTCCTATATTTGTTTCTGCAGTTGTGTGTATAAGTGTGTATGCCAGCAGCATTCGGAACAGATGTATAGTGACCTAATAAAAAAGATAACTAACCACTTAGAGAGAGTCTCAAAGGAGCTGCAGGTAAGAAGCTGCACAATCTAATTCTCTCTTTCCTGGGATCTGTGATTATATCAGAGCACTGTGTAGGTGGCCCGTGGAGGGGATTGCTGTTAAGACTGATTTACATTAACTTACAGAATTGTCAGCTGCTTCACTCACTGCTGGGCTGTCAGACAGAATACCAACTACTGGATCCAAAGGTTTGGCACTGCCAGACCTTGGAGTTCTCAGCCACCTGGAGAGCAGTGGCTAAACCTGAATATATGATACAGGATGAAAGAATGGTGAATGGGAAATCTTAAGTATAATCTAGGATGTAAATACCTCAGTCAAACGTGATCTGAGCACATGAGATAAATGTCTGCCATTCCTGTGTAAATGTGTATAAAATGTATAAAATGGTTCTTGTGCACCACAAGCAGCACAAAAGGGAAAACCTAAAGGAAAAAAATTTGGGTGAATTAAATATAGATTGTGAAGTTAAGAATTACTGCATACAGAGTTCTATTACAGTTTATTCTGCATTTTTCTTGCCTATCTGTAGATGTCAGTGGTTTACAGCAGTCCTAATGTGTACAGTTTGTATACCCCTATCCTTGTCTGCATCTTACTTGTGCATCTGTGGCTGTTTTCATGTGTGTTCCTTGTTGAACATTCCTTCTAGACTAGAATCTCCAGATAGGTGCTTGAAATTGTCATTGTAGCAGCAGCATTGCTTGATTTTTCCCTGCAGCTTTTTTCACTTCCATAACTGCTGTTGGAGTTCTGTACTGATTTGCAGTGCATGAAGTAGAGAAGCCAAATACAAAGAAACCCTAAACTACAGCAGCTTCTTCAGTGCTTCTAACACATTGATAACTAATTTCTGTCACCCCAAAACAATCTTAATGCTCTAACTACATCAGATATTTCTAGCTAAACGTGCATTCCCAAAATGTGTGGCACTGTGATCTCTCTGATGTCCTTTTTGTTGCCCTGTACTCCTCTTGTGGCTTTCCTTATAAAGAAAAATAACCACCCAGCATTTAATAGGCATGGTATTTGCTAGGTTCTTTATTCTTTTTTATGTTCCTTTTATTCCTCATGGAGTGACAGCCTCAGTGTTCTGTAAAAATTGCTTGGAGCTGGTGAACATAGTATTTAAAATAAAGCCTTCCCTTGGTTCTGCTGAGCTGGTGCAGCCTGTACCTTTTTTCTCCTGTTTGTGAGAACTATGAATCATTTGAGCTATACAGGTTTGGCCAGTTCTTCTGATATATCCCATGGTAATACACTGCTTTAGTTTGATTTGAATTTGGGAATGCCCCAAATCCTTTACTCCGTGCTAAGCCTTGACTCTTTTCTCTTAAGTCCCAAAGCTGAGGCAGCTGATTTTAAAGTTTGCTTTAGCCCATATGAACCTAAATACTTCTGCCTAAAACCAAGGCTGCCTTCTGAATATCAGCTTGTTGAAAGAGTAATTGAGACAATTGTTTAATGCAATCTTAGCCTTGCAAAAGCTTCCTTATGTAGGTTAGACACACCTGTAATATAGCATGATACAATCTTTGAGTGCATTATGTGAGTTTTCTCTGATGTGTGAACATGACTTGGCTTTTGGATGACAAATGGATCTTTTTGAGCTGCTGCGGGTAAAACCCTCACGTGCCTCAAAAAATAGTTCTATAAAGAAACTGTTTTAGTTGTGGGTTGTGAAATTTACTCTTAAGAAATTACTCTACTACAATATGTTCAATTATCCTGATACTTCTTTGATCTTAATACATTTTGGTGACATTCAGTCATTCAGGTTTTATGTTGAAAATGCAGTTCTAGATCTTTAGCCTAGCAACAACAGCAAATTACTTTGTAAATGTTGGTTGCTTGGAAGTTTCTGGTTCCCACAGGCAAACAATGAAAAACCTATATATGTGAATCTTTTTAATGCACAGTTTATGATGTTTTGCTTTCTGACATAATCTCATTCACCTGCCCACATTAAGGGGTTCTGTTTATTTGGCAAGCTATGACTTGATGCAAGTTGTTGGTTTTTAATGTTCAGAGGTGCAAAAGTAGCCCAGTGGAAGCAGGAATGTTGTAAGGAAACAGACAGTTATGGAAACTGAAATGGCAGGCAAAGGCAGAGGCAATGTCTCTCTCTGGACAGGCCAGCACCTTCCTTGCACAGCAGTGTAACACTTAAATGGCAAGTGGGCTGCAGAATGTCTGCATTTAACCAACATGCCAGAGCAAGCTGTCTCCTACAGGAGCCACTCATCAACAGCCAAACCTGTACAACCCAGATAGAAACACTGAGAGTGGGAGCACCTCAGGGGACTGGTCAGACTTGCTCTTGCATGGATTTGGTCTTAATGGAGTTTGGTTTCTCTCTTCAGGGCATTCACTGCAGAAACCCCATATATATATTTATTTCCCCCCTCCCTGTGTGTAGAGTCCTGTGCTTGCCTGAGCAGCTGGCCACAGCTGGAGTCAGCAGAGTGATGGACACTCATGTCCTGAGCCGGGTGTCCCAGGCACTGTGTTGAACAAACCCTGGTCATCCTGTGTGACTTGCTTTTCCAGACTGCAGGACTGCTTGTGTGGTGTTGGTGTTTGGTGCCCTGTGCATTCCTGAAGGTTGGTTTGTTCGTTTCACAGCTTTTCAGCGCCAGAGAGTTACTTTCAGTGGTGGCAAAGGCTCCAGGAGAAAGTGGCTGGGCTGGTGTATTTCTGTGTGTTGGACACAGGGTGAAAAGCGTGGACGGTGCTTGCTGAGTAATGGTACATTTAGATGAGATGAATTTCTTGTCATCAGGCTGATGTGGGGCCATTTCCACCTCCCTCATTACTGTCAGTTAATGATCCTCTCTTCAGACTGCTGTGGAGAGACTCACAGCAAGGATTGCTTTCCTTTCCTGCAGCTGATGTCTGACCAGCTCCTCTGCGTTAGTGAAGGCAGAGTTTTACCATGCAGACTTCTGGTAATTGAGAATTCAATCTCCCTAATTCCTGAGTTGATCAGAATTTTGAATTTTGTCAACTTTTAAAAAACAACGTGTCACTGCAGAAAACACAAATTAACTTGTTTCCTGTTGTCTTGAGGTCTGTGAAGCCTGTAGTATGTAGATGATTTTTCCAAGATGCTTTATTTGGAAACATTTCACTGGTAATGGGCACGGTTCATTATGTTGTGGTTTAAAATAATGTCAGCTGTTTTTGTGGGTAATTGCTGAGGCATTGAGATGTATGAGGTAGGGTGGCTACACAAACATACGTTTTCAAATTAAATACGTCTCTTTAAAATGAGTAAAACTGTATTTGCATTCGGCACTAGTGTTTCTGGCTTCATTTATTCTTATGCACTCTGATAAAGTAATTTAAAATCAAGCACTTTACCCATTACGTATCTCTTCAGCAAAAAATGCTGGGAAGTACTCAAAGTATTGATAATCAGAGTGTGCTGTGGCTTTGAGCTGGCTTGTTACAAACATAGCTTTTTTGTGCAGGTGCAGTGCAGTATTTTCCTTTTAGAGTAAACTCAGTGCTTCCTTTGTGAAACGATTGAGAGCTGAAAACCATTTATTTGTTGTACTGCACCTTTTTTTTTTATCCAAAAGAGAGAGAAAAATGGATCTGTTGTTTTCTGTTTGTGATGAGGTTTTTTTATGACGATGAATTATATTTTTTTATAATGAACATGACTGCACTGAGGAGTCTCTGGTGTTGGTAGATAATTTGCATGTCTGCTCTTTGGCCCCCAGGACCTGCAGGTTTATTGTCTTTGTTGTGCAATGCCAGAAAGGTTTCCTGCCTGATATTAATCGTTACAACTTCTCAGCCTTTTGTCTTGTCAGCTCTCAAACCAGTCAGTGCAGTGTATGGAAGTGTTGTCCCACTTGCTGTTTCCTTGGGATAGCGCGTATGAGAGTCAGGTGTCCTGGATGAAGGCTTTAGAAAGGTGCTCAAAGAACCCCTGGTGAAGGTATCAGCAAAAGCAGCTTTAATACTAAAGTGAATTTACTGCCGTGAATTTCACTGAACTGAATCAGATCATATGGATGATTTGAACTCAGATGGTAGAAACGAGAGGTTACAAATGTTTGTATCTTTGTGTGAGGACACCAAAAAGATGGCTTTTGACTGGAAGTAGTGACTGTATTGCCAGAATTGCCATTAAAAATGACACAACCATCAGCCAAGTGAAGCTGAGAGGAGCATTCTTGCCTGCAGCTTTTTGGAAAGGCTTGTGGTCCTGCAGCTCTGTTTAGTGCCTTGTCACACTGCACTGGGGGCTGCAGACCTTGATGCAATTACCGAAAGATGCAAATAAATACAGCACAAATTAATATGTATTTAATAGATAGAAAAGCTGCTGAAGATTTCTTACTGCTACATAGTTTCGATGGTCTTTTTACAGTGGTCTTTGATTTTTGTTGTGCTGGGTTTTTGGTGGTATAAACACATTGTCTTTTTGTTTTACAAGGGTGTAGAGTGGGAATGGAGCATGGCCCACACCTGCTAAGGTGCTGTAAGACAGTTACGTGAGAAAACCTCATGAGACTTTGAACAGGTTTGAATGCAGGCTTGACTAGGAAGACGCAGCCTTTCAATCAGTTGTGCTTTGGCTTGGTGTCTGTTTTTTTGTAAAATGTTTTAATAATACCAGCGTCTAGTGAGGTAGACCTGGGCATCACATACATTGCGAGGCAAGGTAAACAAACTGTATTTTCTTGAGAAAGAGCAAAGAGTGGTTTAGAAGATTCAGAGCACTTAGGTGAATAACAGGGTAATTTGTGTAGTCATAGGCATTCTCCTTTTCACTTGGCAGGCGTGGGAGGGATGCTGCAGCATATGTGCTGGCATTTTGGCAGGGAGCGTATTCCCAGGAAAATGGAGCTGCCCATTCACCATAGGAATGTAAGCTCTACTACACATACTGCTGGTTGTGCCAGATGACTCTCCATAAACAGATTAACTTTCTGTTCCTCAACCACAGAACTGTTGTCTCTGTTTCTTTCTTGTGAGCTGTTCCTGAGTTGTTTAGAGCCAGCAGCTGCCTTCTGATTTCATATGTTCAGTTTAAAAATGATATTGAGACTGGTTTTCAAGCTGAAAAAACCTAGATCTTTTTCAGATCTGTAGTTTTTTGTCCACAAATGCATTGGAATGCCTAGAGATTAGGTTTCAAATAAGGGAAGGGTAATTTAGTGTGCAGCATCTCCAGCTGCTTGTTTTGTTTTGACAGTGTCTTGTATGTCATCCTTTCTCAAATGTGTTTTCTTGTTACTTCTCATTTCTGTTGGTGCTGAGATGTCCACTATAGTGTGTAAGGAGATGAAATTTTGTCTTTAGCATCAACTTTTAAACAGCAGCCATAGTATTATTTATTCTAAGAAGCAGTTGACTCACAGCCAAGCAGAGGATGTTAAGCCAATGCAACTGCATCAGAGTTTGAGAAATCCATTCAAATATTCACTGTTCCTGTGGACAGACACACAATACACTTGTTGCTGGAAAACTGTTCTTAACCCTACAAGTGGTAGATAAGAGCAAATGTAGGAGAGGATTTAAACTGTCTGCCTGTATTGAGTGTTTTAAAAAAAACCCCAAACAATCCAAAAAAACAACAAGCTTACAAAAAAAGCCATCCCCAACGCCCTGAACTGACAGTTTGATAGGATTCAGGATGAGGAGTGAAGGAATGAGGGATCCTCTTCTTTCCTGGAAAACCTTAGGCTGGGAGTGTGTATTTTGAATAGCTTCTGTAATACATCCCTCAGGTAAGATAGGAGTGGATTTAAAGACTTAATAGTTGCTGGGGAGTTGTAAGAAGTAAATGTTATGCTTAATTCTGCCCCTCCCCTTGTAATTTAAACAGCTGAATATATGTGTTCTCTTTTTCTGGACTAAGGCCAGGAGTAAAAAGTGTCAGCCAAAGCAGTTTTTCGGTTTTTTTTCTTTTAATAGCTGTATCTGAATCAGTGTAGATTTTAAATGCAAGTTGGCCTCTAATGATGGCCATTTAATATAAAAATCTTAGCAACTTCTGTTTACTCGTGAATTTGTTGCCACGTGCTGCTTTTGAGTTTACAAAATTCAAGTAGTTTATATAAAACTATTCCAGCTCCAGTTACTGTCCTGTAAATGTGAATGTAGAGATGTGGAGAAAGATCAAATAATTGATTTCAGTCTGGCAGTTTGGAGCAGCCATGCACTAACACTGTGATGAACAGAAAACAGATGGTTCTGTTTTCCCCACACAGATTACAGTAATTCATAGATGAGCTGTGAAAATACAGTTATTGATTTCTCTTTGGCTTGGGTATTTTGGTAGTTTACAAGTCAAGCTTTAGTTGAGCAGAGTTTGATTGTCAAGCTTGCTTTTTTTGTTGTTGTTGTCCATCGCTGTTAATGGCTTGGCTCTTGAGGCTTGACATGGAACACTATCAGGAGAATAAAATTGAAAATGACATTTCATGCTGATAAAGGAGACAACACCATAATTTCTGCAGTGCAGAGATTAGAACCAAGGCCTGATATTTGCCTGACACTGGTGAGGCACTTCCTCTGAAGCTGTCAGGACCTCTCTTAGCTTTTCTTTATCCAGAGCAGTTCTTTTCCACTCGGTTGCAAGGCAAGTTGGTGGTTGACAGCTCCCAGGTGTCCTTCCATTAAAGGGCTCTTGAGGTCATTCTCAGGAGCCAGCTGGGTGTGCAGATGTTGTCCCCTCATAAACAGCCTCCCTTGGTCTTTGGGAGCTGAGCTAGCAGAGTTCTCACCTGCGGTGGGGAAAAAGGATATCAGTGCTTACATCCCCTATCAAAAGTTTGGCAGACTGGCTGCATGCATTGACTGGGATTGAGTCTCTGCTGCCCAGACAGCTTCTGTCTGTGTTTTTTCTTGTTGGCTTTATTGCTGTTTTGTTTTAATGAAAATGGCAGTCTGACAGTGAGAGGAAAGTGGTGCTTTGTGTCAGGTTATGGTCTCCTTTTGTCTGACGTGTTCTTTCAAGTAGAATTTTCCTTTTTCTTTAATCTTAGAAGCTGTATACAAATCAGAGGGTATAACCATATTTAAAGTTGAGGTTGAAAAGGAGTGAAGCAGAAATACATACTGCTTAGAATGCAGATTTCGTTGCATGTTATTTGCAACAAATTGTATATGTAGCTATGTATGAAAGGGAATCCCTTGGAGCTTTTAGCCACTTTTATATGTTGTTGGCATTTTGAACTAAAATTTGTTTGGCCACCCTGAGAACTGCATTTGCAATGAGATTAAAACCTTATGATCAAAATGAGGAATAACCATATATAGCCTTTGGCAACTGCATGTGGAATAACACTCTTTCTTCCTTTGCCAGTTTTGCTTTCCTTTCTGAACTGTCTGCTCGGTATTAGTGTTTGCTGTGAAAATTACCCATGTGCTCATTAAGCGTATTAAGAAGGGAGGCAAAAGAAGCTATTTTAAAGGGGAAAAAAAGCTTATAAATTTAGAGTACTTAATAGAGCAAAATATCAGCATAAATTTTGACTTTTCTCTTAGGGCTGCTGGTGAATGTCCATACAAATGCTGAAAAATGTTTGTGAAGGTAGCTTTAAGTTCCGATAAGGTCATCGAGGTGCAGCTAAGCCTTGAGTGTTTCTCATGCCACACATGCTTTGGCTTTCGGAAAATCTTTGAACTTGTTTTCTAGCAAGGTCCCAGTTATTGCTGTATTCTCTATCTTCTTTTGGCTTGGGGCTGTCAGAGGGGAAAACATTTCAGGGGAAGAGAAGTTTTGCTTCTGATTAGCAAGCAGCACTTTGCCCGTGGCCTTGTGTAGGTGTATCTCTCTATGTGAGCAGTAGGAGCTCAGGCAGCCACACTGCCCCTCTGGAAAGACCAAAGCTGGGGTTGGGCCAGAGGTAGAGCAGTGTTAAGGGGGAGGATTGGGGTGGAGGAGTGAATAGTGGAGGAAGACATTGCTGTAGCTCCACTTCCAGCTGTGGGTGTCTAAGTGCACTTCTGAATGCTCCAGTGCAGCTCCCCTGCAGGCCTCCACATGGATATTGTAACGCAAACAGTGCTTAGTGCTTCCCATTCTTCTGGTTCTCCCCCATTTAACTTCACCTGCTGCTGAACAGATTTTTGAAATTTCCCCTTCTTTGGGAAACAGGGTATTGTAGCCAGAAAACAGCACATTCAGGATTTGTGTAGCCCAGTTTAGGGTGGGGCTCCAGGGGATGCCGTGTGTTGGAGCAGGGCTGGAGATTTCCACAGCCAAACCTGGAGCGTGAGGCCTGAATGCAAAGCTCTCTCTGAAGATGCTGGTTCTTTGTGAAGCTGAACCCCCTGAACACTTGCCTTGCCTGAGGTGACCCAGCAGTAACTTAGAAAGGTTTTCTGTGGAGGACAGTGTTCCCTGGAGCTGAGGATGTGCCACTCACCAGCTCAGCTGCAAAGCAGCAGCTTAATGCCACCCTGTTCTGGTGGAGTGAAGGCTCAGGGGGGTGGGAGCACACACTGCAGCGCTTGTGCAGATTTGGTTATGGATTCTAGGCGTGACAGCTGGTGCTTTCAAAACAAACCTCTGGTCTTGAAAAAAGTGTTTTTATTTGCATATGCTAAATGTCAGCTTGTTACAGGCTCACTGTGTTTGGTGAATGGACCTTGTGCTGGGCACTGATGTGTAGTCCTAGGCAAGACCTGGTTACTGAAGGGAGATTGGTTTTGCTGCAGGGAGTTAGAGCAGAAACTCTGGAATGATGTGTGGCTTGCTTTGTGTGGGCCTAGTGTGTCAAATCCTTTGTAGCTGTTTGAGTTTGCTATGAAAGCATAGCCCATGCTGTTCCAGATCTTTCTCTTGTTCAAATTCCAACCTGACTTTTACGGTTTCTTGCAGGCCAGCCCTCCAGATCTCTATATTGAAAGATTTAACGTAGCTCTTGGACAGTATATGGGAGCATTGCAGAGCATTGTGCCTCTTTTCATATATATGGTAAGTTTTAGAAAATTCTTTTCGAATAAATATGTCCATACAGAAAATGCTGACTGAAAGTGAAAAGAACAAAATGCAGCTATAATGATTTCTGACATGTAAAACTTAAAGATTCGTGCCTAGTTTTGGTGCCTGCCTAACAATACTGATCAAATTGTATGGGGAGAGGAAGGGGAAGCCAGGGTTTTTAAATGCAGAGTTTTGCAGTTGGTTTCTGCCCTAATACTTCTTTCCTGGGAGCGGGGAGAATGGTTTTGATTTTAAAGGGAAAAAAGCCAGCTCAAATAGTTCATTGTTTTTATATTTTTGAATAGAGATCATTTATTGGCCTGTTAAGTTTTGGCTTCTTAGTTTGGGCATGTTGTGGAGACGATTATTTTTTGCTTCCAAATACTGCAGATTCAGAAAAGACAGGAAGAAATGTGTCTTGGAAATGTCTTTATCATTTGATCAAGCAAGTCAGAGCATTGGCTGGATGAAGACAAAATAATGTTCATAGCACTGTCAGGTGTACTTGGAGTGGTTCAGAAACCAGTATTTTGCATCCTTTTTGTTGAAGTACCAAAACTTTTATTGCCTTTTTTTTTGTGTGTGGTAATGAATAACTTAAGCTTGAAATTTGTCCTTCTCTCAAAAACTGTCCTTGTTTTGGCATCACTCTAGAAATGAAAAAATAAAAACCCCAAACCAAAAAAACGAATTAAGTAAGCCTCAAACTCTTCAAAGTTTTTTGATTGGTAGTTTCACAGAGTTTGGGAAACAGTAGCCTTTAGGAGGCTCTCCTGTGTCTCAGTGAATTTAGGTAACTTGATACAGTATTTTGGCATGTGTGATTGTACAGATTTATTTCATTAAAAGTGGAATTTGCCTTTTTTGAGCTTGGTATCTTCTAATCTGCCCTTTTATCTGGTTCTGTTACCTGTTTGTTCCTCTTGCTGCCAAAAGCAATGCTGGCTTGGCTCAGCTGTACAGCTGCTTTATAAGGCAAGTTAGGTGTCATATTTTTTCACTGAAATACTTTCAGTGTTGTGCATGATGTGGGAAATAAGTTTAGAGAAGTCAGGGTGAAAAATGTGTTTTCTTAGTTTTTCCTTTATGCATTTGGAAGTACTTCTATGTACAGGTACTCTTTCAATCTTACACTGTAGTGTCTAATCAAGTTTTCTCATACAGCAACAACAGTTTCCTTTGTTTGGTTCAAAAGTACAATGGAAAAACAACTGCAAGAGGTGAAAGCCTAATTACAGTCTAAATTACAGTTTTGCAGTTACTTTAATAGGTACTTTTCAAAGCATTTTGAAGTGGTGGAAGTTGTTAAACTCTGCCTTTATGTCAGAGGTGACGAGGCTTTCCGTTTCTGTGATTGCTTTAATCAGGGCTTTCCAAGGCTGTTGAGTTGCTCTTGAGGACTTTGTTCTGAAAGTATAATTATATTGCTGCTTAGGAAAACTTTTAATATGCATTTAAATATTTTTTAAATCTATGAAGCTGAGGAAAAACTAAAGCTTTTATGTAAAACTGGAATACAACATAATATTTTGTCTTAGTCTTAGTCCTGAGTGTCTTAAAAACAGCAACACTTTTCTTTCCTGATAAGTACCAAAGTAGGAAAGGTGATTTCTTACCCTGTGTGTGTGTGGTGACCGAGGGGCGTTTCCAGGCTTATCAGGAGGGGTGGCTGAGAGGACTTGCCTTGCAACTGAGGGAGTTTCCTTTTTCCTCCTTTTGCTGGCAGCACTTTGTTTTTTCATGTGATGATGGGTTTTTTCAGTCTTAGGCTGCTGCAGTGGATTAGTCAGAAAAGCACAGAAGCCTAAAGACCCTCTGAGATTCTGTGGGTTTAGGCTCCTTTAGACCTTCAGGGATGTAACTGAAGGTAAAACAGATTAAACTGGAAGTCAGCTTCATACACAGTGCTTTGTTCCTGGCAGAAAACTGTTTGGTAAATTTAAGTGAGATTATTCTGGGTGCCTACCGATTGTACATATCAGTGTGCTACACACATGAATGAAAAAGTATTTCCACTTGAATAAAAAATAAAGTTTAGATTATATATTTTTCTTACAGAATCTCAGTTTTTCATGCTGAAAATATGTTATTTTGTCATGTTATATGAGCCTAACATTTGTGAGCACTGTGGTTTTGGGATAGTTAAAATTTTTTCATTACCTCCAAAATATTGTTGTGTTACTGGGTGATATTGCACTTTGTTGCTTATCAGCTAGAGGGCATTTTGTGTGTGTCTGTATGCACAAATATATGTGAGTGTGATGTGATAAGCACACCTATATACTGTGTTCTCTTTTTTCAAGTACTTATTGATCTCCTCTTAATATTAACTGAGTTTTATCTTTTAAGATTTACCAGATTGTGTTATCATAAGGTGTTTGTAGAATTAATGTTTGTATCATAACTGACTTTCTCAGTTACTCACATCTGCTCACCTTTTACGTGTCAGTTAGACCTTTATGTGACTTGAGACATTTTTCAAGAAACCCTGGCACAGCCTAGGTAGTGACAAGTTATACAGAAATTCTTCCTGATTTACCCCAAACAAGAGCAGGGGAGGTGACAGCTCTCCTGCTCTCTCCTTCCAACACTGTGGATTGGAAATGGAGTGCTTCAGTTAGATGCTTTTTCATTGTCTATTTAAACTCACACAAGTGGAACAGCTTTTTGGAAAGGTGTTTCCAAGTAAGCAAATGTGAAGAGTATTTTACATTTCTTCTGTGTTTGTACTGTCTTGTAACTGCTGGGTTGTGGGGGTTTTTTGTTGCTTTTCTAGTAATGAAATTGCTAGAATTAAAAGCTTAGGCTTTCCAGCCCCTGAGCAAAACGAAGCATCCTAATTTGCACATCTTGTGCAAACTGGTTTAGGAAAATATTCTGGTGAAAGGCTGTAGTGTGGTGTGTAGCTTAACACTTCCTCCAAGTGTATCTTTAGTTGCTGTGGGTTTCTGTTGCAATGGCAATTCATCATTGACTAAAACCTTTACCAATAAGTTAGTCTGTTTCTAATTAGAGCATTCTATCTGCAGAGCTTTTCCCTCAATCCCTCACAGGCCCAGGTGAGGGGAAGAGACTGAGTCCTACTGCTTGATAAAACCTCTACATGCAGGATAAATTCAGGGTGTTGGAAGAAACCACCAGCAGCAAGTTTAGTAAATTAAAATAAATCTTTTTAAGGCTGTTGTCCATTACTGCAACAAATTTAAACTACAATAGAGGCATGTATTCAGGTCTCAGATTGCCTTTTTCTACCGGGTTCAGTCTTTATTAAAGGTAAATAACTGCTGGTGAATGTTCTCTCAAAAGTTTAAGGGGTTTCTGTCTGGACAGATTGTTGCAGTGTGTTTGTAGTTTTGGTAATGGCCAAGAGAATGGGTTTCACACAGAAACGTGAAGATTGTTCTGTGTTCTGAGAGTTTCAGTTTTGTTAAATGCTTTAGTGAATAGGAGAAAAACTTGATTTAAAGCATGGAAAAACCTTTCTCCCTTGAGATAACCCTTCTTGTAGTACATCTCTCAGATAAGTGTTTCTCTGAATTATTTTTGAGTTGATTTTCTGTTAGATTATTTGTTTAACTCTTAAACACCATTTGTCCAAATTACTTAATTCAGCTGTTCTACAAGTTAGCTTTTTAATGGTAGGAGATTTATCTTGAAGCAATTTTTCCCCCCCAGCTTCTAAAACACCTCTTTGAATAAGACACAGACAAGAAACCTTGCTATTAATTGCAGGAAATGGAGCATTGATACCAAATAGTACATTAAGTACTAGGGCCCTCGAGGAACTCATGAATAGAATTTGAATTTCCCTCAAAGAGATGAATTCTTTACTAATGCTGAATTGGTCAAAGCAATGGAATCCTAAAAATTTTAATGTATTTCACTTTTGTGTAGTTTTGTATATATCACTTACTTCCACAGCTGATTCATTCTGAGTAGCTATGCTCTGAGATTGTCAATGAACCGCAGAAGTGGATAGTTGTGCTGATGATTTATTATTGAAACCCATCTATTTTAATGGTTTAATTGCTTTTTGTCATTGGGAAAAATACTTTCTTTCGTTACAAACATGATGTCCAGCTGTATTTTGGTGTTAAGAGAATTTACCAAATTTCTAAAAGTTCTAAAATGAAGTTAACTTTATTTGCTCTTATGAGAAACGAACTTGAAAACTTCTGTCTTATTTTCCAGAATAAATTTTACATAGAAACCAAGCTTAACAGAGACTTAAAAGATGACCTTATAAAGCTGTTTACGGAACATGTTGCAGAAAAGCACATTTACAACCTAATGCGTAAGTAAAGCTGTTGAATTTCTCTTATAATAGAAGGCTGGAGAGCCACAGTGCTTTCAGATACTGTGGAAATCCACAGCAAATGGGGAGAAAATGCCAAATGTTAGTGAACTTCAATACAAATTCCTTTGAGGCATGAGGAAATGTGACACACTTCAGCTTATTTTTTTCAGAAATCTGACTTTGTATGAAGTAATGCTTTGCTTGAGATCTGGGGGAACCGATATTTATTTTCCCTTGTGACTTGTGATTATGGCAGGATGAATGTTTTATTGTTCTGCTGTTTCTGCTGTTACTTTTCCACTTCATTATCAAAATACTGACAGGTGTCATTAAGAACGTGGTGTGGTCAAAGAACTGTGATACCTCTGGGGTTATGTGATGTACTTGAGTACTGCTGTAGGTGGTGAGGTGCAGAATGCTGACAGCAGTTTTTCTCTTAGGTTAATGGGTTAATGCAAATATAATGTGCTTCAAGTGATAGCCACAGGAGCACTGGAGGGGAAGTGTGACTCCTGTGGTGAACCACAGTGTTTGTGTGAAACCTGCCACCTCTGAGAGTGTTTGTGTGAGCACAGGGACCTCGCTGCTGGCCTGCTTGGCCCCTGGGAAGGGCAGCTAGCAAAGCATTAAAGCAGCGGGAGTGGAGTTTATGGCTCCTTTTGTCTTTGCTTGGGCAGCAATGCCCCGCTCTTTCCATGCAAGGGCTGTGGGGAAAGGAGCTGGGCTGTTGTTTCAGGCTCACTGAGGGGTGACTGCCTGGGAGAGGGGTGGCTGAACAGGGTGTCTGCAAGGTCAGGGAGCCTGGCACCCCACAGGGATGGAAGATCATCGGCTCTGATGAAGTCTTCTTGTTCTTGCCATCTGGAAAAGTGTCATTAAGAGCAGATCGCATCACCTTAAAAATAGCAGAACAATGAGAAATGCCCAGCCGTGGGCCTGATGTTTTATTTTGTGCAAAGAGAATTACTGGTGTAAACCTGGTAAGATGATTGCTGCAACAAGATCATGGAAAATTTGGTTGATATTGTGTTAAAATGTTTGCATTTTTCAGGCAAAGAATTTTTTTTTCCAGTGGCAAAGCAAAGGTGTAACACTGAATAAACCTCTGATATGGTGTTATGGTGAAAGCACCGTAAGTGATGTCAGATGAGTTGTTGCTAAGTAATTAACTTTCTGCAGTGATAATAGCAGAATCAAATAGAAATTGCAGATGAGCTGCTGAAAGGAAAAGACCCGTGGCGTTGTGTGCGTGTGGAATCAGAATTGCTTTTCCCCAGCTCTGCTAATTGCAGAAGTAAAATGAAAAAAAAAAAATGAAAAATTAAAAAGAAAGGTAAGCTGTCTGTGTTGCTGCATATGAAGTCTCTTGTTTAATGAGCAAGAAAGGTTCATTTCCTTGGGTTCATTTCAGTCTGACCATCAGTTTGGGTTTTATCTCCCTCCTAAGTAAGATGATAAATACTGACAGGCATGAACTCCTAACTGATCTGATTTAATTAAATCTTGGATAAGAGGATCTATAAATTGAGTTAAAGTATGCCTAAATAAAATTTGAGACTTGCTAACAGGTTCTTGGGAAATAATTGAAGGTACTTAGCACATGATGTAGTACTGCAGATGTGCTGAAAAAACTTGTAGTATTGTATTTTTTCTGCCTTTCTCAGCTGTTTTTTCTGGCTTCCTGAAATTCAAACCAAAATAGATGAGTAGTACCTTCCTTTTTGGAAATGTAAGGGCTCTATGAAAATAGAATGCAAGTTGGTGTTTGTTACTTACTTTGCTTCCCAATGTCAGTGTGTGGTGTTCTTTACTGATACTTGATACGGATTTTGTTCAGCAGAAGAAAAGTTTCTGTACTGTGAGGGGGGAAAAAGTACAGATACAAGTGGGGTACTCTGGAAATGAAAGTCAAGGACGTTGTGATTGGTTTGGAGAAATGGAGTCCTGGGGCTGTTTTTTAAGGAGATGCCGCAGCTGCCACTTCAGTGAGAGGAAGCATGCCTTCCCTCTGTTTGAAAAAAAACCAAACCAAATTACAAAATTGATTTAATCCATTTGTGATCTAGACTTGGAGGGTCAGGGTAGCATCTGCTCTTGCTCCTGAAATTTGTTGCTATGTTTGTACAAAGTGGGTTTTGTTTATAGTACCTTGTCATTCCTCGGAGCCTGGAAGGTGGCATTTCTGTTTGAACCTGTGTTCAGGAAGGACTGTAAGTACATTTCAGGTTCCTTTGATTTTTGAAAAAGTTCCTGCTCCACTTTAGAAAGACAGGAGGGAGAGACCAGAAGAGCAGTGGAGCCCTGATCTCATCCTTGGCGTTTGATCCTGCTCAGACTCCCCCAGGCTGAGTCCCCTCATTCCTGTGCTGGCTGGTGGGAGGCAGGAAGGTGCAAGATCAACGCCTGTCTCTGTGGTGGGAGCACTTCTCTGAGCACTTGGTTGCAAAAATTTCAGTGATCAAGGTGTCAATTTATTATTTGCAGAGGCAATATTGCCTAAGTGAACATTACTTAGGCAAATTTTTCCTGTACCAATCCAGTTTGGCTCCATTTGGGGTTGGAGAGGTAAATTTTTTTTTTTTAAAGCACTCCACTGTCTGGAGCACTTCTCATTAAAGTAAATACATAATAAAAACCCACAGTACACAGATCCATGAACACAGCTGTTGGTGAAACACTTTTGCACTCACACATTTATCAAGTCAATGCTCTTCAAATTAAAGTGGGTACATTTGAACTAAGTGAATATAACCTGATTATTTTCCTTACAAAGCCAAAGCTGGCTCTTGCTGATAAGACTGCTGCATTCAGTGGCTTGGGAGAAGTTGTTGTGTGCAGAACTGCTTAACTGAATGTAACAAGCAAAGATACAGCATCTTATTTACAGGCAGCTTCAGAAATGAGGGTGGGAGGGGGAGAAGATGCAGATAATATCCCCTATGTCACTAGGGAAGGGATGGTGGAGAATGTCATCTTTGTTCCTGCTACAGTCCTGCATGAGGTGACTTGTAAGCAGAAAAACTCAGAAATAGGTTCATTTTCTCCTTGTGCAGCCACTGTCTCTTCTGATAGTCCTGCACTGTAATCTCTGTGCCCTGGAAACATCCTGCGTGTTTGTTCTCCTCTAGAAAAATGGCAATTACTGTGTAAAAGTGACTAACAGCAGCTGAAACTCTCTACTTCTAATACATACAGGTAAAATTTAGTGGCAGAGTATTTGCAAGTAGCTACCACTCTTCTCTTTTTGGATATTGGCAGCTCAGTGCCCAAACCAAGCTTGCTTTTGAATCTAACAAAAGAGGGAAAAGCCCTTAAGAACATGACACTGTGTCTCCTTGGTGGGGAGATCACTTGGGTTTAAATTACGAGCGTTTGCAATTATTTTCTTCCTGGAAACTGAAGAAAGGAAGGTGAATGCTGGACTGTAATCCTGCTCTGGGAGGTCGATGGTGTTGCCATACTAAGAAAAAAAAGCAACAGAAAGTTAAGCTGGTCATAGAGGTGAAAGCTGCTTTAGAGGGCAGTCTTCCTCTCCTTCCTTCTCCCAATCCTTTGCTGTAGCACTTCAGCCATTTATATCTGGGTGTGTAGGGCTGTTTCTTGCCTTACATGTTACAGTTTCGAGTTCAAAAAGTGTTTTTCACTCTTGAAAGAGCAATGTACTGGTACAGATCATTCAGTACAAGTTGGTTCTTCTCAAAAAAAAAACAAAACCATCTGCCTGCACTTTTGTGCAGTTGTTACTCAACTGGGAAGTCAGGTGAACTTTATCTGAGGGAAAATAGCTTTGTGCAGCACTTCTGGTTTTGTTCTTGTTGCCTGGGGTAATTACAGAATTAGCCACTGAAGCCTGAGCACACAAAGTGGTTACTGTGTGTGGATTCTGAAGGCATGTAGGCAGTTGTTGAATAAGTCTTTATGTCAGGGGCTGTGTGAGTTCAGAGCTAAAACTCAGTGTAGAAATATATCACTTATGTTTGCCAAAGTAGAAGTTTTTCTCATGGTTTCCAAGAAAAAGTTCTTTGGAAAAAGTCAGGAGGAGGGAGACCACTCACTGCCTACTTCATTATGTTTTCAGTTTCTAGTTAGTTACAGAGGAAGTCTTTTCTCTGAAGATTTTTACATATGACAGCTTTGTTTCTTCCTAGTTAGGTCACTTGGATTCAGATGAGGAGAAGAGATCCTGTTGTTCCATTTTCTTTCTTTTCTTTTTGGAGGTGTATTAAAGTTCAATAGAAGGGCTGTTTATGTTGGAAAAGGTTTTCCCTTTATAAAAGCAGAAAAGATATTGCCAATGCATTGCTGCTTCCTAAAAAGTACCAAAAAAGTTAACTGGAATGTTGGAAAAGGTTACTAACATCTCTTTAACAATGAAGTTGTCCAGCTTTTTGATTCAGCAGGTAGAAATGTAATGCAGAATTATAGAAAATGAATCTGTTTCTATCTGTCAGAGGCTGATGAATGCAGCAGGGAGGACGTTGCCTGTGCAGGGATTCTCCTGTGTTGTGCAGTTTCTCAGCAGGAGTGTTTGTTGTTCTCTGGGCACCCAGCCCTACCTATTGAGCAGCTGAGTTTTGCTGTGCTGACCTCCCAAAGCCTGTTGATGTCAGTGAAGCGAGGGACCCTCCTCATCTCTTCGGCTGTGTGCTGCTTTGACAAAATGCTTTTCATTAATAAATGGCGTGTCCAGCTTTTGTTTGTGAATGCAGAACTCTCTGTTTGAGAGGAGCAGTGCAAAAGGCTGAGAGAAGGGCTGTGATTGATGCCAAGCTCATGGCCTGACTCTACAGCGACAACAGAGACCGCAGGGTTTGTTTGGATGTGTGTTGGGTTTTTTTATTCACTCCCCTTGCCTCACCCTTTGGCACAGATAGACAAGAAAAAGATGGATTGAATTGACATTGACCCTGTTTGAAGTGGCATTTCTTCCCTCCCTCTCAATTTTGACATCTGTCTCAAACAATCTGCACATGAGAAGTGACCTGTTACTGTGTTGATGCACAAACTGCAGAGAAAACACCCTGACAAGGGGAGGAAACACTCTGCTGGTTTCTCAGCTTCTTGCAGAGAGCATTGGCCCCAGCCTTTCTGTACGCTGCTGACATTGAGGAAGTTGTTCTTTGAGCTTGTCGTTTCCATGTCACATCTAATGACTGTTTCATAAGGAAAATGTCTGTCCTGAGCTGGTTTTGACAGCAGTGCCTGGAGGATCATTATAGGTTTGGTGCAGCAGAACCAGGGCTTTTATCTGAAAAGGGCCCTGTAGGGAGAGCTGGGCGTTTCATTGCGTGGTGTAGGTGATGTCTGCATGAATAAGTGCAGTGGTGTGAAGGGAGCAGAATATGAAACACCTCGGTGTTGGTGTTGAGGACCCAGTGCTGACCTTTCCCTGGTTTTTGGAGAGTTCTGTTTCCCACTTGTTCATGTCTGCTCCTGTGGACTGAGTGCCAGGGAGTAGCAGCGTGAGGACATCTGCTTTAATCTTGCCCAAAAGGAATTGAAGTGATTTGCTCCAAGGCAGATCTGTCATACCAACCAAGGAGCAGCAAAGTGGGGATGATCAGTAAATTTGCTTCAAAATCACATTTCTAATCTGAACTAAAGCTTTAGTATAGAACTTGCCCTCAAGAGTTCTGAATCATTATTCTTTTTGGTTTGGGATTCAGAGTGACTACTGTGATGACAGGAGCAATGTGTTTTAAAAGTGTCTTTTTTGATTACTGAGGCCCTTTCCTTCTGTAATATGTTGGATGTTACTCAGCCTCTAGACACGGCTTTGCTTTCTCCCGAAACTCTGAAAAGTTAGTATGAGAAGAAAATCTGCACAACTCTACCACTTTCATAAACTGTATATCTTGTTTTATAATTTTAAGAATGAGACAGAAAAAAGGGAGATTTCTTTAAAAAAGAAATATTAAAAAAGCAGAATTACTGGTCTGTGGAGTGACTCTGTCCTCTAAAATTAGCATATATGTCAGGATAGGTAAAATGAAATGAGATTTCTTCCTCAGGGCCTTAAAAATGAAGAAAGGTAGCAGAGTACTAGGAGAAAATACCAATTAATTCAGTGTGTTTGTGCCAGACTAAACCAGGGTGATTTCTGTTAGAATTCTTCTGAAACAAAAAGCTAATGTACTCTTTTCCCCAGCTATAAAGCTGTTGAGGTTCCAGCTTCTGGCAGTAATTGATTTGGGAGGCAAGAGGGGGTAGCATAAAAAGTCGGTTTTTTTTGAGATGTAGGGAAGGGATGCATTTATTCTAAAGTTCTTCATTAAAATAATTTTAAAATAATTTTATGCATCTACAAGATTGTGAATTTCAGTAGTTAATTTCTAGCCTATTTTATGTTGGCAAAGAGTTTAATCACCTCAAGTTTCCAATTCTAACCTTCTAAACAATGTTCTCCTTCCTCTCCTACGTTCTTTCCTTCTGTGTAATGATAGACACAGATAACTGATAGTGAAAATCAACTGCGGCATTGTTCCACTTCTTTTCCAGCCCATGGGATGCTGCTATTGCAGGAAAATCGAGCATTCCTTCAAAACTCTTGTCACATTAATGTCACCCTTTGCTTTGACCTCAGCAGACACCTTTGCTCTCTCCAGGACTAACTAGGAGAGCTCTTGTAGCAGTTAATGTTTTATTTTGTCTGTGCTCTGCAGATCTGATGGAATAATCAATATTTACATGCTCAGCTGTTTAAGGGGGACCATCACTAATACTGAAGTCACAGCTGTAATTTGACAGCTAAGGTCTAAGTAATTGTGTTGTAACAATACTGGAAGCAGTCTGGGTTGTTACCAAGTATTGTAGAACCAATTCTCTAAATTCAAATTTAGAGAATTTATAGTCTCTAAATAACAATCTACATGCAAATTTTGTCTCTGAACTAAACCTTTCATGAAAGAACTCTTGGTCATTTTAAAAAGTTGCAGCTACACTCCTTATTTTCCTTGTTTCATATTGATTCAGTTGCAGCATCTCAAATTAAGTTGGAAAATACAGTCTCAGGTAATGACCATCATGGTTAATCTGGCTCCTTGGCAAAGAAATAGGAATAGTATTTCAATAAGACCTCATAAAATTATAAATGTGAAAATACCACCCTATTTTCCAATTATACAAGTCCAAAAGCATATATCACTACATTTATAGCTTGGTGTTTCATATTTATTCTTTCTACAGCGCTGAATATTTTCCATGTGATTAAGACTTGAAACTTCTATTTTGTAGCATTTTTACTACATACTTAATAAAGCTTTTGGTCTATGTAATGAAATATTTTAAAAGCATGCTGTGGCTTTATTAAATGCCTAGTGGCAAATGCATAGTAATAAAAACTTTCTATGTTTTCTTTTTTTTTCTGATGTACATTTTAATTCATTACAAACTTATAAAAAGTTTAAGTTGGTAAAAAATTATTTTTAGTTCTGTTCAAAGGAACATAAGACTCCAGGATCATGAGGAGTTTGATATAACTGCAAATGTGAGACTTAAGCCAAAAAGAAAGTCAGTTTCCATTCAAAAGGCTTTTGAAGTTCTAGATCAGTAATTAACATGGAGGAACTGTACCTAGATTAAGGAAGTAAAAAAGTAATACATGATCAAGCTTCATCAGATGATGTAATAATAAAACAGGCAGCAGGTGAAAAAAAAAACCTGACAAACCAAAAATGCCAAATAACAACAATAAAAAACAAACAAAAACCTGACCAACCTGCAGAAAACCACAACCCAAAATGGCAACAACAAAGACTTCCAGTTGCATTTTGGCTGCCAGCTGTGGCAATTCCCTCCCTGTTTAATTGCTGTTGGCTTTGGGGTTCAATCCAGTGCTTTGCATGGACTGGGATAAAAGAACCATCTTACCACGTTCAAGGTGCAGGGGATTTTATCACAGTGAAGTGGAAAGGTTTGTGTGGTCAGATGGACCCTGAATCATTTGGCTGAGGGAAAGGTAATTTATCCTACTACAGGTTTGACTCCATGGGATCTGCAGGTCCTCCCAAGGGGCAGAAATGCTGTGCATTTATGTAAGGACAAAATTCCCTGGAAGTATTGAAGTTGTTACTCTGTACAACAGTATAGACATTGCATACATAGTGGAATTGTTTGCAATTCCAATGAAATGCAGAGTTTGTACAGCAGGACAGAGATCTCCAGCACCTGTTTATGTTGAGCGGTGGGTTCT
Organism: Cyanoderma ruficeps; assembly: GCA_008694505.1. Taxonomy (NCBI): domain Eukaryota; kingdom Metazoa; phylum Chordata; class Aves; order Passeriformes; family Timaliidae; genus Cyanoderma; species Cyanoderma ruficeps. Next base: position 24,708,386 of record VZDJ01000116.1, on the reverse strand, counting down.
GTTGGAGACTGGAGAGCTGCAGCTGACCAATGCCTTGGTGTGGGGTTGCTTTTAGTGGGAATGTGGTTTCTAATTTTGTTCAGGTGCATTGTTGGATAGTTACAACTTTGAACACATCTGCCTAAGTCATGCTTAGGTACGATTTGTTAAAATAGCTTACTTTGAAGTTCTGTTAGATTACTACAGAGGGAGAAAAAAAGCCCTTGTACTAAGCTGCAAAAGTTTCACTGTTCTGCCAGAAAAGTTATGTCTTTACCGAGTAAAATAAATCTGTTTTCAAGGGAATGTTGAAGGATAGAAAAAGCTTTTTAGAACAGCTAAACTCTAGTTTCTGCGAGTCAGTCTTCCATTATGGGCAAGTGAATTTCAGCTTGTTAGGATATCATCTGCTACTCTTGGAATTACTGGGCTCCTGGATCTTGTGCAAAGTGCCCCACTGTAATTAGGAAGCAGCTTAAATGTTCATCCAGGGCCATGGTTCTCCAGTGCTGCTGTGCAGTATTGGGGTAACTTGATTACTGCGGAGTATCTCAAGTGTTGCAGGTTCATACCTCACTGCAATATTGTTCATTCACTGTTCCTCAGAATTCCTTGAGGCCGTTTTGGGTGTTGTGCTCAAGAATATTTCAAAGCATTTTGTGTCTTTCTGCGTTGAATGCATTTCATCGTGGGAACCCATATTTCTCTTTGATTCTGCCAGGAGTTATTTTCAAGACTCTTTACAGGTTAATTAACTTGTTCACATTTTAGTTACTGAGTCTGTAGAATGTGGTATTAATTAATGAGCACTGTGGAGGTGGTCAGATGGTATCCTGGTGTCATTACCTCTGTCATTCAGCTGAGGTTCAGTTTTATTTTGCCTCTCCCTCCTCTATCTCTGTAAATGCTGCAGGTGCAGTTCTGGGAGTGGGTAGAAGGAGTCTGTGCAACTTCTGTATTGTAGACTCTCACTAATTACTATAATAAAGCACGAGTCAAAGCCTTAGAATTTGTTGGTCTTTTGTAACATTGTAAAATAACAACAGAGGTAATTTCAGCATGTCTGGCAGAGCTTTTCCTGTTTCTTGAGTGAGCCTCTCAAGACGTAATACAGGATTGAATGAATGTCTAAGTTTGTTTCATTGCAAAACTAAAGATGAATTTGAGTGCAAACAAGTTTTACATCTTTGCATTTTAGTTTGCAACTTTGTGTTTAAATTTACATTGAGATCTTTTGGTTCTATCCAGAGAGGAATATTGTTTGCTCTTATGGAAATTGTTCTGAAAACACAAATCCTACAGCAATGCTATTCATTTTTTGTGGCTTGATGTCCAGCTTCTGGCCAAGCTGGGTTAGTTCATACTGTATGGCTTATTGAACAGGATATTCTTTATTTTTTTTTATTGAGAATCAGGAAATATGTGCCATTACTTTGTTATAATGTTGAAAACAATCCTGTCATGCTTGTATTCACTGACTGTAAATCAGGAGCGAGTGATTTAAATCTGCATTGTAGCAGGTGACGTGTGCATTTGCAGAAAGCAAGATAAGAAATGTTAATTTCTGAAGCTGAAATAAAGTAATCAAGATTTTTTGTTTTAAATAATTTGTTTTGTGTAATTTAACGTCTGCATATGAAGAGCAAATTCACAGTTCTTTGGATACTTTGCAAATCTATTGGTGATGCTTAGGCTGAGGTGGCCACAGTCTAATTAATTATATAAATATTTATATATGCACACACATTGTTTGGATTGTTCATTACTGTCACATTATGAAGCACTATGCCCATTTTAATTCTGATTTCCAACTTTCTTGGCTGCTGCCAAGAGGCTGTTTGACAAATCTTTAGGAAAGGGGCTGTAAATATGTCATTACAGAACAAATCACAGGCTCTCACACCCTCAAGGCTTCAGCTGAAATGAGCAAGCACTTTTAAGATGACTCTTTGTAAAACAAATTCATCTATAACAGTTAAACTTAACAACTTTGATTACTTCGAGGTCACAAAGAAGTACTTTGCTTTAATTTCCCTATGACATGAGCCACTTAAATACTTTCAGAAAGAGAAGAAAAAACATGCTACTGAAGATTTTTCTTTCTGTTTAAGTATTCTAGTGGCAGATGCTGAAGCCAGAACTGGAGATTCTCTGAAGCTTAAAAAGCAGAGCTTCTCCAATGTAAGCCCAAGAGATGTGGCCCTTAGGTAGAGTTGTAAGAGTCATTTCTCCTCCTGTGGTGGGCACAGAAGAGTGCTCAACTGCGTGGTAGAGAAATAAAAATCAAGAGGTAGCAGTTGGTTTACACCTTCTTAATTCCTTTCTTTTGTGTGTATGTGTGTTTCTATAATTCAGATGTATGTGCAAAGCTCATATAAATACAAATAAGGATAAAAACCTGTACACCACAACATAAACAGTAAATGTGCTATTGGCAGTTTTTTTCCTCAAGAGGAAAGTGCAATTATTGACTTGTGTTTAAAAGAACAACTTTTCCTCTTTGACATTTACAATTTTTGCACTACATGTGCATAGACTTTCAATCCATCCTTAGTTTTTTGTGCAAGATTCTAAATGCTGTAAAGAAAGGATTTGTGGCTCTTCAGGTGTTTAACACACCTGGTATGAGTTTGCTTCAGTTCCGTGTCTGATACTTAAAGCCATCACATGCTTGGTTTTGTTGAACCTCTGCTATTTTCAGTGAACGAAAATAAGTTATTACACATTTTCACTACACATAATTTGAGCAGGATAGTTCTATTTAAAGGTGATGTTTTATTACTCTTGAGAATAAGTTGAAATCAGATATGTGGCTGTTTTCTTTGTGAGGACATCAGGTGCCAAAAAAAAGCACAATTACTGTATTTTTTTGATTAAAAGAATGTGTAAGAGCCTGTATTTCTTGGTTGGAAAAGTTGTTGATTGTGTCAATTTTGTTTCAGCTTTACTTTTGGAAGCTCAGTCAACACCGTTTCAGATAACTCCTTCAACCATGGCAAATATTGTGAAAGGCCTGTATACACTACGACCAGGTAAGAAGGAAAAACGTTTGTACTGATCTCATCTTGTGCTTGTCGTTTGCCTGCCAAAACATCCCCACCCTCGAACTAATGCACAGTTACCAATCAAAGTGTGTTGTGTTTTGTGCATCAGAATGCTCAGTTCCACCCTGGTTCTTGTTGCCTGTCTGTCATCTGGGCAAGGTACCGTGTGAATACCAAATACTGTTTAAAAAATAAGCAACCAGCCCTTCTGTTGTGGGACAAAGGGAAGATCCATTCCTCCTCTGTAAAGAATAAGGAAAGAAGGATGTTAATGAGTCAGTCATGGTAGAAATTTAGAAGTATTGAAATGGTGAAAGTTGTATTGAGGGTCACTCTTCGAACAAGCAGATCTTTGGCATGAGGTGAATGATTGACTGTTTCTTTTATGAAGCCATTGTTTTGTTGGTATTATTTCATGGAAGAGCTTGATTTAACTTGTGAATGCATCGTGGTGTCTTATGCTGCAACAGTTATATTGATAGGAAAATGGTGTTGCAGATTTTAATCAATTTTGTACGAGGATCTTTGGTTTTCTAAGTTTTGGAGAACTGAGGAGAGCCTTACCCTGTGTTTGAGAAGTTTTTAGAGACAGGAGGTGTTCCAAATATCCATAAATAAACGGTACCTGTTTCCTTTCCTTTTACAGTACTGGCAGTTTCTTACTGTGCCTCAGAGAAGGATTGTGCCTGAGCATCAGTTTATTTTTGCAGTCCTCATTCATGGAAATAGAAATGAGAATGGGAATCCTTTACAAAACCTTTAGTGCAATTTTTATCATGTGTTCAAACCAGGAGTATAGTGGACTCTACATGTACAAAATGCACTTTCTGTAAGAAAAGATTATTTTTACATCAGCAAAATTAACATACTTCCATCAGTTTTAAGGCAATGCTAATTTCAGATTTAGAAAGTGTTCAGGACCAAAGATAGGAAGGGTGTACACATAAGTATAAAAGTATTACTCTTTTGAAAGCAATTCAGAGTGGTTGTTCCTTGACCAAACTTCATATTGTAGGTGATGGGCTGATGGTAAATTCCTCAGTGAATTTAAAAACATCCCTTTTTTCTAGGTAAAGATCAAATTTCAGGTAACTCCTGCAGCCTGTGGAAGGTCTGGCTGCAGAAATAGTTGAGGGCCGTGTATTTTTCTCAGAACTTGCTATGCAGTTGCTCTAAAACCAATTTTCATCCCTTCTTAGTATTAAAGCCTCGAAGGAACTTCAAGGTAAATTGTCTTGCTCCTGTAAAACAATGTTCAGTGTAGTGAAATTAAATCACATTTCTGTCCTGAAGCTGAACCAGTACAGGTTAGAATTATATTATGAACATTAAAAAAGTGTTTGTCAAAGCATTCGAAGATCAGCGAGAGAAATGCACGAATTCCTTTGAAATGGGGATGGAGGAGTAGGGTTGTATGATGATATTACTGTGCTTTTTATAAGTAAGGCTCTGGGGAGAGAAGAATACATTTTGGGGATAAATTTCCCAGAGTAAAGTGTTACAATCATTATCTAATTATCCAAGTGAGTTTGCTGATCATCAGTTGCCTGTCCTTAAGTGTCCAGGGACTCAGCAGGTCCTGTGAGATGCAGCAAGAACTGAATTTCAATTTGAGGATGAGGTTGAGAAAAATAGTAATTCTTCTGTCTGCATGTAAACATCTGATTTAACAGTCTCAGTATTTGTTCTGCTTTAAGACATGGTTTCTGTGGATTTGGGCAGTTTTCTTTTTCCTTTTTTTTTAAATTCAGGATCCTAATATGTATTCAAAATAAAGTTACATTTCTCAAGCAGTAGAATTTTCACAAAATATCTCTTCCATGAATTTTGTTCTTGCTTTCTCTCTTCTTACAGAATGGGTACAGATGGCACCAGCTTTATTTTCTAAATTCATCCCAAATATTCTACCCCCTGCTGTGGAGTCTGAGCTTCAGGAATATGCTGCTCAAGACCAGAAACTTCAAAGAGAGCTTATTCAGAATGGATTTACTAGGTAATAATTATTACTCTTCAGTAGTGATTGTGCAGGACAGTGCTGAAATGGTTAAAAATGGATCCACCTACAAATACTGAAGAAATAACTTAAGAGTTAATAAAGAACCTTCATAATTCAGTATCTGAAATATGGCCTTGTTTTCAATATCTTTTGAAGCACTAACAGCCTTGCAGGTGGTACCTAAAAATCAGATGATTGTAAGGCTTGAAATTTTTTGGTCAGGTTGCTTGCACTTCCTGCATCCCTGGGTTTTGCTTGTGCTTCCACTGCATGATCATGCTCCTGTTCAACTTCAACCTTTACTTCAGCTGTTTATTTTCTGTAAGCTCTCTTTTATTCATGGTGCTTCTGAAAATGTCAGTTTTCTCCTTACTCCACTTTCAGAGTTATTTATACAGGCAAGGTGTGTATTTTAAATAGACGTTTCCCATCTGAGTATTGAACTGAGGAGGAGGAAAAGGGAGAGGAACGAACAATAAAAGGCACAGCAGAAAATGTTCATACTGTAAATTGTTCCCCCTGGGCAGTGCCTGTTGCTCTGTGCTGTTCTGTTTTTCTGCCCAGGTAAAGGCACAGCACTTTTCACCATTTCTGCAGTACTCTGACAATCTCAGATCAGGCTGGGGAAGCCTCGTGCTCTACTCCCAACAGGTTCATTTCTTCACAAAGAGAAAAAAATCTTCATTTTTCCTGTTACCTTTGCAATGCTGAGAGCCTGGCCCTGTAATTTGAACATCCACTAGATGTGGGTATGTTAAGTGTTGGGTGTATTTCTGGATTTCATACCCCATGGTTTTCCTCAAAAGTCATCTCCCTCTTCAAAGCTTGGTAAATTATTGAGCTTCAGAGCTCTGCTGTTGACCCAAATGCAAATGACGTGGTGCAGACACTTTCCTTATAAGGCTGTCTCTTGAGGAAAATAATTATTTGAGAGATAAGCATAAAAATAAAACCTTAAGACCCTGGGCTGAGAAAAGCAATGCATTTGACCCGAGAAATAGAAGTGTGAGACTTTGTAACTGAGTAGGCGTATAATGCTGACAAAAGAATGTAATGTACAGAACAAAGCAGAAAAGGGAACAGTTTGGTGTTGTCAGACTTTCAGTCTTACTAATTCTGTAGGTGGCTGATAATAGTTCTGCTTACAAGTGTATTTCACTGGTTTCACACTGCTCAGAGAACCAGACCTGGCGTTTCAAGCAGTAACAATCTGTGTCCACAAAAACAACTGGTTTTTTAAAATTGCATTTTGCCTTGCAATGGTCAGTGTCCCTCCCTACCCTTCCCAGCCTTTCATACAGACTCTCCTCCTTACAGAACCAGCCAAAGAACTTCACATCCAAGTCTCTCATTTTCAGGTAACTAAAGAAAAACATTTTTCAAACCAGTTGTTTTTGTGGATATAGACTGTTGTACTTGAAATGCCAGGTTTGGTTTTCTGAGCCGGTGAAATGCACTTGTAAGCAGAACTGTTATCAGCCACCTACAGAATTAGTAAGATTGAAAGCAATAACCATGAGGAACACAGCACAGTGAGGTGTATTCAGCAGCAGTAATTGCCCTTCTGGTTGAGGAACAACAGCTTATCAACACCATTAAGTGCTAAAATCTTCTGCTTAAAGAGCAAATGTTGTCAGCTCAGACTTGTTTAGAGTCTCTAAGATTCAGGAGCATTTTTTCAGACTGACAGATGCAGAGTTTTTTTCACATAGTTATGTAAAGTTTGGTTGAGGAGTTCAAAGTGAGGAAAACAATTTTGTGCATGTTTTAAGCTCCAGCTGCATATGAGCATTTTTTCCTCATCATCATTTTGTAAAAGATTATCCTGTAAGATCAAGCCTATTGTCTGTAGCAAAAGGATGGACTAATTAAATCAATGAAATACAGCTTATACTTTCATTAAATCGAGATTCCTGCAGTAGTAGTATTGTTACAATGTTTGCATTTTGTTTCTAAATCTCTAGAAGCTCCTGATTGTGCTGAGGTATTTCACTGTTGTTTTAAAGATCACGGGTTGGGGTTGGTAGGGACCTTTGAAGGTCCAGAGGAGCAGGAACATCTTCAACTGAGGTTATCATGAAAACACCTTTCTTTGCCTTCTCCCACAGAGGTGACCAGTCACGCAAGAGAGCTGGAGAAGAGTTAACTTACAGTAAGTACAGATCCAACCCTGCCCCCCCGCAGGCTCCAGCCCCTCTCAGCTTGGGCAGTCAGATCATGGTGGACTTGCGGCTTCTCAGGGTGGGGAGGTGTCAGAGGCTGCCTCTCCACATGTAACAGCTGTCTGCAATGTGACCTTTACCATGCCAAGAAATCATACAAGCTGCTTGGATGTAGAGCCACTGGGGAATGGTGTCTGTTCTGGTACTGTTGTTAACTTCTGCTCATTTTATGGCCCTCTTACCACCAAGTTTCCTCATGTGCTTTCAGCTGAGTATGTTCACTTTATTCCCCACCATAAAAGTCACACAGTTTTATAATGAACTCTTATTATGTAGGCTGAAATGACTGAATGGACATTTATGTGGTGTATCAGCTTCTGTTTACACTGTGCTTGTTTTGCAGACACTGCCGTGTTTTGAGGGAAGGGTTGCAAGGGACGTAATGTGGAAGTTTAATATGAGAGAATTTCTCAGCTTTTTCTATAATTTCAGATGGCTCATCAGCTTGTGCAAGCTCCAGGGGTTACAGATAGTGAATATACTGGATCAGCTTCTATTCCTAGCCAGAAGAGACACTGGAGGAGCACAGGTGGTATCTGGAGCCTCCTTTGGCAACTGCTGATACTCAAGCTCTGACACGAACTATGCCTCAAAGAAGAGTTTTGGACTTTCTTCTTTATATGTTAGAATGTCAGTTGCTGCTACTGTTGGGATGACTTTGAAAAACACGATTCCTTTGTCTGGCCTGTCAACAAGTTCTTCTTCTGTGACCTTTGTGAGGAATGCACCTTGAAAAACAATCCTTTCAAAGTGGAAATGGGCAGCCGAAATCAGCAGCTTCCAAAAGCGTTAGAATGGAAGAATCCTTTTTGCACTCTTTTCTTAATATTAAAGACGTTCTTAAAACTAGTTAACACGTCAGTGTATTTGATTTTAAACTTCAAGTTATTTTCTGGAGCTTCTACTTAAATAATAAGAATAAAGTTTCATTATTTTGCAGTATTTGTTCGTTAGTTTAAAACCTGTCACCTTCCAAGAGTTGGTCCCATATAAATATATCTTCTGTCAGGGAGTTTTGAATTCCAGGTTTTTCTTTTATCTCTTTTTTTGTTACTTGGTATTTCGAAATCTGTTTTTCCTATGTGTTTGTACTCTGTGCCTTCAGCTTGTGCACTTTGCGACTTTATAGACCATATTTTGTTACTGCAAAATGTGTTCTTGAGGAAAAACTTGATGTGAACGAACATGCTGCAAAGTTGCACTTTTCTCTTGCATTAATGGGAAGTGAAAATAAGGAGGAAAGAAGAAAAGTTGAACCTATCACCATGGCTAATTGTGACATGGAAGTTTGTCCCCGTTTATTTTTAACATGTATTAGTGTTTAATACAGGGACCAGCTCTTGTAGAATCCCCCTCACTGACTTTTCATTGGCCTCAGGAGTTGGACTGGATGATCCTTGTCCCGTCCAACCCAGACTATTCTATGATTCCATAATTGCAATAGATGGAGATGAGAATTCCAGACTGAACAAAACACCAGGATGAGGTTTATGTTGTGCTCTGTAAAAGCAGTGTGGGCAAAACTCTCCAGTCTGGTAGCTCTGCAAAGTGCATCTCCATCAGCACAAGATTTGCACTGGGCTGAACAACAGTACCTGTCCAACATCACTCAGTGGCTCCTGTGCCATTTCTCCTGCTGGGGGGATGTGATGGGGCTGTGACAGTGGATGTAGTCAGAATCAGGGATTTCAGGAGTGATAGAAACTGTGCATGTGTCCATCTGCCTCCAGTCTTGTGTCCTGGAGATCCAGCTGAGCCCATTTCCAGGGGATCTGGTCTAGGGGCTAAGTCTGCTTGTCGTGATGTGGGTTTTAATCAGCAGTATGGCTAATGCAGCTCTTTCATGAGGGGAGAAATATACTTGAAAAAGCAGTTTGATTACAGGGTTTGGGGTTTTTTTTCATTACTATGGATTTATTTTTTATCACCTTTAGTTATGAAGAGAAATAGGTTGGTAATATAAAAAAAATCTTTCTGAAGTGAAATAAAAGTTTGTTCAGTTTTGTCTGGCACAACTCTTAGACCTGTTTTAAACAACAACACAGAATACCAACACGACTTCTTTCATGCTTGTATGGGTTCATTACAAAATGCAAGAAAAAAAGAAAAAAATAGATGCGGCAGGGACAAAGTTTCTTTTTGTTTTGTATCCAGGCTTTATGTCAGTGGATTTAATTCCATCAGTGTCTGTCTCATCCGCCACTTTGGCAATGTGGTTTGGTTGGAGGGTGGGGGAGGAAGAATGACTTTGACATTGCTGGGATTGACAGATTCAAATATGATCTCCCTCTGTCTTCCTTTGCATATTTTCAAAGCCTGTTTAATTGTAAGGAAGAGTTTCTTTTCAAATTAAGACCTAATGCTTCAGTGCTTTGTGTTCAGTGCAGAACAATGCCAGCAGTCTGATTCCCCAGTGGTGGAAACCACACCACTCTGAGAAGGGATTTTCAGATGTTGGTAGTGTCTGCTTCAACTTTGCTACCAGCTACTTCAGTTGGAGCAGAATTAAGATAGAATCAGGGGGTTTGAAAATTTTGTTGTGCTGTGGAGAAGTTAATGAAGGCTAATAAGGAAAAAAAATAATTTGCCAGCTTCCAGGTTTTTAAAATTTTGGCTTTAAGCAAAAATAAAACCTCTGATAGTGTCCTTAGCTTTAAAAATCACTGTCTGCTGAAATGGCAATATTCTTGAGTTAAGAATAGATGCATTAACCTAATTTGGTTAAAGTTTGTTTACAACTTCATTACCAAACTGGTTCACACAGTACAGTAACCAAGCTCTGTCATCTTTGTCAAGTGATCACAGTTTTTCTCTGTTCTTAAAGTGGTTTTACTGATTCAGGTTTGTAAATAACATGTAGTACTTTTGCTTCATCTCTGAGGCAAGGGTTTAACATTTGTTTTCCATTGCATTTGGGACACAAACTCCCAGAGTGACAATTCCATCCAAAGGTAAAGCATTCCTGTCAGTGTGGTCCACTGTGTGTGCACTGAGTAGGGCTTGGATGCTTCTAGTCCCGTTTAGCATTGTCACCACTGGCCCCCATGCCTGAGGAATCTGTTTGTTAGCACTGTATTATGTTGTAAATTTGGCATTACAATTCCTGTATGTTTTGGCATTATTTACATAATGCTGAAATGTTGTTGATCTGTTGAAGACATTATCATTGTGACTGAGCATGGAACAGAATACAGGATACTATACTAAATTATTTTGTTTCTCTGTAAACTTGCATTTTACTTACAGTCAAACTAACTCAGCCAACTTGAGCATTGGTACTGTAAAACCACAATTACCAACAGCATGATCCTAACTTCAGTATTTAATTTAACCAAATAACTTGTGGTGAATCTGTTGCATCTGTAGCTTACTCTGTTAAGCAGTAAAGTTGGTTCTACAATGGGTGTCCTCTTTATGTTGCACTGGTTCTATAGCCAAGCTCGCTACATTAAAATATTTTTAGATTAATTTCATTTCTTTATTTGAGAAGTTGAAATATTTAAATTCAGCATGCTGACTAATGGTTGGCAGTTGTTGATACCTGGTTTAAGATGGTCTTTGGTACAAATGATGGGGTGGGTGGTCTAACCAAGTAAGTACCCAACTCTTCTTCAGCTGCAGCTCCTTCCTGCAGTTGTTGGGGAAATGTTTACAGATTAATGCATTGAAGAAGTTTTTGACTCCTGTCATTGGATAGAAATGTGATCAGCCAGACTCATCCCTTTTAATTGTCCCTGACATGATTATTTACTTTCTAGCAATTAAGAAAACCAAACAAAACCCCCAAGAACTACAAAGGGCATGTTTTGAGTGACTGAAAAATGTTTCTCATGTACACTGTGACAACCCTAGTGAAAGGAGTATTCTGTAGAACTATGGAATAAAAAACAACCCCTTGAATTTGACTCCTGTCATCAACCCAGCTCCAGCAGAGAAAAAACAAAGAATTTTGTGGGTTTGTTCTGGTTTTGTTGTGTGATGCCTTGCACCAGGTATCCAGGGGGCACTTAGTTCAGCTCACAGTGTGGGCCTTTAGGATCAGTTGACTGCAATCATCCTGGATTTCATCTGGGATAAACAAGGGTCTTTTTGAAGCTTATAAACTTCAGGTATTGGTAATCATGGCAGGTGTGAACCAGGTGTGGACTTACTCTGGCAGGTGTTATTCCAGTGGATTCAAGCCATGGGAATTTACTTTGTAAATTTAGCACAAGTCAGTGTGACACTGGCCCAACAAGATATTTTTATGTCCCTAATGCCTGTAACGAGAAAAAGGCTGAAGAGTCTAAATTTCATCCTTGTAGCACTGAAATAGAGTGGCTTTGAATGAGGATCAGAGTCACCTGTGAGGGGAAGTTGTCCCCTTGTCTATCAGGAAGGACAGAAAATCAGCATTGCTGCATGAGCAGAACAGGACAAACTTGCTGATTTGGCCTCAGCTGAAAACTCCTTGACAAAGTGCTTTGTGCTTTGCTAGAGAGAGTGAGGGAAAGGATTAAACCAATGGATCTTGATCCAACTGGAATGACTTGTTAAGGGGATTCCAAAATTCCATAGGCAGCGAGTACTCAGAAATCCCTTCTGGCTGTCTGTCTCTGGAATGCTCCAGATACACTCGGTTAATGTTCTTCTTTCTGAGCTTCTGCTGTCTGACCTAATTAGCACAGAACAGGAATGTTGACTCGCCTAATGATGGCAACAGAATGGATTTAGTAATAGCACTTATTGCCTCATTAGTCTTGTTTTTCAATTACTTGTTGCTGAAGAAAAACTGTTCCAGTTGCCATGATGACCTGGGTCAGCACTGGGGTCTGTTGGAGAGCAGCAGGTCGTTTATTTGTTATTACTCTCATTTTGTACCATTTGCCATCTATCAGCAAACTGGATGGTTTTGTGCAGAGAACAGTTCATGAATCGATATCTCGGGATGGCTGGTAGCTGCTGCCCTGTGGATGAGGTGCATTGCCAGGGTGAGAGCTCCTGTTGAAGGGATGGGATGGATGGGGGTCTGCAGGCTCTGCTGAGTTGTTGAGGTGATTCCTGGGGTAAGGGAAACATCCAGTGACCAGGGAGTGAATTGCACTGCCAGCAAACTCCCCAAATGCCTCTACACAGTCACTGTGGGAGAGCTGATGGACTGTAAACCCGCCTCTTACCTCCACAGCTGCCTCTTCCTGTGGCTGGAGTGGCTCAGCAGTGACATTCAGCCAGTTTGAAACAGATCAGGACTTGCAATCTGTTCCTGACTCAAATTCTCTGTGTGGTCAACATGAATCAAAAGATTTCTCCAGCAGGTGCCACACATCAGTAAATGGATGTGCTCCCAGATTTCTGGTTTGGGGCCAGTTACTGGCCATGGGCTGCTGGTACTTGAACCCACCTCGTGGAAGGAACTGGAAGCAGAACTTGGCAAACAGGACCAGTCCTACCTGTGCAAGAGCAGAAGGAAAACAGGCCTGTTTGGTTTTTTTTTTTAATTACTTCTGTATTAAGTCTTTATTGAGCAGGCACCTGCTGTTCCCAGTTGCTTTGACAGCCTCAGTTGTTTCAGGTACACGGTTTGAATGTCTGTTGGAATGGATCTGAGGCAGAATTCCATCCAAGCTGTAGAATAGTAATTTCCCTTAAAATGCAGAGATGCGTCATACCTGGTGATTATCTACTTGTTTTGGAAATAATCTCATTATCCTATTTGTTCCCTCAGTTACAACTTCTGAATGCATATTCAAGTGAAAGGTGCTTTCCAGTTATGGCTCCAATCTTCTGCAGAGAATGCCATAGTTACAGATATGCAGGGGAGAGACACCCGTGAAGTGAAATCCTGCTCCCATACTTCTGTTTCCTGGTTCCCTCTGGGAATGTGACATGGAATGAAAAATTGCATCTTCAGTTCATTCATTTTCGGGCATAATTATGTTTTACTATTTCTTTCTTAATAATTCCCAGCACTGAATTTGCCTTTTCTTACTAACTGCTGTATATCTAACCCTTCTTAGAGCTGTCTGTCTGAGTGAGATGCCATTTGTGGGTAGCAGCAGCTCCTCCTTGTGAAAGCAGAATTAGGATCACTTTTCCCAGTGCATCACTTTGTAAATCGCTGCCATCAGATGTGGTCTGGAGCTCTCACAGCCTTGCTGAGTGAAATGAAGTCCTGTAGCTCTTTGTAGTCAATGTTCTGCACTTCCTGGGTGTGAAACTTCGTGTTTCACTTTTCACCTCGTCAGCTTATTGTGGACACAGCAATGAGCAGGAGCCCAGTGCTGTGGGATTGTGAGGGTCACCTCTCTCTGTTGGGAGCACAGTTCCTGCTGAGTAACTTCCCAGTGACAGTTTCTTCAAGTAGCAAAGCTTCTCAATTATGGGAATTGCTGGGCAGACCTAAGGGTCTGAACTCTCACGACTCACAGGTGACAAAAGTTCAGGTGGAAATTTGTGGTTTCATGCTCTGACCCTGCTGATGAATTGGGGATTTCCTTGGGTAAAAGGAAATAAGAAAAATTTTAGCATAATATTTCATCTGCTCTGTTTAGCAAAGAGTTTCTGCAAATCTGCTGCAGACCCTCTGAACTTGGACTGACAAGCTTGAAACTTGCCAGGTCCTCTTGCCAGCACAGCTGCTCATCTTGGGAGAATCTCTGGGCACCTGAAGGTCCAAACTGAGCGAAGGAGACTGAGCAGAGCAGTGCAGCAGCCTCAGCTCTTCTGGCTGAGCTTCCACATGCACAGTTGCTGCTGTTTCATCTACAGGGCACTTTGATGCCTCATTGTCACATTTGCTTCTCTGATTGTTACTTCAAAAAAGGCCACAGTCAGTGATCTGCAAAGGTCAGGAATCACCTTTGAGGCACATTTCCCAAAGCCCCTCCTGAGCTGGATCATCTCTGGGCTCTTGTAAGAAATCCAAACCGTGGTTTCCCGTTTGCAGATCCTGGGTGGGATGGGCATGGAGGGTCTGTGTTCAGCTCTGCAAGGGCTGGTGCACTGTGGTCCCCAAGGCCTCAGGCCTGGGCCACATGTGCTGCAGGAAGGCTTTTAATTCCAGGTGTAATGAAGTATGTGTAGCCCAGGGCTGACCTTCAGGGATGGGAGGTTAGAAAAGAGGGAAACAAAAGTATTTATATCAGTGACCGGAAAAATTTTAAGCTGTAAGAGAGCAAGGTAGATATTAGAAAGAAATTCTTTATTCAGGGTGGTAAAGCACTGGCAGAGGGTGCCCGGACAAGCTGTGGCTGCCCCTGGATCCCTGGAAATGTCCAAGGCCAGGTTTGGAGCACCCTGGGGCAATGGAAGGTGTCCCTGTCCATGGCAGGGGTGGCACTGGATGGGCTTTCAGGTCCCTTCCAACCCAACCCAGTCTGTGATTCTGTGGGAACACCACTCTCCCGTGGGCTTTGGGGAAGAAAGGAGCAGAAAGTAGGGCAAACTAGGTTCCAAGGTTTAGAGCTACGAGCTGGTGAAAGTGTTCTGAGGAGAGCAGGATGGCTCAGCCTGGCTGGGAGCTGTGTGCTGAAGGGGGGCAGGAGGTCATTGTACCACCAAATGCTGCTTGTGCTTCCTTTTAGCCATTCCCAGGTAGGACAAACCACCCTTAAACTGATTTAGCTGCTTTGCAGCCAGTTGTTGGTTGTGTATAAAGTACTTTGAGAGCTCTATTGATTTTTAAAAACATCCTGAAAACATAATACATTTGAAGTTAGTTCCTAGGGGAGCTAATTTAACCTGCTGGTTTGCATCCTCAGAGTGACTTAGTACAAGATTGCTTTAGTCTGATGAATTCTACTTCTGGTGAATACAAACAAATGCTTTGGCCATTATTATATTATTCTCTTTGTGGGCTACACATGCACAGGAAAAAGCCCGACATGTCTGGCTGCTTTTAATTGAACCATGTGACTTATTTGATTTTTCATCAGTCAAATTGAGGCTAATAAACTGAATTTAAACCAAAAGAAGGATATTCAAACAGAAGAAATAACTCTTCTCTTGGCTAGATAAATTTCAAAAAACAGGCTTGACACTCCATACAAATCTCTGAGAACTTTCAGAATCATAAAGAGCTAATAAAAAAGTCCTGGGTCACGTTGGACGTGACAACTCATGAGCAGAATGGAGGGAGCACTTTACCACTTGGAAGAGCTTATCTTTGACCACAAACTGAGACTGCAAAACCTGTCTCTGCCCCAATAGGCACCATTTCAGTATTTTTTTGCTTCTGCAGTGTGTTGCCTGAGTTGTGTCTGAAATGTGTAACTTTTCATGTGGTTTTCAAAGATTGTCTCTATTTCAGCTATCCAGTGTCTTCTGACTGGGTGATGCTGGACACCTTCAAATCCCCATCTTCTCCCCCAGCCCAGGGCACAGTCTGGACTACTCTGTGTGTCTGTAAAAGCAGATGACTGCAGCAGAAAGGCTGAGACAGGACAAGACTGTAGTTAAGAACAGCAATGCACCTAGACAGTCTCGCTGTCTTTTCCTAAGGAGAAACATCATCACCTGAATTCCTCTGGGTTTAGATCAATCCTGATCTGTGCTTCTGGCTGTCCAAATGTGCTCTGAAGAGCCTTTACACCCTGTTAGAGCTGTCTGCATCCTTTCCCCTCCGAGCTGCTGTCCTTGAGTGCTGCTCTGGAGTGGGCTGTTCATCTGCTGCAGCTGGGTGAGGCTGCGGCTGTCAAGGCAGCTTTAATCTCTCTCCTGTGTGGATGATGTACTGGCAATCCTTGAGCAATGTTGCATTTTAATTCCCCTTAATGGTTATTTGCAAAATGGATGAAAATATTGACAGCTTGATATTTCAAAACAGATTGAAATCTTCGGTACTTCCAGCGTCAACATAATTGCTTTCTCGGGAATGGGGGAATTAATTTAAATATATTTAAATTTTCTACCAGCAATTCTAGTCGGTTATTCTCTAGGTGTTGCTGTGCTGTCAGTCAGGTTCTCCTGATTTGTAGGTTCCAACGTTGTGTGATTTTCTTTTGCTGTCACTTTTTTGGTAGCCTGCTTCAATATGTATGAAGTTGCAGATGTGTTCTCTCTGGTTTTATTCTCAAGTCATACAAACCTGTCATTTTTTCTGCCTTTCACTCTGACTCAGAGCTGTCAGAAAGGCTTGTTCCCACTTGGTGGAAAATTCCTGGAAGTTGGAGAGATAAAAACCCCCAGCTTTCAGTGATCTTCCTAATTGTTGAAAGACACTGAGAGGGGCTCTGTGGGGACACCTGTATGCTGAAGATGGATGTGCTGGTCAGCCAGCAGTGCTGGCCATTGCTTCAACATGTCAGGGGTTTGTTTCACCTCAGAATAACTTCTTGTCCAGATTTTAATAAGAAAATATACTTTTAAGTTCCTCTAAACCGTAGAACAAGACTGACACCACAAAATGAAGTGGTGGTTGTAAGGGAAACAGTGAAACGGAGTGACAAAAACCAGTGGTGAAGGGTGCCAGGGGTACAGACACAGACTGAACTTCTGCCCCTGCTGACCTTGGCAGGGACTTCCTTGCAAAACACCAAATGCTGCAGTTTTGAGCTGAGATGTTTGTGCAGGGAAGTGCTCAGACATGTGGCTGCATCCAGTCTTGCACAAGGAAAGGAAACAGCACTCAGCTGTTCCTTAAATTATGCACAAACCAAATAGGGATGTTGTGTTAAACTGGGACATGTGAAGGATTCACAGAGAGTCTGGTTAGACAATAAATTACACAATTTATTCGAGTCTGCTGAGGTCTGTGACCTCAGAGAGTTCATTGCAGATCGTTTCCTTCACTGAGAAACAGTAGAGGAGATGATGTGGGCTCAGTTTCCCTGCAGTGTTCTCTGAGCCTTGGTGGTGGAGGGGTGGAAAGGCTTTCCCGGGGGAAATGGCTCTGCTCACAGCTCCTGTGGGATGGCAGTACCAAAACAGCTAAAGAAAATACATCTGTGACCAGATAAGTGGTCAGGCTGCAATATCTGCCAAACACAGATTGCCCTGGTGCCCTTTGGGCCATTCCTTGGCCCCCACAGCCAACATGGTGCTGCTGAGGAGTACGTGAAGTAAATGCCCAATTGCTTTGGGCAGGAGAGGCAAAATTCATCCCCTTTTGAAGCCTCTAAGTGCATGGATAGGTTTCTCCATCAGATAACAGAGCTGCCTGGCCTCTGGGTAAATATAGGGAAACCTGTGAGTTCCAGTAGCAACAGAATGTTACACCAAATGCCATCAAAAGACCAGGACTTCCTTACTTGATTACACCGGGAGGATTTGTGGAATTGTTTTGCAAGGGTCTGGATACTCAGAGCAGTAACTTGTGTGAGGAAAAGCAGGTATAGTTATTTGGGTTCCTTTCAAACTCGTAATTAGGTCCTAATTGTAAGTGCTGAATGCTTTTTTGGATTGTTCATAAATTGCATTACTCTAGCATTAGCATTAATTTTGATGTCAGTGAGTAACTGTGCTTTGTGGAGGTCATTGAGTTACACCACGAGAAATCTCATTTTAAGGGAAGGAAAGGAGATCTTGGGACTGGAACAAAAGGTCCCCTTATGATAATGTTGTAAAGTTATTGATCAAAACTCATTGGGGGTTTTCCCACCAAGGTACACATTTCCTGATGCTGAAAGACACAAAACCAGGCAAGGAGAGGATTTTGCTGTGTGCCCTCCCTGAACCTTCCTGCAGGACTGGGCAGACACCAACTCGTGGCTCTTGGGACTACTAGTGCTGATATCAGTGTAGTAAAGACCCCCTTAAATGCTTTTAAAAAATCTCATTTTCAGGCTCCTGAGGGGTTCCTCCATTTTTGGTGGCCATGACCATTGTTACTTTTCTGAACAGGGAGGTGACAGCTGCTCAGTGACACCAGTGACAGCCCATGGGGTGGCTGCTGCTCCAAGGCCTCTGTGCAAATGCATCCTCTGCCTTCCCAAAATTACCCATGAGGGTAAGAGCAGAGTTTTCTCTCTGTGGTAGGTCAAGGTATTTTATGAAAATGAAAGGCAGCCTATATAAAGATTTGTTCTGCAGGCATCTTTTCATAAGGAAAAAAGGTTAATCCTTCAATTCCCTCCTGTATAAGATGTTTTACATGTGTCTGCCTGGTTAACCACTCACAGGAACTTTAAAGCTGTCTAGCTGGATACTCAGAAATCAAGCTCAGAAATGTTTTGGGGTTTTTTTTGTTAGAGATTTGATTTTCATGGAGCCACTTTGATACTTATTTTTAATGAATTAATTATTTTGAATTAATTTTACCAATTCTCTGTCCATGTTGCTCTCTTGAGATGAAAAGGTGGTGTAAAAGGGCTTGCTGCAAAATCCTGGCCTCAGTAAACTTAATGTTTTTGATTGGAAAAAAAGGTGAGCAACAGAGCCTAAAGGCTTTTTGATTTGCATTCAGAAGTTCTTGATTGATTGGTTTCTAGGGGATTGCCCAGCATGAGATGGCATCTGTGCTCCAGTTCTGTTCATGAAATAGTCTAGTTTTTTATCTAAGTTCCTGAAACCAAAAGTATTTATAAAACACGTTGCCTTTCTGTTATTGATAAATGCCTGACTTTATTTTAGGCCTTTAGCTGTGATCTTGCACAAACAGAGGCAGATGAGAGTCAGCAGACAGATTTGTTTGATCAAAGACACTCTGAGCACTGCAGTGAGAACTCAGCATGATTTCACCTGCTATTGAGCAGTGTCCAAGTGTGCACCTGAAGTGACAGCTTCAATAAACACAGCCAGTAACCAAGGGCCATGAAGTTCTTTGGGATTCAGAGAGGTGTTGGTCTGCTTTAGAGATTTTACCCTGAGCAGTCATTAGTAACTTCCATGGACTGTCTTTGGGGCAAGCATTGTTCCAGTTCGGTGTTCCTGATTTTGTAGTGCTGACTACCAATTCTTCCTTTTTATTCTGGGCATTTATTTAGTATTAACAAACTTCCTGGTCCCATGCCTCTCACTAAAGATGTTCTTTAAAAGAGTGACACAAATTACTGTTGGTTTCCCATTGGCAGTGATTTCACTTTTCATTAGGAACTGCCTCAAAAGCAGCGCTTGCTTTAATCAGCTCTTGTCTGGTTGTTTGGAAAGGCTTGCAAGGTTGACTGGCTTTCTCAACTTGATCTGTGCTCACAGTAATGAGGCATCAGGCTAATGAGACCACTGCCATTACAATTACCAGCTTATTAAATCCTAATTAGGGAGCCAATGCTGCCGGGTGCTGAGCGCTGGTTGTAAGCAGCTGGATATTTTCCTGTGCCCATTTTTGATCTCCAGTTGAAAGCAGCACTTGAAGAGCATTGAGGCTCCCTGTTCACGTATCAGGTCTGTTTCAGTGCTAATGGGGTAATTGACTCTAATGATGTTGGCTGGTGTGTAATGGTCAGAGCTGCCTTTCCCTCCCCTGAGCAGCCCGGCATCCATGTCATTGTCAAATGGGCTGTGATTCACATGGCAGAAGGCTGCAGGATGCCAAAGGACAGTATTTCCTACACAATGTCCTGTGGCAGGTTGTTTTCTGCACATTCATGCACTGCTGAAAGGAGTTTGCAACTTTATTGTTCATCAGTGCCAATTAAACGCAAACTCAATGTTAGCCAGACGTGCTTCCTCCTGAATAAACAACTCAATTCTGTCCTCCCGAGGCTGGAGAATTTTAAATGCACAGTGTCTCTTTTGGAATCTAATTTCCAGCTGACCTTCCCTGCTCTGTGTTCTGTGGCAGTCATTGAGCTGGGCAGGTAGTGTCAGTACAACTGCAGGGCACTTTCCAGAAGTGCATTACAGAGCATCTCTCTTGCCCTGCCAAGGGCTGGTTGTTTCGTTGTTGTTTCTGCCAGGACAAGATTGTATGAGCTCTTCTTGATTTTCACCTCGCGGAGGTGAAGTTTTAGGCTCACCTTTGCCAGCCTGTGGAGTTCTGCTGCTCCTGGCAATGAGGCTTTGCAGGGTGTGAAGCCTTTCAGGTCAGTCTGACAGCAGTGGCTGCTCCCAGCTTTGGAGAGGTCTGGGCTGTGCTCCCTTCCCACTCACCAACCACAAATTCTGATCTTAGGGAGTGCCTTAAAACTGAAACATGAAGGTACAAATGCATCTTGCAACACATTCTCTGACTAGAAGCCAGGTGGATTCCTCCAGGTCTGCTGAGACTCCAGACACGTTCTCTGTGGAAGCTGCCCAGATGGCACAGAACCCACATCCTGCTTTTTACTGCTTCTTTTAGTGAGTATTGGTCAATCTGTTGTCCCTGGGAGGAAAATGCTCACTTAGGTCTCAAGCCCATTTCTCATTAGCAACCCTGCTAATGAAATCCCAACAATTATGTGAACTGCTAAAATTTGCACCTCATCCAACCTGGCCTGGATTGTTCCAGGGATGGGGCATCCCCCACCTCTCTGGTCCCTGCTGGGCACTTGTGTAAAGGCAGGAGGGGTAAAACTGGGCTTTAAGTACTCCAGCTTAGTCCAAGTGATCCTGTTTGCTTTTCTAAGAGCTTTCCTTTTGTCTGCTTTCCTTTTCCTTTTTGGGGCATCTCTTGTTGTTCTGTTAATGGACTTTGGCTTTGGAAAGAGACTGATCCAGAGAGAATAAATTCTGAATCTGGAATGCCAGCCCCACATGTCAGCCTGTTCTTACCTTGTTCCGTGAGGAAAATCCCTGTCCAAAAACAGGAGCCTTTGAGCTGTGAGACACCAGTTGATTAGGAGAGTATTTTCTAGTTTTTCAAGCAGGCAGATGAGGTGGTTTTTGTCTGCTTTGCTCCTGAACACTCTTGTCAGAACCCTGCGTATGGAATGGGCTGAACACTAAATGAGTGAGCTAATTCTGGCAGGGCTCGGGCATGGAATTGTTACCCAGCTCTGCTCGGGGTGTCACGGCTGCCAGCTCTGCAGCTGATGGCACAGATGTGATTCATCACCTGGGCAGTGCTGGCTCTGCTCCCCACCAGCAACTCAGTCCTTCAAATATGTGAAATTTGCCTATTCCTCATATGACTCCTCTGCCACTACCCCTGAACACAGCCCCTCCTCTCTGTGCTGTCTGTAAGGCTCATCAGCTTCTCACACTCTTATCTATCACGTCCAGCCATTCCTGGTGTCACATCCAGAAGCTTTTTTACATCTTCCCCACTTTCTTTAATCCCAGGCAAGGCCCTCACAGCAGTCACACAAGAAACAGAAACATGCTTTTCATGGCACTGCCCTTTGTGGGTCACTGTGGGAATTCGAGTGTCTGCAGAAGAAAAAGTAAAACTCTTAACGAAAAGGCCACGAGAAAGAAGATTTTAATGTTTGTATCTGGGGTGCTGTTGTTCATCCAGGGGTTTTAAAGAAGTGGCTGGAGTATTCCCATACAACCCTGGGTTGAGTGAATAGACCCAGAAGAAATGACCAGCTGGATTTGGAAGCCTTCAGCCTCACAGAGACATGTACTTTTTTTTGTGTTGTTCTGAATCCCAGAGAAAAACCGAGGAGTCGGTGTTAGGCACTGCACAAAGCTCCGGAAGATGTGAATCTGTGATATCAATCTCTTAATTACAGCGGCTGAATTTCCTGAAACCTTTATTCCCTGACATAACTTCATTGAAAGAACCTGGTTTGCAATTAACCTTTAAATGCTTAGGCGATTGCAAGGACGGCCGAATCCCTTAATGCACTAAGAGATTAGGGATGCCTTTTGATGGCAGGAATTCAGTTTCTGGGCTGTCTGGGAATGGGTCATTTCCATTGTCTCTCCTCTATTTAGATTTTGTGCTGTTCGCAGCTCCTTTGTTCTCATCGTTTCCCCCAGGTCTGCCCTGTCACACCCTCATCCCTGCCCTGGGGCTCGTTGCTGCAGCCAAGGTAAAACCATCCAAAGTCAGGCATAAGCGGCTGCTGTTCCGCACAGGCTTCAGGAAAATTTGTTTTTATTGTTGGCAAGCCTTTCCCTGCAAAGACAGGCTCCCAATATCCCACCAAGCCGCTGAACCACAGACTGCTGAGGGTGCCGCATCCCTTCCTGACTGCCCTGCGAGCAGCAGATGCTGCAGACCTCGCTTTTACCGTGCCTAAAAGTTCTTTAAAAACTCCACTCATTGCTTGAAGGAATGCTATTTACAGCTTGGCGTCTTAGACTGGCTCGTTCAGGATTACAATTCACCAAAATAAATATTCCTAAACTTCTCCGATTTTCCGGCAATTTGACTACAGCAGTTATTTGGATAACACTGTCTCTTCCTGGCCAGGGTGTTCTGCTCAAGCCATTAATTGAAAGCAGGAGTCCTTGGAGGTACCTGTTGCTGTGTGAATGGCATGTATTGGCTTTTTACACCTCTTTGTGCATCTATTCAAGTGGAAAACAATTTTCACTGTCTTGCACATAAGATATGAAGTTTAATTTATCGCTGGAATCACTCTGAGATGATTGATTCTGGGACCAGGGGAAAGAAATGTGATTTTGCTGCATGTTTAGTAAATTGGTAGCTCTGATTTACAGATCCTTAACAGGTTCTCTGAATAAAAGGAAATTTTTCATGTTGGTGGTGGAGATGCCTCTGGGATACCAGAGCAGAAAGAGAAAAGGGTAATTAGAACTTGTAGTGATTGAAAACTGCAGGAATTTTGATCAGATTAATGCAATTACTGATGGGATGATGGGCATTAGTACTTTGTTCTTAATACCGAGATAAATTGCTAGAAAGCAGAGAAGTGTGCTGAGATGAACAGGAATCATTCAGTACTTTTTTTCTTTTTTTTTCTGGTGTGGATTTTTTTTTTTNTGCAAACTAGATGGCAGAAAGGGCTGGAGACGTGGGTGAGTGAGCAGGGGAGCACTGTGTGGGAGCAGGGAGGGGATGTGGTGCCTGTGCCTGCACCCCTGGGCAGGGTCACCATCCCAGTGCTTAAACTGAAGGAGAAAAAGTCGAGTGTGGGCAGAAAAGAACCAGAAGAAAACAGCCTTGCAGCAAGAGTCAAGCAGACATGCCTGTTTATCTGATGGAAAAATTGATTAGAGCAAGCTAAAGCCTTGGAGATGAATCTTAAAGGTGTTAAAAGGTCTTTTTTATATAGCAGCTGAAGTGAGAGAGAGGGGGACTGATCAGAAGTGAGGCTGGACAAATTAGGAGCAACTTCTTTTTGTGATATGAACTGCAGGAAGAAGCTGCTGGGAGGGTCCCAGGTGTCATATCCAGATGTCTCCATGTCTAGACTGGCTCACTGTTAGGAATTCCATCTTTTGCCAAGTTGTACCTCAGTCAGCTGCAGACTTTGCTGTGTCCAGCACAGGCAGGCTGGAGCTATGAGTGAGGGTGTTTGAGGAACCTCTGTGTGTTCATCCCCCTGCTCCACCATGAGTTCTGGGTCACCCTCCTTTATGGACTGGCCTGGGGAACAGATTTGCTGTGTGGCAAACCCAGTCCTTGGGCTTTAAAACATCTGCTTAGAAAAACCATCCCCCTCCCAGTGGGCCAGAGCCAGGTAAGGCAGAAATCATCTCCAGCTGAGCCTGGTCCTGCCCAGAGATCCTACTGTACAAAAACATTTCCAAGAGGAGCCAGAGGTGCTTTAGTTAAACATTCCTGTGAGAGCCCTTTAGTGAGCTTTAAAGCCGGCAAGTTCCAGGTTTCTGCACAGGCTCACTTGTGTGGTGAAACTCCTACAGCCATCACGTGAACCCCATTAATGAGCTGTGTCACACGGGTGAGGCGTCTGAGCCTGGTGTGGAGTCAGATGTTGATCCTTTAGGGAGAACTTCCTGTTACGGATGTTGCTGCTGATAATTCTGTTTCTGAGGCAGAGGAGGTGAGTTGCAGCTGGCTGGGAATGCAGACATGCTGAGGGGGAGGATGAGCTGCACTGACATTTACATAGACAGTGCCCAGCATAGACCCAGGATAAAGTCAAGCTCTGGTACCAACTGGCTTCAAAATGAACATTTTGGGGCATGTAGTCAGTTACAGCATGTGCCCTGTGAGGCGGAGGAGCCAGCTCAGCAGTCCCTGTGCTGGGAATGGGGAAGAGATTCTGTGAAGGACCTCTCACTTCCTGAGATGTGAAGAGTCCTTGCCTTTGGCAAGACCTGTCTCCTGCCCTGAGGAGTTTCTCTGGGCTGTGAGACTTGGAGACAGGTTTACCATCACTCATTTCTTTCAGTAGGAAGCCCTCTGCACTCTGTGAAGTCTGCACAGCTTTCCTGAGCTGGAGATCCGGGGCTGCTGCCCCTGTCCTGGGTGCAGCCCTGGTGAGGTGCTGGGCATCTGGGGGGATGCAGGAACCAGGGTGGGTGCTCGTGCAGATCCCAGTGGATTCAGCAGGGGAAGCTGTGTCAGCAGTGAGCCCAGTGCCTGCCTTGGCTCTGCTGGGGGGGGTGCATTTATTCACCTCCATTTTACAGGGGATTCTTCAAGAGAGGGGGAAGGACTCCCAAGGCGACCAAAGAGCAAACAGTGAACTCTGGGTGTGGAGGGGAAGGAGAGACATCGGGTTTGATATTTGTTTGCTTTGTGTTTTCCTTCCAGGCATCTGGTGCAGACTGCAAAGGGAAGACAAATGGGCAATGACTCTGCATCTGCCTGTTTCTCTGCCTCCCATCCAGGTCTGCCCTGCTCCAGTGAGCTCTTGAGCAACTGCAAAAAGTGCATACGAGGTGTGCTGTTTGCTAAGCTTGGGAATGCAACCAAGCTCAAAGCAAAGCCCCAGGTTAGCCCCAGGTTTCTTGAGCTTGAGCTTTGTGTTTGAGAAGATCATCTGCTTGCCCTTAACATGAAAACATCAGCTTGGGCCAAAGAGATGTAATGTCTTAGAAATCAAAGACTGGCATAATATTGATGTTGTACTCTTCTCCCTGGCAAAGCAAGCCAAGAAAAACTGGAGAATCTCCTGAGTGGAGGGTCCAAATCCAAGCAGGGGATTTGACTACTGCCCTTCACATGTGAGGGGAAGCATTTCCAAGCAGGGAGACTCGAGATAGTGAGCTGCTCCCTGATTCTCAGGTGATGGTCCAGGTTCACAAAATGTTGGGAACGTTTCTCACATTAAAATGTATGTCTGGATTTGTAGGCATTGAAAAAACCCTGGTCTTATTAAAAACAAACAAGAAAGAGCCACGGCCTTTGGCAATAAGAGATATGTCAGTCTGAAAGCAAGACAAATTTGTATTTCTGCAAATCCCACAAGGAGAAGTTGTACAGATTTATTCTTTCGCTTTGCATCTCATTTTAGACTTATCCCTTCTGCATTTTTTGTGGACTTTTCCAGTTGCTTGGCTGTGCTGGATGCTCTCTTGTCTTGCCTGTACACAGCACCTGAGGGATCCTGCATGCAAAGAGCCTTTTTCCCTGATTCAACCCCAGAGCCATGATAGGTCTATGGAAATGGGGTGGTGCAGCTGTGCATAAATAATCACCCAGGTTTGCCTGTGATGTGCCAATGGCTGATCTGACACTGCACCAGCACAGAGCTCCTCTGGGGGTGTTCTCTTCATGCCCCTGCTGGGAGCATTTGCTGGCGGCACCAAACTGTTTGAGGAGGGACAGTTCCTCCTTGGGGCCATGGGGATGGGTGGCAGCTGGGTGGGGTGAATGGGGCTTCCCACCTCCTCCTCCTCCTCCTCCTCCTCCTCCTCCTCCTCAATTGCTGAAGTGGCAGCATGGCAGTGCATTTCCAGGCTTGGGTAACACCACCCACCTGCTGCTTTGGGTCTGACTGGGGATTTTGTTCCTTGGCTTTTTGGTGAAGTGGGCAAGCCCTTTTCCCTAGCAGCAGGTGCAGAGGGCAGACCCTGTCTGGACCACGCCGCAGACTGGGGTCAGATCCCAAAAAAGGGGTGAACAACAGAGAAGAGGGAGGGATTGGTGCTGCTGGCTTGTGCCCATGGGCTTGCCCTCCTGGAAGCAGAAAGCAGCTCACCTTTGTGGTGACAACAGCTCACCTTCGTGGTGACAACAGAACACATTTATGGTGACAACAGAACACATTTATGAGGACAAGAGGACACATTTGAGGGACAGCAGCTCCCCCTGTGCAGGGCGGGGCCGGTGCACGGTCCTTGCTGGAGCCCCTGGCAGGTTCGGCATTCCTCCATCCAAGGGAGAAGAACTGATGAAAAGATGAAAAGAAGAAAAGATGAAAAGATGGGTGACTGCAGGGTGATAAATGGCCCAGAGCCTTTGCACACAGGCTGGGACTGGCTCCTGCTGGAGAGGCAGATAAGGCTGGAGATTTGGAAATCAGCAGGCGTGTGAGGGTTGGCAGGGAATGCTGATCGGCCACGTCGCTTTCCAGACACTGCTCTGCTCCTAATCCCAAGTGGTTTTTTGGATAGCACTGGCGATGGGGAATCCTGTCTTAACTGGAATTTACACGGAATCTTGATTCTTGGAACAGGCTGAAAGTCCCCAACCCCCAAATTACGCAAATTCAGTGCAAGGTTTGCTTTCATTTTTACATTAAAATCATCTTTACTTGTAAATGACCTTCCCTGCCTTTGGGTTGTCACAAGGAGAAAATAGGTTTTCACCAGGCATGTGGATATGGAGTCAATTTCCACAACAGCAGGAAATTAGCCAGGGCTTGTTTAGCTGCTGGAAATTTGCTTCGTCTGGAAGAAGGAGAGCGAATATTTCTGAAGTCAGGTATACACCAGTTCTTAGAGTGCTACACAGCTGCACTTGCTTTGAGATCTGCACTCTGTCTTGTCCTTGCCTGATGAGATGATTTGGGATGATAAATTTTCCTGTGGGACAGCAGCTCTGCTCCTGTCCAACGTGAACTGAGAAGGTAATAAATTTAGGTACTAATCCATTTAGGTTGAAAATGTGATTCCAGAGGATTTTTTGCTAAGTGCAGTCCCATTCTATGAGAGCAGGTGCAGTGAATACCTCCCGTATATAATATATAGAATACATATGTAAAATCATTCTAAATATATTCATTTGTTTTCATGAGTGCCTTTCATTGCCTAAAGTCTGGTCAGCCAGGAGTGCACGCCTGTTAGATTATCTCTGTAACAACCACACTGAGCAGCAGATGAATATTTGAATCATCTGTTTAATGGTTGCAGGAGATTCCACTGGCTTGGCAGATTTTAACTTGATCTGGTGAAGGGTTCTACAGAGGGAACCGACTCCAAAAAAAAAATCAGTGTGCACTGTGAATTTGGAGAAAGGTTAGTGAATTGTTTCAGCTGGGGGGGAAAAAAAATCATTTTGTTATTTGGAAGCTCTGACTTCTTTTTTTTTATTTGAAATGTTGACTTTTATTGAACAGTTTCCCTTATTTAAACTTTGATCCAACAGAACAGAAATGTTCGTAAATGGGTTTTAACAGCCTTTCAAGTCAAACAATTTTGTAGGCTGACTCCAAGCAGAATGTTTGCCTGTCTCAGTGATGACTTGAAAACAAAACTTTCTTATTTTGCTTGTTTGGACATGAACTGTTTTCCAAAGTTCGCCCCAAAACACTGAAAAAAATCATTATTTATGAAGTTCTGATCATTAATTGAAAAACAACATCATGTACTTTGGCTAAAGCAAATTCATTGTAAGTGCAATTTAAAAAATAGAAATACTCATTTTACAATTAACCCTAGGTAGTTTCTACATTTCAAACTAATATATAGGGATACTTTAATCATCATATATAGTCTCTTTTAAGGTAACCTTAGAGTGTTGAAACTGAACCTGTGGGGCTTTTTGGTTTATTTTGTGTTTGTTTGGTTTTTTTTTTTTTTTCTCTTTAGATTTTATTGTAGTTGGTGGATTTGCCAATGTCTTTCAATGACCTTTAGAACCTGGATCTTTCCAGAACTGACTTAATTAAAGATGAGGTGGAACTAAAGTGAATTTTTTAAAAGTCTGTTTTATTGTTCCCTATTAAAATTCTCCTGAATTATTCAGCTGTCAGAGATGGAGTGGAATTTATCATTAAGTTATTCACTTAGATAATTATAGGAACCTGCAGCTTCAGTAGAAATGAGAGTAGAAAAAGGCAGCAGGTGGCTGCATGAGACAAGTGCACTTCCTGGCAGAATTCTTGAGATTATTTAATTTTCCACCCATAGGTTGAGGAGGGTCCACCGAGTTTCTGCTTTTGATTTTTAAATCTGTAACAGAGTCTGCAAATGCAAGAACTCTCAACAGTGCCCAGCTCAGCTCTTCTCTGTGTGTTGAGCCTGAAGGTTATTAAAAATAGAGGTTACAAGATCCAACCCTCGGTGCTTCTGTTATTCCAAGTGCACCCTGAAAGAGTTTCCTGCACTCCTCATCACCCTGAAAATCAATTGCAGGGAAATAAAAGGAATGTGGAAAGAAGAACACTGTGTGAGACAGATTCTTACCTGTGTGTGCCTGCCTTGCTGGGCAGCAAGGGTGTTTTTGACCAGAATGTTTAATTTTTGTTGCAGTAACTGTGCTGGAAGAAGCCTTTCTCTAGGGTGGGTACAATCTGCCTCTGGCCATCAAGGGAGCCAAATTGGTTCAATGAAGCCATTTGCTATTCATAATTATTTTCGCAACACCTGCTGGATTAATTTAAAAATAAATATCCTGAAACGCGAGGAAAGCTCAACTATAAAAAATTCTGATTAATGGGAGGAGGAGAAGCTTGCAGTGCCCAGCCTGGACCTAGGGATGTTTTTTTTGTGCATTAGTGATTTAGCAAATTCTGTAAGAAAGGCAATGGAGATAGTGAAAAATGGGTGTTGTAGGGGATGTGATGGTGAAAGCATTTGTTAAACCCCCAAACCTACAGCCCTCAGCATTCCCTGCAGTCACTCTTAAACTTCAAATGTTTTGGCTTTCATAGTTGGCTGCAAATTAGATACCATGTCATAAATCCTGATCTGTTTATCATAGAGCAAATTCCAAACGATGTGATCTCCATTTTAATGAAGAGGTCTTAGGAAAGCAGAAACTTATAAATTCAATGCTCTTTTTGGGTTCCAGTGATTGAATGCAGTACTAATTTCAAACTTCAGTGCCTTTTCTATTGCACCTGCAACCCTTAGATATTTCTTTTCCTGTCTGGCTGTGTTATTGTTCTGCCAGTGAGTGCTGGCTGTGCCAGGAGAGTATAAAAAGGATATATAATGCAAAGAAGGGTTCTGCCACTGGCTGTCACAACTACCTGGAAGGAGTCTGTAGTGAGGTGCGGGTCAGCCACAAGTGACAGGAAAAGAAATGACCCCAAGTTGTGACAAGAGAGGTTTAGATTGGGTAGCAGGAAGAATTTCTTCACTGGAACAGGCTGTTCAGGGCGTTAAAGCAGCCACCATCCCTGGGGGGATTTAAAAGATGTCTAGATTTGGCTGGGCTCACTCTGGAAGGTTTCATAGTCTTGCTGAAACATTTCCTTGCTCTTCCTCCAAGTCTGTTTTTTCCAAGCCTAAGAACTAGTCTCTGGATTTCTCCGAGGATTTCTACAGTCTCCTCCCACAAAAATGTCTTAGTTCTTAATGCTGCCAAAGTGAAAATAGATATTCTCTTGCATGGTGTTTGCACTCACAGACTTCATTTCCAGGTGTCTCCATAACCGCTTGGTGAAACAAGATTGATGTAACATCAGAAAGCAAAGTGTGCTTCTGCCTCCTGTGCTCTCTGAAGAGAGAGAAAACTCTTATTCAAGGTGTTGAAGTGAATAAATTTCTTGCAGCCAAATGTCAGATTTTGTTAACATTCTCTTTATGAGGAGTGGACGAGCCCTGTGGGGCAGCAGTGAACGAGAGGCAGCAAAGCTCCGTGGGCCTTGCTGTGTTCTTCCCCGAAGATCTGAGCAGAACAAAAATGCAAAGATTGGAAGACCACACTCTAGAGGCGACTTCCACACTCCTGATCCTCGACTGGGAGCAGAGCTGGGCTGTTCCCTCCTTGGCTCTTGGACACCAGGAGTGCTGCAGGGCCAAGGATTCACCACACTCCCTCCTGAAGGTGTCACGGAGACTTTCTCCATGCAGGAAGGGTTTGCATTTCTGATAGTCATGGACTGGTTTGTAAGAGAAAAAATCAGCCTTTCATCTCGTAAGGATACTTGGGTTTGCTCTTCAATGAGGTGTAATTTTTATTACAAGAAACTGAGTGTTTACGGGGTAAACACCTGACAGAGAAACTGATCTGCCCACTCTAAAAGTCCCCAGGGAATTTGATCAAAGGCAGGCAGGAGACTTCCTTGCCTAGTGACAGCCTTCCTCAGAAATTCCAGCTATATCTGAACTAATTTCATACCTACACATAATTCAATATGATTTTTGAGGATGTCTGAATTAATTTTCCATTATTTTTTTTAGCTTAAATATTTTATTTAAGGGTATTACTGTGGACTAAGGAAACCGACAGATTTGTGTGAAGAGTTTTGTAGTGGAGTAACATCTGAAATCGGAGTAGAAAAAAGTTTTAATAAATAACAACAAAGGAAATGAATTAATAAAGAGCATGAGTGTTTATGGGGAGCTCAAGAGACAAGAGAATGATGCTGATGGATCTTTTCTTACAGCTTGTTCTAGGAAACAAACGCCTATCTATATCTGGACTGTAATATCGTGGGCTGTGCTGCCTAAAGAAAGATGTTTGTGTGGTTACTGCACTGGTGTTCAATTTTTAACTCTTCTTCTTGGAAAAGGTGGTTTCTGTCTGTCCCTTTGTCCCCCCCCTGCCCTCTGTCCTCACCTGAGCCAAGGTGCAGCAGTTCACAGCATGGGTTGGAGATGCAGTGTCTGCACATTTTCCCAGCAGCAAAACCATTCCAGGGTGTGAGCTGCCACTTCCCCTCTGCAGACAGAGACATTTACTGCAAACCCATCATGACTCTCACCCCTCTCAGACAGAGCTGTTGTTGATCTCTGCTGTTGCCATCTGAACCCTCAGAGTGTTGATTTCTTCCCTTGAGAGTGTTCTTGACCCATCACTGCATGACAACTCCAGCCTGAGGCCTCTCAGGTTTGCAGGAGCACCCGGGAGACAATGGAACTGCTCAGCTGGATAAAAGAACCTGAAAATGCTTCAGTCCTCTCTTCGAGCTCCAAAAAGGACAAGGAGAAGCTGGTTAACACACAGCAAGAGGTGAGTGTGCAGAGCTGGCTACAGGTAGTTATTCAAACAAATATCTCTGCCCTTTGAAAGGGCAGCATCATCTGCCAGCAATCACTGAGGAAAATGATGTCTTTAATGGCTGAAAAGGTTTGTCCTCCCCTGGTGTGTGTGTGCCAGAGTGACTTTTATTTTATTTTTTTTTAATAGGTGCAAACTGGATTTTGTGGCTGTTGAGGGAGTTCTCCAGGTTTGACAAAGAGTGAATTAAAGTTGTAGGAGCTGTGATCCAGAGAGTGGGAATGAATGTGGTGGCAGTGTGATCTATCTGCTGTGCCTGGCAACCTGTGGGTTTGGACTTGCAGAAGAAATGTAAGGATATGGACTCCAGCTATTACATTCTGCACAATCATGTGGCTTAATGGAACAGGCTGGAGGCTGGATTTTCTCTTTAATGGGTAACTCACAGTTTGGCTAAAATGTGACAGTTTCAAGAAGAATAAAACTCTGAAAACAAGTTTCAAACTAGGGGAAAGTTTCTTAAAAAAATTGGCAGCTTCACTTGATTTTTAATGCTGGAAACCTTGGAAATTTCTGGATGAAAAATCTTTTAGGGAGAAAAACAGTTGTTCTCTGAGGGGTGGAAAAGGGTTCGTGGTTGGTTTTTTTCATGTTAACAAAAGGAATCTGCCACTAAATTCCATTTTTGAAGGTGAATTATGGATGTTTACATATGGAACATAGGCCAGACCAATCCCTAAGCTGTGCCACTCATATACAATTTTATAGGGGAAGGCATTCATATTTCCCATGGGGTTGCAGTAGGGACTGTATTTTTTTTTTATTATTTGCTCCTGCCATGAGGAATAGAGCTTTTAATTAAAATGACAAAGTCAGACTAGTCAGACTCCTATTATCATATTTAAGGAGGGCTTTGGGGAGCTATAAACATGACAAGGTGATTTAACAGAAAAGTGCCTAACTTCCTAAGCTGTTCCTTTAGGTGTTCCAACATGCCTCTTGGGGCATTTAACATCTCGTTTTCTGCAGGACCAAAGGATGTACTTTCTTCTGATATTTGTACAGGCCTGTGTATCCTGATTAATTATTCATTATCCATTATCCTTTTTTAATTCTAACCTTAATCACCTTCCTAATTTCAATTTGTGCCCTACGGAGCTCCCCAAACCTCAGCAAACCCTGATCTTCCTTGAGCTAAAGTGTTTTTAGGAAGAAAAAGGAGCAAGACAAGTTTTTCAGAGTCCTGCAGTGAGGATTATGGTTGTTATGGTTACCAGATTAACCAATTGCTGCCGCACCTGAATTCATCTGGAGGATGTGGAGTCCCACCCCACAAGATAAACCTTGGCAAAGCAGTCCAACCATTTGTCCTCATTCAGAAATGAAAAAGACCCACAGTGATCTCTCCTGTGGTTACTTCAGCCCCTGTGGCTGCATCCAGGGGCTCCAAGTATGTTGGATGGGACAGGAGATTGAAAAGGCTCAGACATGAGAACGTTTGTCATTTCTCAATAAATCCAAAGTGCAGAATACAAAGGGTAAAGGGATAAACTGCAAATTACCCATAGATATTCCCTTAGGAAAATATTTTTTTTGTTATTTTATAAAGAAATTTAGTGCCTTTCTGACCTGCACTCTTACCAGCATGGTTAAATGGGAGGCTTAGAGACAAACATGTTTGAGGAAGAATGATCCCCAGAGAAACATGCTTTTGGCAAAAGGGTTCTTCTATGTTTCAGCTGGGAGTAAAACATGAACAGTTGTTGGAAAAGCTGCCTGGAGAACAGCAGATCTCGAACTGTAAATCTCAAAATGCTTGAACACAGTGAGGAATTTAGACAGAGAAATGCAAACAGGACTTTCCTTGCTGTCTCTTTTCCTTACCTGAGTTATGAAAATCCTCCCCTCCTCTCTGCAAAGATTGATCTGGCAGAAGGATCAGTGTCCTTTGATCTCTGGAAAGCAAGCCTTGTTAATACAGCCCTGACATGCACGGCAGGATTGGAATTTTCTACCTGCGTTTATGTTTTCTTATCTGGGGTATTTTATTTTCAGGATACTGTTTTCCTATCTAGTGATTTAATTCTGCCCCCGATATTTCACAATTTCAGTGGTTTCACTGCTGCACTGTCTTGATGTGACTCTGCCACCCTGAATCCCTGGACCCAAAACCTGACCTTGCTGCTTCTGTGAGCCTCTCTAGTACCTGCCTGTAGGTGTTAAACAAAGCCTTTACTGATTCAGGATAAAAATAAGGATGGTCCATCACTTGTGAGGAGCTGTCTCCTGATTTGTGTGGGTCAGTTTGCACTGCTGGGTGTATCCACACCCTTTGCTAAAAGTTGGTGGTGGGAATCACAAGCTTGTGGCATCAGCTGAGGGAGAACTGAGGCTACAGCATTTTAAGGGGTGTGAGAAGTGGCCTGAGGGATCAACTGCTTGTGTCAAAATAACCTTTTGCAGGTCAGGTAGCAATCAAAGTTCAACCTGGTCCTCTGCTTGTGTTGAAGGGACTTTAAAGATCATCTGGTTCCAAACCCCTGCCATGGGCAGGGACACCCTGATCAGGTGGCTCCAAGCCCCATCCAGCCTGGCCTTCACCATTTCCAGGGATGGGACCCCCACAGCTTCTCTGGGTGATGATGAGGAGCCAGGGTTTCAGCTCTCAGTTTGAAAATCATCTTCAGAGGCTCAAGGTGCTCTCTGGACATCATTAGAAACCACTGGGCTTTTCCCTGCTGCAGAAATCATGTGGATGTACTGACTGGTAATTTGGGGTTTTTTGTGACTTCCTCTGGGCAGTGGGATTAGGAAAGGCAGATGGGCAGAGCAAGAATAAACTGGAGAAAAGGGGCATTGGAGATGAGAGAGACTCTGCTTTTTCTGCTTATTCTTTTCTCATTTCTTGCCCTTCGAACAAATCGGTGGATCCAGTGCCAAATGGAATCTGAGGGAGGAACACACAAACAAGGAGCCGTAAGGGTGGATGTTGCAAGGACTTGGGTGTCCCTGTGGATTGTGGTGAGGCATGTGGGTGTTCAGCATCTTGCAAACCGGGCCCTGGAGTGTCCCAAACAAACATGCAGCCTCATAAAGCTTGTCTGTGTTCCAAGAGGGGTATAAAGTGCAGAAATGACTCTGCAGATATTAATCAAACCATCTGGTTACATCATTCTGGTATAAATAATGTTCAGTGTCATTGGGTTTTTGTGGTTATAGAACCACTCTCATCACAGATGTTTATTTGTGATTATTCCAGGGGATAAAACACTAAGGTTAGACATGTTTCAATGATTTTTAATGTTTCTGCAGTGTAAGGGATTCCAGTTGGGTATAAAAGCTCATGTCTAGGACATCTTTTTATGTATCAGATTAACTTAAGGAATCTGCTGAAGTCCTAGTGATTTATCTTGTTGATTTAATTTCTGAACTCCTGACAGCCTGGATTTTATAACAGATCAGAGTGGTGCCTTTAAATTATCTGTGTAAATCTCCTTGTCTGTACCCAGTGCTGTGGGAACTTGATTACCTGAGTTTCTGAGATTAACTTGAACAACAAAAAACCTCCAGTTCCTGCATCAGACAGGTGAAGACTTGTGAGTGGGATTTAAAAAAATAGAAGGTGAATTGCTCTGCTGCTGCAAATAAAATTTAAAAGGGTTGTGATTGAATATTGGCTGATTTTAAAAATAGCTCCATCCCCAAAGCTGTAATTTACACTACCAGCTAAGGTCTGTGAGTAGAGCAATTAATTACAAAATAAAAGCTGCTAAAAGCTGATGTCATCAGGGACTTTATGCACCCCAAGGTTGAGTCAGGGAACCAGAGGAATGCACAATACACAGTTTGACCTCAGCATGGGATCCCTAAAGCTGGAAAATGCACGNTCTATATCCACATCAGTATATTCCTATATATTCTTCTCCCACCCTGGATGGTTTTAATGCTCCTCTGCAATGCCTGTGCTTGTGCTGGCTTTGTTAATGCCCCACCCCTATTTCCATTCCAGAGGCTGTAACAGCCTGGCTATGGAATATCCCACAGGCTGCTGCAGGTGTCAGCTCAGCAATGTGTTCCCCTGTGCAGGGGAAGAGCTCTGCCTGTGTGAGAGAGGAATGCCTGCACAAACTGAAGGGCAAAGTTGCTCTTTTTTGGTTCACAGGGCTGTGACAGTGAGTGACTCCCTTGGGTCAACACCAATAAATTTGACTCTCAAGCTCCACGTGGCTGGCTCATGATTTACTGGACCTGTGCTATCTTCTCCAATGCAAGGCAAGCTGCTGGCATGGGGAAAGGCTAATCCCTTCCCTTCCCAACTGCAGGAGTAAATGTTTGGCTCAAATGTGTAGATTATAATTGATTTTGGGCAGGTTATTTACGGTCTTGGTGTTCTGAGGCTGCAGAGTGTGCAGGGAGCAGTTTGATGGTGTGAGAGGCTGCTCCCAGCTCAGGCAAACATGGAGATGATAAACTCCAACCTCAAGGAGTATTATTTTACAGATTTATGGCATTCCATTGGCAGCTTCAATCATTTAGATTGACTCAGCCGCCTGATCCACCAGGACAGTTTTAACATCTCAGGCAGCAGGCATGGAGATTAACAGCCTCAGTGAGGCATATCTGTTCCCAGGTGTGCTGGTGTGAGACAACTGCTGTACAAGTGTACATAATGTGAAATTGTAATTTTTTTTTCTTTGCTTTCTGCTTGTTAAGGTGCTAACAAGGTGGTGAGGTTTAATCAATCCAAGAGGCACAATCAATTACAGCTCCTGCTCTCAAAATCATGGTCATGCTCTGTTCTTTCCCTGAGTTTTCTACCACTGTTCTGTCACTTTGGTGTATTTTGTCATAAAGCCACAAGTAAGATCAGTGCTGAGGAAAGTTCTCCCCACTCTGTTATATAGACTGTATATTATATAGTCTATTATAGTTCTAATTATTTTCAGCAGCGCCTCTTTGGCGTCTCAAACTCCTTGCAGGTGTCACTTGTCTCACCTCTTCAAGGAAATGGGGTCTTCTGCTCCAGTGATCCCTCAGCCTCCAAAGAAACCTCACCCTGCTCTGTGGGGACACCCCTGCAATTTTTGCACCCATTCCCAGGGCTTGGACCATGGACATGCAACACAGATTTGTGCCAGTAGAGGCAACAGACCCCTGAGCATTCTGCAGTATTCAAAATCCAGCCATTCACACCTTAATCAAACCAGTGACGTGAATTTGTTCTTGCTTGTTCTGAAAGATTCTTGGCCACAAGTCTCGGGGCTCCAAGGAGTCAAAAATCACGCATTGTTTATTCATGTGACTTCTCCTCAGATTCCAGGAATCCTTTCTGCTCTTGGCATCTTTCTGCCTCTGCTGTGGATACAGCAAAAAGAGCTCCGTCATTCCCTGAATTCTGTTTTTTTCTGGAATCCCTACCAAGTGCCAGTCCTGCTGCATTTCTGTTTTTCCACAGCTATTTTCACTCTGTCAGAGAGGAGTGACTTCGCTTCCATAGACAAGAAGTTGCAGAAAACAAAATCTTCTATGAATTGCCCAAAGTTGCTCTCCCAGGCAGGATTCAGTGAGCTGCAGCATTCCCTCATGCTCAGCTGGACACGGATTCCCAGATTCCAGAGATGTGTGCAGCTCTTGAGCCATACAGCAGCACATGCTGATTGTAACAGGGGGATGAGTTTGCTCGGATATCTGGATATCTGTTAATGTACCCATTAACAACTGTTAATGTACTCATTATTAATTATTCATTATCTGTTTATGTATCCCAAGTTCCATATTTAAAGTCGACACTACCACTAAAAAGTTAATTAGTGTGTCTTTTATACAAGGTTGCTCATTAGAATACAGTGTGGGGGTTTTTTTTGTTGTTGGTGGTGGGTTTTTGTTTTTGTTTTGTTTTGGGTGGTTTTTTTTGGTTGTTTCTTTTTTTTGGTGGGGGGCGGTTTGTTGGTTTTTTTGCTTGTTTGTTTGATTTTTTTTTCCTGGGATTCCTTTACTCCCATAGTTTTTTCCTGGTTCTCCAGGTCTGGTTACAGCACTGAGATCACATTCCTTTAAACTGCAGGTTTTTCCAGGTCTGGCTGCTGCTTTTTCTGTGTAAAGTGTAAAGAAGCCAAGCTTCCACTCCCATAAAGCACCAAAGTAACATTCATAAAAAAATCAAACTATTTCAGTTCTCCCCTGAAATTATTGTTCAAAAGAAATCTACCACCTGCAGAACATTTTGATGAGACATTATTTTACTTCAGTTGCAGGGAAAAGAAAACACATTTCCAGTTCTCCAATTCCAGCTGGCTTTGGGCAGCAAAGCTAACAGAAATTCCTCAGACTGCTTCAAGGTCCAGAGATGATTTTTACATGTATTTTCTCTCTTAGTAGCAGTAGAAGTAACTTCCTATATTTTTAACTGATACTTTAATTAATGTTGTACTCCAAAACTCCCATTTCTATTCCTCTGTGAATAAGACTAGTCTCTTGGTCTCTTTTATTTTTTTTTTCCAGCAGCCTCCCTGACAGTGAGGATCAGCTTTAAGACCACTTGAAGCCAATGGAGAGATTTTGATCCATTTTGAAGGGCTTTGAGACAGAGCCATAGAGACTAGCTGAAACAACTGTGAGCATTTCAGGAAAACCACAGCTGACTTTGGCAGCGGGTAATTAATTACTGAAATTCAATATTGTGTTGCACAATATTTGGCTCTTCACAGAAGCAAGCATGCACATTTTTAATATTTCTATGCACCAGTGCAAGACACATTTCAAAAGTCATTGCCACGGACAAGAAGGATGCCTTTCACTGTGTTTGGAATTGAGTGGGTTTGGTTTCTATCCCCATCAGAGGATGATGAAAGCAGCTGGAGCCTAATTATTATAATTCAGAGATATTCAGTGTCATATTCCTCTCTCAGTGTGCTCCGTCTTGTGGATATGAGTTGTGTGGAGTCGAGAAGATCAAGAGTAGTTGTGTGGCAATCTCCTGAGTTTCAGGATGGAAAATCCCTGGCCTCCTCTAGCTGAACAGATCACCTCCAAACCAGTAGACAGTCCCCTATTGATATGGCATTTAGCTCATCAAGCCACAAATATTTCCAGGAAAGGTTACTTGCTCACTGTTAGCCCAAAACTCTGGGCAGTAAGCAGTTTGACAGGATATCTGTCTGATAATCTCTCCAACAAGCATGGAGAAGCTGCAATAACTTCAAGTCCCTGACAAATTGTTGTGTAGTGGATTTAGCAACAGAGTTGGCTGAAGGACAGCAGATGAGAAGAACAGCAAATCTGGCTCATGGTTTGTAAAACACTTTGGAGAGCTGCCGCCCTTCTCTGCTAAATCTCACTTTAGTGACTCAGACAATGTTTTGAGGCTTATGTGGAATGCAACACTCTTCTCCCCAAAGTTTTCTTTGCTTCACCTTTACATTTGTATTCTTACAGTTGTATGAATTTCATTAAAAATAATGGCTTTACTGTTCGCCCGTCATGATGCTTGTCTGCGGAACACAGGATAACAAAACCATTTGTAATTTCTGCTTTAATGAGACAGAAAAGGAGGAAAGGGAGGAAAACTGCTGTGATTTTATATCTCCCTAGACATCTACTTTTATCTTTTAATTTTTTTACTTTAGAGCAGACCCAGAATGATGCTTTTTATTTAATCTGTCGTCAAGTACTGAATGAATCATAGTTTCCCCTTATTGATCTGTTGTTTAATCTTATAAAATGAATAGCCCTCCTTCCTCCTCAGAGTGAAAAATTAATTAGTATGAAAGAAGCAAGCAGGATATGAAACCTTATTGCTAGAGCAGCTTCTTGCCAGTCCTGTGGCCAGTCCTGGTCCCGTCTCTTGAGGTCCAGCTCTAACACCTCTATTTTCACCTTTGGGCTTGTTTACTTTGTGGCAAACCACCATGAACCTGGGAGCTGTGCTTTGTCAGGATCCAAAACAAATGAAAATGTTGTTTCCAAAAGGTGGGTGACCTCAGCCTGGGGTCAGAGCCTGGCTGTGCCCAGCGTGGGGAAAGGCAATGGCAGGACCCTGAATGTCTCTGTGCTGTTACATATTTATATTTGTGTCAGCCTCCCTCTGCATCAGGCCAGCTTCTGCCATGCTAGAGGAGATAAAGTGCTGTGCAGAGCATGGCTGCAGATGAGAAAACTTTCTTCTTACCATGTGTCTGACACAGCACGGTAAGCAAGGCATCTAATTAAAAACCTGCTTGAACTTTGATCTCCTGTTCTTGCTGTCTTACCAGCAGCGAATGGTTGAAAGGATGTTTTGATCAGCACTTTGCAATGCATTTAATGTTTTCCTGACCTGCTTTTCACGTGTACCAGCAGCACACCTCACCCACAGTCCAGCAGAGAATGACTGTCTTTCCTTAGAATGCAGAAATTTGGATTGGTTCATTGTTTTTTTACTGAAAAAATCACAAAGAATAATTTTACATTCCTCCTTAACGCGGTGCAATCTTTGTTCAGTCTGACCTTTTTATTATCTTACACCTTCCTCAACCTGTTTACCAACGTTTCAGCCTCCTCATTAAAAGCGAAGAATTGTGCAACTGCTGAGAAAAGGCCATGAATATTGACAAACACTTGAAACAACAGATCTGTTTCAAAGAGGAACTGGAACTGGTTTGCAGGCTCTGAGAACAGTGTGTGCTGGCAGTGCACATCCTACTCTCACTTTAGGCTATCATGTCAAATTCCCAGCTGGTGAAATCTCATCGCAAGGTGGTGGCTCGGAAAACATGAGACAAACTTTTCTCTCATCAAAGAGCAAGTGTTTTGTTTGCTTTATGTTCTTTCCCCCTGACAGCTATGAAGAAATACAGTGTTAGACTATTGAAATGCGCATTTGGGGAACAGCTTGAAAGGAATCATGGAAGAAAACAGAAAAAAATATGGATTAAGAAAGTGGCAGGGGAAATCAGAAGGAAGCAAGTAAAACAAACAAACTTACAGGATGTGAGTGCAAGGATCTCCATTTCTACTCACATTCCTCAAAGCAAACTCACTGGGCATCGCCCAGGAGTGGGGTAAAATAAACCTGGAGAAATACCACACTCACAAAAATGTGTCACTGGCACATCAGGGCACCAGAGCATGTTACAGTTCCTGCAGAGAGAAACACCACTGCACGTGTGCCCGTTTGCTAATGAATAGGCAAAATTACAAAGGCAAAAAAAGAAGAATGTGAGGGTTAATATGGGGTGGAGAAATACAAATAGGAAAGCTGCACGGAAGAGAGAATAAGAGGTTTGGTTCCACGCTGGCTGTGAGTCAGCGGTGATGTTTCTTCCCAACGTCTGATCTAAATCTCTCCGCTTTTAGTCAAAAAATGCTCCCCCTTGTCCTATGATTACCTGAACATGGGGAAATGCAAACAGGAGATCCTGAGCCCAGGAGCTGCCCCTGAACATGCTGAGCTGGAAGCTGAGTCTGAAAAGGACATACGAAGATTTAGATCTGTT
The DNA here is from genome assembly GCA_008694505.1 of Cyanoderma ruficeps. Lineage (NCBI taxonomy): Eukaryota > Metazoa > Chordata > Aves > Passeriformes > Timaliidae > Cyanoderma > Cyanoderma ruficeps. Next base: position 24,667,677 of record VZDJ01000116.1, on the reverse strand, counting down.
TAAAAATTAAACCAAGCTAGAGTAATGTAAGGTCTGTGAGGTGGATGTGTTCTGTGGTGCTGTTGCAAGTCCCTTTAAATTTCAAGGAAAAACTATGCCAGTGCACATTAATGCACTGGGAGGAAAAAAAAAAAGGCAGAGAGCTCAGCACTTGAAAAGTGCCACTTGACAGGAGTGACATGGTGAACAGTTTAAAAGCCTCTGAATGGTTCTTGGAACCAGGAGCCCTACGCAACAAAGACACAGAAATTCCGTAAGTATTTCGTTCCAGAACATCGTGTTCTTCTTCTGATGACATTAATAAATATATGGAAAATGCGCTTATTAAAGGTTAGGTGGAAAACGGTTCTGAGGAGGAGTTCTTTGCAAATGTCATCCAGGCTCGTTGCATTTCCAGTTTGGGTGGAAGGTTTTCCACGTCGTTTCGGCAGCAGCGTAAAAAAATACAGATGATTCACGTACAGAGAGTTATTTAAGAAAAATGCAGATGGCATTTTAGACAGGAAAAGGTATTTTGATTATTTGCAGTTCCGGGGAAAATGGAGTTGAAAATATCAGCATCCAAACAAAGGGATATTGGAGCCTACATCTAAGTTTGGTGGCTTCGCTTGGGAAAAAAAAATATGATTTTATCTGATGAAAATATGAAAAGCTCAGAAGTTCCTAACAAAATTAAACTATGAAACAGTTGATTCACAGCAATTAATGAGAACCGTTACAATTTATTGCTTGACTTTTCTCACCCTCCTTTTGTCTCTTAAATCATTTAAAGAAAACTACTTTGAGCGTGGCACATTGAGATCAGCTGATTAAATCTGATTGTCCTTTTGCTCCATTGGTTGCCAGTGGAAACGAGCACATTTAAAAAGAGCCTCCACTCACTCTTTGCAGTCTGTCTGACAAAGGCCAGCAGTGCTGATATACATTCAAAAGTAAAATTGGCCAGCTGTTGTCATTTTGCTGATGAACTGTTTCTCTACTACACTCCTTTCTGTCATAATCTTGGAAAGCGCCAGGTTATTCCAGCCAGATTTTAATTAATCCAGCCTGGGGGATTTATTTTGTAATTGTCCCACAGGTTAGAAACCCAGGTGGTGGGGTAGACCCAGGTGCTTCTTTGCAAATGATTCATGGAACTGGATTGCAGTTGAAACAATGAAGGATTTTCACAACTTTTCCTTTGAAATCTTGTCATATCAGCCAAATGTTGACAAAACAAATATTTTCCCCAAATTCACTGTATTCTTTACTTTGTTACAAAATGATTAGAATAATCCTTTAGACCACAAATTATTTGCCATTGCAGATGGGGTTCTGCATGAGACAGTCTTAGTTCAAGTTGAATTCCTGTGTAACCCTGTGCTCAGCTATCAGAGTAGAAAATCACCAGGTTTGAGGACTGGAGGAGGAACAGGAGGAGAACCAGGAGCCAGTCTGCTCTTGCCCACTGTGGTATTCACCTAATGCCACTGTGGCTTCCCTTTTTAACTTGTGCAAGGCCTGGACACCCAGAACCACCAAAGCCCAGCCATTATTTCAGGTCTCATTATTTCAGGTCTCATTGCTGAGCCTTCCCCCTTGCTGGAGGACAGGACCATGTTATCATTAAATTATCACCAGGTTTATTCAATTGCAAGTTGGAGAGGCTCCTGTTGAAGCTGTTGAATTTGAAGCAGAGCTCCTGGAAGAGAGACATGGACAGAAATTGTACATGCTCTGAATATTTAGCTGAATCTATTTATTGAGGGGAGGTCTAGTGATTAGCTAGGGGAGGTACCTTAGTTTTCCCTTCAAGTCCTAAATTTAAACTGCCAGGGAGCAGCCCGGAAGAATCTTTCAGATTTGTGTGGCTTTCATCTTTTAGTCAGAATACAAATTTTTATGGACTACAGATACTCTGTACTACAATTTCTGTTTAGGTGACAGCCAAGATTTCTGGCAACGTTTCTCTGAAAAATGTCAACAAGCACTTAAAGTCTAAAGCCCTCCCCAGGATCACTCCTCGCCATGTCAGTTGGACTTACCTGGAAGAGAATTTGATTTAGTCTCTTTTATGAACTAAAACCATAGTGACAAGAGGACAGCTGGGCTTTTTGCTGTTTGTGTTTGCCACTTGGCATTGGGCACTGCAAGCCCCAAGGTAGCCCAGCTGCTGCTTCAGTCATGCAGCATGGTCTGGACAGCATTGCCACCCTCTGAGAAGAGCAGCAGCCTGGACAGGATGAATCCATTTAATTTCAGAATTTTCTGCTTTCATTGATTGAAAATACCAAATTTTTTTTGCAGGGGACTATATGGCATTTCTTCTTCTTACTTGGCACTGCTGGGGTGATTTTTCTTGTTCCTTCCAGAGGCTTGCAGTGACCTGTTTGAGCTGAGGGCTCGTGACGGGAGGGATCTGCTCACCGGGGAAACCCTTGGCAGCGGTGTGAGGGTGCAGCCCTCAACTGCGGGCACAGAAATGCCAACAGGAGATCCCGAGCCCAGCTCTGCTGTCCTCAGCGAGGCTCTGCCTGGGTGCAGCAGGCAGGGACTGGCCTGGAGTTTGGTCGCCATGAGGAGGAGCAGTCGCTGCTCAGAGGAACAGAGTCATTATCCCAGCGGCGCCGTGGGTCTGTCGGCATGACAACCCCGGGGAATATTGAAGTTAATTGAGGAACATGAACTCAGAGATTAAACTCAGTGTCCCAGCTCCTGTGTGAGCATGATTTGCTCCTTATGGGCAACGGATCTATTTATATGGATGGGCACAGAGTGTACCTGATGGCCATCATCTGGAGAGGAGGTTGCCGGGAGGGTGAGGAGGTGTAGCTGAGAGGACAAAGGAGCCATTTCCCTCCATCTCCCCTTTTCTGATGCTACAGATGTCCTTTCTTTCCTAACACCGAAAAAAAAAATGTAGGGAGGAATGGGAAAAGGAGAGGATGCTCCATCCTAATCCTTTGTTCCATGAGGTCATCTGAAGAAACACTGTTGGAAACCCCTGGCTGAGGACTCAGATCCCATCAGGTGAACACCTGGGCTTTTATTTGGACTATTACATTGAGGAGATCCTAGTCATCACAAAATCTTAAAGACTATCATGTTCCACCCCTTGGCATGGGCAGGGACACCTTCCACTATCCAGGTTGCTCCAAGCCCCATCCAGGTCCAGCCTGGTCTGGAGCACTTCCAGGGATGAGGCACCCATAGTTTCCCTGGACAACCTGTCCCAGTGCCACACCACTCTCCGAGTAAAGAATTTCTTCCCAACATCTGATCTAAATCTCACCTCTTTTAATCAAAAAACACTCCCCCTTTTCCTATCATTGCTGAACATGGGAAAAGTAATTTTCCTTTTTTTTTTTTTTGTTACTTCTTCCTGCTTATATTATTTCAGCTCTGAGCAGTAGCAACTCCTATGCACTTTAAATCTTTCAAATCTGTTTTGTGAGCAGCAGATCCACAAGGCTGAAAGGTTTCCTGAGAGCATGGGGAGGAGAGAAATTACTTGTGAATTGCAATTTAACTTAGGGAACAGATTCTGCCAGAGGTGAAGGAGAAGGAATGTCAAAACCTGCCTTTCCTCAGCATTTTGAAAAAGCTCCACTCCAAAGTTGTCCACGTAGTTAATTTTCATGTTGCTGTGTTTTTTTTTCTTCAAAAAGCAACCTTGGCTTTTCATACTGACATGTTATATCTTGATGTTGGATGAAAAGCTGAAGCTGCCCCAGATGGGCAAAGCACAGCTCAGATTGAAATTTTTGTAGATTCTTTTTCGTTTTACTCCAATAAACCCTCCTCCTCACCCCACCACCCCCCCTTTTTTTTTCTTATAAAGTTCATCTTAGGCCAAGTTTTTAGTGGATTTTTTAATTTCCTACCTCTAAACTGACTATTTATGGAGCAAGAAGGAAGAACCATCCTGCCTGGCAGTGCACTGAGCTGCAACACCACTTACATGAACTGCAAAGAGGCAGCTGCCAGCACTGGGAAAGCAAAAATGTGCAGGGCTGTGGCTTCAGGACAGGAGTGGGGAGATTTGAGCAGGTACTTGAGAGACCCAGCTTTGTGGGCTCAGGGGGTTTCAGTGCTGTTCCTTACCCAACCAAAAGTCTGCTTTGGAAATAGGTATTCTCATATGCCACGGACCCCTTTGGGAAGATTCAGGTGCTGGGATTTGAGTAGGATTGTGATAGACAGAAAGCAAAAATTATTTTGTAATATTAATAAGAACATTGTAAATGTTTTATTGCAGCAGAGCTTTTTTTTTTTTTTGGCCAGCTATGGGATCCATTTAAGGCTTTCACACAGTTCTAACTCCCCTCTGGGATAACATTCAAGAAATAAATTCAATGAGTAGGAAAAAATCACCTGTTTTTTAACAACAGATGCCAAAACAAAACAAAACCAAACTGGAAGGCTAAACTGAATTTTTGTAATTTCCATTGCTGTTTCAGGTATGTTGGACTGGTTACAAAAAATTGTGCTGAAGTACAGGTCACATACACAGTGTGCTGTCGCCAGCAGGAGCCTTTCCGTGACGATCCCTCAGTGTGGGAGCAGGTCCCTTATTTAACTCACGTAGAGCTAGAATTCTTGCCTTCCTTCACCTTAAAATAAAATCTGCGTAATTCCTCTGCTGTGTGGCAACTTCTCTTTATGCTGGGAAAAGTTACAGATGGAGCAGGAGCAGAGGCACACGGAGAAGAGACAGTCTGGTGGGAGAAGTGTGTCTTAATCCTGTGTATTGCTGCCTGATTAAAATAGCATGAGGAGTGTGACATGCTTTTAGCAAGTACAGTGAACACACTCAGTGCTCTTGAATTCCTTCTGTCTAGCTTTTAAACGTGCCAGTATTTGTTCCAGGAGTCTTTTGTTTAGGAAATGCTCAGCTGCTGTCCCTGTAGTTTAAATTAATCTCCCTTCTGAGCCTCTGTCATCGCAGATCCATTTATGCCAGGCTCAATCTGAAATCCGTGTGCTCGTAACCCAGGGATGCGGCACGTGGCTCATCTCTACCCATGGCTTTAAACAGAAGTAGAAATTCTTTAGCGAGATGCACAATCAAATCCCAGGCAAGGAAGAAAGGCATGTACATCAGACAGTGATGCAGGGTTTAACTCTTAATGCACACATGAGTTTATCCTCCCCCCACTTCCACAGGAGTGTATTTTCCTTAGGAAAGGGGAACTTTCCCTTTGTATGGCACAAGCAGCTTCAATCATAACTTAAAGCCTGTAAACCCTTAGTGAAGAGCAGAATTTATTCCGGAGTCAACCAGCCCTTAAATCTTACAACCTTTAGGGAGAGTTTGAGCAACACAGACCCCATACTCTCAGAAAATTTCTCCAATGCCCAATGAACTTCATGGCTGATGTTTTGTGCCTTATTTTTAGCTTTAATTCATCCAGCTCTAGCTTTGCCCTTCAGCTCTCATTATGCCTTTTGCTGATTAATAGTCCCTCCATTACCAGATGTTCTCATCATGTCTGCATGAATTAGAACATCTTCACCTTTTAACCTCCTCTTGCACGCACTCATATTGAGATCCTTTGAGTCTTTCCTGATAACAGTGAATTCTAGGAAAAGCAGCTGCAGACTCTTTGGTTTTCTGGCGGTTTTTAGAGGGTATGGAGAAGCCGAGAAAGGGCAAACATCCCCAAAATTAAGCAGATGTGGTGCTACAAATGGCAGAGGTGGGGCAGGCCCAGCCAACAGCCTGGTGCAACAGGGTTTTCCTGGCTGTTTGAGGGAGGTGGGTGCTCTGGGAAGGCTGGGCTACCTTGGGAGCTGGCTGTACACCTCAAGAAATGGGATGGTTTGAGATTTGAGCAGTGGGGCCGCACAGAAAGTGAGGACAACGGGAGAACATTGGTGTCAAGGACTGTAGCTGAATTAGCTGAATTATCAACAGCACCCACGGGAGCTGTCACTAAACTGAGCTGTGGCTCTGCTGCTGCTGGGCCTGGATCATTTGCCACCAAACATTCCTCTCCCTCGGTGTGATATTCCTCTGCCTTGACACCAGAGGCTCAGGTTAGACCTCCAGCAGCTGGAAGCCACCAGAGCCTTGTCTGGCTGCTCTGTGGTAGCTGTGCATGCACACAGCCTTGCTTGGTGCCTGTGAGGCAATTCTCTCTCTCAGCTTCCTCCAAGTGCTACTTATTCACACCACGAAGCTAAAGCTGGTCCACAGGACAGTTTTGTGTTTGACAAGTGGTAATTTGGGGTCTGTGGCCATTTGTGCCCCCACACTCTGCAGGAAGCCTGGCACAGGGGTGTGCAGGGGTTCCAGCTTTTCTGTCTCTCTGGGATACAGGTCATTGCTTCATTCTCTGCTGCTGCTCTGTGGGCACAAACCTACCCCTTGTGACTTCTGCACATTTTATAAAACAAGTGAATAAACCTTTCCCTGGAGATGGTGTGACAACCTCTTAGTCTCTCAAGTATATGTCATCTACATTTGAGCTCACTTTCTACAATATATAGTTTTTGTGTATATTTTTTGCGCATATTCTTTTTGTGTATATTGTGGGGTTTTTTTAAATCCAAGTGCCATATGCCAGTACATTAAATGCTTTACAAAAGCTTATATACATTAACAGCCATTTCTTCATCAACCCCTTTTGTAACTCATGAAAAACATCAAACGTATTTGTGTGTGAAGGCTCATAACTGTCAATATTTCTGTTCAAGACAAAGCACATGGAGATGATTAGAAAAGCCAGACTCAAGGACTTCTGGACAAAGCAGATATAATGTGTTAGAAAGAGTTAACATGCCTTCTTGGAAAATACTCCCAGGCCTTGTGATTGCATTGGATCTACATTTGCATAACAATCACCTTCTCTAACTACTTTCCAATAATTTGTGTAGATGAAAGGGTAATTTTCATTTCAGCGCTCTCCATTTGATTTAATTTCTATGGACGTCAATGGGATTATATTTTTAAAGTGCAAATGGCTTTCAGTGTAATTCACTCCCTCTTTTTATTTACTTCTCTATTTGTTTTTATTAATTTTACTCAAGGACACTTTAAATACTTAGTCATATTTTTGTGGAAATGAACATCCCTTTCATACCTGATTGTACCCATTAAAGCTGATTGTCAGACAGGGCAGCCAGGGCTTAAAAGAAATAATGATGACAGGCTAATGTGTAAAGTATTAAAAAATAAATCATCCATTGCAAGCATTGAACTCCAGATCAAACTGTTCAGAGGATTTCTATTGATTGCTCACGGCAGTATATTGGTAAATCTGATTCCCACCCTATGGGACAAGCCTTTTTCAATGGGACACTGCTCTGTGACCTTTGATGTCTGCTCTGTGCTGATTCTCTGCAAACTGTGGGGTGTCCCACCAACCTTTGTGGGGGCACCTTTGCATGATCACAGGTGTGTGCAGGGTCAGGTTGGTGCTGAGCCCAGCACGGCTCAGTGTGACCATGACCAGTGGGAGGACAGCAGCTCTGCATAGCTGATTATTCCCTCTGCAATTATATCCAGTTCCTGCTGTCCTGCACAGCCTTGGTGTAGACAATGCCTTGGAGGAAAAAGGAATATTTGTTGTCTGACAAAAGGGTCTGAAAAACATTCCTTATTTTCGGGTGTGATGAGCTGGGAAGAGAGGGGGAGAAAAAAGAATTAGAAATCATTGCGCGTCATGCACACACATAAAAGGTTTTTCTGTTTCTTAGTTGTCTCATAAACAGGCAGAACTTTACTCCCTGCAGACTTTGTAGTTCTGTATTTCCTCTGTTTCTCAGACTGCTTCCTCTGGGAAGCTTTTAAGATCATATTATTTACCTATTCTGTGATTTAGTCACGTGGAACCGGACGAATATTGCTGCGGCCTCACTGAATCTCTGCTGAAAACAGCACTGAGCCTGTGCTGGGTTTTTAACACAGACCTCATCTCCTTCTCCATTCCCGTGTGTGGAGGGGGAAACAAGCAGAGTGTCAATAAGCTCAGCCAAGAGCCAGAGTCACAGCTCTGCTCACAGCTGGGAATTGTGCATAAAAGGCTCTTTCTCCATCACCACTAATTGCCACATGTATGACTGCAGCAGCCACTTACCACAGGGACTCAACAACGGGGCTGGTTGTCAGGAGATGGCTGGAATTTTGTACCCGTTGGGGCTGTGGAGAAAAAAAGATGATTTCTGAGGATGAGTCATGTGGATCTGGCTGCCACTTACTGAAAAATACGTGTGCATGTGGGATGTTGCAAAAATTAGCTGGGCCCATTGGGTAGCAATAGGATACGTGCAGGGAAAAGATAAATATGTGAACACTGAAATGTGGGCAGTGAGGACAAATAATCTGGTTAAACAAGCTCTTCCTGGGAACCAGTGAGCTGTTAATGGAACCTTTGGAATTTCAGTCTGGAGACCTTTACCGGAGCTGCGGGCACCCTGGGATTTTTGTGGTTTGGCAAACACCCACACGTTTTCTGCCACTATCAAAAAGGCACCAGGGGTGGTGTCAGGGTCATGGGCTGTCCACCTCCAGCCCCTGGTTCTCTGTAGTGAGTCAGAGATCCAGTGGTTTGAGAACAGCCTGTGAACCAACCCTACTTATTAATAATTTTGTTTTTCACACTGTTATTTTTAAATGACACCAGTTGCCCAACCCGGCACACTGGACAACTGCCCAAACACTTCCAGCAGGTGACCTTAAGAGCAGGAATATTGCTGTAACTGGGACCTACATCAGCTGGATCTGCTATTTAGAGGAGTTCTGCCTTTCCAAGGGAAATAACTTTTGAGCTCTAATGGTAGCTGTGACATTACAACTGGTTGGATGGTTAGCTCACCACAGGCTTTTGGAAATTTGGGTCTGGATATGATCAAAATATCAAAAGAAAAAAAAGTCTCCCCTGCTTCTAAGAGAGTTGAGCACAGGAGCAGAGATGGGAGGCTTTAGGGATGGGAATGTTTGACACCAAGTTGGATGGAGCCCTGATCATCCTGGCCAGGTGGAAAATGTTCCTGGTTCCTGCCCATGGCAGGGGGTTGCAATGAGGTGATCTTTAAGTGCCGTTCCATAAACCATTATTCCACTATTCTATCAACTATACACTTGTCATGCAGTCACCATGAGCTGGCAAGGGGATTGAAACAAAGAAAAGAAAGTGATTTTCAAAGATTCAGATTTCAAGTGCTGAGTCAGTCAAATTCCTCTCCACGGACAGGTCTGGGAAGGTCAGTGCACATAGCCTTTAGCAAAGCATACATTTTTGAAAGGTCACATGCTGTTTGGGTAGGTTTATGAGAGGATCTGGAGTGCCAGGTTCTCAATCTTGTACACCCTCAGAATAAAGCACTAATAAATGCTTGTTCTTTTTGTACTTCAGAGTAGAATATTCTGTGATTAATGGTTGCAGGGGTAAGTGCCTGAAGCATTCTGTATGTTTAAAAGACCTTAAAAGACAGCTTTCTCTCCTGAGGTTCAAGCAAAGGTATAACAAGGACAACACAGGAATTTCTGACTCCTAATGCTGCTCTCCTCAGCTGGCCTCAATCTGATGTTTTAATAGACTGATATCACAAATAAATCCTCTCTAACACTGATGTTGGAGAATGTACCTCTGTCTGGGCTTGTGAATTTTACTGACACATATTTTAAGACGGTTATATTCAGGTTTTTACAGTGTGATTATTATTCTGGAAACAGTTTTAAGTTGAGAAACTCATGGTCGCAATATTAACTTTCCAGTCATCCAGTAAATAAAATAATCCTAATGGTGTTATGAATAGTTTTAAATTACAAATTAGTTTAAGTTCCAATAAATTGCCTAATTTGAAAGCACTGGCTCTGCTCGGAAATGTGTGATTCTCATGTAGATAGCTCTTGAACAAAAAGATCAATGATGCAGTTTATTACTTGGAGAAGGAAGAAATTTTTTTAAACTTCTTTTGTGCTTCCCCAGTAGAATTTACTGCTATTAGCACTAACCAGGCTAACTAAATCAATATTGTTTCCAGATCATATGCCTGGAGTTCTCAAAAATATTAAGTTTCTTTTCATCTGAGATTTAGCATCTGATCTTTATCAGATGAATAATAGATGCAAGATACTTTTAATTATTAAACCATGACTTAATAAAGTTACTGGAGGACAAATGATAAGTGATCATTTTATGAAGAAATGGACACTGTCATTGATTTTGGATGAGCCTCACGGTAATTTATTGCAGTGTGAACACTGGTGAATAACTGTCCAGCTCAGCGTGGTTTCAGGGCTGCCTTCTACTGGTTTTTGCAGAGGGAGTGAAATCACAAGTCAAAAATGCTCAGCTTATTCACATCTTCGGTATCTTGATGATTTGGAGAAGCTCTGGCTCTCTGGTTAATGTGTTTATTCCAGTGGCATTCAGCTGCTTCGGAGAACTCTCTACAACAACCTGAGATTGGAAGTGTTTACAAGGAGCTCACCTGAAAGGACCCCAGCAGCAGAGTCTGAGAGTCCCACAGGAATTTATAGCAACAATTTTCAAAGTGAAAAAAGGCAAGATTTGTAGGTTAGCATGAGTGAACAAATGATCAAAGTTCTGAGGGTCTCTTGAGCTGCTGGTTTTCTGTTTTTTTTCTTAAGGATCACAAGCTTACTGCTTCAGGCAGAACGAATTAACTAATGAAAGCAGGAGAAAATTTCTGAGGAAGGGATGGGGAACAAAATCTTATTAAAATTTAACTACTAGATATCTGTATTTCATATAATATCTGTTATGCTGATCCATTTTCAACATCAAAACAGTATTTTATTCTAATTCTGCAGAAATGCCTGGCATGTGGGTGTATACTCTCCTGTTTGGAAGTTCAAGCTGCATCTTTAGCAGTACTCAAGAGTAATTTTTTTCTTGGGGGGGGGGTGGGGGATTTTTCTGTAGGTGAAAGAAGGCAGCAATTCAGACAGGATGGCTGCCAAAAAAGGGCCATGTTTTAATTTCATGGCTTTGGTTTTAAGCCTATTTCCTAGTGGATCACTTTTTGGGTTCGATGTGGCAAGCAAACTATGTGGTAGAACTTGAGGAAGAAGAAACTAGGAAGCAAACCATAAAGTTATCAATCAGGTGGTCAGCTTAAACTCCAAAGATGCAAAGTGAAAACGTGGCTCATTTTTGGTGGTTCGTTTTGGATATGGATGAATAAAAACCAGAGAAATCTGTGGGAGAAAACCCCATGGAACAAATCTCTCTGGATTAAACCATTGCTTTAGAGGCAATCAACATTCCAGGGAGGTTTTCACAGGGAAGGCATCAACATATCCTGTTTCTCTTCCCCTTTTCCTTCTCCCAGAAATCACTACCAGAGATAGACTGCTGGAGTAGATACATTAACCTAGTGCTGCAATTCTTCTATAACAAAATTTAAATTAATTTAATCAGGAACTTAGCTTGTGACTCCAAAAATCACAATGTTATTAAAGGGGAAAGGACAGGAAGGTTTGGTCAGTGTTGGCTTGTCATTACCTTGCCACACCTCATTTGATAGTCACAATTTGTCTCTTCAACCTGCTGTTATGGGACTATTTCCTCCCAAATTAAAATCTTTGAAGTCTCATTTATATACCTGAATCATATTCCTAATGAGACATGAGCTCAAATTACGAAAGTATTGAAAGCACGGGTGAGTCATGCTTTATATATGGCATATGAATAATAATTTATATGTTCCATTAACTGCATTATTTTTCATGTTCCTTCTCATAGACCTTTTTTGACTCATCACTGTGCTTCTTCGCCAGCAAAATTATCTATTTCAGTTATTTTTTAGCTGCTTGTATTTTTTTCCTCTTTTCAATGTGTGTGGATATTATAACTCTGTATGTGCAGCAACCGTGTATAAATAGATAATATCTGTACAAAATAACTAGGCATCATAATTTTAGGCAGAAATATCAAGTTTTCAGCACCAAACTTTTACAGACTTGTAAAATTCAGCGGCTGTTTGTGTGTTGGAGTTGAAGGGAGTTCCTGTGGCAGATTATGTTACCTTGGGATTAGAAAACCTGGCAAACATCTGGTTAACAAACGAGTTCCACAGCAGAGTTCATTTTTCAGTGTCTTTTCATCTCCATCACTGATATTAACTTTACTGTGAGAGATTCCCAGTGCCAGGGAGTCCTCACCAGTTGTTGCTTTTAATGGGGAGCTGAGAAGTCTGTGGTGAGAGGGTCATAAAGGAAATGAGTTCTGAGACAGCTGCTGTGGTGTGAGAAATCCAAGATATCTACGTGACCAGGATTTGGTATTTCTGTTTTTTATGGAACAACTTAGTAGATATCTGGGATAATGTGGACCCTGAGTGGTTTAAGTGACAGAAGATCACTAAAAAGGAAGACTCCAAACACCTCACCATGTGTGGGGACAGTGCAGACCACAGTGTGCCTGCCTGGTGTCAGAAATACCCTACAAGCAGCTCGAGTCTCCCCTCACGAGCCTTACAGCAGGATAACTCTTTCCTTGGCTGGAGTTACTGTCTTGTGCTTCCAGCTGAGCAATTTTAGACTCCCCCTTTGGATAATTACCACACATTCAGACTCTGGGAGCCACGGAGCTGCAGCCCTTTGTGGCAGCTGATTCCGGCTGTTTCCAGCTGTGCTCTCAGGGGTGAGGGTGGCTATAAACAGCAGGGCTGTGGGCCTGTTAGATGGCTTGGAAGACTCTGTCTGTAGATCTGCGGTGTAGTGAAAAGTAAGGGAATCTACACGCCTTCTTCTGCCCCCTCCTTTGCACCAAACGCTCTCTGCAGAACCTTCTAGACCTCTCTCTTCTTTTCGTGGATAAGGTGTTTGATAGTTGTGATCGCCAAGGCTGGGAGTGTCCCAACTTCAGGGACAGAAAGATGAGGCCACCAGCAGCAGTTCAAGGGAACAAACTCTTTAATTCAAAAATCTGACTCCATTTATACACATTTGTACAAAGGTCAAGAGATTGGCCACACAGGTCACCACCTCCCTAACCTGGATGGTGGACATCACCATCAATCAATTCTTCTCTCAGAGGAGAACTGTGCAAATATCTATTTTTACACACTTGTTTGCATTCCACTCTGTGGGAACCCACAGCACAAAGACAGAAGGCAGAAAATTCAGGGCGACAGATAGTTGATAACCTGGAGCATGCAAATCACTCACCCAGCCTAGATGGGCCTTCTCCCATGGCAAGGATGTGTGGCTATCCCAGCCTTTGCATTTCGGGCTCTCAGAGTTCCCCTTTCAGGTTTAACAAATGAGCAATTGCTTGTGAATGTCTCCTCCAAGCCCCATTGACATGAAGGATGTTTTCATGTTTTTCAGCTGGTCTTTGCTCCTGTGATCTCTTTGCTAGTCGTGCTTCTTCCTCCCTGCTTCTGCAGCATTTTGGTAGCCTTTGAGCACAGTGTCATTTCAATGTTGTGAAATAAGTCTGTGTACAGCAACTAAGCTGCTAGACCGGAGAGAGGCAACTCATGCTGAACGTGGAAAAAAGAAAAGAATAACTAAGTGCAAAAAAAACATTTCAAGTGGGTCAAAAATTGCTTTATTATGAATCCTAGACTACCATTGCTGATAATGGGACGTTGTCTACAGTGATTCATCCTAGTCAAGCAGCATTAACTTCAGAGAGAAATGGGACAGAGAGAAAACTGCTCTGTTGGTAATGGGGTGTTTTGTGCGGGCAGGCACTGTGGCTGTACTAAATTATTCTACTCTGCTCATTCAGGCTTGACCTTCTCAGCCCTTTTGAGGATGAAATTATATGCTGTACAGTAAAGAGTGAGTTAAAGAGGGTCTGAGTAATCAAATCAAGTGCGTTAATCAGAGAATATAATCCTGAAGCATATTATGTTTTAAAGAAATTTTAACAGAATAACAAAAAACCCCAGAAGTAACAAAAACCCATTTGATATGGGACTGATAAATTTGGGTTACAAACCCTTCAACAGATGAATTTTGCTGCTTTTTAACTACCTTCTCTCAGTGTCACACTTGACAGACCCCAGGGAGATCTATCTCTCTGGAATAAATTCAGTCCTTGTGAGCGTCTGCCACAGAATATCATAGTGTATTATTTGGCACCTATTTTAGAACAAAACTCTCTTATTATGACTCATAAACACTGAGGGGTATTACAGATTATAATTTCTTTTGGGGTATGTGTGTGTATTCAAACTCAATCAGGTTGATATGCCACAATATACCATTTAATTGAAAGTCAATCAATCAATGGCCACCTCATTTTAATATTGTCTTGGTAAAATCCTTGGCCTGTAGAACTCAAGAACAAGACTCCTCAACATGGTGGTAAAATGACACCAAGAAATCAGTTCTTCTACTAAATTAATGCAGCAAAATAAGTTACTTCTTTCTTCCCTTGTCATTCTTCATGTTTTGAACTGCTGCCATTTGGACAAACACCCTCCATATTCTGTTTTCATTTATGGAGCAAAGGTATTGCAGAGATTTGTAATGGGGAGTTGAGATCCCTCCTTAATTAGTTCTATAGGAAATAGTGAGAGCTGTCAGTGTTTTGCAATGCCCAGATCTAGACTGTTGTGGTTTTACTTGGAAATTTCATTTTGTTTCAAGGGAAAAGATGCTGTTTTCTTGATGTGGCCGGGAAATTCAAAGATGTGGCCAAGTCTCAAAGCTCTTTTTCCCTCAGATGTGCAATTTTTACTTTCAGTTAACTGTTTAGTTGTTATGATGGATGATGAAGAAAGGGCTGGGCTCATGGAGGGTAATTTTAACCTTGTTGGAGCTGGAGTTTACAATTTCTTGGTAAATAAACAGACAGAATTTTGTGTAATGACCTGAACAAGTGTATTAAGAGAACTGGTTGGTGACAAAGGATCTTGGGATAACTGAATTCAGCTTCACTTACCCATAGGACTTAATTTCAGTCATGGAGAGGTCTTGACTGAATGATTTAGACATCCCATGGCCTTTTATCTGTGAGGTCTGTAGGGTCTATTATATTATCTTATAATTTCCACTTGGCCTCGGGTCAAGTGCAGATTTCTATAGTACTTGGAGAACTAATAATGGGAAAGATTTGTCTCCAGATCAACCAGAGCTGGTCTCATGGTAGAGATCGTTGTTTTATATATGTGAGACTAGGCCTGCAGTATTTCTTCATTTTCACTTTTCAGTGGGCTTTAGTTATTTATGACTTTGTGCCTGAAATTTTGCAATACCTTAGTAAATCACCAAAGAAAGATTTGAAAGGTTACTTTTCCCATTGAGTAAAACCAGTCATAACTAAAAGGTTTGTCTATCTTATTTACATCTGGATTCTTTTTATCAACCTTTTGTACAATTTTCACTTTATTCTGGCAGTGTATGCTGCATAGTCTACAGATCCACAGGGTTACAGCTGGGCATTCTGTCAACAATACATTTCTTTTAATGGGAACATATTATTTTTAAAATATGCTTTTAGAGATAAAAAGAAATTTCTCTGAATGTAAATTTGGTTCTGCTGAATAGACATTTAAAGAGAGTGACTGGAAAGTGACATGTGTACCCTTTTTAACTTGTATAAAGTTGAAAGCCTTAGAAATTTTACCATCATTCACGTTAACACATCAAAGTATTGCTGGTTGAACTCAAATCTCTCTGAAATGCTAATCCACATCCTTCACTGTAGTGAAATGAACATAGAGATGGTTCTTCTAATTACTTGGAGAAAGAAAAGGGGATGATTTCCTTTAATGATTTCCCCTTCTTTCCTGACTGAAAGCAGTTCCAGCTCTTCCCTCCAGCTAATTTGACGATTAAAAGATGCCTTTGTCTTGCTTTCAGCTATTGAGGCTTCATTGCAGTTCGTTAAAACTTTCTGTCATGAGGCGAGGTGTGAACCCAGGGCTGTGTAGGTTTGGTTCAGAGGTCATGTGAAGGGGAATTACAGCCTTGAATATTTAAAGCCAGAATTCAGGGGGGCTGTTATTGCACCCACGGCAAAGATGGAGTTTTCAGATTAAAACAGGATCTTGAGTCTGAGATGCAGAAAGGCATTGACTGAGGAATACACCCCGGATATTCATACTCCAGAGTCACGGCAGCTCCATTTTCCCAAGGATGCAAATGAAGATGTTTGAAACACATTCCTTCGAGCTGTTGACTTCACCAGAGCTTTGTGGGGTGACGTGCTTCAGGGAAACTGGAGAAAAAATGGTTTAAGGATAATTTCAAAGCCCTTAATTTTCACTATAAATTAGAACAAAGTTGAGATTTTACAAAATCTACCCTGAAAAATGAGATCTGCACACTTGGAGCAGCTGGTGTGAGCACTGATCTATTGGTCCTCTACCTCTCTTGATTTCTTCTGGCTTGAGATCTGGCTGCAAGGAGGAGCATTTTCACTCTGTTTTGAAGGCTGTGATCCATGGCCTTTGAAAAAACCTCTATGTCAGTGGCAGTGTCATCCCACAGCTCCTCCAAGTATTTAATTTCCCTCCACATGGAATCAAACTGCTGCTGTTTCTTCAGGATTCAGCAGAATGAAAGAAGTTACCGTTTGATGGCATGTTTTCCTGAATATTCTAGAAGCTCTTGTGTATTTTTCAATTAAAATACACAATGGGAACAACAACAAAGAAAGAAAAGCTTAAATGAATACAGGTACTCCAGTCCTTCTGAGCTTTTCAATATACATTTTATATAATCATCCCCATCAACGATACTTTCTTTACTGTTTTTGAGGTCCACCACTTCTCACCAAGCTTTCAGAAGAATGGGAATAGTATTTCAGTGCTCTGAAAGAGTAATTGAGAGGCAAGAATTCAGTGGGGCTTTTTTTCCTGTCTCATTTTCTATTAGACAGAATACAGTATAATACTATTGCTGAGTAAAACTCTAACCAGGCTTAAAAGCTCTTTTTCCTACTAGAACAAAAATAGGAACCATTACTAATATAGAAAGGAGTTCTGGCCTTTTTGAAAGTACAATATTGTGGGCATCTTCAGAAGAGGCTTTGGAGTAGTTGGTTGCCTAGAGCTGTGTATTTTGATTTTGTCTGCTCAAATCTGGCTTTAGAATGTTGGAAAAGAAAGAGGAGAAAGGTTAATTAGAAATTCTTGTTCCTCTCGAGCGATGACACCTCACATAGTAGTAGGGAAAGGTGGTTTGCCTACATGAGACATCAGCAGATCTGGATTCCCTTGTCAGTTCCACCAGGAATATCTATCCTGCTCCAGGGTAAAAATAACCCAGCCTCAGTCTCATCCTCCCTGGTGTGGAGTCAACAGTGATCTTTGCCTGGTGTCAGAAAGACCTGTTCCTTATCATGTTTAAAATGCCCTGAGCTTCTGGGCTTGTTACATTTGCAGTGATTGAGTTGTCTTCTGTTTGGGCAGGTCTTGCCTTGTTCAGTTGAAAGCCTCTCTGAACACCTGGAGAACTGCTTGAGCAATAGGGTTAAAATAATAAATGAGTCTTATATAACATGTATCAGCTCACTTTGATGGGGCTTTTTTAGATTGCTCTAATTAGGATATGGCTCTCATGATTCACTGCTACTGGGAATGAAATATCTGGAACAACACTTACGTTTCTTAATAGGAAAGATTTATTTTGCTGCCATGATGAAGCAGAATATATGTAAAGTGATGTAAGAATTGTGAACTCCTGGGGCATGCTGGACCTCACAGATTTTGGCCAAGCTCTCATCCATTAGTTATTTTGACATTGCAGTGCTTAAAAGTGCAAGATTTTAGCAAAAAAATTTTCCAGGTTAAGGTTCCCAGCTGCTTCATTTGATGAGTATGTTTTCACTATAATTCATCATCACCAGAGGGTGGTCACATCCAGCCCTGAAGTGAGTGACCATGGATAACAGACATCTAGAAATCTTGCAAAGTTAAACAAATTTGTTCCTCGGAATAAAAATACCTGTGGAAAAATGAATGCATTATGGGATAGATATTTTTATTAGCAACTGCATGTTGAAGTCTTCTAATTGATGGGAGTTCAACCAGTGCATTCAGCTGAAATAAAAATGTTCATATAATTAGAGCTAACCTGTGACTCTTAGTGCTATTCACGCACTTGGCAGAGCCCATGGATAAGAACAATTCTCTCATCAGAAATGCTGTCACAAAATAAACAAAACAATTCTTAAAGAAAAACGTTAAGGGAAAGCTACTCTGAGAGTAAACTCTTAATCTAAGAGCAATTGGGTACTGGGAGAGTATCCATGGGGAATAACAGGACTTAAAAACATGAGCTGAGGAACTCTGCAGGTGGGGCTGGATTCCTTCTTGGTAAGACACATTAAAGAGTGGAAGAGAACCCAAAGGAGGGGCTGACAGAGGTGAGACAGGAGTCACAGTAAAGGAAATCTGATGGTCTTTGTGGTTTCAAACTTCTTGTGTTAGACAAAAAGATGGGGGAAACTGACAGAGCTGGAAAGAAATATTCTAAAGCAAATATGTTAAAGAAAAGGGCAGGGGAGAAATGTTTAAATCTGCAGCAAAATTCTCATTGATTTTCACAGGAAGAGAATCTTTAGTCAGTAATATTGCCATTTTTAACCAGATACACATATCAGAATAACATGAAAGAATAAACAGCAGAAGTGGTGTGTGGGGGCAAGTCGTGGAAGCAGGAGTCGTCATGAAGTGATCACTCATCTTCTATGCTCCTCTAATTTCTTCCACATTTATCCCTTTCCCCTTATTTTACTCATCTGAGTGCATGGCTACTGTGAGCAGAGAAAAATAAACCACCAAATTCTACTCTAGAAGAGAAATGCAGACAAAGAAAGAGCATAAACCCAGGTGTTGGGGCGTAGGTAGAAGAGATCAATGCACTTACACACACCCACAGAGAGAGGGAATAGTCCTGAGAGCAAATATAGATCTACACTTTTGAGGGGGGATGATCATAAACCAGCCTGACTGTGAGGATGCTATAAAAACTTTTATTTTATTGTTTTAAATGCCCCATTCTTATTATTAATGTAACCATACTGAAAACATGCATAAGGCTTAATTAGATGCTCTGTTAAGTTTTGTTTTTTCCTGATGATGTAGGTTATAAAAGTCCAATCTCTTTTTTTTTTTCCTTTAGGCAGGAATTTGCATGAGAGAGTAGAACTCAATTCTAAACAGTGTTCTTATCTCTACAAAATGTTATTATGCAAACAATAATCAAACTAGATGACAGTCCTCCAGACAAACCTCAAGTATTAAGAGCCTTTAAAGCTCCTCGGCAGATTGTTGTTAGTGGGACAGTTAATTAAATGGAAGTTGGATTTTATTGCTATTTATAAACAACTGAGGGCAGCTGGAATGGTGTTGGTCCTCTGGGTTATTTTCCTTTCTGTTTGACAAATATTAATTGAACTCGTTGTTCCATGAAATCAGCAAGTTTGCTTATGGCAACGTGGTTGATAAAGAGCATCAGGTAGCTGTTGATCTCTTTTGTCCTTTACCCATCGCCAGGGTAAATGGGAACTTTGGGATTGTGCTGGGTTTTGCCGGGATAGAGTTGATTTTCTTCACAGTAGCTGATACAGGGCTGTGTGTTGGATTTGAGCTGGAAACAGTGTTGATAAAATGAGAGGTTTTTATTTATGCTGAGCAGCGCAGAGTCAAAGCCTTTTCTGCACCCCACCAGTCAGGGGGCTGGGGATTCACAAGGACTTGGGGGGACACATCTGGAACATCTGACCCCAGCTGTCCACAGGGGTGCTCCCCATTATATGGTGTCATGTGAAGCTGGGAAAGAAGGAAGGGAGGGATGTTTGAAGTGATGGAATTGGTCTTCCCAGGTGCCCACTGCACGTGATGGAGCCCAGATTTCCTGGAGATGACTGAACACCTGCCTGCCCATGGCAAGCAGTGAGTGAATTCCTTGTTCTGCTTCGTGCACACAGCTTGCACTTCAGTTATTAAATTTGCGTTGTCTCAACCCATGAGCTTTCTCATTTTTACTCTTCTGGTTCTCCTACTATCCCATCAGGTGGAAGTGAGCCAGTGGCTGTATGGGGCTTAGTTGCTGTGGATAAACCACGACATTCAGGAGGCAGGAAATGCTTTTCCCTTTCTTTAGCTCTTGGGGAGAGATTCCCACTGGGAGCAGAGCTCAGTACAACTTCTGGCCTCACCTTTTTTCATGGATTTCACACAGAGGATTTCGGTGGGAGAAGTACAGTTTGTAGTTGCTGGGGGAATCCCCAGGCACAGGGGAGGCTCTGAGAGCCCTGCCCTTGCCTTTCAGGGGCGCTCTGGGCTGTCCTGCCTTGTCACACATGGTGGGGGGACACAAGGCCACCCCGGGGCGAAGCGGCGGCTGTGCCGGGGGAACTCTCCGTGGTGCTCGGGGTGTCGCTGTCCGTGGTCCGGAGCTGTTCGCGGTGCTGCACATCCCCTCGGGCCCCGGTGCCGCCGGCCAAACCTCCTGGAAACCTCCTGGAAACCTCCTGGAAGGTGCCCAAAGTCCTCTCCGCTCACGTCCATGGTGCTGCAGAGGCGGGCTGTGAATTTTGTCCCGTCAAGCCTCAGCTGTTGGGTTTTTTGGCAGCCCTCTGCTGCCCCAGGCTGAAGTGCCCGCAGGACCTGGGCTGTGCAGTGGCGCTGACTCCCGGCTCTTCAGGGCTGCAGGGAACAGCTGGAACAGGGAATTTCTCCAGGGCTCAGGACCCAACCTGCAGAGGTTTGTGGCAGCCAATTCCCACAGTCTGCTGTGGCTCGGGGCACATATTTTTATTGCACTCTGCATCCCTTCAGGACCCGTGAGCAGAGGAGAAATGCCAGTTTTTCTGGAGCGGTAGGAATTGCTGGATCTGATGGGTATGCAAATCTGCCTGCATACTTTTCCATTTTTATCCTTCCTTGTTACAACCTTTACATCAGAGACATTCAGATACCTTTTCCCAGGTGAGTTCTGACTGAGCTAGAAAAACAAATAAATGCATTTTACCACCGTGTGTCAGCAGTAGTGCCTGAAATAACAGTTATAGATGAAGAAGAAAACTTCTAGCTCTGATATTCCTGCAGATTTTGCCCCAGGGATTTGCCTGTTTGTTTATTTGTTTCCTAGTCCTGACCATGGGAATGCTGAAGACAGCAGCTGTCTCTTACTGTAACATGATAAGGGTCTATTTCAGCCCTGGGTTTACAGAGGAATCTGTAGTAAAAATCTGAAATTCTACTGCTGTCTGTCCAGTCAACTCGGAGATGATCAGACTTGTTAGCCAGACTTTATTTTTCAGCAGAATTCTACCTTAGCGTGCTCAAGCAACATATTAAACACAACTACCTCTTCAGTCATCCTGATGTTCAATCTTTTCCTCCTGTGCTTACTTAGAAATTAAAAAATACCAACCTCCCCAACAACAGCACACACATACAGAAACAAAAAAAATCCCTAAGAACTGCACACTAAAACCCATCATTAAAAAAAACCCAAACCAACAAAACACTTTTTTCTTGGTCATTAATTCCTGAGTGGGTTTGGCTGAGAAAGAAAATATTAAGGCATTAGGGATGTGGGGGAATCAGGGCTGCTTGTACCAAGTCTCTCAGCAGCAATTTTGCAGGAAGGCAGATCAGAGAAAGAAGAATCAGTGATTGTAGTGACTGAAGTGCCTTGTGGCTGAAATGATTTTACAGAGTGTCCGTGCTGACCCTGCCTTTCTCCTGCTTTGTAAATCAGCTGCTCTGAGCGGGTGCCAAGACCAGCAACAGGAAAAGTTTGTCCGGCAAATATTTATGTGCTGTTCTAGTAGATCTTCACAGGCAACAATCTCCCCAGTGAAAAATGACAAAGAATACTAGAAACATATCAAGACTTAGTGTGAGCTGTGCCTATGCGTGTGGGCGTGCAGGCATATAAATTTTAATTCTTATCTTTTGAACTCTGTCTTCCTATTATCAATGGGAATACTGCTGAAAAGGGTGATGAGTGGAGTTATTTTCCAGTAGGAGTGGGTACAGTCCAAAGCCTGTGTAGATGAGGGATGGAAAGGAACCTCCTGAAACCCATGCCCCATGCAAGAAATCCGTTCACATGGATGTTTTTATCTCCCATAATACACTGGTTGTTCAAAAAGCAAGCAATTACAAGGGGCAATTTGTTGCCCTCCAACCTAGAAGTGTTCTACTTTCCATCCTAAATTTGCCCTAAGTGAGTATTTTCTTTCATTACCGTTGTTCCTTTCTCCAAATATATGTTTTCCTGCCCTGGAGTTTACCGTCCTCCCCAGTGCTTTAAAAGAATACAGTGCAATTCTGCTCTGGTGAATAGACACTTATAGCAAGAAAATTGTCTAGAGGTTATAAGAAAGTAGAGGCAAATTCAGCCTGAGAGCTCTCACAGAGCAGTAGATTTTCTTTTGTTTGGATTTCAAATGCACTGCCTGCTCCTTTCTATAGACCCACGACACAATTTGCTTTGTCCTAAGCCACAGAGAAAATTCTTATTATGGTGACCTTGATTTTGTCTTTTATGACAAGCTTTCCTTCTATTCTTCCTCAGGTTTTCAAACTTAATTTCACAAAATCTTCCTCTGGTATCCTATTCTGTCTACTCTCTCCCTTCTGTGCTTTCTCCTGCCCCTTAATCTAGTCTAAAACCTACTATAAAACTGCTACCAGACTACAGGACTTCCACTTTATGTGGTCTTTTTCATCTATAATGAATTATTTTAATCTAAATCCTGTGCTTATCAAAGTTTGATGCCTTGAATTTGAGAAAAGCAGCAGCAACAACAACCAAAAACCTCCTAGCCAACAACCCTCCTCCCACAAAAAAACCCCAACAAACAAAAAAACCCCTTTAACTGTAAACATGGTTCTTAGGTTTTAGGGACTGTGATGCCTCAGTCCACAGCAGGGACAGACAGGATGCATTTATATGCTTAAATGGGGAGGGACAATTTGCCCTGACTTGAAATTGTTGTGTGAAATAAAATCTTTTCTTCTGACTGGCCAAAAGAAGAATTTGGTAAAGGAACTCCCAGCCTGACATAATTCAAAATATGCAAATCATCTGTTTTTATTATAGGCTCTGGAAGAACTACCTGATCTGTTCTGCACAGAACATTCCTGGAAGAATGTGAAAGAATTTTAGAAGTAGCTNATTAAAAAAAAAAAAAAAAAAGACAAATAAACAGGAACGTGGAAAAGTAACAGCAGAAACTGCAAGACTTTAATGACAGAAGAAAGTGTTTTGGTCTGTAAAGCCTAAAAGCAACTTGCAATGTTTGTACTCAGAGTTTCTGTGTGGAGTTGGATGGGTTAGCATAAGAAATTGTGAGAGTTCTGCTGTGAAACATTTCCGTGAAGTGTTTGTCTGGCTCTAAATATAATATTGTTGTTGGGTCGAGGAAGACCAGGGTTTCAACCAGACACTCATAATCATTCCTGTGTGTGACACCCTTATACACTCGGAATGTCAGAATAGTTCTAATATGATGGTAATGCAGTTTCTGTGACCTTTTCTCTTTTAATGAGGAAATTCTGCATGTGAAAAGGACTTTTAGTCCATCCAGGAAGGACTCTGTCAGATAGCCTGGGAAATTCTGAACAAAATTAATGTTTGCAGTTTTAGAAGGAGAAAAGATTATTTCCTTGGGATAAATTGCTGGAATATTTTTTTCTGTTCAAGCCCCTATTAAATATTGTCTTTGCAGACCTTGGCTGTGGCATACAGCCGAACTGAAGACATTTTCTGCCTGAAGCCAAAACAAACAGAAAATCACTAAGAGAAATAGGTGGGAGCCTTCAAACACAAGGTGTACCAGTTACAGGATTCAGAGGTGAAGAAAATAAATGTAAAGACAAGAGAAAATGCAGGAAGATTGCCTGGTACAGCTTGAAATAAAAGAATACATAAGATTAGTTTTGTAACCTGAGTGTTAAGGTGACCTTGAAGGCTTCTTGAGATGATATTGTGTTTGATTTTTCTCACACAGCGAAGAATAAACCTTTTTCTCATTGGAAATACAATGAGGATATTTATGGGATCTACTCTGCAGCTCTTGGGAATGAAACAAAAAAATCCACATAGTTAAAAATGAGATTTTCAATTATTTTATTTGCAATGGTATTATTGTGAGGCTTCTTTCCTCGCACAAGCCTTGTCATTCCAGTAGGATGTGGGTAATATACATTTTACCTATGCCCCTCTTCATTTTCCTATGTTTTGGCTCCTATGAGAGGCCATGTACTGCAATTCCACTCTAAAACAGGCCGTGCTTTTCTCCCACATTAAGTGGAGCAATTGAATTTACGGGTTTTAGGAATTCTGCAGCATGCTGCTTGTCACCAAGGAGTGTGTTTGCACTGGGTGGTGACAGCAGTAGGAATTTCCTGTTTCCTTGCCTCTTTGCAACCTCTGCCCTCAGGTCCCTCTTGTGTTCCTGTTTTTGAGTGTGTAGAGGTGAACAGGTACAGTATTCCCCTGGACCCCATACAGCTCAGAGAGGCGAGATTGGGCTCTGAAATGAGCAATAACATCCCATTTTTAGTCTGGGTCATGGGTAGGTGACTACAGCCGTGAAGTGAAGGATGACACTCCTGAGCAATGGGGCTTCATGCTCGTTCTCCCCTCAGGCTGGAGTTACAGCCACATTCCAGTCCATGACTCAATCCAACCCTGGATGCAGCAGCACAGAACCAGCACTTGCCATGTTTGAATTTCCCATCCTTCACAAGCAGAGTGTCTCTGATCAGAACAAGGGCTACACAAGATTAGCTTCTGGTTTAGGATTAGGGAAAGGAGTAGGACAAAAATGAAGTATATTTAAACTTTGATTTATGTCAAGCGACATCAAATCAAAAGGATATGGTTCTGCCCATAGCCTCCTAGAAAATAATAGGCTAATATTTCCTTAGTCTGACTGACTAGGACATAAACTCTGATTTAAAATTGTGTCTAAATCTCCTGAGTGCCTTGCAGAACCTAACAATATTCTCTGCCCTGAAGTTAGATTCAGAAGTTAGGCTGCTCCATGGAATTTGTTTAGTTTCTCTAGCTGGTACAAATGCATGCTGTAGATTTTCACTGTTTTTCACCAGATGAGGTCCTGGGTTGAAATGGAGAAGAGTTAAGGGAGAATTGAAACAATAGACAAAAGCTGGGTGGGGATGTCTAATTAAATGTTCTGAAAGCACTTATCCTGGGTATTTTTGCTTTCTGATGTCTGAACCAAGCAAAACAACTATAGATTGTTTTATAGGCCAGTTAGCACTTTTTGTCTGGTATGGAAAAGGTTAACAAATCTAACACAGGAATGAAGAAACACCCCAAATATTTTTGTGTAGGTGCAATATTAGTAGCAGTTTGCTGAAGTCCTCTGCAGGTAAACCCTTACATCTAACCCATTTGGATGCTAATACATCCTTTGAGGGGCTTACACGTGTTTGTTTACTTCTAAAGATGTGTAAATCCTACTCAAAATAGTCATTGTGGGTGAGCAAACATTGTACCACCAGTGGAAAATAAATTTAAGTAAAATAAGATCCTTTGTGCTACAAGCTAAACGCACATTTCTAATCCTGACTTCACTCAAAGGTACATAGCTGAGACCCTCTAGTGGCATAAACATTTATTTGCCTTCAGCATGTGATTAAAATTCTATTTCACAGTCACATTATAGCAACAAAATTACGGGTAGTATTTTTGGACACTCTGGGGGCTCTGGCAAAGCAAATCTAGGATTAGATACTGTGCAGGCTCATGTTAATGAAAGTAAATTGATTTTTAGCTGTGAGGGGCAATTATAGATGCACTGGAAGGAGATGGGAATTTTTGAAAGGATGTTCTAGAACTAATTACTATCAGTAAAAAAACACACAAAGAGCAACGTAATACCCAGGGCAGCCAATGGGGATAAAAGCTTAAACACAAATCTGTCACAACCTAGTAGTGAGGACTGTTTAAAAACAGTGATCTCCACTTAGCTTGTAAATGCGCATCGCCCTCTTTCTCACTCATATATTCTCTCTCTCTCTCTCTGACACACACACACACACATACACGCTCCTGGATTTGCAGAAGACAGACATCTAGGGCACCTCTTGGCATCCACAGGAAAATCATACGGGATAAAAAAACCCCACAGCAGTAAGTACTCACTGCATTAAATGTTTATTAAGCGGCATGCTGTCGAAAGCTAGATTTAATAGTAAATACAGGAGGACTTAAATGGAAATTGGTTGTGTTTGATTTTTCTTAGGAACTGCTGAAAGCTGCCTCTTAGAGGATTACAAGTTCACCTTTTGCATTTACGGCTGCTCGTTTACAATCCATGTGGTAACCTCTGGACAGGCAGCAATCCATTCATTATCCCCACCGATTGAGTAGGGCAGCAGCGCAGTGCTAACTACTTCACTCAGCTGACGGCAGACAACAAAAGGAGGAAAACGATGAATTCGGACAATTTAACCTCCCAAAGCTTCCTCTCTGCGATCCACAGCAACACCAGCAATTTATTCTCAGGGCTCCAGTTTGTTCAGTCCTTCAAGCCACTCATCATCCCCTGCTACTCGCTGGTGGTTTTTATTGGTGTCATTGGGAATTACCTCCTCATTTATGTCATCTGCAAGACAAAAAAAATGCACAACGTCACCAACTTTCTGGTAGGCAACCTGGCTTTCTCGGACATGCTCATGTGTGCAACCTGCGTGCCCCTGACCCTGGCCTATGCCTTTGAGCCCCGGGGATGGGTTTATGGGCGCTTCATGTGCTACTTTGTTTTCCTGATGCAGCCTGTGACGGTGTTTGTGTCCGTGTTCACCCTGACTGTCATAGCTGTGGACAGGTATTGCGCCACGGTGTACCCCTTCCGCAGGAGGCTCACCATCCCTGTCTGTGCCTACATCCTGGCGGCCATCTGGCTGCTGAGCTGCACTTTGGCTGCCCCAGCCTTGGTCCACACCTACCACGCAGAGTTCCCGGAGCTGGACTTCTCCATCTGCGAGGAGTTTTGGTTCCACATGAAAAGAGATCGCTTGGCTTACGCCTACAGCACCCTCATCATCACCTACGTGCTGCCCTTGGCCGTCATCTCCCTGTCCTACCTGAGGATCTCAGTCAAGCTGAAGAACCGTGTGGTCCCAGGCAACGTCACCCAGGGCCAAGCTGAGTGGGATCGTGCCAGGAGGAGGAAGACTTTTCGCTTGCTGGTCTTGGTGGTGGCAGCTTTTGGAGTGTGCTGGCTGCCCCTGCACATCTTCAACATGATAAAGGACATTGACATCAGCCTCATTGACAAGCAGTACTTCAACTTCATCCAGCTGCTGTGCCACTGGTTTGCAATGATGTCTGCTTGCACCAATGCCTTCCTCTATGCCTGGCTCCATGACAGCTTCAGGGGAGAGCTGAAAAAAATGTTTGCCTGGAGGAAGAAGAAAATTGGACCTGCTACAAACTGCATTATGGCCAGTGTGGTGCTGTAAATGAGAGCTGGTGGGAGTGCACCTCCTTTGTACATTAACATTGTAAGTCTTTTCTACTTTTAATTAGTCCTCATTCCTGGCATTTGCCCTTAGGGCTCAATTATAACAACACAAGTCCCATGTGCCTCTTCCTTAGCACCCCACTTCTAATGGAGAATGACAGGCAGATGTCATGCCTCAAAAATATCTTTATTTCTTTGATTGGAGTTAGAAGCCAAGGACATGTTAGCACAATAAGATACAGGGATCCTTCCTGTCTGTTTTGGATATTACTGTCAGTACAGAGCTGAGTTTTGGGGACAAAGAGAAGCAAGGATGAATATGAAACTTAAATATCTCAAAGAGGGAGCGCTTTTATTGGGTAAAAATTAAATCTGTGTGTCTACCCAGAGTCTATTCCTTAGCATAGGCTCTAGAGTAGAGGACTCACAGTGTTCCTGCAGTCCTTTCTGGGTGAGGGTCATTGCCTCATGTAGCCACAATTTGCTGACCCCGCTGCAAGTCAGCTGCGTGTCCTCACAGCTCTGTCAGTGCTGAGATGAGTTCCATTCATTCCTTGAGGAACTGATTTTGACATGTGGCAATGCTGCCATCAGCTTGGATCTCCAGAGAGAGCCAGAGGCTCTGGCACTGCCCTTCTGGAGGTGCCCTAAGAGACAGAAGGCTGAAAGGGCTGTGGGTATTGAGCCATTGCAATCAAAGTCAAAGAGAGAGTCAAAGAAAGCTGCCAAACAGAGAGGAGGGACAGGCACTCTGCTTTGAGGAGTCTTTTGGGAAGAAACAATTTCTTTTGACATTCACCTTTCAAAGGGAGTTAGAAGCTGTAATCAACCTAATGGTTTCTAGTTTCTTCCTCCCTGAAAATATCTGGTGTAACAGTCAAGTGCACAGGACAAAGTTCTGACAACAGATATTGATTCTGAGAGGTTTCTTCCAGCCTGCTCAACTGGAATGTGGGACAGCACGAGAAACTTCCTGGCACTGAGCTGACATCAGCCAAACAAGCAGCACAATCCAGGGGCAGTTTTGGCCGTGGGCAGCAAGGACAGCTCTCTGACCCTACCTGCACATGGCCAGGGAGGTCTCTGCTGGGGGCAATGCAAAGGGACCTGAGGGGAGGGCGAAGAGAGAGGACGGTTGCTTTAGTTTGTAAAAGTAATCCCACTGTGAATCTGTGAAAGTCATTTTGCTCAGCATGTTTCAGTAAAATTAATCTGATAAAAAATCCCCCAGATCCATGTGCACACCCTGGGAAAAGTGTTGGGAAAATGTCTGAAATCCCATTTCATGAACTTTTTATGATTTCAAGTTGTTCTCCTGCGGGTAATGAGGACATTAAAAGCTGATTACAGAGGCACTGAATGAAGAAAGCCCATTTAAATTGAGCATTACTTGCATTCACTCTGTGATTATGTGTGTCTGCCTTGCTTACCTCAGTTTAAAGATTTGAGTGACCTTCTAAAAAATGTTTTTGTTTTTGCTGAATTTCAGGAAATGGTTTTGCCTTGAAGCTCAAAATAGTAAGTTATTGGAATAACTGGTCACTTTGAAAAGGCAAAAATCCCACTTCCAAACAAACCAACCTAATTTTAAAAACTTTTCAACCTCATTTTCAGGATTCTTTTAAAGAGTACAGAGAGCAGGACACCAAGAGAGCACTGAAACAACAGTGCAAAAAAGCAGCTTCAAATAACAAAAGATCCTCATTTTTAGAGATTTTTCTTCATGGAATTAAGTAAATTCCACAGAATAAGTTTGTAAAGGTTAACTAACATTGAGTTAGTTAAGGTCTACAACCTCCTGCACTAAATACAGACAGTGCTGTCACCCAGAGGGATCCAAAGCCCAAGTGGAGTCTTCCCAGACTTTCTTAACCACAGCAGTCCTGGGATCTTTTCCTCCTTACACATCACATTTATTCCCTCATTTTCCATCCCTGCAGTTTGAATTATTCATGTTCCCTTGAATGATAATGACTGGAGATGGTGACTGCAGAGAGCTGCATGAAGCAGACGAGGATTTCTCTCTCCATTTGGTTTTCCTTGAGACAGAAATGAAGAGCTGTTCAGTGCACAGATTGTTCCCGCAGTGATGGATGCGTTGGGAGTATCTCACTTCCAGCTGTCTCTGGAGCTGCTGTTAGAGCAGTGCTAAGGTCTGGCAGCTCCTGGAGATGTCCAGCACAGCTGGCACCCTCATCTAAGTGCTGCTTTAACCTGAACGTGCCTTCATTCTGTCAGGATGTGGATTTGCAGCAGAAAGCTCAGAGCCTGCCCTTGTTTCAGGCCCTCCTCATAAGCAAGATTTCAGATCCACCCTGAAATGATCTGCATTCCCCAGCTGTGGGCTCCTGAAGCTCCTCACTCCTCTCTCCTCTACAGCCCCCTTGGTCCACCTCAGTGGTCCTGTAATGCCAATTTTTCCAGGCTTTCCCCGCACAAAGGATGTCCAGTCCTGAGCTTGAGGTCTGGGGATTCCATAGGGCAGAGAACAAAGCACAGCCACGTTCACTGAGCCTCAGTTCTGTTAACTGAGCCCCAAGAATCTCTGCCCAATTTAATTATTGTTTTGTCTGATATCCAGAGTAATAAACAATAATAAGATTTAGAGGCGTGTTGATGGACTTCTGTAATCCAGTCATGCAAATAAATATATTGAAAGCTGTCATGTGAGACGTGTTTGCTAATCTCCACTCCTCTCCAGGGGACTGCTGCGGTTCTTGGAAGGACCAGGGCTCATCACTAAGGCATTTTTGGTGGTACATTTCTTAATTGCAGCTTAAGAAATCATGGTGCACTTTTATTTTGTGGAGTAGCTCAGTTCCTGAGCTGATAAACCTATTAACTACACCAGTCTTGATCAAACACAAACTACTCCCTGTGGTCAAGGGTGGGGCTGGCATGGAAAGGCAAAGTAATCATGAAACACATAGAAAAGTAAGTCAGTGTTTGATCAGGAATTAGATTAGGAAGTGACCAAAGCCCACTAAAGTTGAGATCAGGCAGCCAAAGAAAAACAACAAAACCTCAGTCAGGGTCAGGTAGAGTTGGTCTTTCCCCCACCTCAGGCATATCTACTCAGAACAGCCACCAAACACTAACCTGTCTGTGCAATGCATTGCTTTAAATAAATATTCCTTGTTCTTGGCTGAAGAAGACTCAGAGTTGTATTTGCACCATTGCTGGGGACTGGGAATTTATCTGGGTGGGCAAAAGCAGCTCCTGCCATAAGGTCATGACTCACAGGAGCAGGGTGAGTGTTTCACAGCTGCTAGATGGACTGGGGAAAGCTGATGTTTTTCACACCTGCTGAACAACAGGTGCTCTGTACAGTTTTAATTGAGCAAATTTTGCTTGTTGAGGTGTCAATGGTGAATATAAGTAGTTGTCTAAGGTGATAAATGCTGAAAATGGTCCACCTGCAGCTGGGGAAAAAAAAAGTGCAAAACCAGAGAGAACTGTACAATACATCAATCAATCTCCCCACCAGAAGAGAAGAGAGTAGGGACAAAAACAACATGCTGGTGGTAAAGTCACTGCCATCTTGGCCATTTCAGCATGAAGAAATGTAGTAAAACTTTTACCTTCAGCCCTCCCCTCTCACTGTTCACTATATTTTTTCTTTTCTCAGAAAAAAATATCACATTCCTCCTCCTTACCCTGGAGAAAAGGTGACTCAAGGGTCAAAGCAAACATTTCTGCCTCATGGAAAGAATACAGAGAGGGAGAGCTTTCTAAAGGGAAAAGGGCTTTCTAAAATGAAGAATATCCTCTTCACTCCCCTTTCTGAAAGACACACAGGCTCTCAAGTGAACCATTTGCTGTGTGGATTAGCAGCTGGCCTGGCCTGACACTTGGAGCTCTGGCTTTTGTGTTTACCTCCAGTAAATGCCTCTCCCCACGCCCAGTGACCTCATTTGGGGTCACAGCCATCACTGACTCTGATCCTTTGTACCTGATTTCCCTCCACAGCAACAAAATGCTTCACTGAAAGTCCCAGAGAGGAGCTGCACGTGCATCTGAGGTATCCATCCCATATTAATGGGACTTTTCCTCTGGAAATCATTATCACAGTCCCTGTCTCAAGAGCAGGTTTGAAGTCTATTGTCACTGTGTAGTGACATAACCAGATGGCTTCCCCAGGCTGATTTCAATAATATTTTGTATTATTTGTTTCTCTGCTCCCTGCTCTCCTAACTCTCCCCCAGACTACTGAAGCCATTGATCAGCTACTCAGTGGAAGCAGGAGCCTCAAGGTTGTTGCCACCTGAAATTAGGAATATTGGCATTTTCTCATTTCTCCCTGGGGAAGAAAAAGACATCAAAGTGCTCTCTCTTTTAGGAACCCACACAGGACTACACAGGAATTGGATATTTGGAAAAATTTCTTCACCAATGGCTGGTGAGACATTGGAACAGGCTGCCCAGGGCAGTGGGGGGACTCACCATCATTGGAGGGATTTAAAAGATGTGTAGATGTGGCACTTGGGGACACAGTTTAGTGGTGGGCTTGGCAGTGCTGAGTTAACAGTTGGACTTGATCTTAAAGGTGTTTTCCAACCTAAATGATTCAGTACGAATTACTTGATAGTCAGGCTGCCTCCCCACAGGGCAAAAAGTCAGAGGTTAAGGGCATGAAGCTCAGATATATCTCATTGGGAGTTCTGTCCCTTTAGGATCTATAAATTTACTCTCTTCACCAAGAAGCAGATGGGATTGACTTTCCCTTTCTACAGCTGCTTTGTCAAATCAAGTTAATGAAGCTAGTAATTATATAAATAATAAAGCATGCACTCAAGAGCTCCCCAGTTCATGTCTCCAGCCCACTGGAAATCAATCTGGGATCACTGATATCTATTTGCAGCTGACTGGGCTCTGCATCCTTTGCATCTTGTTTATGTTCATTATCACATTGTAATTTCCCCGTGGGTTTTTTTTCTTCTTTTTTTTTTTTTTAATTTCTGCAGGGAATATCCAGAAGGAGATGATGGTAAGAATCCCTACACCTACGTTTCCTACAATTTCTACATTTCCATGAGGCACTGGAGACAAGCAGCAGCAGGAGGACTGCAAAGAGAAGCTTGTGGCTTTCCAGCAGGGAGATGAGATCTGCCTCTCCCTCTGAGCACAGTTGTGGGTTTCCGGATAACCTGCTGGAAAGGCAGCTTGTGGCTCACGGCAGCAGGAGCAGTTTTAAAGCTGCGGTTTGTGAGAAGCTGTGCTGGGTGTGGGGCTGAGGATCACTCAGGGCAGCTCAGGTTGTCCCCAGCAGCATCACCAGGAAGGTGACGGTGACGTGCTCAGCTCGAGGCAGCTGTGCTTGGGGGAGGCTGATCAGCTCCAGGTGTTGTCTCTCCTTCCAGAGCTCCTCAGCCACAGGGAGATGTGCTTGTTTACTCCATCACAACCACAAGACAGGTGGAAATGTGAGAGCAAACGACAGGGGAGCCATGGTGCAGTGTCCCAGGCTGCCACCACCCACAGCTTGAGTTTGTGACCTGCTGTGTTTGGGAGTGGGAAGGAGAAGGAACAGACTGTGCTGTGAACCAACCCATCTTGGGCTGATGGAGGCAGGGCAAGAAAGAAAGAAAAAAGAGATATTTCTGAACTTCAAGCTAACAATAACCAGCCAAAGGGTCACTCTGTCATCACCCAGAGGCTGTTCCTGTACCAATGTAGGAGCCGCTCAAACCTTCTTGAGAGTGTGGTCCCTCACTTGTGGCATGCCAGCTCAGTGTGTTGGCTTTGTGGCATCTTTCTTCCCTCCCCTCAGCCCCTCAGTGCAGCAGAGGCAAGCCAGGCAAAAGCAGGAACATTTGGGTGAGGTCCACATGCCATTTCTGTACAGTCCAGAGGCAGAGGAGTTGAGGGCAGATGCACTGTTAAAGGGGTTTTTTTTTAAATAAAAATAATTGAAAGGTTAGGGATGGAGTCCCAAGGCAAGTGTTCAGCCAACCCACTCCTCAGCAACTGGAAGAAACTCTGGAGGAAGTAAGATGATGAAAATGAAACTATTATATGCAAGAGCTAGCTATGAGCTAAATAACCAATATATAATACATAGAAAATATTTCAAATCATTAACAGAATCATCACTCAGCTTTGGAATGATTTCCCCTCGATTATTGGATCATTTTAGAACTCAACATCGGTTGTTAATATGAATAGATTAAAAAAAAAATTTGAAACCATCTGAAGCACTAGACAGCATATGGAAAACCTGCTTTATCTTAACAAGTCAATAATACTATCATTGTGAATCACTTCTTCATTAAAACATGTATTTATGCCTGTTGTATAAAATAATGTCTATTTGTAAAAAACCTTTTGTGCCACCCATGCAACTGTCACTCGTCACAGCTAATTCTAGATTGCTTTGATACTACCTTCCCTTGGAAAACTGTCACAGACTGAGGACAGGGGAAATGCAAATCATCACCTGTCAGACTTCTGACAACAACACAGACAAAGTGCAGGGAAGATTTTTGAAGACCTGTGTTTTGCTGTAGTGACAAAAATATGGGTTTCTTTGCTTTTTAAGGCATTGTGGAAAGCACCATTGCAAACAGTTGTGACCCGCAAAAAACCTTGTAACAGTGCCTGACAAGATTTGGATTATTTCACAGTTCTTAGCACTCCTTGTTTATTGCTAAATGAAGAAACTATTCCCATGAATTAGTTTGGAATGGCACCACCCACCTGTAAATGCTGCCTAAATGTCTGTAACACCCGAAAATGTAGGGATGGGGGAGGACACAAAGAGAAGTGGGGATTAAATGCCAGACTGCCCAAATCCTGAGATCATTGTTTGGATAAAGGCATCAGAATATTGAAAAATTGTCTTTAAACTATTGACTGAGAAAACTCACCTCCTCTCCCTCCCCACATACTTTAAGGAAAGGCTCTTGAATTTCAGGCTATTATTTTTCATGCAGAGATATCTCCCTCGTGAGGCACCCGAGCCCAGAGATGCAGGATTTGAAGTCACATCTTCCTTTTGCACCCTCAGCGGGGGCTGTGAGCTACTTCAGGCCAGACAGGAGCTGGTTCTGCACATCTGCATTCAACATTTTGAGTGAAACCTCTCCTGTAGCATTGTACAAACAAATGCCTTGGGATGCTGTCTATTCTCCCCTGTATTCACTCACCCCTACAAAGTTTAAATCTGATTTGTGGGTTTAGTTCGGATCTGCTTTCCAGAAGTGGTTCAGTAACCAGCAGCCCCAACACGTATCTTCTCCATACGTGTGAAATTTATTATCTACAAAAACCTCAAGCAACTAACCCCAAACCCCAAACCCATTCCTTCCGTAAAGAAATGGATCCACATAAAAAATTAAATAGTTCTTAAAATGCCTTGATTCCTGGGGATTAGGTCACTTTTAAGGGGTAGAAGATGTTTTAATGTTTATTCAACATTAAAGAAGGTATGTCCAAGTGGAATATTTGGTAGCTGTCTAAACCATTGTGTGTTTGCTGAATAAACAGAAAAGCACAAAAGATTTGAGGGCAAGAAGAAAATGCACAGGATTTTTAGTGCTAAAATGATTTAGCTGGACAAGCTGAATCTGCAACACGGTGTTCAACAAACAGCTTAATTTACAGTGCTGAAAATAGAGATAATTAGGCAAGCACTTTCTCTTCCAGTTCTAACCTGAGGTATTTAAAAACAGGGGTGGAAGGTGGGTCTGGAGAAGGCTGGATGGACACAAGAATAGTTTTAAAATGTTTAACAGCTATGAATGAAAACTAAATGAAGGGTGTCAGTACAGCTTTCTAGATCTGAAGGTGTTTACATTCAAATATTGAGACTCAATGAGGTGGATAAAAGGTAATGTGGAGCTATACTGAGTTTCACAATTCACCTATTTAAAAATAATTGCAAAAATGTCAAGCCTTACACATTAAACTACATTAGCAGAGGGAAAATAGAATACCAAGGAAAGTTCCAACATGTTTCCCGTTACACAATATTCCCAAGTTCCATTTTGGGAATTAGAAAAACTTTGTTTTGTTTCCCCCTCTAGATCAGAAGCCCTCGGGATGCAGCAGTTCCTCCCTCCCCATGCTTTCTACAGTTTCTAGTAAGAAGAATAATCCCAGATCTGAGATATCTCCTCCAAACAGCTCGGGGAGATTGGAGTCCCTGTGGCACAAACCATGAAGCAGAGCACAAGAACATGTAACCATCATCCTAACACAGAGCTAAAACCAAACTCTGAATTGGAGCTCGTAGGTTTATCAAGCACCATCTCTTCACAAGAAATTTATATATCAGTTTTCCTTCAGCATTAACACACTTGATAAAGTGGCTGGGTGTCTGTTCACCAAAGTATTCTTGTAAATTATTCCTTGTTTCCCTGAAACACTAATTCTTTCTTCATTAGAGGAACAAAACCTGTTTTCCCTACCCCCAGCAACCCTCACATCCCATTTCCCAGCAGAATTCACTCTCTGGTGACCATGATGTCCTTCCACCCCCTTCAGCTGCCTCCCAGCCCAGCAGGCAGAGCCTTCAAACACAGCCAGGACCCCCCTGTCAAACACTGGCAGTGTTGCTGCAGGCTGGGCTGCCTGGGAGTGTTTTACAGAGGGTTCAGCTTATTAAACAACAAGCCTCCCAAGGCTGTGTCATCAGGAGAGGCAATTACATGGAGCCAGGTAGAGCCCACATAGTCAAGGCTGTGATTAAAGTAAGTATCTGATACTAATAAAGCAGCCTTTTAAAACAGAGTAAAAAAGCCTTTCCTAATTTCTTGGGAAAATAAATACAGAAAAAAATTAATGAAAAATGATTAAAAAAATATTTGTGGGTGAGAGAAGAATTTGACATTCCACTTAATCTAGACTTCCCATTTGTCTCAGAGTCCTAAAATGCTGTCCACAGTTTGTTATATTCTTTCTAAAAAAGTTTCAGATTTTATTCCCATGGATTTATTATCCCCCTTTTTGTTCCACGTGGGTTTCTTGCTCCTACTGATACTATCTCACCTATTTCTTCTTGCCCTGGCCACCTAAAGCGGGCATGTGAGGATCACACAGGCTTCAGACCAGGTCATGTGCCCTCTGTTTGCAAACCTGGGATCTGCCTGAGCAAGGAGACAAATCTATACTAATTACTTTTGGCCCTTTTGAATGAGAAGGTATCAAAGCTCATTCTGTGACTTCAGATGGTGTTTGTTATTTCCTCTCAATCCTCTCAAGGCCCAGAACCCATTTGTAAAGAGAATTGAATTTGTTCTGAGAGCATTTGCAGTTGAAAAATCCATTTGACTCTTCTTCATTGCCTTGTTTTCTTTCATTGCCCACAAAGGTTTTGTGCTTTCTGAGATTTTTCTGGCATTCCAAGGTAACCTCATTAGTCTTTTCCTTCCATTCTTAGAAATAGAATATATTTGCTCCTTCAGTCTTCTGATGGTTATTTACAGCCCATGACTTCCCTAAGATAACCCCAAGTGGTTCTGACATTAATTCTGTCATATTCTTCTGCGGTGTTTTGGGATGAAATGCATCAGGCTCAGGCAGTGTGAAACTTTCCACTTCTTTAATACCTCCTAGTGCATTTCCATGGAGGCAGTTATCCCAGCATGAGGGCAGTTAAAAAGGGGGCTACAGGCTCATTAAAAAATATGAACTTATAATATGATGTTGGCACAATTGTGTTTAGTTTGCTTCACTGTGAGAATCCTGTATGTTTTCCAGTCAGCTGCAGTGGATTTGATATGCAGATGTTTTACTCATTTGAGTAATTAAAATGATTAAAACTGTCTTGAAATCCAATTCTTTTTAATCACACTCAGAAGAGCTTTTCTGCATCTGGCTTTCAAGTGAAGAAGTTTCCTTACACCTTTCCAGGTTATTAACTGTGGAGCCACAGATTCTGGCACTTGGGGCATCACAGACAGGAGGTACGTCTTAGAGCACCCCAAACTGCAGCTGTTGGCTGTGCTGCGATGTACAGCAGCCCTTGGCTGTGCCCTCGGAGAGCCGTGAGCTCTCGGAGCCCCGTGTGTGTGCACTGATGGATGCTCTTCCACTGCCACCTCCTGGACACGACCGGGGGACCTGAGCGACGAGGTAATAAAAGCAGTAAATGGACTCGCAAAGATACTAAGCCAAAGGCAAGATATCGAGCTTTGACCGCGGACTTTGACATTTTAAAGCTTTCACTCGACCCTTCGAGTCTGATCCAAAGCAGAGCAGTGGGGGCTGCTGCAGACAGACACACCCTCAGCATCAAGAGATGACTGAGCCCTTCTGAAGATTTGCCTCTAAAATTTAGATTTTAAACAGTGTTTAAAATATTCAGTTTGACACTTAGAGAAGAGTGCTCGTAACCCACCAGGAGTGGGGGGAAGGCTGGGGGATGGGGGCTGCATAAACAGGAACAACTCCATTCACCACAGCAGAGCCCAGCGAGGTCTCTGAAGACATCCCCCTTGACTTGGCCACCCTGGCTCCAGTGATGACTTACTTTTAATTAAAACCGCTTTCAAAAGAAGATGCTTGATTAATGGCCTGGGAGACCTTGAAAATAGAGTCATTCCTGCAAGAGGAAGGTAATTAACTTTTTTAATCAGTAGGCGCTGACCTCAAGGTCTAGCGAAGGGAGTCGTCAGCAAACTCACTCCCACAGACACAGAGCAGAGCCCGTCTACATTACTGGAGACCCCAGGGAAGGGACTGGGAACTGGACTTGGTACAACACCAACCTGCAGAGCTGCCTCATCATCTCATCCCACAGCCTGATGGGGAGCAGTCTGGGCACTCCCCTGAGGCAGAGACACCTTGTGCTTTTTCCTCCCTCACCTCTGACATGAGCAAAGCTCTGGCTCCTCTCATCTCACCCTGTGTCAAAAAAGATAAAAACACCCAACTTCCAATCAGAGACAGTATCAGTCTCTGGAGATATCTCCTTAGCAGCCCAGACTCCCAGTCCTACAAGGAAGATCGTGGCAAACAAGCTCAAACATCAGGACTAAAGGCTTTCCCTTGGCAGATGCAAACATTTCTGCAGCACAAACCTCAACTTGTGCTTTCTTGTCCCCCACCTGTGCCAGGTGGGGATTCCTGGCAGGGACAGTTAATCAGGTCTTGTCTGATATTACAGTGAACTCCTGCCTTTCATGGCCTGCATCCTAAACCTGCTTTCTAATTCCCTAAAGGAGAGCGATTTATGCTTTCAGTTTTGTCTCCAGTTAGTTAGAGGTTCACTACCATCGAAAGGACAGCTAGATGTAAAATCCTACAGGATTTATGTTAAGTAAAACTCAAAACCTGCAGAAGAGAATGTGCCAGAGAGAGAGGGCACAGGGAACACACAGAGGTGTTTGCTGTGACACTTGTGACTTCACTGTGGCTTGGTGGCAGCTCTACAGCAAGGCTGCTCAGGCTGCAACCAGGCAGCAGAGAGCAGCTCTGAGGTCTGCAGCCATCAGCACAGCTCAGAGTCCCTCCCCAGCATGGTCCACACCTGCAGAAGGGGGACACTTTAGGCCAGGAAGGACAATTCAGGACAGCTCCTAATTGTAAACCCCTCAGTGCCTCGCCACCCAACACTGGCGTGTCAGCAGTGCTGCTGGTCTGGGAAGCCTGGGACAGAGAACGTGAACTTTGATGCTGTTGTGTGACTTTCCAGCCATGCTGCAGTTCCCTCCCTGCCAGCAGGTCCGCTGAAGTCTGCCTCACCCTTTGGATGCAATCACACATCTTTGAGGAACCCATTGCGCACACCGTGCAAATCCCTGCCAGCACTCAGAAATTTTAGTTATTGCTTTAAACTGTTTCACTTGCTGAGCTTCTAAGAGATCATAAGTTTTTTATTTTTCCCCACTCCCTCTTCCTGCACACTTCGGAGCATTCCTTCCCAAAGGAATCTGTGCTTGTCCAGCAGAGCCCTGCCTGCTAACACAGACACAAACACAACTGTGCAAATCGGGACAGCAGGAACCCATAAAGCTCACTTTTATCCTACATATTTACCCTACCAGAAAGACAATGTGAAACCCACAAAACAAACAAACAAAAAACCCAATCAAAACTCCCCTTACCAATGTGTGGCAGCCATAAACAAAACAGGACTTCTGTATTCCACAGGGGGTTTGGTGTTTGTGTGGGACCTTAGGATGGAGCCTGCTCCACCCCAACCATCCTCACCAAGGGGAAAGCAGGAGCACCACACTGTTTCCCACCAGCACACTCCAGCAAAAGGCACCCGCTGGTGTTTCCCAGCAGCACATCCAGTCTGCCCACTGCTCTCCAAAGCTGTTTTCACCCTGTTCTCCTGACTCTTTTCGTCTGTTCTTATTGCAAATTCCCTTGTACATCTCCGAGCAAAACCAATTAATGTAATATTTACAGCAGAGGAGGAAGAAGGTAGCTCTACCAACTCATTGCTTTTCACCAGCAGGACACACTGAAACTTCAGGGCAGTTTGTTGTCCCTTCACACTTGATGGATTCATATTTACTACACTTCATTTAGATATTTTTGGTGATTTATTTCTAATATGTTTTCAACAATGTAACCCAGGTCTGCCAGCACAGACAGGAATTGCATTCACATAGGCTGTGATTTGGGTGATAGCACTTATTAACTATTTCTGTAGTAAGCTAACAGGTTACATTGTTTGTGATGGTTGATGTTTTTGCTAAGCCTGGGTTGCTACGTAACCAGATGAGAGCAAATGATGTTAAAATTCAGCAATGTTAGCTACTGAAGGTTGCCTCTCAAAAGCTGTGGCAGAAAGGTCTGGGTTTTTGTGCCCGTGCTAAAAGGTTTGTGAAAGTGCTGAATCAATGTTGCACTGGCTTCCTGTGCAGCTCAGAGGGAAGGCTCAATACTGGCCAGTTATAGGAAAAGGAATTTTAGAATGTGTCAGGCCTCTTAATTAATGATGATCACTTAGTGATTTCAGCTTTTGGGAAGTGAGTCAGTGCCATTAGTGGAGGCAGATCCTTCCTTTATCACAGTCCCTTCCAGCAGGGTTGGCTCTCACAGAACATTTCGTTTAATATGAGGGGACAGGCCATTAGGAATGGATCGTCAAGCTCTGGCTCAAAGGTGTGTTTGAGTGTTGTGCCGCACAGATGTTGCTCCATTTACAAGCACATCTCATGGCTTTTGTTCAGAAAAGAGTATCTCCTGCATTGCAGGAAAATTGCTACATTTTCCTTAGTCCAGCATGTTTATTCAGCCTTTCACGCCTGTGCCATGTCAGATTGTGATGTAGAACCCACTTTTCTCCTTTTTGAATGAGAAGGTATCAAAGCTCATTCTGTGGCTTTAGATGGTGTTTATTGTTTCCTCTTGATCCAGGCCCAGGGCCCATTCATAAAAAGAGATGAGTTTGCTGTTAGAGGATTTGCAGTTGAAAAATCCATTTTTACTTTCCCTATTGCCTTGTTTTCTTGCACTTCTCACAAAGATTTTGTGCTTTTCAAGATTTTTCTAGCATTTGAAGGTAAGCTGACTGATAGACAAATCCCTGATTAATCTTTTCCTTCCATTCTTAGAAATAGAATATATTTGCTCCTTTCCAGTTTTCTGATGCTTATTTACACTCCATGACTTCCCTAAGATAACCCCAAGTGGTTCTGATATTAATTCTGTCATATTCTTCTGCAGCATTTTGGGATGAAATGCATCAGGCTCAGGCAGTGTGAAACTTTCCAGTTCTCTGAATGTGCTGTTGCCTCCCTCTGCATTTCCATGTGGATTTCCTCCTGCTCTGCTGCTGCTGCTTGAAGCCTTTACACTTCGTCTTTCCCCTTAGAAACATAAAAAAAGACACAGAGAACTTTGGCCTTCCTGGCTTTTTTTTTTATTATTATTTGCTGATGACCCCTCCTTTTAATTTGCTGATGAACCAATAACCTGTGTGGTCTCTTTCCCTTTGTTTCTCAATGTATATTTAGAATTGCTTATTGCTACGCCTGATATAATTTGTAAAATCCTTTTCTGTCTCTTCACTTTTTAAAATTTTGACTCTGCTTGCTCCTGCTGTTCTTTGATACTTGCGACAGAAGTCTCATTTAGTCACTGCATTCTGTAGGTAAATTCTCTGCATTTAAATTGAAGAACCGGTGACTTTTCTTCATATTTCAAAATCTTGTCCAGCTCTTGTTTTTTAATTGTGATGTGCTGAGAAGGGAAGGTGTCAGTGTCCCTGTGCTGCTCAAAAAAGAGCTGGAGTTTGCCTAAGAGTTCTGCCCCGCTTCACACTGCTCACTCACGCATGAAATATTTTTCCTTCTTTTCTACATCTACTTTTAAAAAGTTAAATTGAATCAAGGGTTTTGTAAGATTTTCACAATTCCCTGTCTTTTTCTTCCTTTTAAAGGGATTTTTTTTTAGAGACAAACTTCCATTTGAGCACTACTGTATAGAAAAGTAAAGCAAACCCAAATATCCCTCCAACACATTAAATAGGAGGGGTTTTTGTTTATTTATGGGGTTTTTTTTAATGAAAAGACATCAATCTGATTTTGCTGTCTTTAGCAGAAAGTAAGACACACTCTGTAGGGGCACATCAGAACCCCTCGGTCGCGTTTCTCTGGTACTGCTTTTCCCTGAGCCCGGCCGTGGGTACAATCCACGGTTTGTTCCATCATTCAGGACCTGGCAAACGCATCCAAACGCCCGCGGAGCTGCCCCAAACCTGCCTCCCAAACCAGAGCTCCGAGCCCCGCGTTTTGGAGCTATGGATGCTCCTCCACTGCCACCTCCTGGATGCGACCAGGGTCACTGGAGCGACGAGGTGATAAAAGCTTTACGTGAACTTGAAAAGGTGCCAAGCCAAAAATTCAGCCGCCCTTCCATTCCTACAAGGAAAAAAAAACCAAAAACCCACCCTCACCTTAGATGGCCCCTGTTGGGCAGCACTCTAAATGCAATAATTTTTTTTCTATAGACCACTAATTTTTATACTAGTCTTGAGGCTTCAGTGAAAATCTACTGCTATGAGTTAGATAGATGCTGTGAGATAACCCTGGAAAGGCATTTTCAGTTCCACACAGCTCTTAGTGTTTACAAAAGCACAAACTGTGATGTTAATCTGGAAGTGAAGGAAAGGCTCAGGTCTATCAGACTGGCTCTGTCCCCTGGCTCTGCAGAGCAAGAACACTTCACACCAACATAAACAACCTACTGTAAAAATCGTCATATACTTTCCAGTTTTCAAAGTTCTAGGACTGAGCCTATGTTTTAGGGGTGGGG
Source organism: Cyanoderma ruficeps (assembly GCA_008694505.1). Lineage (NCBI taxonomy): Eukaryota > Metazoa > Chordata > Aves > Passeriformes > Timaliidae > Cyanoderma > Cyanoderma ruficeps. The sequence goes on along the minus strand of VZDJ01000116.1, from coordinate 24,625,087 downwards.
GGGGGTTTGTTTGTTTGTGGGGGTTTTTTGTTGGCTTTTCTTTTTTCCCCCCGTAATTCCCTATATTGCTTCAGATGTTCATCAGAAGCCCACTGAAATTTCTAACATGAAAGGAGTTAGGAGAGACCTTAAAGGTCATCTAGTTTCAACCCCCTGCCATGGGCAAGGACCCCTTCCACTATCCCAGGTTGTTCCAAACCCTGTCCAATATGGCCTTGAACATTTCCAGGCATGGGACACCCACACTTCCCAGAACAACCTGTGCCAGGGCCTCACCATGCTCTCAGGGAAGAAATTCTTAGAAATGTCTAATTTAAACCCATTCTCTGTCACTTAAAAGCTGTTCCCCTTTCTTCCATCACTCCAGGCCCTTGTACAAAGTCCTTCTCCAGTTCTCTACCGGTTTAGGTACTGGAAGGGGTTCCCAGGTCTCCCTGGAGTGTTGTCCAGGCTGAACAACCTCAGCTCTCCCAGCCTGTCTCCATCGCAGAGGTGCTCCTGCCCTCTGCTCATCTTTGTGACCTCCTCCGGACTCTCTCCAGCACCTCCGGATCCTTTTCGTGCGTGGTGCCCCAGAGCTGGACACAGCAGAGCCCGGCCCACCCGCAGTCTGGAGACAGAACTCAAAATGCTGTCGCCTGCCTCCAGCAGGTGTCAGTGGAAGCTACATAATGGAGAAACTACATCAAAGCCAGGCTTTATTTACCTTTCATTCCTACGAGATGCTCCGTGGCCCGGGGACAGAGGGAATGCTTCATTCTACGAAAAAAATGTTATTGCCAGCCAGGTTATTTAATAAGTTTTTTTTTCTCCTTTGAAGTATGGCTCAAAAATTTGCAAAGTGACTTGAGAAGAGGCCAGTGATTAAACAGGTGTTAAATATTTATTGAAGGGGCAGTAGATACGTTTGAAACGTTTGAATTAGTGACCCAATTCACTTGTATTGCTACAGGGAGTTAAGATCTCTGGATCTTACTCACTGGAGTAGTGTTTTAGCCCATAGAGCACAAACACACAAAAGGGCAGAGATAAGGTTCTCTCAGCAGCTTAAATCCTGACATTTCCTAACATCTGAGTGCCTTAGATGTGAGTGATGGCTCTGCAGAGTATCTTCCAGTGGGGGTTTTGCTGGCAGTCCCCAGGCTCTTGGAGACAGGAGTGTGACAACTTGGGTGGACTGTGAAGAAGGGCAGGAAAGAGAAACTCTGCAAAGTAATGTGCAAAGTAATGAAAACTTTTTTTCTGTTTCCCAGGGTATAAAAATATTTTCATCTTAATTCTTTGTTGGTAGTGAGTTACATACACTGTCCTGGTGCCCTGTGATGTTCTCTGAGCCCTCGGTTGTCTCTGTGTGTGCAAACACAGTCACACAAAACTGCCAGGTGAGATCCCAAAAGATTTAGAGCCTCCAATGACAGAAAGCAATGGTGATGAATGATGACAGACCCGCAGTGAGGAGCTGTAGAATGGTGCAGAGCTGGGGTTCAAGAGCTTTGGTATAGCTGGAGGCAACACATCTAAAAATCTATGGTTTGGCTTCTTGACTTTACTGAAATATCCACCCCCTAGGCACTGAACTCCAGCAGGGGCCGAGCTTCTGAATACTTTTTGGAAGATTGGTGCCTGAATTCCATAATGCTGCAGGATGTACTCAGGGCACCAAAGCTCTGCTTCCCTGCTCACTGGATCCAACAGCTGCATATTGGATACAAGGCATGGACTGAAAGTTGCAGGTTCAGCACCCCCGTGGAAAAAAATAGGGAGGAAGTAAGACATGAAGAAATACCTGTCATCTTGCAAAGGATGAAAAGAGCTCCATGCTGAGAATCTTCCACTGTGTTTCTAAAGCATCTATTAAGAGATACCTCACTTGGGAAGAGCTACTCTCACTTGGGGAGAAATGTTTCAAATGGCAGCAGCGTTTCAGTGACACAATTTGAATAACATGTGTGACACAAGATAAACACTTTAAACACTGATGTGGTGTGTTTCCCCAGAAGGTTTTATTAAAAGAAGCTCCTACCTCATATCACTTGAAGATCATGATACCTCAATGCCAATTCACAGGAATATTTTAGCTTTGCTGAATATTTACAAGGGGTGAGCCTGCCTATCTTGTGTGAATAAAACATTTTGTGTGATGTTTTATTAAGAGGTTCATCAACACACATTTGCAAAGCTTTTCATGATTCTCTCTCAATTAATCCATTTACCCATTCAGAAATGCAGACTTTTAAAAACATGCATCAATCATTGAATAATGACTCTAAAAGTCTTTAAAGACACTTGGACTAATACACAACGCAAATTTTTATTAACATCAAGTATTGCAAAATAAATTTAAAAAAGACAATATCAATATTCATTAACTTAATTTACAATTCTTTAGCAAGAGAATCTTATGCTCATTTACTCTGAGATTTATAATTAAAAACTGTCACGAATTCCCAGCATTTTCATTACTATTGTATTTTAGTCAATAAGTTGTATCAGAATTCAGAGAAAGAATTTATAGATCATTCTTGATGCATTATGTAAACTTTTTTTTAATAGATTCAATGAGCATTACAGAATCTATCTTTAAGAAAGATTCAATAAAGTATATGAGGAAATAATTTGGAGTTGACTGTAAATAAAAACCATTCTTATTCTCACACAGGAAATTGCTGTCACCAGTTTCCATAAAATCGAGGAGCTGCTCTGTTGGTGTTTTGCATCTAACATTTCTCCGTACATTGAGTGCCAGCCTCTACTTTTGAAACAAGGTTTGTTTGCTAAAAATGGCAATGTGCCACTTCTAAAGTACCAGAGATTTCTCACAGGCTCTTTCCAGAGACAAAAGGGACAGGGTTTGGGTGACAAATGCAGGGAGAACAGCTGTGGGTTTGGTGATCAAGTGTCAGTCGACAAAGGGCTGTTCTTTCTTCAGGAGGGTCTTTCACAGGAGGTGCTACACCTGCAAACACTGGATTGTGTTGCAAGATCTCCTGGGCCCAAACTGAGGTGCTTGGACACCTCCATGGTGCCAACATTTTGGAAATCCTTAGAAACTGAAGCTTGACAACATTTTTTTCTATTAGAGCTTCACAGACACCCCCAAAAGGGGAAAGAATTCTTTAACTGTAGTCATGTGAATCACTAAAGAGAATACCATGAATTTGAGAAAAGCTTTCCTCACCATCAAACTTACAAATCTTCCTTAGCCTCAGGAGGATATTCAATTGTGTTGCGTTTCCAGATAAGGACAGCAAAACAACCAACTGCGAATGAGTGTGTTATACAAGATACCAGAGGTGACCATCCCTGTGGAGCTGCTGCCCAAAATTTCCATGGTCAAAGGCCACAAAACAGGTGCTTCAGGGGGAGAAAGGCATGGGAAACTCTGTTGGACACTTTGCAGGTGGCAGGGCGACATAGAACCCTGAGCTGCCCAGGCTGCAGCGTGGGCTGGGTTAGAGGGCAGCGGGGTCTGAGGTGTGACAGGATTCCAGCAGTTCCCATCCTGTGACCCCAGACAGGCATGTGGGGTGGCTGGTAGCTGTGCTGTTGGCCCTCTGACACAGCCCTGACCTGAGAAACTGCCTCAGAGGGGCTCCCAGCTCAGGGCTGCCAGCTGACATCCCAGCAGCAAAGGGAGGAAAGAGACACAGGAAAAGTCCCAGCTACTGGAACGGTTTATTATGAGGTTGTACCACTCGGGTTGTGAATGTCACATCACATCAGTGATCTGCTGCCCTTGTTTTCTAACAGTCTGTTGTGCTTTCATCTACCTTGGCGAGGTACTCAAACCACACTGTGAGAATAAAATCTAGCAAGGCATTGTGTGTATCCACATGTTTAGGGAAAATGATTTCTTTTTTTATTATTTTTATTGTAAACATGTGACACTGATTATCTGCAGATACTTGATGTGCTTATGATTTCAATCAGCATTTTGTTCATTCACTGCCTCTTGGTTTATTGATTTATAAGCCCTTTAGAATGGAATGATTAGTCCTAGCATTTTATTCTCAGTGGGGGTAAAATGGTATTTCATTATTAACGTGTTAGAAGCTATTTCACACTGACAGTTTGTTTTGAATCCGGGCAAGAGAAGTGACATTTATATTTGGAAGTGGGAGATTGACATAGAAATTATTCTGAAACATAATTACAGTAAAGGCAAACGCAGAAGAAGATAGAAATTCCAGCTAGAGTTTCTGGGGGCTGCTCTGCCGTCGGTAACTAACTCCTGTTCTTTTCCCAGCTCAGCGTAATGAGACACAGCGGTGGTCCCTGTAGGCACTCACAGGAGATGCAGGATCAAGATTTTTATGCATTTAAGCAACTCAGCACAGGGCTGTGAGTGAGGATGGAAGGCAAATGCTGTTCCACAGCCTATTCTGGCTATCCCAGAAAGCTGCAGTGCTGTGACGACACCCTGTGCTGGAAAAAGGAGGAGAGGGTTAGTGGCAGTGAGCAGACAAAAGACAACTGAGCAGAGTCCAGAGGAGGATGTGGGGACTGGAGGATCTCTTACATGGAAAAGCTGAGGGAGCTGAAGCTGTTTATCCTGGAAAAGACATGACCACGTGGGCAAAAAGTGAAACAAGAAGTTTCACCTGAATATGAGGAAAAACTTCTTTGCTGTGGGGGTGGTTGAGCACTAGAACAGTCTGCCCGGAGAGGCCGTGGAGTCTCCTTCCCTGCAGACATTCACAAGCCACCTGGTGGCAACCCTGTGTCACCTGCTCTAGCTGAGCCTGCTTTAGCAGGAGGGTTGGGCCAGGTGATTTCCAGAGGTCGCTTCAGACTCCAACCATTCTGTCCTTCTTTATGCACCTTGGCAGTCAGGCTGATTTAGTTCAGTGTTTTCCAGGGCACCTGGGTGCCTGTCAGCTCCACTGGGGTGGGGATTTGTACCTCCTTAGCTGATCCTGCACCACCTGCACCTGCTCCAGGCTCTTCGTGAGTGCCCCGAGATCCATTTGGCTTTTCCAGGAGTCAAGCTGACTTTGTGTGCACTCTAGGGCAGTTAATAGAAGCTCTCCTCATTTTTTTCCCAAGTTAAACATCTATCTTACATTACAAACGTGTTTTTCTTGCCAACGTCCATTCTCACATATTATAACAGAACTCAAGAAGATTTTTGGCCGTTAAAAATAGATTGTAGTAGGCTTTTTTTCTTCAAGGAATTTTGATTTTAGTGACTGACCCTCTGTTACTGAGGTCTCAAGGAATTTTTCATTGATGTGAGCAGGAGCAGAGAGGCCAGGGCTGTGCTGGGGTGTTGGGAATTTCTATCTTGGCACTAGGGCTCGTGCAATGGGGACACTGCAAGCTTCACACAGAAGTTATGCACAACTTATTAGTCATGGTGTAAGGAATACACAGATCCAGAGAGCAGCAAATGAGTCAACATATTACACAAAACTAGGTGCCAAACATGACCCGATCTGTTGCTCTCTCCTTTGGAGCAAATTGAGTAAGAATACAAATTGGCCACTATTGCATTTTTTGTGCGTTGGGTGATTTTTGTGGTTATTTCTCAGAGGTACATAGACTCTAGTACAATGTAGTTTTTAATATTTAATACGTTGTAAGCAGATTAAATAAATAAAGTTCAGGAGCTCAAAATTCTTTTACTTAAATGCACAGGCTTTTGTTTGTGTAGGACTGAAACCTTATTCTATGCCAGTGAGCATGCATTTCTGCTTGAACTTCCTTAGAACAGCAGTACTATTAAACTCTCAGGATGAAATCCTAGAATCCTTGCTGAAGTCAACCAAAACACTGCCTCTCATTCCAGCAGGATTGAGATTTCAGATTTCTGCCTGGTCCAGTCTTGTTTTACCCCTCCTGAGCTGCTGAGTTCTGGTGGCTGATCTCATTACATTGCACTGTTTCATGTTCCTTTCTAATGAATGAAGTCAAATGTGTATCCATTATCCATGCAGACTCCTTTCACAAAGAAGGAAGGCAACAAAACCCAAACATTACAAATAAATGTCCAGCTTTATCTGCATAACACAAAGAAGGTGACTCAATGACTATGGAAAAGCAAACATATTTGATACTAGAATTATTCAACTCCAGATGAAGAAGAGTTGAAGGAAGCAGAATGCAATTAGATACAATTATTAAAGATATATAGGAAATTACAGCTGATCATAGGTATTTTTCCAACTAACATTTGCCTTTCACTGCAGGAAAACTTTTAACTGACCGAAAATAACCACCAGAATTATGCCATGTCAAGCAAAATGCTGATTTCTTCTTTATGGGAGAGGGAAACAATACAAAAACCCCAACAACCCACCCTAAAGTGGTTTTCAGGGATGAAAGATTCAAAGACTGAAAACTGTTTCTTATTTCAATGAAACAAATCAAAATTTCCATGAATAAATTCCTGGATGAAATTGTAGAACTCATCCTAATGATGACATCTGTTTGCAATAACACTCCATGCCAGTAAACGATGTTATTTTAACTAATCTATTGGCGTGGCGATGAAAGTGACAGTAAAATGTTGATATGGAAGCTAATTTCTGTGTTTGGCCTTGGGATCCATCTTCACAGACACAGGGTAAGTGCAGAAACTATTTTTGGCAACATCACAGCCATCCAGATTTAATTCTGACACTTCTCTGCCTTCCTGAAATCCAAGGAAGACATCTGGCTGCATTTTCTGTGTATGTTTCTGAAATGCCATTGAAATCATTTGCATCAGAAGTGAATTTGGAGATAGAAATGTGACGAGAAGGCGCACGTGAGGAGGAGGGGACCAAAACCCTGGATTTATGAAGAAAAAAAAGAATGGCAGCTCTTCAACATAATGTTCTTACTGAAAGATGGGAATAAGATATCATTCTGAATATGTTTCTGTGAACTTTTAACTTTGTTTAGCGCTTCTATGTTGCTCAGACCCATGATTTATGTGGAAATATGCATCTGCATGGCATGTGAGGGATGAGGGCATGGCTCTGCCTCATTCCCAGGGTAGCGCCTGCCAAAGGCATTTGCTGTCCCTGCCACAGGTTTGATTCCCGCAGCCCTTCAGAAGAATAACTGACTAAAGTGTTTGTGAGTTATCAGTTAATTTGATACTATTTAGGGTGGCCACAGTCTCCTCATCATACTTTCTGAGCTGGAAAAGTTTGTTTAGGCAAAAAAGCTGCCCTGTAGCTTTTGTGTTTGCAGCCATTCTGCATAACCCACCACTGTCCCATTGTCTTCTGCCGGGAGCCGAGCCTGTGAGTTATTGGCAGTGTGCTCAACTTGCAGACTTCCTAAAAAAGAATGCAAAACCCCACAGCAGTGCTCCTGATGTGCTGGGCTACCTGTCAGTTGTCCTGGCATGAAAAACCCCACAGCAGTGCCCTGATGTGCTGGGCTACCTGCAGGTTTTCCTGCTGTGGCAGCAGCCAGGCCGCACCGTGTGGCCCGCGGGTCTCTCAGGGGCAGGCCCTGCGTGCTCTGACCCAGCTGGAGCAGGATCCTCCTGCCAGGAACGCTGGCCCCGGCTCTCTGTGGCCTCCCCACATGGCAGCCATGTGGGCAGAAGGGGGGCGAGGGGCAGAGAGAACTGGCTTTGGCTGCTTCGTCTCAGTGACCACTTTTTCCAAGCGGCCCAAACGCGGGCCTTAATCATCAGCACTTCTGGAGCACTCATCGTTCTTGTATCCAGGCAAGGAGCCTTGTTATTACCCCTTGAGAGACACCACATTCCCTCATTTCCTAGGGAGGAGGCCTGCCAGCAGTATCCATACAGGCACAGCTTGGTTTGTTTTGGATTAAAAATGTCCGCAGGGCGGGTCTGAGTTCGTCTTCAGCAGGGTCTGGGGAATAAAGCTCTGCTGCTGGTTACTTCCAGGAAATGAATAGGTGCTCACCTTCACTGAATATACTCTGCTTTGAAAATATTCTGGGCCTGGATTGGGAAACCTTCCCTCTCAGGCTTCTTGTTGATAAAATGGTGCCACAAGAGGTCACTGACTGCCCTTCACTGGCTGTTCCCAAGCTTCCTGTGTGTGGAGGTGGGTTGTGGTGACTTCAGTCCTTGGGGTGGTGGCTTCCCCTGGCTTGGACAAGCCTGACTGGCTTGGCTCCAGCCAAATGCTGGAAGGAATTCTTGGAACAAAAGGAACCACAAAGCACTGTCTGTGAGGCCTTCCGGAGCATGACTGCCCACACCCCAACCTGTTCCGAGCTCCCAGCCATGGAGAGAGCAGGAGGAGCTGAAAGGAAAAGGTGCATTTCCATCAAAATTTAAATTTGCCTCCTGTATTTCAGAGAGTTACAAGATGCACATACTATAACTGCACGCACTCCTTAAAGGGATCCATAAACACCACATGCCATGGCTGTCTGCACAAGGAAACCATGGGATGCTGCAGTCCAGGTCGTGTGTGAAAAGGCCAGCCATCCAGGGGGAAGAAAATACTGTATAGATGTGATATCACAAGTTATATAATATCATGGCCAAATCTCCACAGCTGGATATCATCAAATCAAAATTAGAAACTCATTGGAAGCAAAGGACAGTCTTTGCACAGATTGCCTATAAATCTGCAATAGCTAGTTCTCCCTGGGCGTAACATCAAAAACATTTTTTAGTGTCTCATTAGTAAGAAAATTTATTGCTCAACTATTGAACTGTGTCGATTTTTGAAAACATTGTGTGAATAATTCCAGAAAGCATGTGTTTGATTTGTATTCGTTTTGTGCCGCTGGATAGAAAAAGTAGCTTTTCCCCCATGATGAAATGACACTAATCATGAAATTATAAGGTGAAGCATGTCTACAGTTTCAGAACAAGGTAAATTTTTATAAATATGCTAATGCCCTCCCTTTCCCATAAGTCAAACTAAGATTAAGGAGTTCATACCCCAACTGAGCTTAAAAAAAAAATAAAAAGAGAAGACTCAATTACAGTTCTGTAGAGGGGAAAAGAACTTCTCCCAGCCTTTATTATTTTTCCTTTGTGCTGCAGTGTGTTTCCCAGCTGTGTCTGTTGGCCAGTTTTGTGGCTCAAATAGCCTGGAAAAAATAAAAAAAAAGAAAAGAGGATTGAGAAATGGGAGAAATTTAAATCAAGCAGCACTGTCCATGTAGGATGGGTGGAAGGAGTTTACAAGTATTTGTTGGGTGGTGAGAATTTACTGAGGGGGTGGTTGGGTTGACACCCCTGTGTGCAGGCAGAGGTGCTGTATTTTCTCATGTTTTAGCAATAGGGAGAGCAGAACAAATGGCTCTGGGGACCGTGTGTCGACCTGTTGGAAGATAGGATGGCTCTGCAGAGAGACTGGATCAGTTGGATCGATGGGCAGAGTTTAACAAGATGAAGTTTAATGAGTCTAAGGGATGAGTCCTGCACTTTGGCCACAATAACCCCCTGCAGCGTTACAGGCTGGGGACGGTGTGGCTGCACAGTGCCCAGGAGGAAAGGGACCTGGGGCTTCTGGTCAACAGCCGGCTGAACATGGGCCAGCAGTGTGCCCAGGTGGCCAAGAGGGCCAATGGCACCTGGCCTGGATCAGGGATGGTGTGGCCAGCAGGAGCAGGGAGGTCATTGTTCCCCTGTACTCAGCACTGGTGAGGCCACACCTTGAGTGCTGTGTCCAGTTCTGGTGCCTCAGTTCAGGAAGGACGTTGAGATGCTTGAACGTGTCCAGAGGAGGCAACAAAGCTGGTGAAGGGCTTGGAAAACAAGCCTTAGGAAGAACGACTGAAGGAGCTGGGGTTGTTTATCCTGGAGAAAAGGAGACTCAGAGGTGACCTGATCACTCCCTACAACTTCCTGAAGGGTGGCTGTAGACAGCTGGGGGTTGGTCTCTTTCTCCAGGCAGCAACTGACAGAACGAGAGGACACAGTCTTAGGCTGCGTCAAGAGAAATACAGGTTGGATATTAGGAAAAAGTTTTTCACTGAAAGAGTGATTAAATACTGGATTAGTCTGCCAGGGAGGTGGTGGAGTCACCATCCCTGGATATGTTTAAAAAAAGACTGGATGTGCCACTTGATGCCATGGTCTAGTTGAGGTGTTAGGGCTGGGTTGGACTCGATGATCTTGAAGGTCTCTTCCAACCAACACATTCTGTGATTCTGTGATTCATCAGAAAAGACCCATGTGTGCAAAATTCCTTGAAACATTTGTGTGCTGAGGCAGGTGGTTCTGTCCCCAGGCATCTCCCTCAGCTTCAGCAGGACTACACAGGTGAGTGCGGGCAAGAAAATAGGACAAAGACACCCTCACCCTCCACCAGCATTCCTTTGCTGGATTTTCCTCTGCAAGCAAATGCTTGTCAGCAGCCTGTAGGATGGAGGAAAGCCTCTGAGCATGAGGATTTGTGATGCTGTGGTGTCCCTGCAGGTACCCAGGATCCAGTTGCAGGGATAGCAGGGGCATGGCAGGGCTGCCTGAGGTCTGGAGCAGTTTTTGGGGCAAGCCCAGATCTGGATTAACCAGAGGCTCGTGTTTAGGTTTAGCTGGTGAGCAAGGGGGACAGACAAGTCATGCAATTAAACCCCCCTGTCTTCAGCAACACATCCAGTTGATTGTTTATATCACACTGTTGGCAGGCCTTCCTCAGTGCTTTTGCTTTGGTCCTGCCCTCTCCCTTGTTGCATGACAAACGCCACAAATGCAAACTAACAATCAGCTCTTCTACCAAGGACTTTATACTGCAGGAAAATAAAAGAGAAAAGAAGAAACCGAATCAGAGGGGCCAGCTGGTCTGGTCAGGGTTACTCACACCTCAGTGGCAGAGTCAGAAATAAACTCAGGCTGGGGAATAACAACTTGATGCCCTCCAGACTATGGAAAATACAACTAAACTCTCAGCTGTCTTTGCAAAGTGAGGTATTGGGGATTTTTTTTCGACTTGAAAAAGACAAGAAATAACTGAGTCTGTGTAGCATTTGTAGTATGTAATTCCTTATCATTAAATAGTTTTGGCATCATCCAGTCAGGGAGCTGAGAAAACAAAAAATGATAGGAATTGCTGTGATAAAGCCTCATTCAAATCTATGAGCAGCTCCTTCCTAGTCCTGCCCTGTAACCCCCTGCACCAGCATCATGGGTGCAGGTGAAGCAGAAGACAATCAGGAAGGAGTGCAGGGGCAAGCTGAGACATTCCCAAAAAGGTGTTGGAGACTGGCAGGGCAGCTGCCCTGTTCCTGAGCTGGCACTTGGTGTCCTGGCTGTCAGAGGGTCTGAGGTGGGCCTCTCCTCACTTTCAGGCATTACCACCCTAAGCACGAGAAACCCCTGCATACAGATATTCCTCAGCCAGGCCTCCCCACTCTGAGCTGTGTTGTGAATGAGGGGTGCCCTCCCCAGAACCAGGGGATGCAGGGAAGGGGCTCACTCCTGGAGGAGCTGAGCTGCTGGCCCCAGCAAACCTCAGCAGAGCACCTCCCTTGCTTTGCCTACAAAGGCCCCCAAGCTGGGCTCCAGAGGACACCAGCTCCTGCTTTCTTCCAGCTGTGCTGGCAAATCTCTTTCCTGATGGGAAATGAGAAAATACAGGCACAGTCCTGGCCTTCACTGGAAAGACAGTGAGCCCCTCTGTGACCCCACTCCCCCACGCCAGGCCCCTCCAGCCCAGTTTTATGGTGAGAAGGATCAAAGGGCTCCAACTGCTCCCATATGGTAAATGGCCCTATACGTTGTGTGTAATTACACACAAGCATCCCCACATCCATGTTCGGTCCCTATTAACGATCCCTGGGCGGCAGCCAGGGATCTTTTCCCAAGGCAGGAACGTTCCAGACGTCACGGCAGTGGCGTCACACCCTTGCACGCACATCCCGGGGCCAGGACACACCTGCCCCAGGCACGGGATCCCCTCTGCTGCCCATGTCCTGCCTCACAGCACTGGGACTGGGAAATTCCAGGGGCAATGGAGCCCTTCCTCTGGACACCATCTGGGAAAGGTGTTTTCCAGCCACAGGGTGGCATCTGATGGAAGCGTTAATGCTGCCTGGGTGAATTTGGAGCTAGCCTTTCTTGAAATTAAATTTGCTTCATGAATGCAACTTCCCGAAGGGGATGTTTGCTTTTTATTAAGACTGGGCAGAAACGGGAAGAAAATCAGACTTTCAGTCACTTATTTTAGGCTGCTATGATCCTTTTTTAAAGCAGTGGATGCATGTGTGCATGTGGCAGCCCCCAGGGCAGGGCTCTTACCCCTCAGGGGTGCTGGAACCTAGAACAACACTGGTTGCAACAAAAACATCATCTGCAGTTGGAGACTCTGGGAATAGGAGGGCCAGACCATAGGAAACAGGTTTGTTCTTATTTTGAAGGCTGAACTCTCTGGAATGCAATTCTGTCTTGCCAGCTGGGTAGAAGGAGACAGTTTTTGTGTGGCACCAAGATGGAGCGAAAGTGAGGGAGAAATGGATGAAAGAGGTATGAAGTTCTAAGACTGAGACACAAGATTTTTTATCTTGTATTCGATCAGCATAAAATTTTGGGAGATCCAGAGGGAAGTAGCCCTTGGTTCCATAAATGATGTTTGACTTAGGAAAGGGGAATGAAAATCCCAGTTCCCATTTTCAGCCTCATGGTGAAGCTTTGTGATGGTCCCCAGAGGCGGGTGGTGTAGGGTTTGCATTCAGCTTGGTCACTCACCACCTCTAGATTGCTCCCTGCTCTTTCCTGGGCCAGCTCATACCAGACAAAGGAAAAAAGCTTATTTTAGCAGAGCCATCTTTCCTGGGTGGGTCAGTCCTGGAGCAGAAGGACGCTGTCTGCTGTCATTGCAAACTGTAAGTGCCAAGCTGCTCTCCCTGGTCATCTTTCTGGGGTGGAAATGGAGAAGTTCTGTCACCAGAGCGAGTGCTCAGGTCAGCCTGAGTTCATTTCAGGAAGGCTCTGTTGCATACATGGGATGTGTGTCATGTCAGCATCCACTGCTGCAAAACTGACACTGCAGACCTCTGGGGTGAACTGGTTTCTGAGATGAAGCTCAGAGGTTCACACAAAGAGCCACCTGGGCTGATATGGGAACCTCCTTTCCATAAATACAACGACTGCAGAACTCAGGTGGTGCTTGACTTTCATTTTTAACTGAAGAAATTCCTCCCTCCTACTCCTTCCAGCTATTCTTACTTGGGTCACCTTCTGCAGGAGCTTCTAGCAGATCTCATTAGGGATTTTCCATCAATGAAATGCTTTCAGACAGAAAATATACTGGCAAAGGAAAGCCTGTGTTTTAGGGCAGTCTGCCCAGATAAGAAGAAAAAGCAACCAGGCTTTTTTCATCAGGAAGTTTCGCCTGGTTCTCAGAGGGAGACCTTCAGCCATGACTTCCTGAAGGACTGAGTTGCTCCCCCATTTCTGTGAAGGGTTTACTGAAGGTCCCCCCAGTCCCCTACAGCGCCAGCAGGAAAGAACATTTTCCTTCTTTGCTCTCTGCTTGCCCCTATTGGGTGTTAGCTGGCTGCTGTGGTTGGAGTTGACAATGCTGAATGCAATGTTGATACCTGGTTTGAGTCCAAGCAGTGTTTTATTCAAGTAATTAGTTGGGGAAGTAAAAGCCTGCATTGCTGTGTTTTTTCAGGGGCTGGTGTGTTAGGTTACCTGCTGAGTTAGAGAAGTTACCTGTTTGGTTTGTTTTTTTTTTTTCCACCAGTCCTAGACTTGTGATAGCCTGAGAAAAAAAATTGCCTTTGTAGAGGAACCCTTTAAAAACAGCCACAGGCACTCCCACCTTTTTCTGCTCAGTAGCCCAAGGGAAGACTTAATTAAAAGTTCCTTCAAAATATACTCCTTACCACTCTCCTGTGTTTCAAAGGCTCTGGTGCTGTGCCAAAGTGGGAGCAGGCATACATTAAAGTGACAGGTACAAAAGAGGCTGTTATATTCCTCACGCTCCCTCCTTCTCTGATCCCTCCGAGCTAAAGCACCACAACTGAAACATTATTGAAAATAAGGAATAATAGTCCCTCTTCTCTCCTGCCCACATAACAAACAGATCATGGCGGAGTGTTTGCCTTTTGCATGCAGCCTCCTCGGGCACAGGTTCCCAATCCCCTTGGGAATGTTTTCCTGGAAAGAGCAGCCTGGTCACACCATGTCTGTGCTGGCAGCATGTTCCATGGAGGGCTGCCTGTTCCAGGATGATCAGGCCAGGGCACCTTAATATCTACTTCTTATTAAAAGTTGAGAAAAAACCATCTCTTTACTGGGATACTTTGAATTTTCCAAGGATATCCATACACATCAGACTTTCTGAGCAGCACATCCCATGGGCTACTGACTGCCAGCAACACAAGCCAATATTGGGTAGAGAGACAGTGATTTCAGAGAAAAAGGTGGGATCATCACTCCTCCAGCCTAAGAAGGAAAGGTAATGACAGCCATCTCTAGGCAGTAGGAAGAGATAAACATCCTTCCCTGAAGGCTGAAGAGAGAGAAGGAGCATGAATTGCAGCACATTAAATTAATCTAGCAGCTTGGCATGGACTAGCTTCCCATTTTCACAGTAAATGGGAGCCTTATTCTGTCAATGTGCTGAGGATTTTATTTCTAGAGATTTATAGCCACAGGTTCTGGAGTGCTCTGTAATTACATGAGTTTACACTTGCAGGGACAAAGGCTGAGTAAATATTTTATTAGGCAATTTTTTATCTTATTGAAACTAAATACACATGTGATAATTTGCCTGGTGAATGGCGGAAGGATAGTGAAATAAATAAGATAGTTTACACAGAGCCTCTTTTGTGGGCTGCATGCAGAATCAGCACCCACACTGCATTACTCCACACAGGCCCACAGCCAGAGAGCCTGGGCAGAGCCATGAGGATGGGGCCCCTGCTAGGGGGTGAAATGTGACACCCCTCAGGATGAAAGGGACTCTGGAAGTCTCCTTATACAGACACATTGTGCTGGGACAGATGAATTTTTTTGGCCTGGTGGGTACCTGCCACCACACCAACACAGGCTGGAAACACCAGGTGTCCTGAGGGTCCCCGGCGGGTGCTGGCACTGCAGCATCACACTCTGCTGTTGATTATGACAGAAATAATAAACAAATAAGATCAACATCAGCTTTTACCCAGGACCTCTTGCCACTGCAAATTTTTCAAGGTTTGTCTGCTGTGGGATCATCCAGCCAGTGGAGCTGGCGTGAACTGGACTCACATGGGAAGTGCTGGAATCACCTGGGGTACTGACCCATGAGTGCAGCAGGTTATTTCACTGCAATGGAGAAATTATTGCAGAAACTGAGGCTCGTGTTCAAGAACTCACCAGTGAGGCTGCTCTGAAGTTCACAGTTCTCACAAAGATGAGGGAGATTTTACAAGAGGAACACGTGGTTATGTGGAAGTTGTTGAAAAGAAATGATTGTTACTGTCTGACAGGTAAGGGGCCCTGGAAGGCAGGAATGGATGGAGCCAGCTGGGCTCACTGTCCTCGTCCTGGGCTGTCCCATGCTACAATTCAGTGGTGTTGGATCATTTTTACTGTCATTTTTGGAACTCTGAGAGCAGGTCCCAACCCTGTGGCTCCTCTGGCAATGAAACCACCTTGCTGTGACACCGCAAAGCCAAGAAGATGCGGGCACTGGCTCCTTGGGGTGCTCCAGGGTCTGCTTTGCTCCTCAGCCCCAGTTTGTCAGTAGCAGTGGGGCAGAGATTTGTGCCATTCATTGCTGGGTTTCTCAGGAGGCAGCCAACTGCTCTTTGCATTTACTTTGTATTTACACTTTGCATGGACAGGATATGGCCGGCCTGGGAAGGAGCCCCTCGATTTTAAGACAGCCTACAATGAAGGGTGAACTTCCAACAGCTTCCTGATGAGCAGACAATAAATGTTTGGATATGGTAGTTGTACGTGAAACTCATATTTGAAACTCTTGGTGAAGAAGCATTGGTATAGTAATTTTTAGCAGGAAGACATGTATTAAGCATCTTCACAGACCCATGTAGAATTGACAAAAAGGCAAGATTCCTATAGCATTTCTGAGTTTCATATTATTATTATTCTATTCACAAACAACTGCAGCCTGTTATAAGTCCCATGGCAGGAAATTTTCTAAGAATAGTCAAGGAACCTTAGAATTAATTTATAAAATTTGGTAATCATTCACAACTTCATTAAATACTCAGATGCCTAATAATACATTATTCTTATCTTGATTTTAAATTTTAATTGCATGAAGTTTGGTCCCTCAATAATTAACACATTGTATATCCCACCTAATTCATGAACTAATTGTAATTTCCTAGTTCTTAATGTTACTCACTAATTCTGCCAGTGATAAAAATTTTATGTCAAAACTCCAGAGTAAGTGACATTCTACATGCACAATAATGACAAAACAAGTTAATTTGCTGCAAAGTTGCTGAAAGACAGAGCTTTTTTAATTGCATATTTGTTACCTTCATTAAAAGGTAAGTGGCTCTTCAGTTATGTATTTGCCCATTTCTTACACATTAAAAAAAGTGCTAATGAACCTGATTAAAATTAATTGAAAAGGTCCAAGATCTGCAAAGAGATCCTAACACCAACAGACTTCTAATTACTGCTGAAAGATAGACCTAAATGGGGTTTAGGAGAAGATAGAAAATCATTTTCCAGCCCTGTTGTAAGGGATGACACAGGGAATGCAAAAGCTGTGCGAGAACTGAAATGTCTGGTAATGACAGAGAAAATGCAGAGTGTCTGGACACTATTTCCTCTCCCTCCTCTCTGCTGAGAGCTGCTCCTCCTGCCCTGTGTCCCTTGGCTGGGCAGGCGGTGTGACAGCTGCACAGGGGAGAGCTCCAGGCTGGAGCAGGGGTGCAGCTCCCTCAGCAGCAGGGTTTGCTGGGCACACAGCCCTGGGAGGTGGCAGGGAGAGCCCGAATTTGGGCGGATTCTGGGAAATGCCCGCAGAAGTGTGGCCAGAGGAGTCAGAGGGGGAAGCTTGAAGCGGGGGAAGCTTCTCTCTTGTGGAGAGAAAGGGGGAAAGGTGCAGGAGAGGGATGGGTGCCCAGCTAGGGGGAAGGATGGGGAATGGTACTGGATGGGGAGTTCTGAACCCTGTAGAAGGGGGGCTGTGCTGGAAACCTTATTTTATCCCAGCCCGAGCTTTCCTGGAAGCTGTGGTAGTGCTCACAGTCATCCAGGATGCTGGGAGGCAACATTCCCTGCCATACAGTCCCTATTTACACTGCCAAGGTGAAAACTCATTGATTCATGGAATCAAGGCCAGTTCAGGCACCTTTCCGGCTTACTGGAAGCATTTTGTCTTGCAGTTTTTGTGTTTTCAGCAGTCAAAAACCTCACCAAGCCAGAAAAAGGAGCTCACTCCTTGTTAACAGCAGAAGCATTTCTGTCTAAGGTGGGGAGAAAGTATAATTATGTGTTTATAGCAAGAATATAGAGTTGCCTTAGACAACTTATCACAGATCATTTTATTGCTGTAACTGCACCATTTATAGCCGTCCCTTTTCTTCTGTGCTTCCCCACTATCCATTATTCCAGGATATTCTAATCTTATAAGAACTATTTTCTTCCTCTCTGTTAATAAAGCACACACCACTTATCTTGCTACCACTATATAAATGTAAAAGAAGAGAGAAACATGAGCTATTTTAATTTTTTTTTGTTTTGATTGAATTTAAATTGCTGAATGAAAAAAATAGCTTCTTCTAGTAATTCTGCTGTAACTAACTCAGTTTGATATTGGTTCTATTAGCCTTCTAATAGCATGAAAGCTAAAAAATTAAATCGTTCCACTTGCACATTCATAATTATGTGCAATTAAAATCTTTACATACCCAAAAGTCTTATATGAAGCCCTGAACCCTTCAACTGTCACTCTTCATTATCTCCAAGCCTAACAATTTTACAGTGACACATTGTACACAATGAGATGTGCTAAAGAGGAAATATTATATTTTACTGATGTATGTGTTCTTTTAATTTCTCTGAATTAGCTTTTTGATATGGATGCTAATTGTTTTCTTTGAAAGGAGTCACCACTGATATGTGATTTCTCTATGCCTGTTGCGCTTCAAAAAAAATACAGTTAATTGCAGGAAACAGGAATTTCTCCCTTTTTTATATATTAAAAAAAATAATCAGCTGCATATCAAAGGAGTGAATCTTAATCCAACTTTCTGATTGTACATTAAAAAGAAACCTTCAATGTTTGTGACCAGCACAGAGTATTTGGCGACTTTTGATGTTTCCCCTTTTCATTTATTCATGAGGCGAGATGAATAATTAAAACAGGACGTTTGGCAAAACCACCGTGCACACACACACAAAAAAAATATTTCCATATGAACTTCCAGTTCCAGCCCACGACAGTCGAGGAGACACGTTACTGCAGGGTTGTCCATATGGCAAGTGTGCATGGAGCTCTGAAACCATAGAGCTGGCCCAGACTTGGGATGGGGCCATCAGTGGCTGACAGCTGTTACTGCTCCACAAATGCAAATGCTGCCGGTGGGGGAGACAAGAGCGGCAGGAAGGTGGAATTTAGGCCCAGTCCTGGGTGTGAGGAAGCCACTGATAATGTGAGTTCCAAGGGAGAGTGACACATCCACCCTGGGTCTCCAGAGGAAGGGGATTGAGTTGCCACGCTCACACAGATATGCAGGAAAATCCGGGCCACAGCACAGAGACGTCCCTGATGGAAGAGCAGGTTGCTCCACACGCTCCAGAGACAAGGTCCTTGTGATGGAGAGGGAATGTTTGGTCTCTAGTTTCCCACAGGCTGCTCACCAGCTAAATTTTACATTTAGTTTCTGCCACAATGTTACAGCAAGTGACATTTCTCACCCTAAATCTCATAAAAGGCTAATTTGACTTAGCTCTTATTCATAATAAGGAAATATTATAGAGAAGTGACAATATACCATGCATAGCAAAATGTCTTGATCAGTCTGAGCTGGGCTGCCCTGTCTCACAAATCTTCAAAGGGACTTGTGTGTTTTACTCGTCACACCCTGCTCTATTTCACATCTCCAAGAACCCTGCAGCTGAAAGGCTCCTTCTCTCCATATCTAACCCAGAAATCCCCCACTGCTCCTAACAAAGGTCTACATTCCTGTTTGCAACATTTCTAAATTTATTCTTGAGAATCATTAGCGCAGCTGCAGTCCTCCTGAGCAGTGAGCCTGTGCAGCAGTGTTGGAATCACAAGTGAAAAGGCCTCAGTGTAATATTCCATCACTGTATGTAGCTGTCTTTTTAAAATTTCCCACAACTTCTTCTCATCTGTGCAAATTATATATACTTCTTTTTTTTAATTTTATATCTGCAGTCTGGATTTAGCTTCTTACACAGACAAAAGGACAAAAATTCCAGAACGTGTCTGTTTTGTGCTTGTCTGCGCACACTTTCAGGATGTCTCTGGAAAACAAACTTTTGGGGTTTCACTCCATCTCCTCTTGGAGCTTCACCTTTGCCTCTGCATTTCCTGAAGTGGAGTCTGTGGTTTCTGAATTGTTTTACTATGACTTTGTCTTGTTTTCCCTCCAGAGCTGTGGTCTTTGCTTACATTCTCTGAATGGCAAAGCCCATTTGTTTCTTTTTATACTTCTGTCAGCTTAAACTTCCATCAGCCCTCTTCTCAGCTTGGGGTCTCTGATCCCCACTCAGACCTTATCTCAAATTAGGGATTCCACAAGCTTCTGTAAAATGAGGATCAACTTAAATTCTCAGATTAAGTAAGATGAATAATTAAAATAAAAATTCTGTCTCTATTTTTCTGTTCCTCACCCAATGTGAGGATCATCTCCTATTTCTGATCTGAAAATATAATTTTAAAAGCTAGCTTTTTTTCTCACTGACATTTTTGGTAGCTCCACCTGCACAGATTTCTTTCTTGAACTTTTTCTTGAGGCCCATGGCCATTAGGACAGGGGAAGCTGAGTACAGAGATTTGTTCCATATTCTCTCTGTGGCCTCAGGGCACATTTAACAGCATGGTAGAATGACAATTTCCCAGAGACAATCTTCTTAGAAATTAACAAAATATTAATAACATTTACAAAATTAATCAAAGTTTTTTGTCTTTCCCAGACTCCCTTTACTCATTCTCACAGAAATTTAGCCAATAGCTTTGAGCAGATGAATCCTCACCCAGTGTGAATTCCCTACCCATGAGCTGTCCTACCAACATGTCCTGACTACCCATTATGGGCATGGAGGACACAAACCCACCGTCCACAAGAGAAATATTTCATGGGGTGGCTGTAAAAGGAGTGATCTTGTGGTGTTTTCTTTTCCACAGAGAGTTCCTGAAGGCTTCTGTGTGGAAGATTCACTCACTTTGCTTATAGTGTTATCTAATATAAAGCAGTTGATTAAGTGGCTTGTTTAAATTGCATTTATCACATTCCATCCTCACTGAAAAATCCTCTTCAAAAATCTAAGTGGCTGGAGCATTTGCAGAGAAGCGTTATACTCACAAGAGTGATAATGAGATAGTGGCAACCAGGTATATGAGAATCACTGAACACTTGGCAAAGACTGTTATTCCTTTTCTCCCCCTTTTCCTTCTAATGATTAAAAATAAATTAGGACAGATATTTGTACGCCACCAACATAAGCTTGTTTGTTACGTCTTACAGAGCTCTTTCAGGTGGTAGGTTCTTATTAATTTCTTTTTCTGCTTCTTTAAATTACTGAAGAGTATTTTCTAACATCTCTTCATGCCATTCCTTTCCTGGGAAATTGATTGTGTCTATGACCCTGTGCCTCCACAGAGGAACCTCGGCCTTTCTCAGATGTCACCCACAATTTTTTCTAGATTTTGATCCACACATGTATATTTCTCTTTTTACATTGTGACTGTGGTAGTGGCCTTAGGCAAGTGGAAAACAGCACAGCCTCCTTGTATGGTATTTCCCAGGACAGGCTGGGTAGGGCACAACTTCAGTGCCATTCCCTGGCTCTCCTGGTTCCAGATGGGTGGAGGCAGAAAGCATCAAGAGCAGTGAACACTCAGACTCCTCTGGGCTGAAAGGACATCCTGTGTGCAGCTCTCCAGCTCAGAAGATAAACGGGAGCAGACTCTGGTAGTCTTCTGAAATGCTTTTGCCCAAAGAAGGGATAAAATTGTTTTCATGATTCTTCTTGCAGATCCATTGATCCACATGTGTGGTGAAAGAGCTTGAGGAGGAGTTTCTTGTAAACCCATCCCTGATGAGTTTCAACCACCTGGCGCAGGAATAGCTGTGCCATGAGTCATGTACAACACGCACGAATCCTCTCAGCAACTGCAGCCAGAGGGTTACACAAGCCCCATCCAGCACCACCCCTTTTCCTGTGGGTTCTTCCCTGCTCTTTGGCATATCCACTTTGAAAAGACTGATAGAAAGATGAAAATACGAGCAAGAAAAATGGCAACATAAAAATCTGCTTTATGCTCCTAATTTCTTGTTCCTGTTAGCCACTGATCATAACCTCAGCTAAGTGGAGTCTAACTGAACGATAGATCAGCTTGGATGGCAGCTCTGCTGCTCTATTACCAACCCAACAAGGAGCATTTTTCCTTCTAGCAAGGTCCTGCATCAGACTGGTAACAAGATGTTAAACAGATGTTAAAAGATTACCCATTAGGAAAAAATACCCCAGAAAAAAAAGCAATACATTTAGACAGCATTTCTACTTGAGTAACAAAGAAATGCTATTGCAGGCGTAAGAAATCATCTCAAGAGTTCCTAGGAATGTGTTGTTGGGTTTTTGTTTTTTTTTGGCCTAAAATCTGTTGAGCACATTTGCTCACACAGTTGCATCACTGCCACACCACGGTGTGGAGGCACGTAAGGCTTGGGGGGACAGTCAGGATTCCCTGCAATGGACAATTAAACCACCACAGAGACCTGGTCCAGTCACACAGTCACTGACAGCAGGAGCAAAAGTCCTGTGCAAAGCTGCAGCTCTGGGCCCTCACCTGCCACAGGCTGAGCAAACAAAGGCAAAACCATCCCCTGCTTACAGGTTACCTGCAGTTCTGTCCACAAGCTTCCAGTCTGTGCATCCCAAAATGTTTCCCCCAGTGTTTTACTCCCGCCATCCCCCTAATGTGGAGATAGGTTTGGAGAAAGCACCTGAATGGCTCCAGGAGATGTTGGAATGAAGTCTGTCAGAAGTATCTGATGGAGGGGTCACAAGGAGGGGACAGTTATGGTGACCTGGCATCATGAAGGAAACTTCAAACTTGTCTCACGAGTCTGCTTGGAAAAGTAGGGCTCTTAAAAATAACCTCTCTCCCCAGTGCTGCAGGACCTAGTGCTGCTGTGGATGACCAGGATATTCCCTCCTGAAACAACAAAGAAGAAAAATCAAAGTTCTGCATTTGGTCACTTAACTGAGACATTTCTGTTAATCCCAGAAGAAAAATATGCACTTCCATCCTTGGAAAACCCAGCTTTTAAGCAATGAGTTTTATTTCTTCGTTTTGAAATAAAAAGATTTTTAACACAAATCTAAAATTATTTTTTAACAATTTAACAAAAACAACTTCTTTCTTTTGTTCTTCTGCTTTGTTCTGTTTTGTTCTTGTGTTTTCTCTGGAGCTCCAGTTTACTCTATACTGAAAAAATACTGAAGGGCCCAGATAAAATTTAGAATGGACAGTTCCTGTTGTTTTCCTGTAAGAGAACAGTGAGTGAATCAGGTGCAAGCACCTGGCAGGAGGAATAGATGGTTCCTGCCCTGGGAAGATACTGAATCTGTTCTGAGAAGTTTCCAAACAGAGGTGAAGCAGGAAAGGAAATGAATGAAGGGTCTGCAAATAGCAGATGCCATGTAGGAGACAGTGTGAGTCAGCAGACAGGTGAGACAGGACCTCAGACACATTTCAAGATCAATTTTCTGTTTTCCCTGACATTAAAAGTCAGAGGAGAGCTCTGTGTAGCTGCAGGAAGGCTCCAGAACTTTAGATTTTGAAATGAAGTGTTTGTAGATCGCTGAAGATCCAAATTATGCCAAAATTATGTTATTGAAGTGTAATCATCTTGTTAGCTGCTTAGAACATTTTCTTCATTATCACTTCATTCATACTTATGATGATGAACAGATGGTACCAGTGTCACAACGCAGCATAAATCACTCCCAAATGTTGTTTGAAAACACAGTTGGAAGGTGGTAGGGACATCCTCCTGCTGATGAGCCTGGCTCACTCTATTTGCTCTAAGAGGAATTACACAAACCTTCTTTGCCACTTAACCTGCTGGCTGCTGGCCCCAAAACACTGCCAGTCCTGCGCCAACACAGGTTGCAGTCATGCTGAGAGCGAAGATTATTTAATTTTTCAGCACAACCTGGTAAATTTAAGCCACGTGTAGCCAAGGCAGTGGTGCAGTTGGAAGCTGCCTGTTGCAGTTTCAGCAGCAGTGGAGCTGGGCCTGAGAGAGGAGCAGTGGGAGTGTCCCAGGTGGTCCCTGCACCCACAGCCCAGCTCATGGTTCAGAGGGCAAACCCAAAGTTCAGGCTTCATCCAGAGATCAGTGCTCTTTCAAAAAAAACACCATTGATTCCTGAGGTATCCCACAGACTGCCTGCACACTGTCTCTCTCTCCACGGAGCTCGGTTGGTTTGTGACTTCCCCCTGGGATCGTTCCCCCCCTGGTTTGGGCAGGTGCACCACCGCAGCCAACAGGAGGGATGGAAGTGCTCGGAGCAGACACTCTGCAATTTCACTCAGAAAACACACACACACTCCAGCCCCCAGCCCCCAAATCCAGGAGACACAGATGGAATTCAAACCCACAGCACCTAAGCAAACAGAGGTCCTCATGCATAAAACCCCCATGGAAGCTGAACAACAGCTACCATAAAGCTACCGAACCCTATTTTAAAAAACCCCAACCAAACAGAAAACCCAAGGACCAAAAACCTACTGTTAACACTTTGTAAACTTATACAGTATAAAATTTTTCCAGCTCCTTCTTCACCCTAATTCTGTCTCTTACCCTCAAGCTGCACAAAACATGGAGCACAGCCTTTGTTTTCTATGTGTAATCAACATTATTTAGGCCAAAAGAGCAATTCGATCTCTACCTACAGCACAAGGGGGGGGTGAGTTTTTTTACCGCACGTGGTAAGAACCTCCTGCTTAGGTTGTTAAAAGTATTTACATCTCTAATTCCCCTTGATTTCCCTTTGCAAATTTGGGTTTAGCTCTTGGAAGAATTTCCTGACATAAATGTTTTACCAGCCACTAGAGGGGAATGTACAACGCAGTGAGAAGAGAGAAAGTGACATGGCATTAAAGTTGCAGCCAGTTTGCTCACTCAGATGAAGCACTTAGTGTCATGCTGGATCTTTACAGTTTTTAGGAGCTAATTTCACATTTATCAGGTGCCTTGCTATTTAACTCTTTTCTGTCATATTGATTTCTCTCACCTTCTGCCAGTTTAGGATAGTTTATGTCAAAGTAATAGATTCTTCAGGTGGGAAAAAGATCCTTACAGACACTTAATTTGATGCTTAATGCCCTCATAAGCCCATAAATCATGCATCTGAGAATGTGATCTCCCCTGAAAGTATCCTATTCAAAATTGTTTACAGAGTATAGCAAGTACAGCATTTCTATCCCAGGAGAAATGTTGGTATTCCAGCCTTTCTCTCAATTTAAAACAGGATTAAAAATAAGATTCAGATTTTTTTTATTTTTTTTTTGTGTCTGTGGGATGGAAATTCCACATTAATTCTGGTTCGGAAATGACAACCAGATTCATTTGGGCGTTCCTCTAACAGAATGAAACTTTCAGCTCTTTTGAAAGGGATGGGGTTTTTCCTACTCCAGCCTCTGATAAAACAACCCGAAATGTCCTGCGTCAGGAACGGAAGGGAAGCGGATGGGAGCCA
The DNA here is from genome assembly GCA_008694505.1 of Cyanoderma ruficeps. Classification (NCBI taxonomy): domain Eukaryota; kingdom Metazoa; phylum Chordata; class Aves; order Passeriformes; family Timaliidae; genus Cyanoderma; species Cyanoderma ruficeps. The sequence goes on along the minus strand of VZDJ01000116.1, from coordinate 24,600,282 downwards.
GGCATTGCTGCCCTGGGACTGGGATCTGCTCTTCCCTGCAGCCCAGACTTCCTGCAGAAATGGAGGAGGGACTGCAGCATCTCTTTCGCTAGGAATGGCCGAGGGAGCTGGGACTGTTGGGGCTGGAGAGGAGACAACTGAGCAGGGACCCCATCAATGCACACAAATATCTCAGGGGTGGGTGTCCACACCATCTTCAGCGGGATAGAACGAGGGGCAACAGCACAAACTGAGACACAGGGAGTTCCATCTGAACATGAGGAAAAACTTCTGTACTGTGAGGGGGACTGGGTACAGGAACAGCTGCCCAGAGAGGCTGTGGAGTCTCCTCCTGGGCATAATCCCACCTGGACATGATTCTGTGCATCCTGTTGTAGGTGAGCCTGTGTTGGCAGCGGGGTTGGGCCAGATGATCTCCAGAGGTTCCTTCAAACTCCAACAAATCTGTGAATCTGTGATTCACAATATGTTCCAAGTCAAATGAAACAGTTAATTCCGTTTTTCTGTGGAAACTGCAAATATTCAGTAAAAAACCCCTCGACTTTCCAATAGAAAATTCTGATCTGGCAGTAACTGCATTTTTATTAGGGGAAAAAATACTTTAAATTTATTGTCCTGATAACAGATTCTAAATCATCCCTGGTTATTTGCATCAGAGATTTACATTTCAAATATATCTTGTCCATGAGCCAAATTTTTGGCAGATAGGAATTAGCAGATTCAAGTCAACAGAAATAGAGAGACTGACCAAAAAAAAAGGAGCGAATATACATCCCTACATTTTCAAATGCTCTCTCCTGATACCGTATAGATGGATGCTGGATTAAACTGCCTCTTCTGTGAAGAGGTTTTCATCAGAGCAGTAGAAGGTCATAGTACCCCTTCAGCCTTTTCTCCCAAAACCCCCAAAATCCCCATGCATGTTCTCTGGGAGATGTAGAGCTCCCATCCATTGCTGAAGTTGGCCTCTGCCTACAACCTCCTGAGACATAATCTCTGGACTCACCCATGACAGACTCCTTATGGCCCAACAGAAACTTTGCCATGCAGATAAAGGCAGATGCTTGACTTTGTACCCTCAGCTTTTATATTCAGAGCACAGTTTGTGAGCAGATGAAGGCAGAAGTTTCAGATATTTCTCTCAAAAGGGGCAGGTGAAACCATCCATTGGAATTTGCTGTATTTTAGGTGTATCTTCTGCTGGGGGCCCAGCAAGGCCACTCCTGTGTGTGGTGAGTGGCCTCAAAGCTAGACCAAAGCTCTTCATTTGCATGCTGCTGATGCCAGGGAAGCACCATTAGGAGCTGATGGAACAGGGAACACACACTTCTCCAAAATTATCACATTTAGTCTGATTCCCATAATAAAAGCATGAGCCAGCATGGGGAGCCTCTTTCAGTTTACACAGGGAGACTCGGGGTCTCCAGACAGTCAGAACAGAGCCAATGTTTCTGAGTAAACTTTGTTAGGAAAACAGATTAAAAACTCTGGAGGTTTAGCTAAATCTTATGCAGGAAAACACCTTGTTACCCTCCTGATTTAGAACTGTAATTTGGTGCCAGTGAATAATACATATTAAGTGGTGTCAAATACGCCTCTGTAACAAAGTTTACATGATGAATTTCTTTTCTTTTATCTGAAATGTGCAAAATTAGCTTTTCTCTTCTGCTTGTTATTATTTCACCGTGACTAGTTCTGCAATTGTTGCTACAACCAAGTTTTGATGGCTCATTAATGAGTTGTTTACTGAAAATAGTCAATTCTCCATATGTAAATTCTTCTGGTTGGACACATTGGCCTTGTCATATTGATGTGCCTCTGACTGAAATGTTGTCACATCCAGAATTAGGATTTAGGTTTTAAAACAGTAGAAATAAACCACCCTGCATTTCAAGAAACCAGGAAGATGCCACCTTAAAATTGACTCTTTAAAATCTCCTCTCAGTGCTAATCATTCTGTTGGTGATCATTTATACAGGATGAATGTGAAAGGAGAAAAAGCTCCCCCAGTCTTAGATGGATTTGCAATTTCACATTCCCATTTTTTTCTAGCATTGCTCAGGTATTTCCCCCCATTTTTATTTGTAAGTATTGGTGTTAACTGCTGCAGTTTGCCCTTTCATGTTGATACCATGGGGGACAGCCAGGAGCAGATGGACAGACAGACAGACAGATGCTTTAAAGCCTGTCCTGAGACATGGTCACCCCTGGAGTTCAGCCCCACGGCTGCTCTTGCTTCACAGTTTCCTTGACCTGTGATCAGGATCAGCCAGATCAGGGAAGGATTGTGCTGGGTTCCAAAAACAGGAGTTCAGGTTTTACAATCCCTTGGAAATGTGAGTGCTGTAGGCAGCCTGAAACTCTCACATAAATGTGATGTGCTGCTGTTATGCTGGAGAGCAACTGTTCCTCTCTCCATTTTCTGTCTTTGAAAGAGAAAGACATTTTTCTGATACATTATCACCAATAACTTTGTTTAAATGAAAATGGAGTTTGGATTCTAATAAGCAACATGTGCTTGGCAGGGTGTTGTAAGTAGACCATCTTTAAGGTCCCTTCCAACCCAAACCATTCCGTGAGTCTTTGCTTTCTGCTGAGTTTTCTTCCTTGCTGTACCTTCCCCTAAACCCTGTTGTCCCCTTCATCCCAGCACTCCTCCCTTCTGTTCCAAAGAAAGGAGTGTGTGTTCATCCAGACATCTAGTACTGCATCTTACCTGAGCTGAATTACTGTGTGTGAATTCTGTGTGGGCTGAAGGTGAAAATCTAAGCCACATTCCCTTTCTCCTCGCTCTAGGAAAAGAAAATCCCAAACAAACCACCCAGATTCTAACAAATTGCTCTGCAGGGATTATTTTACCTTTTTATAACTTTATTTGATTTTCCCCCCTGACACAATGGACTGTTTTTGACAGTTAGGCTTTCCAGTCTGCATGTTCCATATATTTCAATATCCTGCTACCTCTGGCAGAGAAAAGCTAAAATTTCATGCCAGACACTGAAGGTGATGTGCCAAGACACTTTTCTGAAAATTTGCTCTAAAAAATAGAAATAATTACCTCTATCTGCAGCAGCACAACTTCCTAAGCAACTACTGGTAATAGTTAGCTGAGCAAGAAATTGAAAAATAAAAAGTGAATAGCCCAATTCCAAACACTCCCTGCCTGTCGCCTACACAGAAAAATGCAAATTACTTATGAGGAGCTCTGTTGTCCTTTCACTCCCAGGCAATCTGTCTGTACTGGGTGACAAAACCTGACTACTGTGAAGCCCTTGTTCCCCTCCTTGTCCCACATGGCATTCCATGTTGTTGTCTTGTGAGTTGCCTCCAAGGTTCTCACCCTCCAAAAGGGCTAAAAGAAGGGTTTGAGATGGTCCTATCAAGAGTGTTGGGGAAGGAATAGGTCTGAATGTAGAGATTATGACAATCATGGCTCATTCTTTGGAAGAAAAATGATCTGGGCAGGCCGAGGTAATGTTTGTACAGGTAGGTAGTGAGTGATTTGCCACGCTTTTATGTCAAATTCATAATGCTCAATATTTCATATGCAGCAATAGAAAAAAAATTCCCGTGATCTCATGAATAAGTTGTTTGGCTGTTTCACAGCTGGTGCTAGAAAGGAGACATTGAAATCATTTGCCTAATGCAATTGCATTACCAGAAATTTTAAGAACATCCCATCTCAATTTACTCCTGCCTCTCAGATAGAACTCCTTGCTTAGTTATTTGAAACTAGTTTATTCAAGTATGCAGCGACTCTGGGACATTTGCACAGCAATGTCAGATGCTATCTGGGAAATAAGTAGTACATTTGCAGGCTCTGAAAGTAATTTTTTGATGACACCCTTAAATCAACTTCATGGTCAGTTTTCTCATTTTGAGCAAGAACTGGGATTCCATTGTGATAACCGAAAGCTGCATGTTACTTGATCTACAGTAATGTAGAATAATTACGAGTCCATTGCACTTCATTACACTACTGTAATAGGCAGCAGGTCAGTGTTTGAGCTACAGCTGCTCTGAAAATTGAGCTGACACTGATACTATGGTAGAAGTGATAGCAAAAGGCTCTCATGCAAATTGCTGAAATTAGCTTCCACTCAATGGGTTTTGAAATGCAATACATGGCTCTGATCTGGACACCTGGTTTTGACTAACATTTTTTATCTTGGATACAATGGGATGGTCATGAAATAAATTAATTGTTCCGTGCAATCTGCCTTATAAAAGGTCACCGAAATGCCAGAGGATTCTAAATACCAGACAACTGCTGGGCTCTGACTAATAACATTCCCTACCTAACACATCACTGAAGACTATCTGATGGTGGTTTTATTTAATTCAGATGATTTTCACAATTTGCAAGCATTCTGCTCCTATATTCACAGGGCATTTCATTGCATAAGACACTGCTACTTTTTCTCAATTTACCTAATTTGTCCAGCCTTCAGGAGAGGGCAGTAGGCAGAGGTTATGAATGACGAGGTGTTTTCCTTTCACAGCCGGCTGGAATCTGTGGATTCAGAATCTATGGATTCAGAAGGATCCCCTGTGCAGTCTGTCTTTTGGTGAGGCATGGAATGATCCTCATTTCAAGTCAAATGCGCCTACAAGGTCTCCCAAGAGCGCTCAGGTTAACACACCACTGAAACACTTCTTACTGTTATTCAAAAATAGATGTGGGTGTTTTTAAGGAAAATGAAATATTTCTCCTCTGAAACGTTCATGTTATCAAACCATCCATTTCTGTAGGTTTAGTTCTGCTGAAAAACTGTCCAAACAGACATACCACATCCACACTCTGGGGAATGCTTATCAATATATACAAAAAAAAGAGAAACTTGACACGTGGGGAAAGAAATTTTGTGGCGTCTCTAGAGTTTTTATAGAAAGACCCAGGTACACGTAAATATTTTCTTTACTGCAGCCTGCCCAGCCACTCACTGTGTGTATCCCACAGAAGGTGTTCAGTAGCTCCACCCCTGTGACACTGGAGTGGGGTGTGTTCCATCCTGTCCCTGAACAGCCTTGAACCAGCTTGGGGGATCCCCAGCTGTCACCTTCCTTTTCCTGACCAAAGACACTGCAGTACCTGTTGTGTTTCTGCCTCTGGCATTTAGTGTTCAGTGTGATCAATACAGGCCTCTCTTTCCTCAAAAATCCCTGAGTTCAGAGGAAATCCCTGGTAAACTGCCAGCACATCTTTTAAGAATACCCACGCTGTTTTTATATCAGGTAGAATCATTTAAAATGCTGAAAATATTTTGCTGAAAATATTCCCTTAACATTTTAACGTTTACCAGCTTCAATAGGTGGACCAAGGGAAGTTGTGACTGTATACACAGACATCTGAAAATCTCACCCCACTGATGGACTGTGCAATGCCTTTAGATTGTGCACTTGCCTGTATCTTTCCGAACCTCCTGGGGGATTATTCCTAGAATTGACTACCACTGTTTGTTTGATCTGTTTATAAATTAATAAAAAAATCAATACCTGGTTGTAAATGCCAGCTAATCACAAATAGCTTGTACAAATTAGAGCAGGGATATAAGAAGAAAGTAAATGGACAATGCCTGTGAGGGTGAAAAAGTCAACACTCAAAGTTCATCTGCTACCTGAATGATTCCAGAGACATTCAGCCTATTCCTGTGGTTTTGTTATTCATGAGAAATGGAAGAGGAGGAGGAGAGCTAAGCAAACATAGCCCATGCTGTATGGGCAATGAATACAAAGAGCCACTAAGCCACGAGAGCAGGAACTCTGGCAGACAGAATTGGAATGCTGGAAAATTCATCATCTGGATTACAAAATAGGAAAAAAAAAGTCTTTTTTTAACAAATAATTTTTGATTGATACCTGGGAAGGAATTACCTGACAGATTCAGATTCAGACTCATGGCTTTTCTACCTCAGGAAACACTTCTTTGGTTTACCTCTGATAACAATGATATAGCTGTGCTGGCCACGAGGTGGGATTCACACTTACAATACTGTAGAGTTATTAGGAGATTGATGCATTTCCCCCAAAAGTTACATCTGTCACACATGAAAACATTTCTTTTTCTCCATACAAAGCAATTCTTCGTAAAGCAGTGTTCTCATGCTCAAAGGATGACAACCAAACAGAAAAAGGAAATGTATCATGTCATCAGCTTTGCTTCACCTCACTCGAAGAGGTCCCAGGATCTGTCAACACGTTTGCTGCCCAGTGTCAGTGCCTTGTAAGAAAGGCTCAGTGCAGGCAACCAAACCAACAGGTTGAGGACACAGCCTGGGGCTTTTGCATCACACAGTGGGATGGGCTGGGCTCCTGGAATGTCAGATCCACTGGGAAAGGAGGGGTCTTCCTAAGGGATCCTCTACCTTTTGTGCTTGGTTCATCTCCTCATCCTGTTTTGCTACTTTGCAATGATAGCACCAACAATATGGTGCCACAAGAAGTAGTGGGGTCTAAAACACCAATACAATACAATTTCAATGCTGTAAAGCAAAGTGATTCTGTATAGACATCCTCTGTGTCTAAAAAAACTTATTTCCTGCTTAGGGTTTGTGAGGTTTCTGTTTGGCAAAAGCATTTTTCCCCAGTACACCTACCTGCTGAAAATGTGCTGATTTTTTTTCCTTTTGCCAGACAAGAATTGTATTCTTATTAATTTCTCTGATTGATGCAGATTTATACTCTAAAAACCCTTCAAAAAGCATTTTGTTTGTTTAGTTGGGTTTTGTTTTGTTTGGATTTTTGTTTGGTTGGGTTTTGTGTGGCTTTTTTTGTGGTGCTTCCGTACTGGTGAGATCCTGTCTGAACTGTTCTGGGAGCTTCTGAGCAAGACTTGCACAAAACTTCAGTTCACCTGTTTTAGGCTGTGAAATGCAGTTGCAAAAGCAGATTACAGCATCCACAGATCACCCTGTAAACACATCCAAAAACTTGCTGTTTCAGATAAATTGCTGTTTTCATGTACTCCTTTTTCTCACAGCCACCATCCTTTCAGTGTGTTTGTTCTCATTTCAAATTACCAATTGAGCCTTTCATCTACAATACGAGGGACATTACCAAGGTATTAGTAGTTAAGCTGCTTTGTTAATTACAGCCAGGCTCCTCTTTTTCCTGCCTGTCAGTTCAGCAGCAACGACGGTGCCAAATGGGTCTCCACTTGCTCTGCAGGTCGTGTTCACACACAAATCTCTGCTGCCTGAGCTTTCCAGCTTTCCAGTGCAGGCAGAAGACCTGCCAAGGTCACCACTGTTTGGTCACACAGGTCACACACCAGAGCAGGCTAAGCTCAACATCCCCTCAAATGGAAATCACTGAAAAGTTGTGTCTGTGTCATCATTCTGAGGCCTTCTCCAAATCTACACACCCTGCTGTGTACATCCTGAATCCACAAAGGGGCATGGTTATATTTCCTGTGTGGTTTTTTATTTCTTTCTTCATAATACCCAGTTAATTGTTTTGACTGGGGTCTGGCTTTAAGCTGATATTTCTGCAAAACTAGTCACTCTAACCCTAACAATGTTCTTCGTGCTTAAAGACCCACAGAACCTCATTTCAGTACATGCACAATGAAGTATTTTTCCATTTTCATCACAATGCATTTACCTACATCAAATTTCAACGTCAGTTCTCTTGCCCTATCACTCAAGAACTTGATAAGGCCTGTATTCATGTTTTCACAATTAACCTGCATGTTTACTATCCTGGATAATCTAAGTGTCCTCAGGAGATTTCACTGGGAGAATTGCTTTATTGGTGACTGGTGACTGCAGGGTTGGGAAGCTCTGGGGAAAAAAAAA
>VZDJ01000116.1:24582109-24592442 GCA_008694505.1 Cyanoderma ruficeps | reverse complement strand
CAAAAAAACCCCAACCCCCCCCCCCAAACCCCCAAAACTTATGGGCTCTGGGCCCCCAAATTATGATCCAGCAGCCCTGAAGGCAGCACTGGTCACTGCTCCATCCATCCTGAAGTCTGTTCAGATGAGAAATCTGCCAAAGCTTAGGACAGCACATTCAGCAGGGTATCCATATTTAAGAGGATGGGAATTTTGCATGGTACTGCCATTTCCAGTATTTAGAAGCAAAAAGAGGGGAACAAAATTGTAAATGACAATATTACTATCACCAAGTGACCCTCTTTCAAAAGACCAGATAAGGTCTGCAGACAGTTGCATTGTTAATATTTTTTAAAAACGCTCACACAAAATAATAAAAAAAAGGAACAAACTCTAATCTTTCAGGGCCAAACGATAGCTAAGGAAAAAAACAAAGCCAATTTATTTTTCCCTTCTCTAATTCTGTTTGTGAATAGAATGTAAATCAAGTTAGCTGGATAATTTGCTAAAACCCATGGATGCAATAATTCTTATGTTGTTCTAACAGAGAAAGAAAGTAGAAAATGTTACAGGGAGAGACAATATGCAATTATGTATGAATACTAACACCCTAAGGGACAAATTACCAACAATGACAGTAAAATACTGCAGATTTCTTTTTGTGCTACAGTATAATTGACTTATACTTTGACAAGAAGAAACAGCTTAGCTTTGGAGAAAAATTTAAAAATACAAGCTATGTATTTGCTTGGGAGTATATAGCAACTCCGGGTTTTTTACTTTGCTTTACCTGTGATACTGACTGCATTCTTTTATTTTTAATTGACATACGTAACTTTATTTCAGGATAATTTTTCTTAATCTCTTCAAGAAATCATTAACCTTTCTTAATGGTATTAATTATGCGACTTCAATTACTTAATCAAACGTAGTCAATATATTCAATGTAAACACCTTTAAAATCACACGTGGGGAGCCTCCTTTGCTGTTAAATGAAGGAGAAATAAATCTTTCTGTAAAGACTTGCATGAGCTGAGCCTCAAGGGGCTGTTCCCATCCATCCACACTACACCTTGCAGAATCTGCTGCATGGCGTGGCAGAGCAGGAGTTGATGGAACCTGATAAACAGCAATCTGCAAACACCAATCTTGGAGCAGAATAAAGGCCTTAATTTGAGTTTTATTGTTAACCCCAAGGAAGTTTAGGGAAACACAGTCAAAGTTGGCTGCTCGGCACCCAAGGTACTTTTTGAGTCATATTTGCAAGGTCAATGTGATTGTTCTTCAGATTCTCTCCACCCCACTGCATAAATGCTCTGATTTTTCAAGTTTTTGTAGGGTAAAGAAGTCGAGTTGTTTTTTCACAAACAAGTCCATATTTGCTTTCCTCCACCAAGGCTTTTAATGGGCTAAGGAGGGTGGAAGAGATTTGACAGAGACAAGAAACGAGCAAACTCATAGCTGCTGTTGTCTATGAGGACACTAGGCATTTTCTCCCCTGGCTTGCCTACCCAGTTTAGTCAATATGCTCTTCCTCAGGCATGGAGAAGGAGAGAGATCATAGCTTGATAGTAGCAGACACAGCATCTGAGAGCAGATTAGAGGCAAGAAGAAAGTGACAGAGGTGACTTCTTCAGAACATAAGTAGCTCTCCTGTAACACTTAAGCCCTTATCAGGTTCAGGTACCTTCTCTCTGCCTTTGACCTTAAGCCCCAGTGAGATAAGATTTGATGACTGTCCCCACAGCTGAGCAGGATGTTTACCTGTTACATTACATATGCACTGCATATGCATCCTCTGGAGCTCAAAATGATTATACAAATGCTAATAATCAATTAAAGTCTCACAAGTCCTGAGATTAGGAAGCGTTATTATCTTCATTTTACAGATAGGCAAAAAAAAGCTTTGAAAAGTTACGTGATTTTTTTTTTTGCAGAGGTCACTTGGGTTGTGATGTACAAAGGGCTGCTGAGTATCCAGGCTGCTCATAAGGACTCCCCCAGTTCAGTGTTTAAGGCCTGGGACAAACTCTGATCAGGAGTTGAACTGATCTCTTAATACGCTGCGCACCTCGCTCTAAGTCGGAAGATTAACGCTGATTTAGTTATATCCAACACGTTTAGTACCATTTCATAGTCTAACACTGGTGATGAGTGTCTGAAACTTCTGTTTTTCCATCCTCTTACTTTTGTGAGACATTAAAATCTCCTTACCACCTGGTTAAACTGGCAAATATCAGCTTAAACACCTGTGTTCCTGATACATCTATTAATATCACAGCATGCAGCACATGCCAGGTGCGTTACTTTGAGAGGCTTGGGATAGGGATTCAGTTTAAAATGATGCTGGTCTCATTAAGAACCATGTTTTCCTCTTCCTCACTGCGTTCCTCTAATCTTCTTACAAGCCAAACAAGCCATGTGTTTTCTGAGTGCTTGTGAAAATATTGTACTTTGAATTTAGCTTCAGTTGTTCCTAGGCCGGGTTTTGTGCAATGATGTCATTGTTTGTGTGATGCACATTTTGAGAGAGCCAGCTGAGAATAAAATACTGCTGTCTCCCTCTTTCCCATAACCTAAAGAGTAATAACGATTTTGTGGGTGTTCATAAATCATTTCAAACACACAGAGCAGTTGTGCAGCCACTTAGTAACTCTCAGTTGCACCTTAAGAAATGCTTTTCAATACATACGGGCTGTACCTACATAAAGAAGACAAATTAATTGTAAGGGAAATACGCAAAGAATTCAAGGTGGGAAGGAGTTATGTGGCAAACAAAGCTTATGTGAGTGACTTTTCACTCCAGAATGAAGTTAAAGGCTGTCCAAAAGTTGTGTGAAAACAGCACTAAGTCTCTCATTTTAGAAACATTGTTGGATAACGGGAGCAGATTCCAGGCTAATACAGCTGCACACCCCTCTATCACACAGCCGCCAATTCCTGGCAAATTCTGCAATATAGTGACAGTAATGGAAAGCAAAATGATCTCTAAATAATGGTTTAAGATGGTTACTTGATAAAGGGCACCGCAATAATTATGATCAATGGAGCATGGATTCAATATATATTGCCCATTTAGATGCACTAGATTAGCTTAACAGCTTTCTTTAATGTTCTGAGTATTTTGTGTGTGTGTGTGTGTGTGTGTGTGGTTGTGCATGTGTATATGAGAGGGACAGCCCTGCACATTTTTGGTGTATTCCTCATTACTTAAAATTTATCAATGCAGCTGAGCACCTCGCTGCATGGGAAAGAGAAATGTAAAAGTGAAACCACCAGCTGCAAAGACAAAGTATCAAGAGTTGTGGGGGGAGGGTTGTGTTTTTGTTTTTTTTTTTCTCTTTTTGTGGGTACAATAATTTTTGTGCTCTTACTGTCAATAACTGCAGAAATAGTATTTTTTTTAAAAAAAAAATCCACACAAGCACAGAAAAAGGGGATTGAAAAAAACGTGCAGCTGGACTAAGTGCCTCTTGGTTCCTCCAGACATACTGAAACACAATGAAGGTTTGAGAAGAAACAGGCAGTGATGGGTTCTGACTCACACAGGGAGGGCCTAGGGAGGCACTGCAGAGTCCAAATTTCCTAAAAATTGTATTTCTTTACAAAATAGAAGTTTCTGAACTAAAACTCACTGCTGATTTTCCGAGCCCAAAAGGAGGGGTTAAATTATTGACTCTAGGACAGTTTCACTGCCTGAATATCAGAAATATGGAATATGAACTTCCATGGATGGCCATCCATTGGCTCCAGCATTCCATGGGGCTGGGAGTGGGGCTGTATCATGAGGCAGAATTTGCTTTGGCTGAACATAATTTAGTGCACGAGCCCTTTCTGCTCCTCATTGGCCATGTCAGTGCAGCAGGAATGGCTCTCATGTTCTGAGAAGGCGCAGGACAATTTATCCATAATTTTGCTTGAGAAACTGAGGCACAAGAGAGACGAAATTTCCCCAGAAACACGCAGGCACTGCTTTTGCTGGAAACAGATGGCTGAGTTCCCACTTTCAGTCTCATGCTAACCACTGGCATATGCTGCCTCTCATTACACAATGAAATAACTATCAGATGAGGTTTGGTTCCACACTGAACAAGGACATAATTTTTGTGTCCTGGCTTTGACAAATTTAGGACTGTGTTTTGACAGAGCACAGAAGTACAATGGCAGATGTCACAGTCTCTATTAGACCTCAGCAGCTAATGAAGCAAAGCTATTTTTGAACTATAGTCTGAAGGCAAAATCTAACTATGAACCCTCCTAAATGTATGTATGAAATAAAAGCCAAACAAAAGAATTCTTTTTCCTGTAGATCAGTTCAAGGATCGTGACAGAGGACCAACATAATGATTTTATTTCAGAGGTACTACAGCATAGGTTTTGGATGAATCCTGATGCTGAATTTAGGGAATCTGGTTTGGCAGAAGCCTCTCATGGCATTCATTCCAGAATAATGGGCAAAGCAAAGCATTAAATGCAATGCTTTAACTGCAGCACCACATGCTAGCTCTGTTGTGTGTAAAACCATGGCAATTGGTGAAATGATAGCAATGCGTGATATACAAATATTTTGGGTGAAATACATAATCAGTTAATTGGTTTATTAAATTATAAAACTTTTGTTTGCTTGAAAGAGCAATAAAACTAACTGACTAAATGAATATTCGCCCCTTTGAAGACTTCTTACATTAATTATGTTTATGCATCACTTGCAGCAGTAATGTTAGACAAAGGAAGCTTTATCTTTATATGCCATAGCTACATTGTATTGTGGTACAAATGATGGCACCGACTTTGTGTCTACATAATTACTGAAATCTTATCCCTTTTGTGTTTGCACATCATTTTCAGTTTTTTGGAATAGTTAAACTCCATTTTACTTTTTAATAACATTTTAGAAATCATTCTGATTCAGGTAAACAGAATTTGATTGCTTTGATGGATTGAAAATGGTTAGCTCAGCCAGAGCTTATTTGATTTGTTTCTTCAGGGATTACAAAGAATAGGATTTTATCTATGAACTGACAAAAGAGGCAATCTCTGCATTTTTGCCTATGAAATAGGAGATCCACTAAGCCATTGCTCCTTCACATAGTGAATGTATTAGTCATGGGCTTGCTTTTTATTCATTTTCAAAGTTTTTATTCCATTGTATGGGGTGTCAAGCTCCTTTGTTCTTAAAAAAAAAATTAATCTGGAAAAATAATACTGTCAAATGGAGTTTGGGGAGATTCAGTGGCCCATTAGATTTAAAGCAGATTTTAAAAACAAACAAACTCTTTGTCACCACTGAACGGACATCTTAGACAAATGCTCTTCAACTAATGCCATGGGTTTAAAAGCCTGGAGTACCTGAATGCTGATTACCTGGCAAAGTTCAGGCTGAGAGTTCTCCTGTGGGTTTCCCAGCAGCTCAGTCCCTGACCCAGTCAGATTATGTGGTTTTCCTGGTACTGCTCTTCATTTCATCCTGCGTGACATGACATTTGCAAAGCAGACAGCAGCAAGAAAATGTCAATACACGTTATAGAGATGATACAAGACACCCTGAATAATGTGTTTGGAATTGTTCTTTCGCTGGCTGGTGCATTCACTGAGTTCTCTTCAGAGGTGCTGCTGATGCCTGGGGCCCTGTGCCTGCTGGGCTTGGTTCATGGGGAAGAGATTGTAGCCTGATTCGCAGAAAAACACTGATTTTTTTTTTTTAAGAGAATTTGTAATTTACAAGCTCAGTGTTTGTCTCACACTGGGGAAGAAAATGCTCTGCAGCCAAGTGTTGGAGGATGCAAACTAAACCCACTTCTGTCCAGCAATCCTTGATTTTTTCTCAGTCCTTCTCCCTTTACTTCTGTTTGGGCTGGCAAAGGGAGAGACTTTATATCCTCCAATGTGTAAAATGTTTAAGTGCAAATTCAATTTTCAATAAGAATTACCCGTTTGCTTAAATCAGAAGTTTTTGTAATCTGGGACTTGTCTCCTGACAGTTTCCAGATTTCATCCTCATGCTCTGACTATTGGAACACAGCAGGATTTCCTGTGTGCACTTAAAAGCTCCATTAAGTTCTGCATCTTCGTCATACAGTCAACCCTCAAAAAAAGTCCCTTAACAGTAATAACTTGCTGTTCCTCCTCAAAATTCCCATTTATGGCCAGACATGAGGGGAAATGTACAGAATATAACATCCATATTATCCCTGTTAAGTGTGAGGCTTTAGATTTGCTCTGTAAATTTTAACAGGCATTTTCAAGTGTCCCAGATTAGAAGATCAGCTAATGAAAATCGAGTTTAATCCATTTTCTCCTTTGGTTTACACTGGCTGGAGATTTGGCCCAGTGTGGGGTTGTTTCTCTTCCCTTTAATACACAAATATAGGAGGAGATACTGATTTTGGTAAGTCAGGTTCTGGAAGAAACCTTTGGGGAATATGCACACAACTGCTCTAGGAAAGCTCAGCTGTACCAGCGTGTCCCTGCACCCACAGCTCTGACCTGGGCGACTCCTGATACTCCCAGAGATGACACAGGATGGTGTCTGCTTCAGAAAAAAAAAGCAGGGAGTCCCAACACACTCAAGGCTGCTATTCTGCTTTCCTTCAGTTAAACAGGAATGCTCTCTTTCAAGGGTTAAACATAAATAACTTCATTTTTTTTTTGAGAAGAGTACTCATTCTTGTGCTTACAGAAGAGATAATTGTTTTATATATACTTCATTTTTATAATTAGGTGCCTTCTTTTGCTGATTTATGACTTATTTTAGCATTAACTAGTCTGTGTTTCTGATGGCAAAAAAGATAATCCATGCTTCCATGTGAGCTTCAAAGAAATGCTGATTATCTGCTGAGGCTGATCCCGAGACCTGGCAGCAGAAAACTGGAGGAGGAAAACAATGTGCTGATTAAAATTATTGAAAACCTCCTCAGGTCACTGGGGTAGCACTCAAAGCCCTTAACAGCCTCTCTGACATTGGACTTCTCCCAAAATGGTGATGAGACTTTGTCTTTCCCGTTTTTACCACGATTTGGGGAAGGGGCTGCCTCTGTCCAACCCTGTGCTGTTCCCCCATTCTCCGACTCCTCCATTCACAGGCAGTGAGAGATTCACCACGAAAGAGTTAAAACCAGCTGCCCTTTCAAAGCAACAGGCACTTTCTGCTGTTTTACAAGGCCAGGTGAGCTCATTCATGAACATCAGACAGTTCATTGCCAGAGCTCTGAACTCCCTCTGCTTTAACCTGAGATTTGAGTTGCAAACATCTTGGGCTTAATCCTGTATTTAATTAAGTGAAGGTCAGGAGGAGGGTCAACTAGACAACTGAACTTAATCCAAGACCCACAGGTTATACAATAGCTGCTTTGGGGAGGTATAATTGTAGATAGGAATTGAGACAAGGAAAGACAATATAATTGAACAAGTTATACGATAAAGGCGGAGGGGGAAAGCAGGATTAATTTTTTTTTCAGACTGTGTGGCACTGGATGTATTTTTAAGAATAGCCACTAGATAGCAGAACAGGCATGATGCTCCGAGAGTTTCCTGGGCCAAATGCAAGACAAACAGGGACTTGGTCCCAACAAATAGAGTGTGTGACTGCGTTCAGCTGGTTTCACAGGAGAGAAGGATTTTTAAGATGCTATTCCATTATGCTGCTTCCTGTTTCTCTGATCTTTGAGCAATTTTCTCGCAGCATGCTGAAAAGGGAGCTAATTTCCTGAACAAGCAACCAACCCTGACTTATGTTCTAGGGAAGACTTTCTATCTAAAAGACTGTGCTGATCATTTGCTGAGGTCAGGGAGCACCAGCCCACTGGAAGTCAGCCCACAAAAATGGTTTTCTTGTATTCAAACTTAGAGAGAAAGCACCTTTAAACAGCTGGGTAAGGAGAATTGGAGTGGATTCCCCTCTAGCTGCATCTCTGCTGCAGCAAGAAAAAGCTGCAATAGCATTGCATGGGTACTGACATCTCTCAGTCTTGCTATGGAAGTTTCATTCATGGCCTTGCCAAGTTTGAAGCTGTGCAACCACTCTCCTTTAAGACCTAAATGAAAAAAAGACTTTTCTAGATCAAAACATTTTGGATCGATGGACTCACCCAGCCCCCCAAATGAGGCTCTAGACCTTCAGGAGAGAGTTGGAGCACTTCTGTAAGTCAGAGGAAGAAAAAAACCACCCAGAGCTTTTCCAGTGCTCAGGTTTTGCACTGCACTGCAGCAGCCTCATGTGATGACTCAAATCCTCATCTCTAATTCCTGCGTAGCCAGACCTGCTTGGGAAAGTCTAGACCTTAATTATGCAAAAACATTCCAAGATACCAATAGTAATTGATCCTCATTACAGATTCAATTTGTCTGCAATTGTTTTAACTAAATAACAGAGCTGTTTTTCAGTTACAGCAGATGAGGGAAGGGGGGGGCGTGGAAACTTAAACAAGGATACACTTTCCAACTCACTGCCTCAAGGGGAAAACAAGATTTTTCCAGAAAAAAAAAATGTTTTAAAGTAATTAGCTCCTGAGCTATTTTCAGCCTGCTGTGAATTTTTATGACAGTGCTGTTAGACTGCTGAAAATATGCTCTCCTAATTTATCTTCCGGAATTTTAACTATGATGTGCAAGTAGTATTGAGGAGAAAGACCCAGGTATCTGTTACCATATATCCACACGCATGTATGTCCCCAGATATTTAACCTGCCTCTTGCAAGAACTGAACCTCTTGTGCTCAGTGAAAGGATGAGCTACACTCCACCGCACTTTAATATTTTATCTGTTTAAAAATGAAAATTAAAAAAAAATAAAGAAGATAATCTTCCTTCAAGTGGGCTGTTCAGTGAATAAGGACCTGGTGGATCTCAGGGAATCAACTTTCGATGCCCTTCCATTGTCTGACTCTGGACTGGGTGTATTTGCTGTCTCAACCTCAACCTCCTGGTTTGCAAATTGGGGAAAACGATGCTGAACTCATTTGCAAAATGCTTGACAGTGGAGCTGGAATAAGACCAAATGCTCTTAGTTGATATGAATCATGTAATTCTATCTAAAAATAATTGAAAAAATATATTGTGCTGGCCCCTCTTGGGGTCCCCTCAGTGCTGAGCTGCAGACACTTTGCCGAGAAGGGCCTGTCACCAGCAGGACACTGTTGTGGGACTGAGCCAAAAGCTCACCTTGTGCCTGCAGAGGTCACTGATAATGCTCAGACATCCTCAGCCCCCAGCCCCTGCCCCTTCCCACAGCCTGAATCCCAAGGCAACCATCCTGCATGCAGAGTGGGGATGAGTTGTGATGTCAGGAGCTGTGTCACATTCAGTGACAACTGGCTAAAAGCTTTAAAGGAACAGGAAGAGTAAATACCAGAACAATATTTTTTTTTCAATAAGCCAATAGTCCAACTAAACAGACAAACAAGTGGAGCAGCCACAGCAGAGCCTCTCTCCTCGGGGAGCAGCTTTCCCTGTCCATTCCCACCCGTTCATAGGAAGTATCAGCCTGTAGGTGACACACACCAGGAATCTCCAGCCTAAATGAGAGAACAGTAAGGAGGAAATAATGCTGTCCTGCCTGTGTAATTAGAGAAGCTGATGCGTGAATCATTGTTATAACGAGTTTAATTATAAACATGATTAAATAGGCAATTAATGCGTATTCTGCCCCGGATAAACAGAATTAAATTCCTGCAATATTAACGTCTTCCACAAGGTTCGTTATTAGATTGCTGCAAGCCCTGTGTTACAGGAACATTTTCATGCCCTTTATTTGTTGTCAACCAACACCGTTTTTTTATTTCCACTTAACAAGATGTAAAGGACAAAATTTGCCACTCCTCTAAACTGCCAGGGTGTCTGGAAAAACACCATCCTGTGCATTTTAAAAAATGTATCACAAAATAAGTTACAGGCAGTGCAGGCTTTCCAAGCTCACCTAGTGACAACTCACCACAGCCACAACTGGTGATGAACAGAAATACCACCGAGTCCTGGGCAGGAGGCTTCTTAGTGGGTGCATTTTATTTCTTCCCATGTGTATCTACACAGAAAGATACCTTCAATAAATAAGCAGTATTTTATCTGAGTAGCTTCAGAAAATGGTATAAACATATAAACAGCCTTTCCTGTTTTTGGCGATTGGCGATTTGAGAGCATTGAGGAGACAGAGAAAGTGCTGAATGTCCATCTATCCCTCTGAAAATCAAGTCCTGTGAGAAACCTCCCGTGAACAAAATCCTGAACTGTTTTAAGATAGTTTTTAGTTCTGTTTTCAGATTAACAATCAGGTAACAAGAAACTGTTTGAAACTGGTTACCAGCTCCAAAAGAATTAAAGCTTGGGGGTGTTTTTTTGGCTTTTTTTTCTTTTTTTTTTTT
>VZDJ01000116.1:24519665-24582075 GCA_008694505.1 Cyanoderma ruficeps | reverse complement strand
TTTTTTTTTTTTTTTTAGCACAGTCCCTGTCCATTTTTACTTTGGTTTTCCTTGAGGAACATATAATTTATGTTTTCCCAAGTTTCTAAAAAATTTAAAATGCCATACATTGTCTTATGCTTCCTGGCCAAATGGGGTGGGATTTCGCACCAGTAAGTGATTCAAAGCTCACAAATTTATGTGTAGGGGAGCTGCACATATTGTTTATTTGTCCTATTTGAACCCCACATCCTCCTTAAGTGCAAAACTTTGGGGACAGTTGCTAAAAAAGAGGAAGCTGCTGCAGTAACATTTAGCTGTAATATCACATCCAGCGTTATTCTTCCTGACTGTTGAGATAACCTGGATTCTTTCTCTGCATCTTTTATAATTGCCCTGTGAATCCAGAAAGGATCCCAAATAAATTGATATACCGGCCATCTGCATAAATCTGTGTCAGCAGAAATTGATTCAGCAAATTTTCTGCAGTAGTGAAGCCAACCTCACCACCCCTGCACATTGTCCATTGTGTGCTCAGCTTTTGGAAAATAAGCAGCATTTATATAAGGCTGTTATGCTCTGCAGTTAACATCTTCAGCAGTGATGGAATAAGCAAGCAGCTGGTTTATGGAGTCTAGGAAAAATCTCAATTTGGATAAGAAATTGCCACAAGTAATTTTAGCTCTACGCTGCCACAGTCCCTTCCTCTTTCATGAACGAGGCAATCTTCGTCTAATGTAGCATGGCATTCACATCTCACAGGATACATAATGGTGCTCACACCACAAGAAAATTTGTGTCTCTATTTACAGCTGTAAGTGATGCTGCAGCATGTAAATCCTCAGGTGGATGACACAGGCAAATCCCAGCTTCCTCCCAAATCAAAGTGAGGGCCAGGTGCAACTTTGCTGATCAATTGGCTCTTCCTGACCAGCGTTGGGCTCGACTGGAGCGCCCATTCCAGCAGGGAGTTCTGTGCTGACCACTTGAAAGGAAGGCAGGCAATATCCTGTTGATGCAGTGTTTTGGGATTTAGATGAGGCACAGAGTATTTTCCTGTCTGTGCCCCTCACAGCCCCTCACTGTGGGGCTGCAGAGTGATGCTGGCATTAGCTCTGGGCCTAATCCTGACCTGCTCCACAGGAATGAGCTTCAGCCTGAAACTGTGGTGAAAAGTGCCCTTGCTGGCCACTGCTGGGGCTCAGGCAGTCAGCATTTACTGATGGAATGGCCCTGGGCCTGTGAGCAGCTTTGTACCAGTGAGGGCTGCACCATCAGGCCCGTGTTACTGTGTGGAAAGAAGGGGGTGACACTCTCAGACATTCCCAGATGCAGCACACAGCCAGCACAGCCCTGGCTCAGGAGGAAGCTGCTTCCTCCTCATGCCTCTTGTGCTGAGCCAGCCCTTTATCACATTGTCAAAGTCAGCACCAGCTCCAGCTCTCTGATATCAATAGAACATTAACTTGTCTCGGGCCAGCATTACCTCTTAAAGAGCAGGGAGGAATTTCAGAATTCCCCCAGACATGAGAAGCCAACTGAATCCCCAAATAGGCTTTTCCTCAAACCCAGCAGGTGTACTTTTCTTTCTCTTATTTCTAATTGAACTCCTTGGCATTCTAGTCAATGCTCCTTAGTGTATTTTGGAAAACAATAAATCCTGGTAACATGAGACCCTGCTGCAGTATTTCACTGTTAAATCTTTGCTGAGATTTGGGAAGAGTGTACTGGGGTTTGTGTGCTGAATTATGGGGTGTGTGGAAGAATGATTTTCCTCCCTTCGCTTTTTCCATCACAGAATCAGCACACAGGGAAATCTCTGATGAGTCAGATTCCTACTGTGTCTGCATTTGAATGTGTATTTCAAATACATTTAAATTTTTTCCTTGAAAGTAGATTATTATTTCCAAGTTGAGAACACTGATGCTTTATTTTGCAGGGCTAATCAAGGTTTGATTTTGTTCAAATTTTAATTTTGACAATAGTGTGTTTTCTCCTTAAAGGAAATTTTGGTTTAATTCTCAAAGAATGCCTGCAGGTTTTCTTGTTTAAAAGCTCTGTTTAGAATTTTGAAATATTTTCCAAATTTCATACACAACTCTTGAAAAGGAAAAATATCCTTTGAATAATTTTTTAATTGAAAAAGTCTCCTCCATTTTCTGTGAAAATGTTTGGAGAAAGAAATAATTTTGTAAATGTCATTGAAACCTTTGTGTTTCACATTATTTGATTATTGTGCATTCAAATACCTTTCTGTTTAACTATTATATCATTACTACTGTGACTTCCTGGAAAGAAATCAGGATATTTCTGATATAATCACTAATCTGGTATTTGTGAACTTCCTGAAATGGCAGGTTAATGAAAAACATTTAAAAAAAACAAACCCAAAAGCAAACTTGTGAAGTTTCGAAATCTTGCATATACTCTTAAAGACCTCTGGAGGCATTTTAATGTGATAGTGGGTTAAACATCATTGAACTCTCAATCTCACAAAGGCATAAGGAGACACCAAAGAGTTACCCAAGACTCTGCACTAACAATGATTAAAAACTGTGAAATTGTATTTAATAGTTAGTAGTCTATATTTTAACTGAAATATCAGGAACAATAATTCTTTTTTGACGATTTTTTCCAGTTTAACATGACTGTTCTTCAAGAATCAGAGAAGAATAAATCTAATAATTTTCCTGTCTCTGAGAAAATTGTTATGCTGCTTTAACAGACTGTCCTAAATGAACTCAACTCTTTCTGCCACAGACTTCAAACGCTGTCCAAACTTTTTACCCCAAGCTGACCTGGAAGATCTACTCTAAGTTTTTATTCTTCTAAAAGGCTTTATATGTCAAGAGCAGCACTCATAATAGTGTGTTGGGTTTGTTTTACCTGAGCATTTTTGGCCATTTACAAGGTTCCTCAAGTTCAGTCATTAATCCTGGAGATTGATCATAGCATGGCTATTAAAACTGAAGATTACTGGGAAGACAGAATTCATTCTTTCCAAATCTCCACCCTGTTGTTTCACATCCTCACTGACAGTTGATGTAAAAATTAGGATATATATATATAAAAACTCAATTTTTGCATTTATTCTTCAGAGTCACGGAGAAAGCGCACAGCCCAGAAAACCAGTTGCCAGGTGTAATATAAAGCAGGACACTACAGCAACTGAGAACTGGCTATGGCAGATATCCTGTCAGAAAAATGAGTTATAATCTGGAAATACAAGCAGTAAGGGAGGCCTACCAGCTAGCTAGACCTGTATCATCTGAGGCAATCAAATCCTGCAAATATAAAGCAATTGAGTATTACCATTTCCAAGTGCTCCCCACAATAAGGACTCTTGTGTGCCAAAGTTTAATATTCAGAGCAGAAACCACAAGCTCCAGCAGCAGCTTCTGGTCAGGACAGCTAATAACAGTTCCCAGGAATGGCACAGTTGTAATGGTTTTGCACAAAGCAGCTGGGGATTTACTTGTATGTCAGCTTCTACATCTGAGAACCAGAGAGCCACGGTGGGTCAGACATCCATTTGCTTTATATATATTGATATAATTTCATCAGAATTTATGATGTGGGAATTATTGCACTGGCAAGAAATGTAATCTAACCTTCATCTTGCACAATGTAGCGCCGATATTATGTTTTGAAAGGAATATACTGACTTGTTGAATCAGATTACTCCAAGTACATTCCTAATGGATTTCAATATTCCCCTGGATAAACCAATGCTATTTGCTTTGTATTTATTACATTTTTTAAAAATATACAGAAGATAAAACCTCTTCTAACACCATATATTCTTTCATTTTGCAAACTACAAACATACATTTTTTCATTAATTTTAATGGCTAAACTTTTCCCTGGGTAACAGTCACGGCATTTACTCAACTACCTATATTTCAACTGCACACTTTAAATGTAAAAAGAATTTCAATTCCAAGTATTGACAACTGTATTTTTTTTCTCCTTCCTCTCCTGGATTAGGCAGCTTGTCCTTGCATATCTGTGAGGATCACACAGTGTAATTATTAGTGCTGGGATATTCCCAAATGCCAGGGCATGCCACTAATAAGTGATATATTTAGGATATTCTTTATTATGACACTTCTAATGTAACATAACTCCAGGGCATTCTATCACAGAGACAAAAAAGTTGGATCAGTCCTGAGGCTGCTTTATATCATGAGTCAAGAATGGGGAAAATAATAATAGCAACAAAGATTTATATAAGAGACAGCAGTGTCTTGAGAGGGAATCCTTCAAACAGCTCTGAAAAGACCTTAAAAAACACTATGAACTCCACTCCTTGACCTATGGTTAGATTATTCCCAAGAAGAGTAATTATTTTCAAACCCCTCTGTACCACAAATGTGCCCACTACTAAGTTATCTTCTCCAAACCCTCATGTGCCAATAAAAAATACTGGCAAGTGCCCCTAAGGAGATTCTTCTCTGATGGTGGAACACTCAGCTTGGTGAACATCATGTGCCGGGAGCTCCTGGGCAGGAGGCACTCAGAGCAAGCTGGAAATGGATGTGGACAGATCACATTGTGCCTGCTAGCTCACCTCAGCACCTCCCTCAGCCCTGGGTAAGGCCAAAAAGGCAGGAATGCAGCTGGGTTGCAAATCTGGAAACAAAGCTTCAAAGCAGCAAGGCAAGAAATCCACCTCTTTTTGGGGATGCAGCTTTATCCTCCTCAGCTGTTAGTCCATAATTCCTATGCAGACAGCGTGGGACAGTGAACAAACTCTGAGGGTGAAGGGAATAAAAACCAAGACAGGATAGCAGCTCATGGAATTACCTTTCACCTCCCTCACACCCATCTTAACAGCTACTGAGTGGAAATGGTTCCTCTCCCACCCCATTTGGCTCCTCAGTCTCCTGGCTGTTAAGCTGGCAGATTGTTTCATATTTCTGCTTCATTTTATTGTCCTTTCCTCCTGCTGTGGTGATCAGACAAGACAGAATAGGTTTGTATACCAACAGAAATGCAAACTGCTGTGCATAGTATGTAAATATTGATATTAGGAATGGGGACACTGAATTAATACTTCCACACACCGTCTGTTCCAGGAGAATTGGTCATGTCCAGGCAGCTTTATAAACAAATACATAAAGAAGAAACAAGTCATTCAGACAAAGATCTTATTCCTTACTCTTATTTATGCTTGATCAAAAATAGACTCAGAAGCAAAAGTAGACAATCCACCAACACCTGCTGGTGCACAGCACTGGAGATTGCATTTCAGCTGGAAATTCCCTTTGTGAAGACCATTTTTACGGTCCAGTCAAGTCCAAGTTGGTTTACCATTGACACTGGGTTATATTTTAAGTTCCAGAT
Source organism: Cyanoderma ruficeps (assembly GCA_008694505.1). Classification (NCBI taxonomy): domain Eukaryota; kingdom Metazoa; phylum Chordata; class Aves; order Passeriformes; family Timaliidae; genus Cyanoderma; species Cyanoderma ruficeps. The sequence goes on along the minus strand of VZDJ01000116.1, from coordinate 24,576,750 downwards.
GATATGAGACATTGTAATTTGAGAGCATTCATTGGAGCATTTGTAAAAAAAATACCTTTTTAGCTTAGCATGCTGCAGCCCATTGTTATTATTCTCCATTGCGTTCACTGTGCTGATCTGGTGATTCCACAGTGAGGAGCTTCATGAGCTGAAATACTCCTCAGAGAGCAGAACTGAAAGAGAAATCAGAGATGATTGCCTTTCTTGGGTACTTTCTTCTAAGAACAATCAACCAACATCCCCCCGAAAGAGCCCATGGGGGGTTTGTGTGAACCCCAGGCTGAGGGTTTCTATTGCACAGACATGCAATGCTCATGGATGAAATGAACAGATTCAGTGTTTTACCCTCATTGAGTGGCAAAGCCATTATTACAGAGCCAGGAGCTGTGAACGGGATGGGAAATGCTTCCAGCATTCCCTGGGCATGGGTAGAAGTGTTTCAGAACACATGGATGGTGTGTCCTGAGATGGTCACCACTGTCTCATTGACCTGTTCTTTATTGTCCTTTGATGTTCACGGAAAAGAGGCATTATTTAATGATGCAGAAGCACTTGTAGCAGACCAAATTCTCCTGAGGTTTGGTTGGTAATCTCCTGCTTGCTTCACTGCGCATGGCCTTTTCTGCTTTGCACACACCTGAAACTCACACAGGTAGCAAATATCATCATCCAGTACGACAGAGTCTTGTGTTGATAAGATTTTCCTGGGAGGAAAACCTCTGTTTTATGAAGTCCACTTAACTAAGTCATGGCTAGTATTAAATATTGCACTTGGAAAAAAGGTTTCAGCCCAAAATTAAGGGGAGAAAGAATAATGGTAAAGTTTGAGCGTGCAGTCACATGAGTACATCTGTCTGTGCTTTACAGAGGCAAGGTTGAGGTATTACCTAAAAGCATTCATTTCAAAGCAGTGTAGTGAAGCCTGAAGGAGCACTATTTTAAAACAAATCAGTCAGCATTTTATTGGTGTCAGCCCAGCTTTGTACTAAACACTCAGATTAATGTTAAACCACAGCTCAGGAATTATTCATGAGATCTCACACAATGTAATTGCTGATTTTGGCATCAATAGTCTGTATCCCTTTATTTCCTAGATTAGCTTCCCTTCCTGAACTACTGTATGTCATGCCAGAGACAATGATTTTATATGACATATTTAGGAAAGAGGAACCCACCTATTTTACATAAAAGAACGTCTGAGAAACGTACCCTCATTGCTGAGATGCCAGTCTGTGCTGACACGTTCCTGTGAGAGGCAGAGCCTGCTGGGAGAGCAGAGAGCACAGTGCTAAATGTCTCCTTTCAAACTGTTGACTGAATGGTTAGTTTTATTCCAAACCTTTATAAAAACTAATGAAATTACCCTTCACCTATCTTTAAGGATTAGCATTAATGCTCAGAACAAACTGCATGACTACTAATCTCTTAATGTCCCTAAAGATATGTACAAAATGAAATTTATAAATAATAAATGAAACCCAACTTTTTCTAGAAATACTGTCATCCTTCTCTTTCCCCCTCTCTCTCTCTCTGAGAGTTGTGTGCTTGTGAATAAGGTCAGGCTGATACAGGGAGTTGGAGAAAGGTGACTTTGAGCAGGGAAGTCAATGAGCTCCGTGCTTTGGACCTCCACCATTTTTTTTCTCCTCTAAAAAGACTTCCTTTTCTTCCTGCAGCAGCATGTCTAGATCTAAATATCTTCAGCCTCTCCTTAGTTTCATTTCTTCATGCTCCAAATACCTGTATCACATGGGTGAGCAATGAGAGCACGAGTCCCTGAAGACACAGAGCATTTCATGCTCAGGTTCCTGTACCTTCCACACAAGGAACACTGCCACTCACGCCATCCCCTTCATCTACATTTTCTTCAGAACAAAAAATGAGACTTAAATTCTTAGAGTTGCTGAGAAGAAATTGTTGAAATTTGTGAGAATTCTTTGCATGTACTACAAGAAAAAGTTTCCCAAGTGAGACACCCAGCTGTTGTTCTCTTAATTGGAATGCCAAGCCAGTATTTTTCTAAATGATGATATGGAGGAATTAGTCAATCTGATTTTAAAGTGCCTTCAGTCTACCCACTGCACTTTCACCCCTGCTTACAGATATTCACACTTGCCTCTTGAGGATTTTCATATCTACTTTTAAAACCTTGCTTTTTAGGCCATAGAAAACTATAGATTTTGAATTCAATGGCTAAAGATTTCACAGGAAAGCTGTCTCTGACCTCCATCCATGGCATGCTTGTTTTCACAACAAGTACACCTGAAATGTTTTTAGCACACTTGTATATATTTTAGAATGTATTAGGCAGAGAAAATATATTAATAACTATTTCTGAAAGATTGTGGCAACATCACTTTGAGCTGATTGTAATGATAGACTTTTTGACTGAACTTTGCCCACATTTTCAAGCTCCCATCATTGCAGGCCAAAGACAGTTTGCCCAGGAGTTTTCCCCAAGTCATTATTTGATTTACATTTCCCCCGTTTCTGAGAATCTTTACTCAAGGAAATGTCTCAGGCCAAAGATTTTGTCCTCTTCAAGGAATAACTCATGGAACACTGAGACTCAAGCCTCAACAGACCTTTGATTACCCAGATTGTCTGAGACTCATGCACTTTTTAATCTGAGCCCTCCCAGCAAAATTTGGAACTTTAAACAAGGCACTTAGGCCTCACATCCAAAGCAGAAGCAGAATTACGTGCCTTGTGGAGGGAATACACAAAACCAATAAGCTCCAGAGTTGAAAAACGAGACATGAATTTATCCTAAATTCTTCCCTGTGCCAAGGGGGAAGGACAGTTCGCCTTGACTGTCAAAGAAAGTGATCCCATCATCACCTTATTTTGGGGAGGCTAACTAAGAGGGTAAAATTAGGCCGTCATCATCATCTTGTTCCCTCTAAAATCAACAGTCCTCACTACATTTGTACAGGCCTGCTTTGAGATTTAGAGCTACTGGGTCAATTCTCTCAGATGACAAACGTGGAGAAGCACCAAACCTATGGATCCCAGTTGAGCCCAGGCATTTTTAGCTGAGGACGGGCAAAAATCTGTATTCTGTGCATGTAGTGAAGCAGAATTTTTTGAACACTGGCAAGCGAGATCACACAGACACCCACAAAAGTTGGCATTACATGAAATTTAGGAAACAGTGCCATGATGACGATGCTGCAAGTTTGTTTCACTCCTCAAGATTGGGTTCCTTTGATTCTGTAAACAACCATGGCATGAGCAAAGAGGAGTGCTGGTTCAGACCTAAGTTTCTAACCCAGCCTCTTCCAAAATCTCAGTTGCTTCCAGCTCTGTTTGGACACTTAAGGCCTCAGAAGCCTAAGCCCCTCTTAAGCAGGGCTTGTAGCAACTGTTGTAAGAAAATCCTACTTAGCCATGATAGAAAACCTTACTTTGTGGTAATTTTGTCTGCTCAGATACATCAAAAAGTCATTAAATTTTTTTTTTAAAAAATATTTCCTAGGTGATCATTACTGCTTGCAAGGCAAATAAGGATTTTGTTAAAATAAAGCAGATCTATTTCTGAAAGCTGTAGGATTCCCATAGGCATTGGGTGGAGCTTTAAGGACTCAGAACCCAGAAAAGCAACAGCCCTTATTTTTATGCTCATAATTTTTCAGTGGCCAAATGCACAGCCTTCTAACTTTACAAAAATTGCATAAATTAATAATACAAAATAAAAATAGTATGATCCAAATTACCTCAAGGCTGAGATACCATGTGCCTAATTTCAGCCCAATTTTCATGGCTATGTTATCTGGGCCTGCATATTTATAATAGAATTATTGACAACCCTTTTTTCATAAGGAGTTCCTCCTGCTTTGAGATCAATATGAATACAGCTGGACGGATTTAGTACGCAGGAAAACAAAAATCAATGAAGATTTCGATACGCAGAATAATGCAGAAACGACAACATATTTCTGGCTCTGTACAAAAAACATGCCTTCATCTGGAAATGATTACACTTCTATCTGTGGTAGAATGGCAGCGTGGGGCATATGAATCTCACCTTCAAAAGATATTCTTTCGTTCTACCAAAAAAAAAATGCCGGCAAGCGCAGGAAACTTCAATCAATGTCTTATATTCGAAAACTATGACACTGTCAAACTGGTGTCATTAAAGCTAACTAACCATATTAAACGAATATTAAAATATAGGTTTCTTTGCATAACATAATGAGTAAAACTGCTTTTAAGTTTTTCCCTGCGCTTTGAGGTGTAGGTGGCATTTTCATTCCAAAACTTTGAAGTCAGAACAAAATGTACAGGTAGAGGGTACTAGATCAAATAATAATCAACTTCAAAAAGCATTTTGGCTGTTAGATGTCCCAAGGCTAATTTCCTCTAGACATTTTAAATGTAAATGTCTAAACTCATTTAAAAATTGTAAATTGGTCTAGGTTCAATCAAAAACCATCCTGACACAGAACAGGGAGACTGGGCTAATTGTCATTTGTTTGTCAAATGAATTCCATTTGGAAAGCAATGAAACCTCCAAGCTAATTCTTTTAAGGTGAGCTGGTAGTTGTATTATCAGTTAAATGCAGTAAAATGGATAATCACATGATGATAATGAAAACTGAACCTATGTTAGCACTCAGGCTTAGTCTGCCACAGGGCATATAGTGATGGAACTTAAGTACTGTAATGTTCCACTGGGCACAATGGCACCAAGTCTGCTCTTTAGCCTTACAGACACTTTCTTTGCATTTTAAAAAACTTTATCAAAGCACCGTGGCAATGTAGAAAATGTCAAAGTGAAATGCACTGTAGGCAAATTGAGATTTCATTAAGTTTAAATTTATTGCTTTTGACTGATGTATTACCATGCTTGTTAAGAACCAGTAATTTGGAATATCTGCCTGCCTGGTAAAATAGCTTTGTCTCCTTGCGTAATACTTTATGTGGACTTTGAAAGACCGCAGTAATTCAAAAAGAGTGTGAGTTATTTTATTTTTCTAGAGAACAATTTCAAATATTTTCAGGTCCCTGGCCTAGTGGATCAATAGACTTCTGCGTGTGTCCCAAGTGTGTTGTTGATGCACTTGGTAGAAAATTACAGCACTAATGTTATTTTTTTTGCCTTGGTGTGACACTGACAACAGAACCTTAGGAAGCACTTAACAATTCTGCTTGTTCTGTCACTCCCTGATATATTGGAATTAAATGAAAATATCTGTGAGAGATAAGGAAATGAAAAATTGGTGGAAGACTGTGTGCAGATGCATAATTTTTTATATTAATATATAAACCCCACATAAAGGTATGACTACATGAGTTTGTGCCTAGATTTATTAACAGACAAAGCAGAGGTACAGCTGTATCTGTATCAGGGCAGGCACGGGTATTCTTGGTGTTGCGTAGTAGAGATGTTATTTAGTTTGCTTCAGCTGTGGCAAAAGCTACATTTGAGATGTTGACATAAAATCTCTTAATGTACTCTGGTGCTTTTCTCGCCTTCAGAAAAGCATTGAATCAACAGAGTAGAACTAGCAGAATTTCTGACTGATGAGGGAGGTTAGGCCTTCAGGAACAGATTACTGCCCTTGGAGAGAGACCTGGATTGAATTCAATATATTCTAGATATATTTATTTACACTGGGTGCCAGGGTTTTATGGCAGAAGTGACAAAGTTTGTGAAACCCAGGAATGCATTATCATGTTATCTGGTATCTCAGATGGACAGTCAATATGAACAGACTGCAGACACACCTGTCCCAGTATCCAGTTCACCAAGTAATGAAATGGAAACAATAAAAGTCTTTGAACAAACAACAGACATTTGAGTCTTCGGGTTTAAACAAGAGGATTGTAGAATTCAAATGGGTTTCCTCTAGTGCTGCCAAGGCAGCCATATCTGTATTGGTGCCAATGCTGAGAGCCACACAACAAAGCTTGACTTGTGTCTGCCCATGTGCTTTTATCCCACAGAGGATGGATATATGTACTTCTTGGGGCGGGGGTTGAGGGGAAGAAAAGAGTTTTAAATTATTCTTATTTTATCTGCTACTTTCAATGAAACTTCCAGTTGAAACCTGAGGAGAAAGTGATGTGTGGGTTTCTATGAATTTAAACCGCATTTTGTTTTTTACCCTCTAAACATTACATTCTGAGGATTAGGGCAGCTTGTGTGAATTAATTGAATTAGGACACCATCATTTGTCCCTGGAAAAAGTATTTCTTTCCTCATATGGAAACAACCTGCACCCCTCCATACCAGTGTCCATTTTCTGTCAAACACTCCCTGCTTGTGACTGCAGGGTCAGATTTACCAAGGCAGGACACGGCTGCATCTGCCGAACCTCAGCACAAATCCACCTAAGAGAGATCCTCAGCAGGGGTACCAACTCCTCTTTCCAGTGGAACCTCCAAAATCTTCCTTTCTGTACTCCTCAAGAGGACAGTTTGCCAAGGGAATCCTCTGTCACCAGTCCAGGCTGAGCAAGGGACTTCCAGAGCCAGAAGAGATCCATGTGCGCCACAAAGTCCTGAGAGAAAAGGAATCCCATCAAAGGTGGCTCCAAATCTCCAACCCTACTTAAAAATAAACCTTTCCAGTTTTGTTTGTGCGCATTGTGCAGAAGCTACACCAACTCTCAACAAGAAGGGTGCAAAGTAGGAGCTGAGGTAAAGCTTTTTATTTGATAAAACATCTGGGTTTTTGCTTTAAGACATATACCAGCTGGTCTCTTTGAAGTCCAGAGGAGCTACGCAAGTCTACACTTGAGGGCAGAATTTGGCCCAATGTGATAACACAGGAGCCCGCAATTGGAAAAAGGAGTGTGTTTATTGCATTTTAAAGATTTTGTGGGTTAACTCAAATTAGCCAGGAAGAACTAATGCCTTTGAATAATTCTCCCTCTCAACAGACACTTCAGAATACTATAAGAATTATGACTAAACTTCACCTTTCTTCTGAGGCACTGGACAAAATTTGCATTTTGGAGTAAGCCACTAGCTGGAGCTAAAGACCTGTAGAGCAAATTCAGAGGGGAAAAAAAAAAAGGAAGGGGGGGGGAATCCACAAACCTGAGGAGACATCCAGACTCTTAGACTTTTTAAGGCAGGCCTGGAACAGGTTTTTGAGTGAATTGTGAATACTGACTGTTATCTGTTAGAAGGACAGAATGATCAGCCTAAAAAATTGAAAACATCCCTATTCCTGAGTTGATGGCTAGCTGAACTAAACTGTGCAAAGTCTGGTATTTAACAGAAGAACGAATCAAAACAAATATATGGAGATTTTAAAAGCACCCAAAGGAGCAGCGAAGCGATGAAAGCTAAGAAAATCTGCCTAAAGAAGCAATTAAAGGCAGAAATTGTTAGTTAACTTGTTTGGAATTGAGAAGGCACTACCTAGAAATACAGAAAGCACCCAACCAACTCTCCGACCTATTTACTTTTAATTATTGATATTGCAAAGGTTCTTTAATATGTAATTGTTTAAACATCATCCAGAAAGATGCATTCATGGGAGCAGAAGGAAAGGTCTCGTTTTGTAGATAAAGATCAATTTATCTTTGGCAATCAGATATAATATATCAGGTGGGAACTGAGCACTCCCTGGTTTTGAAGTCTCAGAGTGAGGCAGAGGAACACAAAGAATATTCTGCACCTTCTCAGTACACAGGATTTGATCTTCCCATGTAAATTGTGGCACTGAGATGGCTTCAGTGAAAACACGAATTGCTCTGAGTCATACAGCTGCAAGAAAATGTAATTCCATCTCTCAAAACTTTTCAAAACATCACCAAATAAATGTCTAATGTGCCAAATGGGATTAAAAGGGGCCAGCTTTCCCTGCAGGCTTCCGTAGAGGAAAACCAGGAGCAAAATGCTGCTGGGGAGAGAGTAAACATTTCTTCAGTTTGTGTTTGTGCCTCCCATCCCCTCAGCTGCAGCAGATTCGGGGCTGGCAGGCCGGGCGTCACACCTGGGGTAAGGATGGATGTGCATAAATTCACTGTTCCCACAAGGGTTACACGTGTCATGCTAATATCCTGCTGCCCTTGCTGTGATTCAACAAAACACTGAAATGTGAATGCAGATTTAAACACTTGGTGAAGAGCTCTCCTGGAGCTGCCTGATAAACGAATCTTCCTCTCCAGCCAGGGGTTGGATGTGTGGCTCAGTTTCTGTATGGAGGCATTTGTTTTCCACAGCAAATTTAGCAAATTTAGCAAATTTCCACAGCTTCCAAACATCCTGGAAATGGCTGTGGTGATTTCACCATTGGGATGATTTTCCTAATTGAAGTAAGTCCTGTTCTTTGGGCAGCTGGTGTTTGCTGGATTCCTGCAGCCAGTTTGCCTGGGCAGCACCCACACCAACAGCAAGGCAGCTCCCAGTTTGCAGCAGGAGCTGGGAAGGCACTCTGCTCTCTGGGCAGTGGTGGGGTCTTGTTTTGAAGCAGCCATGCGTGACAGATTATAATCATCCATCTGCTTATTACATCGAATGTGACAGATTCCTTAGTAATTTCAATATGCAACTTAATATTTTTTAATACATACTCCTTCTTTATTCATAGCACTAAGTGCATTGCACATGGAGAGTTACTACACCTTGAACTGGACCTTTCGTTTCACTCTTTAAATTTAAACAGAGCTGCTTTCACATGTGAACATGAGACTTTCTTTCCTGACTCAGGAGAGGAATTTTTTCTTTTAAAGTAATTTCCACTCAACTACTTTCCCAAACCAATAGCCTCCAGACATGGTAAACAGCTACATTTTCTCAACAATACCACAATTCTGACCATTTCTCCTTTTCTTTGAATTGTACAAAAAACCTTTGAGTTAACACCACCTTCAGAACTGCCTTACAACACTATGCCAAGTGTATTTATATGCTGCTCCATAGGATTCACAGAGAAATCGTGTTGTTTCAGTGCTCCAGGCAGCATTGCAAATAAAGCTTTTATATTGATACAGGTAATCAATGATTTAGGAAAGTTTCCTTCTGGGTCAATTTGTGGTGTCTTTAAGTTCTGAAAATTAAGACAGAGAAAGACATAAAAAACACAAGGAATTCTGTGTGCACTGCTGTATGTTCTACTTCAGTGTTTGAAAAATTCCTGAAGTAGTGACTGTTTTTATTCTATTGCACACACACTTTGAAAAATCCTGCATCAGCCTGAACACAGGAATTCCTTTTTATACCTCTAGGTAGTGATAGGACAGGGAGGAATTATTTTAAACCTAAAGAGGAGAGATTTAGATTAAATGTCAGTAAGAAATTCTCTGCTAGGAGGGTGGTGGGGCACTGGCACAGGTTGCCCAGAGATGCTGTGGGTGCCTGGAACACATCCCTGGAAGTGTTCAAGGTCAGGTTGGATGGGGCCCTGAGCAACCTGGTCTAGTGGGTGGCATCCCTGCCCATGGCAGGGGCTTGGAACCAGATGGTTTTAAGGTCCCCTGCAAGCAAAACCATTCTATGGTTCTGTGATTTTAGAATGGAGCAGGGCAGACTCTGGCTTACTTGAGGCCCAAACCTTCTCTAGTGATGAGATTGAAAGAGCTGAGAAATTTTCTAGAGGAGGTAAACTGAGAGGAAGGAGCCTTGGCTGCAAATCCAAGGAAAACACAGTGTGTCTCCATTTCCCCATGGCACCCCTGCATGAATTCAGAGTCCGTGGGCAGTCGTGGTACACCTGATCCTATCTCTCCTGTATATGATCACATCTCATTCCCTAGAAAGGAGAGAAGCAGCCCTTTCAAGCTGCCCCCTTGTGAATCCCGTCAAACTGACACCACGGTCCCTCGACTTTTCGGAGCACGGGTGGGAAACGACAAGAGAAAAGCAGAGCTGTGCTGCGCAGCAAAGCGGCACACGGCGCAAGAAAAGCGGGTCAGGAGCGGAGGCACAACCGCGGTGTTTGTTTTGGAGGGGAGGAGCAGCGGAGGGTTCGGAGGCGTCGGGCAGAGGGTGTAAAGGGACACGGCGGGCTGGGCGGGCAGGCAGCGCCTCTCGGGGGCTCCGGGCCGTGTGTAGCCGTCAGAAATCGCACCCATCGCACAAAGACATCGGAGTCATTTACACCGCCCCGGCAGCGCTGCGAAATGGCTCCTCCTGGAGTCAGACATTTGGGAGCAGATAAAGCCCCTAAAGAATGCTTCTTTTCTCCCTGAGAGATTAATGTAGATGTGAACGCATTAGCGCTGTTTAAGGGAGAGTATTCTCTTTGACAGATAACTGGGATTGGGAATATTAGATTACCAAATAATGGACCTTTTAAATTCTGTCATCGTTACTTATCAGGTACATTAGTTTAAAACCTGCAATTTTGAACTTAGCATTATTGGGCTTTTGAAAGATTAAATTACTGAGCTTTTGTTTGTGAATGGCTCTGTGAAATTTCCTGAAAAGGATAGTCCTCGTCCTTCATTGTGTCAACGTGAATGCCAAATAACATACTTTATTGATATTTACAGACATACAAATGATAGTACTAATGCACCTTAATGTCTGTCTCCCCGAGTGAAAAGCCGGAGCTCTGTTACATAATGTGGTGCACTGTATCTCTTTTGTAAACCCGTTTGGAAGAGTCAGTGTTCACCCCCCTTCCCCAACCCGAAAACCTCATTTGCACAAGTAGCCTCACACAGGCAGGTTTGCAGTACAGGCTTCCCTCTGAGGGTCACTTTCTTTTACTCATTAAATAAACCAAAAATTATGAAAGTTACAGACACAGCTTGCGTGAATGGGTTGGCAGGAGAGCCATGTCCAATACGTTCAAAATCAGATGCTCATCAGCACATCCACAATTGTGCTAGCTAGGGAGGATAAAGCCCCCTATTCATTAGGTGAGAGTCTCAGTCAAGGTTTTAGGAGCAAAATTGGTTTTTGAACTGTTAAATCTCCCAGCTGCCTGCTGAGGGGGTTCAGGAGCAGGGTGATAGAGCAAGATCTGCTCCAACAGCCATCACAGGGAACCAGAGTGCCCTGGTGACACAGGTGCCATTTGTGTCCTGGACATGGCAATCTGTGACCTTCCTCTTCCCCATATTGAATTGTGAGATTGAGTCTTCGAGGCAGGATTTTCAAAGCTGAACGAGGAAATTAACCTCACAAATCCCTCAGACATAGCATGCAAATTGGGTGTTTTCTTCACACCAGCACTTTTGAAAACTCACATCGAGTTTTTCAAAGTTGTTTGGTGAGAGCAAGACTTCTTCTTTTTCAAACTTTTCCAACTTTTTAAGAAGTCAATAGAGTAGCGAGCCAAAAAATATGAAGAATGATAAGCTGCTGTCATGAAATGCAAAAGGATTGTTTGTGAGAATATATGTTTGTTTAATGAGGTAGGTTCAAATTATGCTCATAAAACAGATTCAGAGAAAAAGAAAAAATATCCAGTAAATATCCCTAACACTCCACGAGACCCCAAATGTAGGTACCGCCTATGCCTAAACAACTCAAAACACTTGGAAACAGTTTAAAATATATTTTGTTTTGCTTGTTCAGTCTTTATGTATTTTTTCTTTCTTTTTTTTTTTTNNNTTTTTTTTTTTTAATTTACCACATTTTTTTCATGCCTCTGAGATAAAACCTGTTATATTTGGGAGACAGACTTCAAATAGATGAATGTTCTGTAAATGTTAAAAGAAAGAAAATTATTTCAAAACCAAAGTCTCTTCTTCTGAGTGATGCTTTTTTCCCTTTTTTCCCCCCACAAATGAAATACACTCTCAATTCAGATGAAAAAACCTGGACATCTATTCAACTCATCAATTCAGCCAACAGTGAGGAGCAAACTCTGGCTACAATATTAATGAGTTGTTTATCAGGTCGAGCTTAAAACTTGTATGTCTTTGTACGTTCCTCCAAACTCTTGTATGTTCTTAGGTGTCTTTGCCACACAGAGAAGCTTCATTGTAAGACTTGCACTTGTAAGACTTGCAAAATGTTACATATTCATCTAAAAAAGACACCAAGTTACCCATTAAAAACCAGTTTCATTATCTCCTCAAAATGGTATTTCTCTTGTCTGCACTCACTGAGAAAGATCAAGATAACATCATTGTACTTATTTTTCATTTGGAGCAATTTTGTTGAATCTCACCTGAATTGCTTCAGGTATAACTTGTGGCACATAACAATGACATTATTTTCTACAGATTTGAATTGCCTTAGCTATTTATTTAACTCCTAAATCATTGACTGTACATCACTCTGTACTGGTACATTTTGAAATGTACCTTCCACCTTCCAATGGAAAATGTTCCTGCTCGTGACAGGGGGTAGGAACTGGATGATCTTTAAGGTCTCTTCCAACCAAAACCAGTCTAAGATTTGATGGAAAGATAATGTGCAAACACAGGAAAATATAATCAATCCAAAATGAGTATCATGATTTCTCAGCCCAAAATTAACAAAGCTATGGCTAAGGATACTAGAATATGGGGCTGGAGACATGAGAGCATCCTCTTTCTGGGTTTGTGCAAAATGAAACAAGTCAATATGCCTCATTCCAGCCAAGGCTAACATCTGCTTTTGTGCTTGGGGAGTAATGTGACTCAGAGACCCACAAATGCTTTTTCTTGCCTGTACAAGCTCTTTTCATTATGCTAAAAGCTCATTACCATTTTAATTTTTAGATCACGATTCTCATTAATCGCTACTTAAAAAAGAAAAAAAAAAGGCTTAAGGTTTGAGCTGTGTTTAGTGCTGGAGAGATTGGATGAGCATCAAAACTTTTTTTCCCCACAGTGCTTGGGAAAGTACTCAATGGCTCAGAGGACACTGGACCATCCAGAACGCCAAGGTAAGGGTGGTAAAACTGCTTCCTCCTTGAGCTACAGTTCATGAGGGTTTTCCCACCTTCTCCAAAAGGCATGGTTAGAAATGGATGCTTGAAGCAGGGAACCCCCAAAATAAGAGAAGTTGAGTCGAGAGCAACGCAGATCCGACCAATATGATTAATCACACGTTCTCTGTTTATTCTGCTTCAGATGGCAGGTTATATACAGTCCTATATAGTTTATAGTTAGAGCGACATTTTCATTGGCATACAGCACAGAGAAAAATGCAAACACACACTGTTTAATTTATTTTTAAGGTGGCTAAAACGTGACCACTAATAATTGTCCTCAGTGACCTCTAGAAAACCCACTATCTAACAATAATACCTTAACATCTAATTTCTGCTGTGCCACAAGTGATTTCACCTGCCCAACAGCTTCAAGGCCTCGGGGCCTTCAAGGCCAAGCCTCAGCCAGGCAGGCCTCAGCTGGGTACTTCAATATCTCATTCCAAATACAGATCGTGCCCTCCTTCTCTCAGAAAATCTGCTACAGATGCTAAGATACAAAGGAAGATTTTAGGATTCTGGGGGACATAGTTTAGGGGTGATTATCATGGTTCTGGGTTTACAGCTGGACTCGATGATGTTGGAAGTCTCTTCCAGCCCTGATGATCCCGTGATTCTGTTATCAGTTACCTGAAACCAGTTTTCTCTGGTGTCCTCCTTAGAGGGACAAGGTCTCTGTCCCACGGATGGTGAACGTCTGGAAATTTCACAAGAAAACCGAACTGCTTGAAATTAAACCTTTTCTCTTCAAGATGAGTGGGAATATATTCAAACTTCTTGACATGATCTTATCAAATTTACAGAAGCCTGTTTAAAGAGCACATCCCACTTCTCCCATCCCAGAGCAATTTTTAAGCGTTTCAAGCCATATTCTATTGACATGTACAATGCCACAAACACCCTGTGCCATTCACACAGGTTAATGACATGACCATCTCCTACCCTGTGGAATTTCACAGTACTCCAGTGAAAATGATGGGAAGGTAAGGAGATCCAGCTTTTCATTGCTGTCCCTCCTTCATCTTCCTCTTCTCTGCTCCTACAAATCTTTACATACTGAATGGATGAAATGAAGTTTTTAGCCTGAGGTCAGCAGCACACTGGCCATGCAATGCCCAGCAGGAAGAGCATTTGGGCACCCCATAGGAACAGTAGTGAGACTAGAGTTATGTGCATTAGGCACTAGAACTGTTATTTTTGCCTATTAATAAAGAGCCTTTCAGATAGTGGCTGACAAACACGCTTTAGTTTAGGGCACAGAACAGAAAGATTACATGCTAATGGCAACAGCCAGGAAAGAAACACGATAGGCAGGGACAGGGGAGAGTAAACAAGAGAGGCAGAATCTGAAAGTGGCAAAGATGCAAGCAAATATTTGTGCAGGCTAGCTAATGTCAACCCACCTCCACAGTTTGGCCCTCAAGAAGGACCCTAAGCTCCCTCCTGTCTGTCTCTCAAGGGGAACAGGGGCTTATCCAGCTAGAAAATGCCCCAGCACTTTGGGAAGAGGAGATATTTCTCAGACATACACTTCAGAGTGGAATTCTCAAAGAGATACTGGAGACACTTTGCTAAGCACAAAACCTCAGAAGCTTGGCTGCTTGGGGTGCAGGTCCAGACAAAGCCCCCAGGGTGAATTCTGAGGGAGCAGAGATGCTGGCACACATTCCTTAGAGTGTTTGCATTTTGTTAGATGCAGAACTAAAATCCAGCTAAACAGAAATATTCTTCACTTGAAAAAAATAAAGTTTAAATAAGCTCAGGGTGCAAATCCCTGTGTTTAAAGCTCAGGTACATTTGAAGTCAAAAACAGAGCAAACATTATTGGAAGGCAAGATGCAAATTAGAGAGTCTAATCTCTGTGCAGTGATCAGCACACTCACTTTATCAGGTTTCCATCTGTCATCTGAGCTGCAAGTTTACAGGCAATGTACTGTCTGTCCTGAAATCTACATCTCTGATAAGGCATTTGGGTTTCTGTACTGGAGAGTCTTCTCCACAGAGATAACCAGTTTTTTATTTGGGGAAAAAGGTAAGGGAATTTATTCACAAACATACTGGAAAACTGGCAGCTTTTCTGTCTGTTTTCACTTTTAAAAGAACGTTGTAATTTCAAGGTTTTCTCCTAGAATGGGAATAAAATTTCCAAACTCAGAAAAAATGTTTAGAATAAACACTGTTTTTTTTCAGGTGATGGTAAAGACTACTGTCAGTGGAACTAAATGAAATTTAAAAGACCATCAGATTAATAAATTTTTCTGAATAGTTTTCCTATAAGCTATTTTCCTAGCAGATCACAAAACTTCCTGGTAAAGATTCAAAAACATTGTTAAACAAAAAAAGGAAAAGCACAGGTGCTAGGGTGCCATGCTGGACAGAAGTCTCTGTGGTGAGTGTTTAGGAAACAGAAATATTGACATTTCTGAGCACTGAGCACTGTTCATATAGGGAATTTCAAAGGCCTTTCCTCATTTTATGTGAGATCTAATTTCAACATAAAAGTTGCTCTATGCTTGCAATAAAGCACCAGGAGTAGCAAATCTGAAACCAGTCTGTAAATGAGACATCCCATAGACAGGGGAAAGGCAGCAGAGTTTTGAATCAAACCTATCCCATCCCTAAAGTCAACTGTGCACGGAATCCACACTTTATGACTGTCAGGTAAGACTGACCACAGACAACTTGGGTATTGTTATAACCATATAATACAACTTGGGTATTATTATTTTCTATTATTATTATTATTGTAGAAAAGCCTAATTCATGCATATGTAAAATGCACAAACCTTTTTATTTATGCATCTATGCTTTTGCAAAAGGAAATAAACAATTCTGAAACACAGACCCTCTGTGAGCAGCCCCCTGATAACAAATCTGAACCACCTCTAAATAAATCTATTGCTGCTCTTTGTCCACATATTAAACAGACTTTTTTTAAAAAAAAGTAGAAAACCAGAGTGCATAAAAACTTGTATAAAACTGATTAAAACTCATAAGCCCTTTGTGCAACAGCTGTTAAACCTAGATGCAATGTGCATTATGTTACCACCTGGGCTCCTCTTATTCTGGCCAAAACAATATCCTCTGCAGGTGTGCAGGACAAGCAGGAATGCAACACTGCTTGACAGAAAGGGGAGAAAGTGGCAGCTTTGGCTGAGGCTTTCACATCAAGTGTGGAGTCGAGGAACTTTGAGCTCCACAGCAGAGGATGAGCAGGTCTGTATGCAGAAATGTCTGTGTGCTGAACCACGTGCAGAAAGGGCACCAAGAAATACCTTCTGCCAGAAACATTTCTCTGAGTACTTCTGCTGACCCAGCTGGAAATGGCAGCACATGCCAGTAGCAATATTTCCTGGGATTAATAAAAGAAGGATCAATTAGACAAACATAGTCTTTCATATTTATCATAATCACCATATTTATGAGCTGATTCTGACATTTCTTTTTCTTTCCACTTTTTTCCTTTCTGCTGCAGAAGTAGCTGAAGAATGCTGATGAGGTATGAATGACAGTAATTCAACCCTTGGCTGCAGCCAGTGCATAAAGTTCAAACCCAAATGAGAGGGTTTTGGATAGAGAGGTAATAAATTTCACTGGTTATCCTGGTTTCTCAGCTTCTGTGAAGAACCAGGTCCACCAGGAAAGTGCTGGTTGCTTCATGAATACCTGGTTTTTCTTCCTCATCAGTTCAAAATTCATTGAAACTGTGAGTGAGACTCTGGAAGACTTTTCTTAGACCTTCTGCATTATTTCCTGTATAGGAAAAGTATAATTTACATCCCTCTCATTCAGCTGAGAGAGGTTCTCAGCAACACTTCTCCAGAGTGACCTGCATCACTTCTCCACAGGTATTTGGAAGGTAGAGCATCCAAGCCCGGGGAAGAGATACACTTTGAGCGTTTGCAAGACTTTGTTATTCAAAACACAGTTTGAAAATGGCTGTAGGAATTTAATTAGAAACTTCCATTAGGAGATTAGATGACAAGAACAAAGAAAACCAGTGAAAAGGCTTCTTATTAAAACCAGTGGCACTGCAGAATATTGATAATATAACAAAGGAATGAGTGGATATGCATAGCAAATTATTAAAGGTTACAGATAAATGTCCAAAACTTGCTCAGTTTCTGGTTGTCCTGGTATATGCAGAAGTCCCTGAGAGGAGATGACACATGGTCCCTGTCCCTGCAGAATACAGTGGCTGAGGTAGCCAGAGGTATCAGAGCACAAAGCTCAGCAGTGCTGTGCAATTACTTGTTTGCATCTTTCCAGCTCTCGTGCATAAGTGACGCATGAACAAACACACACAAGTCCACAGGAGCGCAGCACGAATTCTAGCCACAGAGATTAGTAAATGCAAACTCCCCTGATAAAGAATCATGCCTGGAAGAAGGTGAGTCTATGCCTAGAAAAGGAATGGGGCAAGAAGAGACTCACAGTTCTGGACACTGCAGAATCCCTCAATACCAGCATTGGGCAATGTCAGCTCAGGTGAGCTGAAGCCCTAGAAATTGCTGCCCAGAAGAGTGTCTGAGCAGATTCCCTGGGTAGAGAGTAAGAAAAGAAATCAATGAAAGATTCAAGATCAAACTTGAACATAATTTGATTACGTTCACCTTCACTGAATGGAGATAAGTTTGCCACTGCCATTTGTGGTCAGTACTCAGAATGTTCTCACTCAGAACAGCCCTACAGTTTCCATCCAAGAGTGGTTCATGTTCTCAGCAACCATCCAACCCCAAATTCTTATGGTTCTGTCCTCTACAACCATCTGATCTGTGACTAGTTTTGTAATTTCTATAACTTATTTGAATAAGGAGCTCAGCCTTATTCAAATCAATCTTTCTGATGCAGTCTGGGCCCACTTTTGAATCTGCACTGCAAATTTTCAAGATTCAGCCAAGAGCAGTCAGTGGGTTTGCAGTATGTGGGAACAAACAGCTGAGGCTCAAAGCACCTTCCTTTTCACACCACAAGTGCCAGGTTTCCACAGCCATCGAGGCTGGGACTGTTGTTTATCTCTGTACAACCTTGCAATCCTGAGTTTGCCCAGGGCTCCTCAGCCAGCTGAGCACTGTGGTGATGTAGCTGCTTTGCTGTCAGGCTCTGAGTTAGGTCGTACACAGCCTGATCAGATATCTTTGCATGATACTTCAGAAAACATTGAGTGATGAACTGTAATTTTTAAAAAATGCCTTTCTTACCAATGATAGAGTCCATTTATACGAATGCAGATAAATATGCTCTCTATTATTGCTTGAGAAAGAATCCTTAAATAATCAAGACAAAATCTGTGCATGAGTAGCACTCAGTCTTTGCCTCAAACAAAGATCCTCCATTTTTTTTTTCCATGTTCCAGTGGGCTCCAGTGAGCCAAACCCAGCTGCTGTGAAATATCCTTCTTAATGAGAATAATGTGCCTTCCTACCACCCTGCCCAGGTGGAAGTCAAGGCAGTACAGGCAGCAGCTGTCAATGGCAATATCTGGAAAATTTTTGCCTGTAAAAAAGGGGAGTAAACCAATAAATTAGCACACAAAGATTTGCACAGATGAATTTCCTCTTCGTTAATACAATACAGCATTTTAGTGGTTGCCAGTTACTAAAAGGTTAATAAATTTGAATGTTTCCAAGAAAAAGTAAGGGTATTACAAGATGAACAGATAGCTAGATGGATGACTGTAAAATATTAGAAAATTGCTGATTGCTTTGCCAAAGGGCAGAGGCAAATTACAATCATTGTCTTTTGTTCTTGTGAACCCAGGGCTTTTTTTTTTTTTTTTTTTTTTTGGTAGTCAAGTTATTTTAAAATGAACCCTACAAGAAACTATGATGTCGTAGGAAAAAAAGTGAATATAACCCAGGATATTTAAATGGGTCATGAAGCCAACCTGGAGCAACACTGAAGCAGCCCAATATGTTTGCATGTTTCAGAGGCTTCATGCAGTTTGGAAAAGGCAAGAAAACATTCAAATGTCTTTGTAACAGTCCTACAGTACCTTCAGGTCAATGTTCTAGAAACACAAGCTTCCTCCCTTTGAACACAGAGAGGAAATTGTACAGCTGCTGCAATACAAAATCTCATCTAGTTCAGTAGAACAAAAATCAAAAAAATCATTCCTGCTACAGTACTTGCTGATGAAACTAGATGGGCTTACCTGCTTAGGAAAGCAGGAACAAGGAGGAGACACATGATGGTGGCAGAACAGCTCAGAAACAGACCTTGCTTGGTATTTACATTTTTTTCATAACAATTATTTATACCCTACTGAAACAAACCAAACACCTCAAATCCAAACATCACAAGTCCTCCCCTTTTTCAAAAGCCTTTGATGGTTCCTGAAAAACATCTTGGTTATACTGTGACTATTTCCTGCAGAAACTCAGAAGAAGAAACAAACTTCCTGTCTGAAGAAAGATTAACCCATCTTCAGTCTTGGAGGTTGTTACAGAGCAAGAGTACAGCTGCCTTAGCTACATTCCCACAGGAGCTGGCAGCTTCTCACCCAGCAGCAATCTGGACTGGAATGCCTTTTGAGTACATGCTTTTCACCCAGATTCAAAAGCCTTCTGATTGTTTACATTCTTGGACTGGAGTTTCTCACACATGCACCATAAACGAGTAGATTGTTTTCAAACCTCTCTGTGATGGACTTCTCAATTGACCGCTGGGGTCAGAGAGGTGGACCTCTCATCGACCAATCCTTGCCCAAATTCCAAATCCTATAAAAACCCCAAATCATAACAAACTGCCCTTCCTTCTTTGCCTCACTTCAATCTGCCCGGGTGCATGTGGTTCTTCCGTGTCGTAAATTGCAGCACATGCTTGCTTTGCTATGAAGAATGATTGAACCACTGGTGACAATGATTTCATGGAAGAGTATAACAACAGTTGGGAGCACCACCCCATTCTGGCCATGGCTGAGAGCTCCCCTGACTTGAAGCTCAGCAAAGGAAAGTTAATTTTGGTCTCCTTGGTCTCTGGCAGCAGCTTGGTGACAACACTGGGGGGAGCAGGGCAGCAGCCCAGGAAGCCTCTCCTGTCACCACTCCCAGTGACATCAGTCAAGCTGAGGAGGAGTCTGGCAGCCTTTTCCAGAGGCAAAGGGTCACCCTGGAGGCAAGTGGCACCTTTGGAAATCAGCAGCCTTGGGAGTGTCTCGGGCCCCTTCTTTAGGCAACAGTTCCTACAAATTTCACTCAAAATAATTCTACTGTTCCCCCAACTACACAATATCTGCTTTAAACTTATGTTTAAATGATAATATATAAATTATAAAGCACTGGCCTTTCACCTTTAGGTTCCTGACTGGATTCAAACCCTCCTCCTATGGGAAATGAGTTTGGTGGCCTAAGCAGAGTCTCGAGTAGACAAAAGTCCTTTTCTCTAAACTCCAAACATAATTCAGCACAACATGTCATGATTGGAACTCCCTGCTCAGGAAAAGACAAGGGATGAGCTTGTGTCAAAAGTAAATTACCTAAGTAATCAAATCAATACTGAATTCAAAGTGGAAATATCAAAATTATCAGGTGGTGCTGTGAAGGCTACAAAATTGCTGTTTAGCACAATGTTTTCCAGCTATATTCAAAATGAGAAATGTCATTTAGAGCAGATAAACTACAAAAAATGAGGTCAAAGCTGCAAAGAAGCATTAGCTGAGAACCTTAATAAATTAAAAAAATTCCTTGAATAGCACCTTATCTCCCCTGGAGAATGCATACAGTCTGGAACTGTGTACCTTCCCTCCTCACTGGTATGAGGCAAAGAACCACAATCTACATCTCAGATACCTTCGAAGATGGCTGAGCGTGGGGTAGAAATACCATTTAGAGGTGAGTCCTTACACAAATTTGATGAGTTTAAAATTGGGCATTGCATGTTGTGACAAAATATCTACAGATGAACTCTCATAACTTTAGGTTAAAAGAAATTCAAGAAAATACGGATAAGTACAGCCCTTTCTCATGTTGGAGGGAATACAAATATGTAACAGGCTACAAACCTTTTCACCTGATGATGAAAAAAGCAAAACAAAGTAGCTCTTAGCCATGTTGTGATCCTTGAAGCACCTCATGGTCAAGTTCACACGNGTGGGGGAGCGATGGTGGAAAGAAATCAAACCTGGCTGGAGAGCTAAGAGTTTGCAATACCCTACCCATACAAACAAGCTTCTATCGCAGTTATAGACAGCAGAAATAAAAGAGAGCTTTTTGGCTCACAGCTATTAAAAAAAAAAAAAAATTATCATAGTGATGAAGTTCCTCAGCCATCAACAGAGCTGTGATAACGCTGTTTGATGATGATTTTCCCATGAATGTTAAACAGCCGCCACTGCGGAGGAAAAGGAGCTTATCTGCACCTAATACTGATCTCTAATTCCTGCCCTTCTTGAACCATCCATTTTCTAACAGCATTAACTGGCAAATTTACATCCCATCTTAATGCTGCTAAAGAGGACAGGAGATGAAGAGTAAATGACAGCAGTGTAATGAGGATGGCTTTTTTCTCCTTTCTCTTTAATGGCTGAAGATTTACACAATTGTCTGTAAGCTTATATAGAGAGCTTACCTGAACCTTTTGCCAGCATGGATTCAACTTACAGGAGCTTTTGTTAACTAAATACACATAAATATTTTTAAGGAGGTTTAATATTGTGACTTCAAAGAAAGCTAAAAGACAGGATGAGAAAAAATATTTTTTTAGCATTTTGATTATGGATAAAAATTGCTAATATTTCTTTCTTAAGCAAATGCAGTTGTATTTACAAAATACGAAAATCAGTTCCTAATAAAAATTCTTTTCCTGCTAAAAAATACTTTTCTTTTTTTCTGTCATGCAGAAGAAGAAATTTTTTTTTCCAGTTACTGAATTTTAGTGAAGAATTATCTCCAAACCTCAGAAATCAATGGCTATCCAAAAACATTGTGTAGAGCTGTGTTTCACATGTCACCCACAGCATGGATTGCTTTCTGACCGTGGCGCTGCCATTGGAACAGAAGATGCTGCTCTGCATGGCAGGGAGGAGAGCAAGGAGGGAATGTTCCAACACAGGGAATCACAGCAACAACACCTGGCCAGATTCAGTCAAAGTGAATTCAGATTCATCCTGCAGATCCAGATGATAATTTCAGTAGAAATTAGAACCAGTTCAAGATGTGTTATCGATATTCATTCTTCGTCTGACTCTGATACAAAAGACCAAATTTCATTGGCAAGATTTTTTTTTTAAATAGCTTCCCCTCCCCTTCCTAATTTGTTTCATATATACTGTTTCTGCAGGGTGTGTAAGGAAGACTAGAGTTGAAAGGGAAAACAGAAATTATCCTTTAGAAATACAAGGGTGGAGGCTTCAAATCCCACTCTATGAGTATAACCCAGGACAGCAAAGGTATACAAAAAAAAAGCAAGATGGGGACATTGCTTTTTTTCAAAGCCTTTTGTTATAATCTATTCAATTTAATCTTCAGAAATTTCAGTGTCTGTTTAATACACATTGCCACAATTTCCATGTCAGGCATGTCTCGAGTATTTAATATGAGACAAACATGCATCTGTGCATGGATGAATACACATATACACACATGCAGGTTTAATCCTGCACCAAGTGTACACGACCAAAAAACCACAAACCATAATAAAATATTCAGAAATAATTTTTATTCTTCTGTCAGTAATATTGGAAACCTGTAAATGTACCTTGAGGAGAGCACCTTAGCAATGGCCTGTATGTCTCCATACGCCTGTGATGGCTCAGCTGATGGAAGTTCAGGAGCCCTGAACCATTGTTGTGCTGGAAATGGGAGCAGACAGCAGCCCCAGGCCAGGTGCTCTTGCTGTAGTGGCTGTGGTGACACTAATTTCTGGAAGCACATGCATCTCAGAATGCAAACTTTACTTTACTCTTAGGATAATATTTGGCAGCTACATTTATGGAGCATTCTCATCTAAGACTCCAGGGCCTAGAATTTTCTAAGATGTTTAGGTTTCTAAACTGCTTTACTACCTTTGACTACTTTGGCATTTATTTTGAAGACATTGGAATGTGCTGGAGGTAGAACCCAAGACATCCAACACAAAATGTACAGGACTGATTACTGAAAGGAATAATTTGTCACTAGCTATAAATGCAGATTTGGGTGCCTGGTCCTCTACATCAATACCTTGGTTCTAAGCGGCTGGTAAAATAAAGAAAGCTAATTTGTAATCTGTCTTTACTGTCCACAAAAATGCAAACAATGTGAGCTTCAAGCCAATCTAGTCAGCTCTCAATCCCAGAAAACTGAACACAGCTTTCTTTTAACCATTTAAAGCCACTTTAATTACCTGCTATAAGTAGATCTCAGCGGGTAAAAGTCCTACATACACAGAATAAATGGAGGGCTTCTGTTTATTGATCAATTCAGATTTTTTTTCCAAATAATTGAGTTTTAAGCAGTACATTGCCATGGCCCAACACTACTTAGGTTCCAGAATCACTAAAGAAGTTGTCACGTAGAGATCTTCACAGAAGAAAAAGAGAAACCTGCATTGTGTGATGTATAGATCAAACCCATTTCAGGGGCTGGGAAGGTCTGTATAATCCTGTTTTGGTTTTGATTTTCCTTTGAGCATCATCCAAGCCTTCACTACAGCTGGCTTTTCGGCAGACAGAGGTGTCCTGTCACAGACCCATTTGCCTCTTCCAAACTGGTCCCAAACAGAACCCTTTTGCTCACCTTTGTGAAATATGAATGGATATGGATATGAAATAACCATATGCCTATTAATGGAGCTGTCTGCATGACATATTAGTACTCTCCAGTCTGACTTTCCTGACAGCCCAACTTTCACATTGCATAAAACTTCCTGAAAGAACAAGGACACAAAGAAAAGCCCTAAACTTAGAAGAAAATGAGAATTTAAATACACAGCAGGATATAGATGTAGGGGACACTGGAAAAGATTCTTGGATAAACAACTGCCATTCATGTTTCACTCTCTCTGCAAGGCTGTGATCATGAAAGCATCTCACTACAGCTGGGTAAGAATTTTTTACAAAATGCTGTTTCCAGGAAAAATAATGCTTTTGTCATAAGAATCAAAACATTATGATCTTCTTGTAAAATCTGAATATATCTGTCAGGCAGGAACTCCCTTTGAAATAATGGGAGGAGGTTTGGGGTTTGCTTTTGTTTTAAAATGAAACTGAAACTGATTAATTGAAAACATCTGAATAAAACTTCCCATGAGTCACTGCAGTGCATCATGAAGAAAAACAGTTCAAACTACACCATAGAAAACATGTGTTTGGACTGACAAACTAAAATGAAACATTTTAACATTTTTAGATTCTTTATATTAAACCAAAAAATCAGTGTGTTATAATGAACCAAGATACATCAAAATTTAAGCATAGTAGATATTTCTGTTTTCAGCCAGTTCCTCCACCCACACACACGAACTGAGATCCAGAAATCAAATTGGTTTACAGGTGGCTGGATGGCAAAAACCTGCAAAGTCACGTCAGCATGGCAGTGTTTCCAAAGACTCTGCAATGACCATCCAATTTGCATTTTGCTACCCACCATAAATAAATAGAATAGTATGAAAGAAAGGAAACTAGATGAAACAGCACATATCCACCTGCATTACACATTTGAAATGAGATTAAAAGATGTAATTTTGTCACAAAATTTCAGTGTTTCACAATGTATTTCAGCACATACCATCAGAATCACTGTTGGAAATGCAGAATGCCGAGTGTACCAGAACTCTGCCTTACCATAAACTGTGGATCTTTTTCAGTGCATATAACAAATATTTCAGCATAACAGGAGACAGCAAAAATGCACCTTCGGCTGCACTTTGCAAAATACTTTCTCCTGAGCTTCATATTTGGGAAAATTAGGGACAGGGAAATAATGGAGGAAAAAAATACAGGCAGAAATTTAGAGAAAAAGCAGACACACCCTCAAAACAACTAAACAAACAAAGAAACAAAAAGCAGTAAGTGCCATCCAAATTGCTTGAATGCATCGTGAAGGCCCATATTCTGTTAACACAAAGCCTTGCAGTGAGAGATGAGAAATATGATGTAACATAACTGCATTTAATCAAGGTGAATCCCTCTCTGATGGTTATCAAGTGAGGATAGATTTCTTGCTCCATTCTCTCTATCTTGTACACGAAGAAAGATACTGAGATAACATCTAAAACCATAATAATGAAAAGAGATTATGTTAACTGTTGCTCAAGAAATTTCTTTGTGCCGGAGTAACAAACAAATTGAAGGCTTTAGAAATCAAAGGGCAATTTAATGTAGCAGTTCTACACAAACACAAAAGGACTAATAAAGAGCTGCCTCGTCTTGTTGCAGGTAGATCACAGAACTCTCACTGTTTCCAGCATGGAAACAGCAGTGGCTTTCTACTACCACCACCACACACCAGCCCTGGGCTGACTGGCTTTATCTTCAAAACCGGATTACAGCCTGTCCAGTTTGGCTTTATTATAGTACCTGCTAAAAGAAAAATGCACTGGGAAGAAAATATTCAGCATATCTGCACCACCTATCTGGAATACCAAACCAGAGGTCCCTCCTGAACTACAATGGTTGTACTAGATTGTATAACAGAAATGGATTTTATTTCCATTAAAAAATGTTCAAAAAATTTGGATGGTTTGAAAAAAAATTTTTTTTTCCCGAAAAAATTAAGCTAAACACAGAAGGAATAGGCTGCATCAGAGTCCCCAACATCAAGACCCAGAACAACAAAAATCCCAATATGCTTGACCAAACTGCAAATCTCTTCTCACATAAAGGCTGTCCTGGAGACTGTCTGAAGGTATAATATCTTCAGAACAATGAACAACTAGATTCCGCTGTAGCAAGAAATGTTTCTGACCACACTGAAGCCAGGGAGGGATTTGCAGGTGAGAGACTGCAGTGACCGTTCTGTAGTGCCACAAGTCACTGCAGGACGTTGCAAGATTTCCCTGCACAGAGTGTGTTGTTCACCTCAGCTGATCACCCTGATCTTTGTCTCTCTCTCCCTCCCACACCCTGGCTCAGAGATGAGGAGGTGGACATTCAGAAAGTTCAGTGCTGTCAGCTTTGAACTTTCCTCCAGCCATTCTAAGGCTGTCCTAGAAATCCTCTGGATCCCCATGAGGCCACATGTACTTCTAGGATGTTTATCTGCCTTATTTTGCAAACCAATATATTAATTTCAGTTAATGTGACTAGGAAATAGGAGAAAAAAGAAGAAAGAGGGAGTCATGCCAAAGTGGCTTTATATCCAACCATTCAATATTGGGCATCCAGACTTGGTCAAATAGATGGAAGCTGTCAGTTAATTTTTTATACACAAAACCCACTATGTTTTGTTTGTAGCTGCAGACCCACATTAATTTTTGTGAATGTGTCAAATTATGAGGCTTATAATGCAGTATTGTGGATTCAGCCTCTGCAAAATATCACCAATGGCATTTTTAGCGGTCCAGTTTGAAAATGTGACCCTTAGAGACTTGATGAATAAAATTAGTCAACTCTGTAACTTTAAAATAGCTCTTTTCTAATTAAAGTGTGATGAAGCTTTCAGCCTATCTAGCTAGGGATGCAGAGTGCACGAGCAAACCAATTAGAGATAGTGGCAAAAACAAAATGGTGTCACAAAAAGATTTACCACATCAGTCCCTCCAGTAGCTGTACCATTTCTGCTGATAAAGGTGAAACAACAGCCCCTGCTGCAGCTAAGGCTGAAGCTAATGTTAAGCTGACAAATCAACTTTTAGAGTCTTGGGAGATTCAGCAGAGCTATCAAGAGGCACAAAGGCTACTAATGCTTATGTCATACTTCTCAACTCTCACATTTTACCCAGGAGACGCCAGATTTTTTTGGCTTAAATTTTTTTTGATTTTTGTATTCTCTTGGGCAAAAAATCAAAGGAGCCCATTAATTCAATGAGAATTTCACATATCTTGCTGCTTGATTTTTTTCTTTTTCCCACAAGACTCACACTGTTTGAGGTTGAGAAGTATGCTCTGCTTTGACAATGACACCCTGAAGGATAGAAGGATGAACACACAACAAAATCCCAGGTGCTGCCATTCAAGGCAAACACTCAGGCTGTTCGATGTTTGAATTCAGGTGGAGAGACCACCACATAACACTGCAGTGCCATTGTGGGGAGCCTGGACAGTCAGACCCAAATTCAGCCAGTATTTAAAGCACTCAGCACAGGGAAGGAGAAGAGCTTGGCCTGACTCCTGTGAGCAAGCACACAGCTAGTAATAATCTGTCAAACATTTGCACGCCTTGTGGTAATCTGGTTCACCACTTCTTAGAGGATGTGATTACATGCTTACTTGAACAAATCTCCCTGGCTGTCTAGTGGTGAGCATTAGTAGCAATGTGAGGAAACAAACAGATATGATGCTACAAAAAGCAAAAGCAATGATTTTTATGGCAGACTTCCCTTCTGTCGTTCCAATCTTTCCCATATCAAAATACTGAGGAGTGAAAACAATTTTTTCGGGGATTGAAGATCCAGACAAAAGCTAAAAGCAAAGCGAGTGTTAGAGGCTGAAAAAACACCTTGCAAGTAAAGTACTTGTCATGTTAGGTTCAAATTAGGTTCCAAAAAGCCCAAGAATATGGGTCATTTGTGGTCAAAAATACACAGGTTCGGGCACCTGAGGGCAGAATTACTGGGCCTTCTGCAAATGTGTGTTACCAAAACCACCCAATGTATTCTGTATTACATTCAATGTTATCCCACGTGGCAGAATCTTAGTGGCACAAGATTAGGAAGCAGTACATGGTTCACATTTTCAAGATCTATATCCAGCTTCAAAGAAATACATCCTCCTTTGCTTCAGTTCCAGATAATCCTGTAAAGAAACAGTAAGTGCCTAATATATACATTATTCAGAAATGAAGGTGAACTATAAATTGAAACACAGATGCAAATTTTCAGAACTCAGTAACCCAGTGTAGTTCACCTGTAAAGTTCAGATCTGAAACCTAATTCAAATTTACACGTGTAGCTCTTCAAAGCCATAGATTTATTTCAAGCTTAGCTGAAACACTATTATTATGAAGAAATAGTAATTAAAAGACTAAGTTAGCCAGAGGAATTGCGAGAAAATGTAATACAAAGCGTAATTTTAAGATATAGGTAAATATGGAAGAATGATGTCTAGTTAATTACATGCAGGAGAATAGAAATAATATGAGTTAGGAGCACGACAGTATTGAAGGTAATAACATCCAGTAATACATCAGATTATCTGAGATAAGTGGAAGAAGAGCAGACTCTTCTCAATGCATTCAGAAAAGGCTACAAGAAAGTAACCAACATATAGATTCCCACATATGGATGTGATATGAACACTGCTTTAGAATATAGCACAGGGATGATGGCTGAAATTCTGTATAATTCCCACTCAGTTTTACAGGGAAAGCAGAACAAAAGCTGTCAGAGGATTTTCTGACTCATTGGATTAGCAATACCTGCAAGACATGGTGAAAACATCTGCATTTTACATAAGGTAATCATAGTGGAGGAGACCTTTGGAAACAGGGAACTGTGTTATGGACCTGGTGTTGGAAGCAGGAACTAGAGGGGAGAGTTACTAAACTCATAAAAACTCAGGAAAAAAAAAGATGAATTCTCTAAAATGATATTTGATTTTCAGTCTACAAAAAAGAGAGGAAAAACATCAGAATAAATATTATTACATGTCCAACAAAAATACATTTCAAATTGACCTAGGCCACTCTGCCTTTATGATGTTGATACCTGCGTTTCTAATTTTGTCTTACTAAAGACGTTTTCTAAAACTGTCATTTTAAGCAGCACGTGCAAAATACAATCTGTTTTTTTCCTGGGGCCAGCTTTTTTTTTTTTCCTGGGCTCTGAAAGCACAGCTTTGATACAAATCTACATCTCTGTGTGCCTGCTGCATTAGTGATCATACGCAATGGCCTGTCTGCTGTGTGAGATTATGGGGATACTGCAGGCAGGGGGCAAGGGATCAGCCAGGATGTGTACAAACTTCAAATTGCTGGCTACACCCCTGACTGAAGTCTACATAAATTATGTCCACCACGTTCCCATCATTTATTTCTTTTGTCATTCCTTCAAAGAACTCGGTCATATTCTGTCTGACAGGATTTATTCTTGGTAAAACCATTGCTGATCTTCTTTTAATAACCCTTTCTCCGATAAATACCCAGCGCTTTCATCCCTAATGATTGATTCTCGTATCTTAACTTTCAGCAATATATCTGAGGAGAGCTATTGAAAAGCAAGTTTCATCTGCCGAGGCAAGTTTAAAGATGAACTCAGGTGGCTCTATGCTTAAATGTCTATGTATCTATTTATCATCTGTTAAGGTACAAACAGCTCATCATTACAACAACAACCACTGAAGATGAAAACGATATCCTTCACTCAGTCAATTCTAAAGCAGGAATCAAGTGTCTGGAAATAACAGTTTAACTTTTTTTGAACATGAAAAGGAAAAAGCAACCCTTTATCGCTGACATTTTTTTCTGTCAGAAAACCATTTCTCACTCTCTCTCTCAATACATGCCTGCTACAGTTAACACTTATGAACTAAAAATGTGACTCGTTGTAATATAGACTCCCAACTTTTATAGACTCAAGGTTCAAAAGGCACTGGTTTAACATATTTGATTGGTGAGACGTAATGACATAATAGCAGGCAATAATTGAGGCTGTTGAACATTCTAGTACTCATATTGAGTTAGTTACTGACAATTTTATTTCCTTCTGCTTTAAAACACAGAGAAACCCCCATGGTACCTGCCCTTGCTGATTCAGGTTTGCATGGCTGTGCCCACTCTAGAACTCAATAATGCAATTCCATGTCGGCATTTTGTCGGCCTCACTATTGCACTGATGAAGAAACTTCAGCTAGTCTGGAACTCAGCTGCTGAAATTTTGACTGACACCATGCATGAAAATCACATTACCCTGGTTGTAAAAAACCTTCTCTGGCTACCTGTAAAGTACAGGATTATGTGTAAAGTCCTAGTTATTAACTTACAAGTCCTTAAATTGACTTGGGTTTGAATACCTCAGAGACATTCTGGAACCATACATCCCCAGTCGTTTTCTTTGGTCTCAGTCAATTGGATTAGTTCTTTTTGGCTGAAGACATTGAGCTACAGGGCATTTTTAGTGTTTGCTCGCTCCTCATGGAATTCATTAACCATGGAGGTCAGACTGGCTGACTCTCTAACATGCTCTAAATCTGAACTTAAGGTATGCATTTTCAGATTGCTTATATTAGGATGTATAAAAGATATATGATTATCTCTACTAAGTTGCAATAGTTTTTCGCATCTCTACATATCTTTGAGTGTCAGTATTTCAGAGCTAGGATTAGACTTTTCTCAGGGTTATTCTTCCTCTGTGCACGGCAAGAAAAAAATAGTTTGTATTATTGCACTTTTCCAGATAACTTTGTAAGGATCCGCAGAGAAAAGACTTGGCAGGTGGAAATCCAATGCTTAGGCAAGACATTCCTACTTTTAAAGCACATTTGACAACATGATCTAGATCAATATTTCCAGGAAGCACAGCAGATGAAATAGAGAACAATCCTCTCTTTAAGTTTTTGAAGTATTTAGTGCAAATATTATGAGCATTTGCTTTTAAGATAATGATAACTTTTCCTTTTTCTCATGACTACACACCCTAAGAAGTTTCCTTGGTTTAGCTGGTCTGCACCACAGTAAATGAGCACTGAATTCAGACAGATCAAATTAAACTCTGGTGTAAATAATTATTAAGACTTCATCGGATCATGATTTTACTGTACTAAGAGGTCTTCTTATGAGATCCTGTGTGGTGTGACGAGACTTACATTCCACAGCAGTACTGCAGGTGGACGTATTCTAAATTATGAAGGCATAACAAACTTAAAAGGTTGACTAACAAGAGTCTAAGGGGATTTGATTTGACCCTTCCCCTGTGTCCTGGGGATAAGTCAACTGGCTGCAGAGAGGATGATGCAATCAAAAGACGGAGGCACGGACGCAGTTAATCCATCAACGTGCTCCCTATAATGGTGTATCATAGAAAGAACAATTCCCTATCAGCAGTGTATGAATAACTGGGTCTTGAGCTTGCATGCCAACAGTTATGGGGAGATATCACCACTTTAAAAAATAAAAGCTGTTTCTAAAGACATGCAAGACAGATTGGTGAATTTGCCTGGTTTAAATTAGGCTGAGTGGTTCATGATGGTGTAAGGAGAGGAAAGATATTTTAATAAAACCAGGCAAATCAAACCTTCCCTGCCCAATAGACTTTTCACAGAACAGGTTGACAGGGTATTAAAAGCTGTTCCATTGCATTCTGCATGTGAAAAGGGTGCCTAGCATCTAGATTTAATAGAGCCCTAAATAGCTATAGATAATTTATTCTAGTTATAGCTTTAAGTTCTGTTTTTCA
Organism: Cyanoderma ruficeps; assembly: GCA_008694505.1. NCBI lineage: Eukaryota > Metazoa > Chordata > Aves > Passeriformes > Timaliidae > Cyanoderma > Cyanoderma ruficeps. Next base: position 24,545,453 of record VZDJ01000116.1, on the reverse strand, counting down.
GAGAATAGGAGTCTTACAAAAATGGTTTCCATGCAAATCAAAACCAGCTGAAAGCTTGCCAAGGCCAAGATGTAATTTAAGATGGCATTTAAGCTGCTCTGTCTTTTCTGTCTCTAGAGATATCATCATAAAATAAAAGAATTCATCAGGTAATGTTTTCTTCATTATTCAACTGCACAATTCTGAAGTGAAAAAGTTAATTAGACATGCAGTGCTGTCGACACATAGTTTATTAGGAGATTCTGATTAATTAGCTATGGTAAAAGGTTTTTATATAGTCATAATTAATTTATATTTCAAGAAAAAAGGCAAACAGACAGTACACAGATTTTAATATTTCTTCCCTCTGACAAATTTATCAAAGTAATTCTGAAGTTCTGTTGAACCTACTGCCCTTCATTGTTACTTTATAAAGTGGGAAACAGACATCTAAGAGCACAAACAACACTGACTTCCCTGGGAGTCAGCTTAACAATCTCACACCGTTTTGAAAAATGCATTTTTTTCTCTGCTGAACCATCAAATGAAACCACTGTGAACTGCTCACCAAGACACACCTTGGTTTGGAATACACTGAATCAGCAATGCAAGATTTGGATGTAACACACAAGTTGCCTTCTGAATTTTCTTATTCCCTTCTATGCCATTGCCCTGATTTATAGTAGGACTCAGGTAAAAAGTTGATTATTCCATATTGATTTAATTTTGCATATTGAGTATTATGTACCAGAGTTAGATATATTCTCTTAATCTGTTGTCATGTTAGCTCCAGACTCGTGCTCACACTCAAGCCCAAATTCCCCTGACAGACCTCACAAGTGGTACACATTGATTTATGTTTTGGTCAACACTGGAATGAGTCACCAGGTGCAGCAATCAAAGAGAAGGATGAGACAAACTCAAGCAAATTCCAGAAGAAATGCAACTTGTTCAAACCATATGGTAGAGAAAGTATGAAACTTGACCCAAGGACAGACACCAAAGATGAAGCCACAGGGTTTAACTGGTGTATCTTCACTAAATTACTGGCAGGGATTAATTTAATCCCAATAAAAGAAACATTCTCAGAGAAAATCCCACTGATCTTTGAGATGATCTTTAAACTGCATCACTGTGTACACAGGTTTATTAGCCATAGCACCTACATACTATGATATAAAGACTCATTTTTTGTGAAGCGAACACATTGTTGAATCCATGTTTGGATATGAGGCTAAAGATAGAGGCACACATGCAATCACCAGATACTGATGAGGGTTTGTAAGTCACTTATTCTGAGAGACTTGAAGTGTCCTCTTGAGATGTTCATCAACAACTACTAGACACAGCAGGACTTTGTCCAATAGAATTTGGCTCAATCCTTTGAACAGGCTGAGGTGGCACTTCAGCCATGGGTAGAAATAGAAGGACTGCCAAAACCACTGTTTCTGCTTCTGTTTCCACAAAAACCTTAGCGATAAAAGTAGTTCAGAAAAGCTGAATGCAAGATTCCAACTAATGTCCATTCAGTTCCTGGTTAAGCTTATTTGATGCAGTCCATTACTCAGAATAATTTAGAGGCTATAAAAAATGTTACAATAGTGAAGATTCCTGAATAAATAATTCTCAATTAAGTGTTAGCACCTAATTATATTAACTTATAGTAATTACTGATTCAATTATGAAATTGAAGATTAACCTGAAAATGCAGACTGGCTAATTTATTTTTATGATAGCTATATACTAATAGCACATGTAGTTGGGCTTCTTTGGGCATAAGCAAGGTAGGGTTAATTTTAACATTCTTTTAGGAAGCTGGATTGTCTTGCCACACTTGAACAATATCTGACTAGAATACATACTGGGTTGTGTCTGACACAATATTCTATTTATTATTCTATAGTCTCATAGCACAGAAATAGGGGAAGTAATAGACCTTGCTTTTTATCATCTCTGTTAATGGTTTTATTTTTTTCAGTCAAAATTTGCACGGGGCATTTCATGACATCTTCCAGTAAGTACAAGAAGCAAACATATTTCTTGATACATTTGTGTTTGGGTTTTGTCTTGTGAAAGACAAGGAAAGTTAGAGAATGGGAGAATAGGTTCAACCGTCAGTCCAAATGACACCTGTTAAGTATTTAGGGAAAGCTTTTGACTATTAAAAACAGTGAGGTAGAGTAAGATAAAGATGACATAGTTAAGCTTTCTTTGGGTTGTGTAAGATAGACTAGATGAACTTAAAAAGTTCCTTCTAGACCACAGATTTTATGAAAGTGTGCAAAATAAGACTTCTGGTGTTTTGATCTCTCATGTTATCTCATGATTACATATTTTATTTTCATATGGGTATAACTACGAACAGAGTTTTGCCACTGATTTGTACTTTAAAGTTACATGACTAAAAAAATAACAGCGTGCCTTGGAATCCCAATCAGCTAATTTCTCCCAATCCAAAATTTCAGTGCTGATTTACTTATTGGGCTGCTTACAATAAATATCATGACTCTCAACTACGAAGATAACAAGCTGCATTTGTGAGTGGTGCATGTTGCATTTTTAAGAGGTAACAAAGCAGTAAAGATTACTTCACGTGTACAGATTATGTATTATTTGTTAGTGTGTCACTTCCAGAACTCTTTCTTTTCCAAGGGGAAGTATAAAAAACATGTGATTAGCTATGACACTTTCTATGTTAGCTTTTACCCAGATAAATGTCAGATTTAGGTAATCCTATAGGATCTATGCTTCAAATGCTTAGAAACATGACTCTGGAAGTTTAAGAAAATACATACATACATATTATTGAGATTAGTACACCAAATAGCAGAGTCCTGCAGTAATAATGTATGGGGCAGATTGAGTTTAACAACCATCTCTGAACATTTTCTACGTGAATCAGTGGAAACCAAGTATATGGGAAAGGGGAGTGAATTATTCACTAAAGGCGACTAATAAACATATCATTGCTCCCTAATCCATCTCTATCTTAGCACATTTTTCTAAAAATTTCAGTCTCAAGTATATTCCTAACTTTCAGGAAGATAAGATATAGTACAGATGGCTTCCAAAAGTGACTGCTGTGGATAATTTCTTTCATTCCAATGCATGGACTTTTGCACAAGTAATTGGCTTTCCCTCTATCATCCCTTTTTGTTTATATTTCTTATAAGTTTGGAGAGAATACTTGAGAGGACTGCTGCATAGTACTTCTTTGGTACTTACCTCGCTGCTATAAAATGGGAAACCTTCAGGTAATTTGTGCTTTTGAGGTGTTTCCCTAATAGGAGTGTCAAACTAGAAAAATATAAAGAATGTAAAGGTAATTTAAAAAAAATATTTTTTTTTGGTAAAACCCATTTATGTTTTGAAGATAGTCAGATTGATACATGATTATACATAAACCTGCCACTACCCAACACAATGTTAACAAGTTTTATAGGAGTTCACTGTCCCTCTCCAATTCATGACTCATGTACTGCATGTTTCAGTCACTTCCAAAACACACTGTATTACTCTGCACTCTCATAAACACTAAATATTTTAAGAACTCTTTACTGTTAAGAAGTCGGCAATTTGAATGCATGAAAGCGCCACAGGGGAGGCAATTGAGCTTTCCAATACAAAGCAGAATTTGACACTGACTGTGTAGAAGTGTGAACAGCAAGGTGAACCTTGCACTTGACTCCTCCCTTTGCCATTGCTGCCAAAATCTATTCCTTGCTGGTGGTTAACTCACAAATGCAGAAATTACACACCTGTGTGCCAACCACACACAGCTGCACAGATCTCACTGCTGATCCAACCATCTGCAAAATGCAGCAGTTCACTTAATGAAGAAATTCAAAGCACTCTTAAAAAACACTATTCTATTTGCCAAGTGGTGCCTGCAGCTCAAAAGAGGAATCCATTCTTTGGGACTTTTGACTCCATTGGATTCAACTTTGGAACCTAAACAGTCAAGCCAGCCTGATTTAGTATTTCTGAGTTTCATCAAGGGACTGATAAAAACCAGCCAAAAGACAGGCTAGAGGAATCAGTCTTACTAGTGGCTACCCATAATAAAATGGTGCAGTTTTATTAAAGAAGGTGAAAAACTTTAAAAAAAAAAAACAACCCCAAACCACTCAGAAATCCATATCAGATAGACTTCTACTGTTTACACACAGTTCAATATATAGAAAATATGTGCTGGGGCTTTCTGACACTTTGAAATAGATGAAATTAAATGTATGAAGAATTTAGAGAAGGAACACTAATTAAGAACTCTAAATTTAGAACTTAAAATGCTCAGCACTGATTTAAGTGAGCCCTTATCAAAGCATGTATTTTCACAAGAAAAAAAGAAGGAAGAAGCACAGCAATACTATGCAGTTTGGGAAGAAAAAAAGGATGAAGAAAATATCCTGGATTCTTCTAACACATCTTCTATGTTCTAACAACATAAATGATGTGCTGTTAAAAGATAAGAGATGGTATAGATGATGTCTCCATCGTTTAAATTATATCTTTCTCTTGGTATCCAGCTCTATGTAAACTGCAAGTAGGCAAGACAATCTTTAAGGAGAAAAGAATAGGATTCCGTTTATTGCAAGCATCACATTCAATTTTTTAACAAATTCCAACCCTAAAGCTTTTGAAAAATTACTCTTGAAAAATGATGAGACACAATAAACCCATGGTTAAATGTGCTAAATTATGATGACCTGTCGTATGTAGAATTAAGAAGAAACATTTTCCAAAATGTGTGTTGATTTACAGCCATTAATTCCTTCCTTTATTTAAACAATAATTCTTCCTGACATGTTTATTTCTAATCCAAGACCATTTAAGATATTAAAAGAAATTAAACAGCACTCACTTAACAATGTGTGTTCAGGACCCATTCATCCCCCCAAATATACACACCAATTACCTTACCCTTTCCAGTGACTCTTCTATCCATGCCAAAGAATCCCAATATGCTTTGCAAATATAATTAACAATATGGCACGTCAACGTCCACTGTTGATATGCAACTGCTATTTCTGAAGCTGTCAGCACTTAGAAATTCTGTGTAAATGCTTAAAACTAAAGTGAAGAATTGGTTATCAGTCTAGGGGACAAATATAATCATTGAACTTGGAATCTGATCAGGATTGAGCCCTGGGGTTTACAGCCCTGCTCTTCTTATTGCATTCCCAAGGTATCTTGATGGTTAGCATCCTTTAGCTGCACAATGAATAATGATGTTTGGTTGAGTGACTCCATCAGAAGGAAGGATAATGAAATGAAAAAGCCTGATTTATGTTTTCCTTTGTTGATTGCTTTTGGTTTTTTTTTAAATATGAGTTCAAACTTTTTTTTTTCCAATATACCTATCGGTAGAATTAAAAGGGAAGCAGTTTTGGGGTAGAGATAGGTAGGATAACTGCAACTGTAGCATCTGGATGCTGCTCACTCCATGTTCTTTCTGCACGTGCCCCCTTTGAAGGGATTAGCAGCAGCCAGCTCCAGGCAGTCCCCTGGGTATCAGCTGGCATGTTCCTGACACGCTGAGACAGTAAAATGAGTTGATTATTGCAGCTGCAGAGACCTGACACTTTGGAAGGATCTCAAACTGGTCACTCAGGCTGTCCATACAGCCTGACACACTGGTAGCCAACAAGGACTATCACAGGGCACATTAAAACACAGCACACAAGGCACTGCAGCTGGAAGACCCAACGATTGTGTGGTTCCCAAATGGTGTCTTATGAAACAATAAACGGTGTTTACTTTCCCTGGTTATAAAAGAGGATACGGGGATTCATAGGAATGTAAAACAGGATCAACAGTAAAAGATGTTGAAGCAGCAGCGTTTCCCTGAGAAGCAGCCAACTTAGAAGTGGAATATGGATTAGTGTCATCAGGAGCAGCAGCAAGAGCTGCACAGGCAGTGTGATGGGGCACTTTCTTCGCACATCATTCTGAGGCTCTACAGCTGAGCCACTCAGAAAATCACAGCTGAAAAAATTTTGTCCAGAACTATCAAGCAGATTTGCACCTTCTCTACGCTCTGAATTTACAGGTTACTGAATAAAGATGAATTAATATCTTATGTAGCAGGTGGAATTTCGATCTGCCAAAAAAGAAAAAAAATAGCTGCACTACCATAAACAGCAGTGGTATGAACTAGTTTGATGTGCCATGCCAGGTCTTTGCAAAAAAGTCTGTAATCTCTTGTCGGGTGAAAAAACATAAATGTTCTTTTTAAACAATTCAGTCAATCTCTTCTTTCTTTTCTTTTTTAATTTGTAAAAAAATGTAAGTGGGAAGTCTCTAATGTTGTGATATAATAAGGAAACACTCAAGGAATTTTCTTCTTTAATATGTTATTTTGGGATTATTTAAATATTATTATTAAAAATAAACACAAAATATGCTAGGAATCAGCTTTCCACACCGATTCAGTGGTAGCATTAACTTCAGCCTCTATCTTTAAGTGGCTGCAGTCAACAAACCTTCAGAGAGCTTGTGAATCTCTTCTTGTAGTTGAAACTGGACATCAAGATCCAAAAAACTATAAAGGTGTTGATTACTGAATGATTGATGTCTGACTGGAAGAATAACCAATATTTATACTGGGAGTTTCTGAAGTGGCAAAATACATTTAATCTCCAAAATCTCAATAATGTGTGGGGGTTTTTTTCAATTTTAAACCATTTGGAGTTACCATAGGGCAAATTTAGATCACCTGACAAGGTTCTGTTTAAAAAAGGTGTTCTACAAGTCTGGGTTTACTTTCTAAGATGTCTCAAGGCCGGCACCTGAAATTGCAAGTACCAGAATGCTTTAGAAAACATAAGCTTCTATTTCCAAAGCAAAGAAAGTTATTATTCTTACTGACTTCCAGACATCAAAAAGCCTTATTCATTCACCACACATACTCAGAACCACATGAATACTTTCTTTCTTTCTTTGCCCTTGTCTGGATTGAGTTGGATTTTCAGGGTGCCCTTATTTCAGTCACTTAAGTTTGCTCCTATATAATTTTTTGTGCTCTTATTGACATTCTAAAGAAGTTGAAGAATTCAAAGTCGTAGGTTTTCCAATATGAAGATCTATAGTTATTTACCATTACAAAATTAGCTTTAAAAGACCTTCATGCTACCTAAAGGCTTGGTAATCCTTTGTTTTGCAAAGACACCTTGTCTTGACATTGAAAATGTTCTTTTGTTCTTCTGTTTAAGGTGAAATAGCTCTGGCCATGAAGAACCCAGCCCTGTAAGATGGAAAGGTAATGACAGAGAATGAAATTCCTCCTTGGTCATAGACTGTCCATTCCACGGTGTAACACAATCCCATGGCTTTTACGACCTGTCACATCCTGGGAGCAGGTGAAAAACATGACAATTCCTAATTTTAATACTAGGGGACAACTCTACCCAGAGAGATCTTTTACTTCTTTCTACATGTTCTTCCTTTGTGCCATTGGGAAACAAGGCAAACTTCTAGTCCTCATCTTACAGGTGGGAACAAACACTGAGGGAGCAGGACCAGGTGACCTATCAAAGCTGTGGGTGACATCAGTATCACAAGCAGGACCTCATAACTTCCAAATCAGGCCAATAACCTCCAACTGTGATCATAGGTCCTTTGAAAACAGTCAAATGGACCATTCAGTCATAATAACTGTGCATTTAAATTAGCCAGTTGGTTGGCATAATTACAAGTTTAATCTGAATTCTGCATGTTTAGTAAAATTTAGAACTACCACAAGCATGTTTCTCATAGCAGATTGCAATTTTTAGTTTCTTGACACTGTAGATGCCAGGAAAGGGTTACTGTGATCCCCATGTCTTTTAATGTGCCCTGAAGATAACTGAATCAAGATGAAAAATCCAAGAGCCATAGGCAACCTCATAATCCATACTCTCTGCGCTGTTCATTTCCTAAGGACTGGTCTATATGAGGGAAAAGATCTATACTATATGTATACCATAGCAGAACAGATCTATTTTCCATCTGCTACATTTTCTCCCCTTCAAACTCTACTCCCTCTGTTGGTACAATCAAAAGATGGCCACTTGTCATCAAAGAGAAAAATACAGTAAACATCTAAATTTCTATCGTTTATTCCATATTTTTCAGCGAAATACACAAAACATCAACATAGTTATTATAGATTCTTAGAAACGAGTTAGGCCTTAACAGTTAGCTACCTCCTTTTATTCTAAAATTCAACAAACTCTGAGAAAATCTCTTTTTTTATACAATCTTTTGGATATGTCATTTGCCATTTATATTTGATGGCCTTAAGGAAAAAAAGTTACAAAAAGGTATTAATGCAAGCAGATAATAAAGCTGCATTCTATAAATCTATAGCAGCTTACAGTAATCATTAAAGCATGCAAAACTCTTTCATCTATTCAAAAATATGCAGTGCACAGAATGCCTGCTAAGGTGCATGACAAGTCAGAGTTAAATATATATTAATAAATGAATTAGCTTCATAAATAATAGCCATAATGACATTTTAGGAGACAATAAGTCTGAGGATTGTCAGAAAATGGTTGATGTATGAGCTTCACGTCTCAGTGATTCTTCAAAATGAATAGGCTTTGCGAGATAGTTCAGACCCACGACCAGCCTATTTCCTTGAATAATTTACTTGTTGTCAATTTGTACAGCCACATTACACATGCAAATTGTGCTGCCTGTGCAAACACCACTTGGAGATGATAAAAACAAATTTACGAAGGCTATAGAGGAAGGATTTATTTCACTTTCTCGCCCAGGTCAAGCAATACATGTATCTGACGATTGTGTGTACCCAATTTTGTTGTAATTATATCAGCAAATTATTCTTTATAATCTTATTATTTTTAGCAGTCTCCTTGTGCTTGGGATAATTAGCTTTCTTCACTCAGTGTAAAAACAATTCAACTTGCCAGCTAGGCAGGGCACAGCTCCATTATCTGTTTTGGGTTTAAATTTATTCCCTATATTCTTGGACACTTTGTGTAAATTAAAAATTTCATAGTCCCTAATACTGTACACGCTGTTCATTCAGTGATGAATTAAGGTCCCTAAACCTCTACGTTTGCTATTAGATATCTCACCCACTTTATATGTTAATCTGTGCTAATGAATTCCACAACCCCTAGCCACAGCGAGATGACTAAAATTATTACCACTTACAGAGATATGCCTTTTTCATTTAAAGTTCAATTCAAATTGCTCCCATAAACAGTCTGCCACACAAAGATACCTCCTTTAAAGAAGAGTTACTTACCTGTAAGTAGAGTTCTCTGAAGGTAGCACTATCTGTGGATACACATTCCTCAGCCACGTGACCCCTGGTTTGTGGCAGGGGGGAGCGGATCCATCCCTTGATAGTTCAGACTTTTCCCTCAAGGCACTTCATTACCTCTGTAGCTCCTGTGCCTCGAGGGTTGTTTACATCACAGCCTGTCAACACAACCACCCCACACTTTTGGAAGGCCCTTGACCAGGCTGAAGAGCAGAGAGGCTCCTTAGAGTGGTGGGAGCCATTGTGTTGAGGGAACATCTACACAGCAGCTCTGTACTGAGCCAGTCTCAGGTGTGTGTCTTCTTCCCTCTCTGGAGATTGCTACCTATGAGCCTTCACGGCAAGAACAGCAAATCCAGAGAAACAAAACCACAGAAGGCAACGAAAAAAACTGGCACAGAATCAGTTGTGTAGCACAAGAGTCACCCAGGTGTCAGCTTGCCCATAGTGCAGCTTCTTGCACTTCACAGAGAGCCTGGCTCCACAACCAAAATTCTACTGCTGTCAAAAGGAAAATAATTTAAATATTACAGTTTTGGCAATAAAGGAGAACAGCAATACCCTCTGTTGAGCGATTGTGTTTCGAACCAGTAGAGGGCATTGGCATACACAGAGACTAAACAGGTTCGTTACGGGAGCTTGAAAAATCAGCCGTTATTTATAAAAATTAAACAATAGCACACTTCAAATACAGTACAAAGTAACAAAACCAGCCCTTCAAAGTTAAATCAACACAAAAATAAAACGATTGAGATTCTTATAAGACTTTCCAATTATATAGACCTTTATTGCACTACAAATACAAAACTAATTAATTTTATCTAATATCCTTGAAAAGTAGTTAAAATAGTGTTGTTTGTTTCACAAACTAAACCAAGGAGAGGTTGAGCACCTCGCCCTAGCTCCGTATCTGAGTGCCACATGAGCTCTAAGACTTTCTATTGTACTTCTAAACAACATCCATTAATACACGAAGCAAAACTCTCTGAGAGGTTATGAAAACTGCTTTCTGGCTCTTTTTATGTAAAAAAAGTCACGTGCTACTCCATTTGGTGATATGGGAGAAGGCTGTTTCTCTTCTATTCCAGAGAAATGCATCCAAGATCCCAATCCAGCATAAAGATTTTGCATTCATTTCAACAAAATTAGGATTGATAGATTTGGATCAATGAAATTTGTCCAATACTAGGTGAAGAACCTCACACTGTAGTGAATTACATGACTTCAGGTTCCATAAAACATATCCTGCACTCAAAATAACAAATGCAGCAGCAGAGGGGTCAGGTCAGAAAACACAACAGTCCTCGCACCCCAAGGGAAGCCCAAAGGGAGGAATAAATGCTATGGCACAGTAAGAAATGAACTTCACAGCCTCACTGCCTGCCCTTGCTGGGATCCAGTCAAGTCAGGTTAAGGTTGGTATGGCTACATCTACAACAGCTCACTTTTGCTTTTGCCTTCTGCAAAAATCTTACTCTAGAGAACCCAGATCAGCAGCACCTTGAAGCACTTACACTCTTTTGTCAGACATACACTGTAAGAATAATTTGTGCAATGGTTCCTTGGGTTGACCTTCTGAAATCCAGTGCCACCCTGGCCAGTATCTGTTGATGCCCTGGACTCCAAATGGGCTCAAAACCTTCAGTGTTTGTGCTCACAAAAGACAGGGGTGATGGAAACTCTTCCACTTGTGAGGCGCTAAAGTTGAAAACACCTCGTTCATTCCTCACAGGCAGCCTGTGGCAAGAATGGGAACTGAGTACAGATCTTCCAAGCCTCAGTCTGGAATTCTGAACAGGTCTTATCTCCTCCCTGAATACTCACTGTGTGTTAGTGCTTTAGAAATGCCTTTTTAAAGAGCAGACAAAGCACCTTGTCCATGGGCTGCTGATGCTTAAAACCACAGACATTTCCTTCTGATTCCATGGTCAGAGTTTTCATCAAAATGCATACCTCAGAGGAGAAGGACATTGTAAATGGTGCCACGAAAATTTCCTCATTAAAGCTCAGGGCTTTGATGCCACATTAATCAGTTATGTTCTTCTGTAAAATAAGAAAATTTGAAATATCTGAGCAGACTTGCTTAGATCTTATATAACAGAGTATGTTGAAAAAAGCCATCTGTAAACCTTTTAACTGACTTTAAATGTTCATTTGACTATAACTATTTCAAAGGATTGATAAAAAGTATATTTTAAGTTAGCAACAAATTAAAAGTTTAGGAACGAAAACTCAGAGGCTATTTTATTGTCTTTACATCTCTCTTTAAAATCATACTAATTTCCCTTTCCAACACTATTTTATTGTACTAAAATATACCCATTCTAGAAAAAATTCTCATTATGCTAGCAAAAATGAATACAAGGTAGATAGTATACTAACACAATGACTAATCTGCTAATACAATAAGGCCTTCCTATTGTGTTTAAAGAAGAATCCATTTCTTGATCATTTGACACAGTTTGAAAACGCCATTTCAAAGGGATAGAATGTGGTGTATTTCTCTGCTTAAGAAAACCTTTATCCTGTCCTTATTTACTGCTAAAAATGAAATAATAATGCAAAATTTACATTGGAGTAGATTTCATTTCTCCACTAGGAAACTGTGTATATTTTGTGGAAACAAGCATGTACAGGAGTAGTTGTGATCAGCTAAACATGTTTTCAAACCTATATCCAAGGAACTAGCTCAGGCCTTCAGTGTGTTCTACAGCTGGCCTGAAAATGTGAACTGCACTGTGAGAACCTGCTGTGGGGACCTGGCACAGACATCAGTTTTTCTGGGATCTGACAACTCTGACCACTTCTCTGACTAGTACTCACTAAGAGAGGTTCAAAAAGAACCCAGAATACATCTGACAAAGTACACGATCAGAACTGGGATTCATGGTAGTATCTGTAAATATCCAACAGCAGGCAAAGGAAGAGATAAAGGGAAAATTACCTAGAACCTGACAAATCACAGAGATCCTGGAAGATTCAAATTAAACTTGATGTTTACATTTAATTGCAGTAGTCCTTCTTTCTAAAGTTCAAGCCATTTTTAATAACAGCATCAGAAATAGCTAAGCTGTAATTACTGTGTTGTGCCAGTTTGATGTTCCACAGGAATCTCAAAGGCATGACTCGTTTCATTCATGAGAGTCATTGTTTGGCAGGTCTCCAGGACAGGAATTCAAGTGAGAAAGGAAATTAGATCAGTTGACCAAAAGGAAATAAATCAGATTATTTGAATATTTGCTCAACGGGGAACAGAAAATTGCCATCAGAAAAATTCGACACTGAATCAAGTGTTGGCCACAATAGCAGCCCTCACAGATTTGATGTAGGGACATCAGGGTTGGTCACAAGGTTGTGCTGCCTTCTATTTCCTTCTGCAGATAAAAAGACTTTATACATTATTTCAACACAAAAACCCAGCAGTAAGTTGCAAATTCTGATAAGTAGCCAACAAGCTCTTTTGTGGTTTCATCAAGCACTGACTTTGTGAATACAAATACTTCTGGAGCGATGAAATTCCGGCAGGAGCTCTTGCCACCATTTTTCCTATGGAAGAACCTGTGAGAAGTCAGAATTTTTTTGTGGGAGGACTGGAGATGATCCTCAAAATGTGGCTTTTAAAATGACAAGTACATTTAATTTGTAATTATAAAATGCAATTAATGTGGGTATTTAAGTGCTTCATTTGCGTGCACCACCAGTGTCATTCTTGCTACAAATTGGTTGTAGATACTAAATAAGGAGCACGATGTTTGGACACAAACTGTATAATGAAATTAAATTTGCCTTCTGAAAATGTATCCCTACTAAACATATAAATGTACAGGTCATAAAGATGTCACACACCTTTTAATTTTTTGAGTGTGTTCAAATTTGGTCACGTTAAGAAAACATCATGCAGCCTAATGGTCCAACAACTTGCTAGAACAAATGGCAATGAATATCCAGTATCAATACAGTTATTAATTACCAGTTATCTGTGTACCAAATACAACCAATTATTCAATGTAAATAAAATAACTCTCTTAAAAATTGATTTCCCAGATGAGAGGAAAATCTAGTTAGCAAGCTGAGTGTGAAATTTACATGTAGTTCATGAAAAAGTGATTACTTACGGAATTAATTGATTTTAGACATGAATCTGGGGATGTAAAATAATGGCATAAAAAGCAAAACAATCTGAAGATCTGATTTATGTCCATGAGAAAGGCAAGTTTTTCCTTCCATGCACAGCCAATCCCAGACACTGGGATCAACCAAGAAATCCCTATTCAAAGCCATATTTCTGATTACCTGTCTTCATAACATTTGTCCTTTTCTCATGGTCTCGTTTGTCCATAGCTGGCTTGTGTTGTGGTTTGGGGTCAGCAACCCTTTCTCAAGAGTCTCATTATCATAATGAGATACAGTTTTGAACCTGCCAAACTGTCACTCAAAAGTCCATCTTCTCACAAGTTATTTGGAAGATGGGAAACCTTCTGTCTTTCAGACAAATTTCAGTGCTAGTGATGTCAGCTTCATCTTTTCCTTGTGCCTCCCTTCCTGTTGCTCCTTCTATGCAAGATGTTCTTGCTGAATCATATGCAGGCTGCTCCTAAATACTTGTGTCGTCTGCCTCACCTATGAAAGCTGAAAGGACAAGGTGTTAACAGAATCTTACAAATAAACAAGCCCTTTGCTCTGCACAGACTTTGCATTTTTGTGGTTTTCTCTTTACCACATGAATCCAAGGCACTACTGGGACCTTTAGAAGGATTTTTCAATTCTTGAAGAGTATGACCCTCGTCATGCTATCCGCGCATAAACATTTTGGTGTGGCTTAACTACGAGGCTTACTATTGAAAAAATATTGCCACATTCCTTTATGACAGCAAGGATTGCTGTACAACTTGATGCTTGTCCTTCTCTTGAAAGAACCTCAAGTCTGATGAGGAGCAGCTGAAGGAGCTGGGAGTGTTTAGTCTGGAGAAAAAGGGGTTCAAGAGGAGACCTTACCAATCTCCACAAGTCCCTCCCTGACGGGAGGTTGGAGCCAGACTGGTGTTGGGCTCTGCTCCCAGGAGTAAGAGATATGGTGAGAGGAAATGGCCTTCTGTTGCATCAATTGAGATTGCAGTTGGACATTAGGAGGAATTTTTTCACTGAAAGGGTGACTAAACATTGGAATGGGCTGCCCAGGGAGGTGGTGGAGTCACCAGCCCTGGAGATGCTCAAGAAAAGACTGCATGTAGCACCCGGTGTCATGGTCTGGCTGACACAGTGCCGTTCGGTCATAAGTTGGACTCGGTGATCTCCGAGGCCTTTTCCAACCTAAAGGACCCTGAAACACTGACAACCCCTCCGCAGTACACTCTGTGCCTTCAGCCGCGCCCCGCCGCCCTCACAGCGCGGCCAGCCACACCCACCCCGGCCCCGTCCCCGGACACCGCGGCCCCGCCCCGCTGCCATGGCGACCGCCGCGTCCGCTGATTGGCCGCGCCGCCCCGCCCAATCCGCGAGCGGGGTGTTCCGGCGGTGCCAAGATGGCGGCCAGGTAAACACAGCGGCGGGCGGCGGGGCCGGGCGGCGACACTGAGGGGGCTCCGGCACTGAGGGGGCTCCGGAGCACCGCCGGCTCCGCGGGGCCTCCGCGGGCACTGCCTGGCGGCACGGCCAGGGCCGGCTGCCTTCCCCTAGGCCGGCCTTGAGCCGCGTTTCTCTTCTTGTCGCTGCCTCCGGAGCGGGCCCCCCTCGGTTCCCCGGCCTGCCGCCTCCCCGGACGGGCTCTTTCCTGAGGCGGCCCGGCGGCGAAGGGAGGTGGGTGTGCTGTCCCCGTGAGTTGCCCGTGTGGAGGCACGGGAGGCGTTTGCTACAGTGTCGCCCCTAAACTGAAAGGAGCTGTAGGCAATCGCATAAGGGCACAACTTTAAAGGACAAGGAGTGGGGGGGGAAAAAAGCCAGTGGTCTCAGACTCTGTAATCAAGTTCTCAGCCTCTGTAACATTTTTTTTTTCCGAAATAGTAGGTATTAGGACCTTTTTAATGTGTTTGTCTAAAACAGGTAATGATAGTTACGTAAGAGAAGCAAAAACATTTCTGATGATGTGTTTTGCTGATTCTGTTTCTCTCTTCTGCAGGTTGTTTTTGTGTTGGGATGGGTAACCTGGTGTGTTTGCAGTGACTTGAAATAGTTTGGACTTACTTAAACTGGAAGATGTGGAGTGGGCTCTTACCTCCAGGACTGAATGAAAGTGATGTTGATCTAAGTTCTGATGATGAAGACGAATCATCTGATTCCTGTTTAAAGCAAAATGCAAAAGAAGATACTGAAAGACATCAGGGGACTGGACAGGAAAGCAATGCCAGCAGTGAACCTGTTGTAGCGGGGACAGATGAAGAAAGTGACTATCAAACGTGCCCTCCTGGAGTTTCTGTACATATCTGGAATGTATGTATCTTTACAGGTCTCCAAATGAGCATAATGCAGTGTACTCAAATGGCTGATTTTTAGATTAAGATAATTCAGTGTTAAGTAGTCAATGTACAGATCTGAAATTAGATAAAATATGATCTGAGTATACACACCTTAGGTTGTTTGAAACAAGGTGAAGAGGAATTTAGGAAGGAAGTGATTAGGTGGTAGTTTGGTGGTGACTGAAAGCACAGCAGGGAGTTGTGATAACTATACAGTGGCATAAAACTTGTGTTTTCAGTGGTTTATGGGCTCTGAGCTGCTTGGTAGGTGCTTTCTGCCTTGGTAAGGATTTACAGCTCAGTGTTCCAGCCTCTGTGGGGGTGCTGCATACCTGGGAAGGGGAGGTGTGCCCTGCTGCTTTGCTGAAGGGGTTAATTGCAAGCATTCAGACTCAAGAGTTCATTATAACCTCCTGATTTTGCAGTTCCGTGTAAAGACCAGGGAAAACAAAAAGCCCTTAACAAAACAATGTGTTTCAGGCTTTGGATTCAAAATAAGAATTGGCAAAAAATAGTTGCCCTCTTTCATCCCTCAATCCCTGCAAGCAGCCTGCTGTGCAAGGACCTTGCTGCCACTAATTTGTGGATTACAAACCACCAGCTAGGCAATAAAAACACATGGTACAGCTGAGCAGTGCACAGCAAGCAAAAGTGTGTTCTGAGGCACATCCCATGAGAGAACTGTCAGATCTGAACAGTCCTGAGGTGTAGGGAGGGCAGAAAGTCAGAGAGGGGTGATGAAAGATCAGCACCAATTCCAGTTTAACACCGTCAGAGTCGCGTGGTCTCGACTTATAAATTTATAAAATGTAATAGATAACACAAGGCACTGTGGATAATTAAACATTTCTCTCTGTGATTTCCTAGAAATGGGAGGGAAATTAAAAATTCTGACTTGCTTTTTCACGATCTTGTAGAAATTTGTGGAGCTTCAGAAGAAACACCGTGAAATGAAAATGCAAGCAAAAGAGGAAAACAGGTGCCGAAAAAGAAAGCGCCGCCGAAAAGGTGGTTTTTTATGATTAACAGAATTTATTGTTTTCAAATTGAATTAGTATCAATACATGCTCTTTTGTGGGGTTGGTGGTTTTGGGTTTTGAGGGGTTTTTTTGTGTGCTGTTCTTTTTTAAATGAAGAATTGTATTCTAGCTGTTACCTAGGATTTAATTTTTCCCCTTGTATACATCACTGGCAGGGTTGTAATGAGGTTGTAGATTGCTACATAGAGTGCAAGTAATGTATTTGTCCTCTTCTTAAAAAGAAGACAAAACTTACTCAGTTAATACTGATTTATAATGGTTAAGTATATTTCAGTAGTTCTATAAAGCTTACTTTTGCACATTCTGTTTAGAAGTTCACAGATATTGTAGGAGTTTTTTACAGCTGAGTGGTTTAAATCCAGTTGATCATTGGGTAAAAATCGCAGTGTGTTGATCTTTCAAAGGAAGTGTGACCAATTAGAGCTCTGTTAACTTCATTGGATGCTGTGGGGTATCACTGTGTAATGTTGGATTTTTTTCTTTCTTTCTTTTTTCCCTTAGCAAAACACAGAGAGACCAATGAAGTGGCTAAGAGGTATAACCAGGTCAATGGGATTACCTGAGGTCTGTTAGTAGCAGGCAGAACTTGTAATAAGCTTGACCACATTCACAGCCAAAGCCTAGCTTTAAGCACTGTGTAAAATATCTTTCAAGTTTGTTCAGTGTCTGTTGGACAGGCTGAATTTGTACCAGTGATTGATTGATTGATGGTGTGTAATTGTTTGATCTTAAAAATCAACACAAATGTATTATTTAATGTAACTTTTAATAGACTTAATGTTCTTCCTACTTCCTTCATGCAAGCTCCTGTTCAGCCTGTTCCTTCCCTTCTTTTTCCTCCTTGGCAGTGTTAGGTTTATGGTTAGACTCGATCTTAAAGAAATTTTTCAAGCTAAATGGTTTTATGATTCCATCAGCTTGCTTTCAGAATTGTGAAATTACACTTACAAAGGGGAAGGAATAATTAATTTCACTTCATTTAAAAACTGAATGGGTGAAAAGACCATGTCTGCCACATGGAAGAGTTTATTTTAGCTTTGAAAAGGATATTACAAGTTGTGGAAAGGGAAGTGGTTCTAGTAATGACTTGATTGTTTATTTGTTTGTTTGTTTTTAGTAGTCAGCAGTTGGAAAATGAAGACAAATGGAAAGAACTTACACAATACTTTGGAATCAATGATAGATTTGAATCACCTGTGGACAGCAGGGCTCCACAAAAGGTGACTGTTATTACCAAGGCAATGTCAGCTTGTATTTGGCAGAAAAAGAACTTGTCCTTAACTGGGATAGGAATGAAAGTGGGGCTGTTTGAGAGTAAAGGATACAGTCACTCAGAGGAAGGATCATTTTGTGAACTTTTTAAATAAATATCCTTGAATGGGTGCTGTACTCTCTTTTAAGACAGTATCCAGACTTCTTTCCTGTCTGGTTTTGTTTTCTCCTGTTGTGAGAGACAGAACACTTCATATGCATTGTTGGACTTTTCCTTTTGTTTTGCTTCATCGTGTTTTAGCTTTAAAGTGTGTCACAAATCCTTCAGTTGACACCAGTGGCTACAAGAATTAAAGGGGCAAACCTAGCATACATTTTGGCTGGATTCATAACACATTCTGTTCATAAATATTACTGTGTAGCTAGTCATATCTGAAATAACTGGCACACTTGATGGATAAGTTAAGAACCTCGCTATATTGTGAGGTTCTGGTAGTGCTGTTGGTTCTATAGTATTTCTTATAAAGTTCTCTGTAAGTTCTATTACATGAAATGTTCAGTTTATGGTCATTTTTGTATTTTTCATTTTCTTAAAGTAAGTTTCTACGTGCAGGTCATGAAGATTTGTTTGCTTTTTCCTTTTGGTGGCTGTTTAGTTGTCATTAAAGCGCTCAGGATTGATCTGGAATGGGGCCCAAAGTGTTAAAATGCAGATGGTTTCATTGTAATTTCAGGGATATTATCACAAGTGGAAGATACATCTCGTTGTTTTCAGAAAAGGCGTCTCAACAGAATTTGCCATTGCTGCAACTTCCAACTGTGCATTTTTTTTCCCACCTGAAACAATTCAAGTGCAGTGTTTGCAGATCACTGTTTCTCAAGAATTCCATTAGCTTTTTCACTTTTATTTCTTAAAAATGTGTATGTTATGGAACTGCCAAATGTGTTTTCTTTAGCTTCACTAATATTTAAAACCAGCGAGGCTGTAAATCGTCTTTTGTTATGAGAGGAGGGTTTTTTGTGAAATTCTGAAGTCAGTGCTACCCTTCTGTATTCCATCAGACGTTTACAAGTATAATTTCCAGGAAATAGTTACTTTTAATTGTTATGTTTTGTAACTGTTTTGTAAGTGTTGCCATTAAACAAGGTATGTTTACCTCTGAAAATAAGAAAACAACCTTTAAATCCTGAAGTTTTTTCATTGTTTTCCATAGGGCTGCTAGAATTTTTAATTTATTAGCACAGTGGAGTGGCTTTATGCCAGAACTCTGCTTTTTGGGTAAAGATAAGATCTTAGAACTGTAACGATGCAGTGGTAATTGCCATTCTTCATGTTACCTGACACATACATTTCACATTTTGTTTAGAAAGCTCCAGGGATGGAAGAGATAAGCCAGATCTTCAGATGAAATTTTATTGTGACAGGCATAAACTAGCCCGTGTAATTTTTTTAACCTATAGTATTATCCTGCACATAAGGTGGAACTAATGCAATGATTTGTGCTCAGGCAGCCTCTCAGTGAATTCTTAATTATACTGTCCATTACAATACACAGACAGAGTGATTTGTGGTGCACAGAAATTACAGGTTTATGCAGTGTCTTAAAGAATTTTATGAAAGAAATATTTTTGGAAAGGAGGTACTCCTTTTAAATATATTCTTTTTGTTCTAAAGGCATTTACCTTTTTTTTTTTTCCCCTAGTCTGGCCTTGAGCTGAGCATAGAGAAGTGTGTGGCTGAAGGTGACATTGCCAAGGCTGAGGAGCTGAGTGACAGATTAGCCATTCGTGAGGTAAGTGGGCTGTTAACAAAAACTCTGAGGGGTCATTTAGTTTTGCACATGGACTAAAAGTGTCATGAGTGAAACAGCACTGGAGATTGTTTGCAGCATCTTTCCTGTTTCCTGAGCACGTTCCTGTCAGTGATTGAAGGACTTTGCTGCTGATGTAGCAATGCTTGGACAGCTTTAGCTGTGTTTAAGAATTGAAAATACAGCCATGAACTGTCCTGAATAATCTTGCTTTAGAGCCTTGCTGCTCACTCCGTAACTCAGAGGAGCTGGTAGCTGGTCATCTGTGCTGAGCTTTTGATTTTTCTCCAAAATCTCCAAGAGGACAGGAGTAAGGATGTTCCCTTGCTGTCAGTTCCCTGTGCCTCATAATTCTTTTTGCATTACTTCACTCATAAGCTTGGGAAGCCTGAAGACAGGTAGAGGTTTAGCAAGCCATGGGGAAATAAGGGCGTATGAGAACCCCAAGTTGTGTGCCAGTATTTGTTTTTCTGTGTATTCCTGTGGTCAGGAGTTGATGGCTGGAAGAATTCTGAGGAAGAATGGGTTGTCTCTCTGTACTACTGCTGTAGCCTTGGAATTGTGTTGGATATTTTTTCCTTGTCATAATTGTTCAGTGTATAAATAACATAGAAGAGTTAAAAGTCCTAAAAACAAGTCCGGAGTAACACAGTTTTTTCAAGATGTTGTCCTTGAGTTGGTGTAGCTGAGTAATTTCATGAAAGCTGTGCTCTGCCACAAGAATGGGAGCTTTTAAATCTGTATCTACTGCTAAGTGACTGCTTTAAACTGGTGAGGAATCTATCAGATAGCTCTGGTAACTTCATTTAAGAAATTGTTCAATTTGTGCACATAGGGTAGGTAACACCAGCTGAAGTAAAAATAGCTGAAGTCCACAAAGGCTGTTTTCCTCATTGGTAGTTGTGCATAGGGGAGAAAATACAGAGGAAAAAAATAGGATAAAAATATAGTTGAATAGGTTTGAAGCCAAATAAGGAAAAAAAAAGTATTTCAGTGAGTGGAGAAGCAATCTTTTTTAAGTCATCTAAGTGGTATGATTTGAACTATAAAGCTTCTTGATTTGTACTAAAAAAAAATTATGTAACTTTTTCTTTCATTCCTTTATCTTGCATATTCTTCCATCTTCACAGAGGTAATGAGAATTTTCTGTCCACTGTATATGCTTGTAAAATTCAAAGGTATTAGAAAAGGATTAGGAAAGTAAAGACAAATTTTGACTGCTTCTCATTTTCATACAAATATTTTAAATGTTTCTTAAATACAGTGTTTTAAACTAAGCTTTAATGTAAAATTGCAGATTTAAATCTGTTTAATGTAATGTATTACAATATTGTGATGGCTTTAAAAACAGACTGCTTTTGAAGTGGGAGATACAGTTCTTAAGGTTCTCCGAGGTTAGGGAAAAGTAACTGTTCCGCAGTGAGTGTTCTTACAAAATCATTAAACTCCTCCATTTAGTCACTCAGGGCAGTTTCTAATGACTGGACTCTTATCTGCCTTGTCACCAGTGATCACAAAACTTCAGTGTGCAAAGATAACAGCTATTGACAGTGGTAGGAATGTGTCCTGATGTTCCCTTTAAGCCTGACCAGCTTCTGACTGTTTTATTACCTTTCATGTGTACAACATGAAAAACACTTGCTGTTCTCCTTCACAAATGTCATTATCCCATCTCCTCTAAAGTGGTTGGAGTATTATAATCAATAAAACATACTGAGGTTCTAGTGCAAATTGTTTGACTATAAAAACAAATTAATGTTAGAAGTTTTAAGGTTTTGTAATATTTATGATAAACTGTTATCTGATTTTGGTAGCCATGGGATTATACAACATCTAGCATATCCCAGGTGCTACAGCAGTGTATTATTATTTGTGGAACATTAGCTCCAAATTGTTGACTTTCAAATATTAGCATGTTGTAATTCTGAAAACAAAATGCTTGAAACGTTATTAGTATTCACAGCCTTGGCTTGGTTTTGGTTAAGTGGGTTTATCTGAACAAATAGTATGTTGAAAGAAGGAAAACTCAAATGACTGGCTTGATCTCTCATGAGGAGTTGTGTCGAGGCAGAGTCCATGAGAATTCACTGGGGTTCTCTGCTCTTGTAAAGATGTGCTCCATTGCTCACTGCAAGGTTCATTTTTCTTTGTGATTTTCAGAAGCTCTTTTTTTTTTTAATGGATCTTTTAAAATACTTTTTTTCCTAAGGAAATTGTTCTAACAGTGACTGTTTCAGTGAAGAGCTATAAAAAGAGGATTTGGTTATGACAGAGATTGATTGAACAGTCATTGTTGTGTACAAGTACAGTTAATAAAATATTGCTTTCATGTTGTATAGTATTCATTCAGTTGGTACTTTTCTTCTCTTAGCAATTTACAGAAATGTCCCATTTTAATATACAATGCCTCTAAGAAGTGAGTTAATTTTTAAATTATGTAGCTATTTGTATCCCTCTAACTTCCAAATTCAACACAGCTCTGTGAGCAAGTCAGGCATGGAACTGTGGCTGCATTGAAGTACACTTCTGAAGTCTGGAGTAATAAGTGGATGAATTATTGTTCCTTTATCTCAACCTCATCTCTTTATGTATAGTTTTCATTTTTCTTGAGCGGTGTTACAGGGCTGGGGACAGGGAGTGTGTGAGAAACAGCTGTGTGGTGTTTGGGGTGCAGCCCCCCTTGCAGCCGTGTGGGAAATGTTCAGTGGCTAGGTGTTCTTTTTGAAATCAGGTGTGTGGGGTTTTAATCGGCACCATTTTCTTTTGCAAGAAGCAGTGACTGGAACCTGCTGATAAAGCTTTTGCTTTGAGGCACAGATCCCAGAGTTCTTAAAGCCGTTTCCTGCCTTAATAAGTGAAACTAATTTTTGATGTATAACATTTATAAGCCTGTGAAACTGATAGGGCAGCTTCAGTATTTAGAGAAATGAAGCCAAAAATAAACAGATGATGAGTATATACGGTAAAAACATGTCCTAAAAAGCAAAGGAATGTCAAAATGATGCTGTCAATATCCTATCGTTGTGACACAGTGAGAGAAGCTTTTTTAAAATCAGATTCATTTAAAATCAGTGATGACTTAGGCAATATGCATAATCTAGCAGCTGTCAGTGCATCATGGACTTTTATATTCTGAAAACCTAAACGATACCGCTTTAAGGTTTTGGGTCTTCAGGTTTCCAAGTACTTTTTGCAGGTTCTTTAAGGAAGATGTTACTTCACTGCATTAAATGAGGCTTTGGGCAATGCATTATTTCTTGTTTTCTTTGCTTTGATAAATACACACAAATGCTGATTTGAAAACAAAGCTTCTCAATCAAGGAGCACTCAAGGTTTTGGAGTGAGAATTAGAACTTGGATATCTCCTGCATGAGGCTGTATTTACTGGTGACTGCATGGGTGGATTCATGGATAGCTTTTGAGACTGGCTGGTGTGCTCCCCTTTTTTGTTGGCAGTTAGATTTCTATTAAAAATATGAACTGCATGTATAACACTGCTGAATATTTTGTGTAATCTGTGGGCAAACCTCAGTACCAAGTATTAGCCCTTGTCTCCTGTTGTCAGTCATCAGGGTAGCAGATGGCAGCCTTGGCCATCCCCACAGCACGTTCTCTTGTGGGGTGTTCTGCTTCCCTGAGAGGTCTGGTGACCCTGAAGTTCTTGATTTCATTATTTTATACACAAGCAAAGTTCTTCCTGAAAAAAATATGGGCATCTCTGCATTATGTTGTAGAGAATAGTTTAGGCCTTCAGTAACTCTGCACCTTCAGCTTCTGGCTGGAGCACCTCAGTGCTGTGGTGCAGTTACAGTCTCCAAGATCAACACTGCTTTGATAAACGTGTTGAGCAACAACATAATGCAGGTGGGTCATGCTCAGTAATTCACTGTAGATCTTCAAGTCAAGACTACTGGGTAATTTCTTTAATACATGCAGTACAGTATTATTGGTGTGAAATAACTGAGCAGTCCATTGCAGTGTGCATGGTGCAATATGCACAGTTAGTGTTTGTCATTGTTATCACATTCCAGGGCTTCCAGCATTGGCAGAGTCCTTCATGTTTTATAGCTGTGCTTTTCAGATGCAGACTGGCATATACCTAAAGCTATTGTTTGAACAGTGCATTTAAGGATGACTTATTTAACTTGAGAGATGCCAATAGAAATGTTCATGTAGGAGTTACCCAAAAAAATCTGAGCCTTTTAGAATGAAAGTTATGAAGAGAGTAAAGTTTATGTAAACACCTCTCTGGGCTGAAATGACATGATTTTTTGGTGATGTCTTAAGGTTGGATAGCTGAGATCTAATAGTAACAAGTACTTGGGATATGGAGCTGGGATCAGACACTTGGAATTATGTCAACTTTTTGATGCTTTGTAAAAATCTTTCTGGAATTTTACCTTGAGATATACTTAAATTGTTCTTACTGTGTTAGTGGGAATCCACCTAGATTTTTTAAGGAATAAATGTTGATAAATTAGAGCACTGTGATTGTGCATAGCTGGATGTGTTTATCCCTTTGAGTAAGGATGGTATGTGCAGATATCTGGTAATTTCACTCTGCTATAAATCAGTTTCAATCTGGATTGATACTTGTAAAAATTATTTTCATAGGTAAACCAAAAAAATCCGACAAGATTCCCCACTATCACTCCTTAATATATTTTCCAAGCCTTGTTTCCCCCTAGAGAAAGAGGTTTTTTCATAGTGTTTTTGTGCTCAGATCATAGTTTGGTGTCTCAAAATACATAATACTGATTTCTTATGACTCTAATACTGTGAGAACTAATCTGACTAAAGCCCAGACTTCGCACTTGTTGATGTTTTTTTGTGTGAACTGCCTGGTAGGTAGGTGCCACATTGTCTAAGAACACATTAGCCTGAGGACTTTAACTTGAACACCATTAAATAATCTTGACCATATTAGACTTACCTGTCAAAAGTAACTTTGAAAATATTTTGTAATTTGGTGTGCTAAATTGCTGTAGCACTTGTCAGTCTCTAACAGACTTTTTGACAGCACTTGGCTTAGTGGCTTCTGGCATTTTGGGGAAAGACTTAAAAAGCTGCAATTTATAGGGACACTGCTATTTAATCAAGCTTAAATGAAAGATCTACATTGTAATTGATGAAATTAATTGGCTCTTCACTGGAATATCGTCCTCATGTTACAGCAAGATCAGTCTTGCTGTTGTCTGTAAAATTTGATGCATCAGTTTTGACCATTTTCTCATGATCAGTTTAGTATCTCCTGTCTAGTCATGTAAATTAGAAAGGGCAGAGCACAAGGCAGTTTGTTGGTTATAACTGCTGAGAACCATTCTGGACACTGGCTTCCATGGGGAATCTGGGTGGGAAATGATTGATTGTGATAACATTACTGTCAGAGATGGACAGGAGTTGTACTTGATGCTGTTCTGTTGGTAAAATGAAATTTCTTAAGTTCTGTGCAAAGTTCACAATTTCTCACAGTGTTTTTACGTACCTGAAGCGATGCAGTTTTATATGGAGTGTAACCAAGCACAAGTTAACTTGGAGCAATTGTTGTGGAAGAACTGCCCTCCACCAAAATACAAAAGAAAAAAGGGGAGTTTAATCTGAGAAGGATTTCCTTTCTTACCTTAGTGCAGGTGCTTCCAAATATTCCTCTTCATTGAGGTGATTTTCTTTTAACCTTTGGAACACGGCAGGGTTATCACCTAGAATTACATTCTTATGCTCCCTTAATTATGTATATCTTTTCCTTAACAAACCTTAAAAAAAGATTTCAGATGTTACAAGTCTAATTAAAGAGACAGACAAAGCACAGTTTATACTGTAGATTTTTTCTGCAGTTCAATTAATCAGCATGTTTTCTCTTTTAATTAAAACCATTTTAGTAAATTAAAGCCCACAGCAAAACACATATATAATTTGTTTGTAATTAGCTCTTAATTGGTGGTAGTTGAAGCTTAGCACCCTTGGTTTCTTTCTTCATGATTGCCATTTTATTAGCAGCCAGTCATTAATTAATCTTTTTT
>VZDJ01000116.1:24464665-24517165 GCA_008694505.1 Cyanoderma ruficeps | reverse complement strand
TGTAGCCTAGAAATTATAACAATGCTGCAAAATGCTTCTGCTTTTACTTCCACACACACTGCAGAGCATCTTATTATCCCATTTTTTTCTGTACTTTTCAAAGATAGAAGAACTCATTCTGTCTTCCAAAAAATGCAGACAAAAATGTTTTTCTGCAGCACTTGTTTAGAGCTCGCTTGTGTATATTTGTATGTGTGTAGGTGCTCAATAGGCCACTAGAATATATTTTAAGGAGATTCTGTTATTCATCACACAGCAAAAGTTAATTTCCAAGTGTTAGGAGGTAAAATATCTCTAATAAAGGCATGGTTCTGCTGACTGACTTCAGCCATCAGATTGCTCTATTGTTTAAGCTAATCATTACTCCTGTTTCAATTTAAAAGTAAACATTTTTTGAATATTTTAGGTGAGTTTTCTGAAGCGTTTTTATACTGTGATTATATTAAGGTTAATAGCTGCCCTTAAATATGAAGTGACAGTGCAAATAAAAGAATGTTATGTTTTAGGTCTTTGACCTAAAATTTGCAGTTCGGATGTCAGCATTGAATTACTGTTAATAAAAAAATGTTAATGTTGGGGGAAAATTATGTAGATAATACAAAAGTTTTGAAGCAGCTGGTCACAGTATTTTGTGCATCAAGATGATTCCTAAGGTACATATTTCTAGCCTTACAACACATGCAAATAGCAGGTGAGAAACTCGTTCAGCATTCTTTTCTTCCTTTTTAAATATTACGTTTATGAAAATATCTATTTTCCTTTTAAACCGTTATGCTCAGCTCCTAACTCCTTGTGTTGCCTCAAACAAAGGCCAAGCTGATGTTGTGCTTGCTGCCTTTCCTTAAAGGCTGCTGCAGAAAGGCTGCTTTCTTCATTCTTGAACCTTGAGAGGACCATAAGGTAGAAGAGCTTGTAGTGATGCTGATTTGGATTTTTTTTTTCTTTGTTAACAAAATGATCACCTACCTATTGTGTGTGCTGGTATAGTTGTGGAAAATGTGTCAGTGCGTCTACACCTGCAGATGTGTTCGTGAGTTCTCTCTCATCTTACCTGGATAAGGCTTTTCTCAGAGTAAATATTTGTCTGCATAGATGCTGCAGATTATTTAAATATATTAGCATTAATAGTGGAACTTCAGCCAAGGTGTTAAAAGAGTATTCTTCCCCTTGGATCTCCCATTCTTTGAGGGTCTCATGACATTTTGGGGGAAATTTTGAATATCCAGTCAGAAACTGTTTGCTAATTTCAATAGGTTTGGGTGTGGATTGAAAGAAAACCTGTTTGTCCACGTCAGTTTGTGCAATTTGGGGTAAATAAATTGAATGCTTGTCATGGAGAATAGCAGTAACTTCTGAGAACAAATTCCTTCATAACTCATAATGTCAAGTCAAGGCAGCAACCACAAAATGTAACTACAAGTTACAGAAACAAACTGGTCATAGCTCACTGTATCTTCTTCCATCTTTTTTACTTTACTCTCCCCTACCTTTCCCTTCCTGTGCTCAACATTCACTAAAGGGAACTTAATTCTCACAGTTTGAATAAGTTTATGGAAGTGCTATTCACCTGCATGGAAAGCTGGCATATCATACCCGTGAGCTTGTAATGTGGAGATAGACACTAAGGACACTGTATCATTTATTTTTGGACAGAGTGATTAAAACATGTCTAGAGATTCTACAGGAAAATGTGTGGTGGTAGCAGCTCTTCCTGTATAAAAGTGTCTTTTGGGGTGTTTTTGACACTGGTAAGACCTGATTCTATTGTGTTAGCATAGCTGAGGTCACAGACGGGTCCTAATAATGGATACTGTGTATTTGGATATGTCTGTCTATGTAAAAGAAAAAAACAAAAGGATCCAGTGAGCTGTTGCCCTTTGGTTTTGTTTCTGCAAATGAAGGATTTGGTGAAAAGGATTGCTTGCCCCAGGATCCTGTGCCTTTGTGTTTCCCTCAAGAGACATTCTTGTTTGTCCAGTCTAACAGCGCATCATCAGCCTAATATTTGACAGATATTTTAGTATCTATCGACTTTTGAGAAACAATATCAGACCACGTAATTTGTGAGGCTTAAATTTCATATGAGCCATTTGCATCTAATCAGTTTTCCTTTGTTCCTTTTCATGTCTTAGCTTGGTGTGAAAATTGCCAAAGCTGCCGCTTGCCGCAACTTCATAAAAGCCAAGCAAGAAGCAGAGGCTGCCCAAGAAGCTCAAAAGAAAAAGAAGCTTGCTTGGGGGTAAGTCATTTGAGTGTAGAATTAAACATTTGTGGTTTCATTGGCACTAAGTGTGTACAATACGATCTCAGTTAAATGTTTTCTTAGTTGAAATAGGCTTGTGCTAATCTTATTTGTCTAGTTGAACCTTGTTGGGTTTTGGTGGGCTTTTTTAGGAGGGTATCAGACTTAAAGGCAGAGGCTTTATCAGAAATAAAGTGGAGGTTGTATGGCTTTGTCTTCACGTCTTTATTGCAGTATTAAAAATAAGTTTTTGTTTTTGTTGTTGTTAAGAATAACGTGGTTAAATACCTGAAACTCATACACTCATCATTCCTAATGTGGGTTTTATGCTCTGTTTCAGATTTGAAGCCAAGAAAAGATGGGAAACAAAAAGCAACATGGGATACATGTAATCCATCCTATTTTCTTCAGGAGTCAAATACCTGTTGTTACTTGAAGAATTTTTGTGGGCAACTTATTAAATCTAAACATAAAACCCCCCAGAACAAAACAGAACACATCAAATGCCTTGTATTTATCTTAATGCTTTTAAACTGTACTATCTTGTTTTGGCACTCTTATAAATAATGCAGCAAAAATACTATCTAAACATCAATACTGTGTTAAATTTTCCTCCTAGATATGAAAACTAAAGATAACGCATTTCAGGATGAATTTGGAGTCTGGTAGAAAACTCTCTGAAGTTGATATAAAATCCTTGGTCCAAATGTGTTTTGTGCTGTACTGCAATTATAATGTGTGGGTATAAGGAGAAGGGTGTGTTTGCTGCTGGGGCTACACAGACTTAGTGCAGTGTAAGTATTTCTTTTCTGCTTGAAAGTTGGGGGAAGACACTAAATAAAGAACAGCCAACTCAACCTATCTTTTTTAAACCAAGGGCATTTATAGCCTTAGTAAATATAAACACACACAAAAAAAGAGCCTGAAAAAAGTCCATCTTCGCTCTCCTGGAAGGATCTGGTCTATCCTGGGTCCACATTCTTCAGAATATTTCAGATTCAGAGTTTTCTTTCCTTCCTAAAAACACAGGGTTTAAAAAGTCCCAGATAAAAATATATAAATACATATCTTGGAAAAATATCTGAACTGTTATGTTGTACAGTTAACTGCACCCAAGATACAAATGCAGATTTTACTCCAAGTCAAATGTTTTACAGATCAATTAGGATTTGAATGTTTATGTTATAAGATTATAACAAGAATTGATGATAATGTTTCTTCAAAATTGTTCTCAGTGAAAAGTAAGTACACGTTCAAAACTAATAACTTTTCTCCCTGAAGCTCTTGCATATGTGTTTAGTCACCACAATGCCTGAATTGAACTGGTAATGTAAATGTCAGTTATTGTTAACCAAGATTAATATGTTTCAGGCCAAAGGTATGGTATTAGTGTAATGGTGATTTACTGTGTAAGTACTTGGGGCTAAAACAACTTGCCAACAAACAGCAATTTGAAGTTTTGCAGCGGCAATTCGAAGAGTTCAGGTTTGCAGTCCAAGATGGAATAGTGCATTTTTGTTCATTAGCCCTCGGGATATTTGATTCTTTTCTTTTTTTTTTTTTTAACATCATATTTCTTTCACACAGATGAGAGTTTGCAATATGGAAATCTGCAGTTAGCTGTAATTAGTTATGATGACAGAGTTGAATACAATTGCCAGGATTGTAAGTTGGAGGCTAAACAGGTTTCTGCAGTATAACATCATAAATCTCACACTAGGGTTTACAAACTTCATTGCTTTGCAAACTTTTGTGTGGAAGGAAGCAAGTGCTATCTCTAGTGAAGTGATTGTAAAGGTAAATTGGATATTTGCATGTGTAAACACATGGGTTACACCATGACCCTACATCAGGATCTTCCTCAGTTCCAAATGTTCCTGTACAGAAGTTACAGTCTGTCCATATTTTCTGGGGTTTTTTAAGCATCTGGAAGATGGGTGTTAGGACCACATTTCAAACCTTTTTGTCCACCAAAAATGTTTGCTTAAAATATTAGTTGACTTCCAGAATTATGCCATGTTCAAAAATCTCTAGCAGGGAAAATACAAAAAAGCCTAATATGACTTTTTATATATATATATATAAATATGTAAGAAATAAATGATTGCAGAACTGTACTTCTAATAGTCATCTTTGTAAAATACTGCTCTGTTTTTAAATGTCTTGAGTTGTGCTGACATCTTTTTTTTTTAATTAGTTTTGGTCTAATGTAAATTTTGTAAACAAGTAAATTTTGTGTATGTAAATTTTGATGCAAATTTTGGCCAAGCAAGTAAAAGTGCATTCTGAGACTTAATGTTTCCTGTTTAACACTGTTATACCCATCCAAATGCTTGTTTTAGTTAACTGAAAGCTTTTTAATCAGCTTAAATATATAACCTCTTACACTGAACTAAATTTGAGATGTACTAATAATTATTTTAGCAGATGAAAAGTTTGCAGTATCTCCTTGTTTGACTGAAATTACCAATCTAGAGAGACGTACTTAAATTATAAATATCAATACAAATCTGTTGTGAAGCCAAATACTTATTAGAAGTTCATTTGATGCTATCTTGAGCTGGGTGAAAGTTTAAAGGCAGCCTCGCCAAAGTGCTTCCTCCCTCTCAGAAGTCCTGAAAAACATAAATGCATGCACTGGTTTTGCCCCAGTTTTTTTTCTCCACCACGATTTAATATTTCATCCAACATCAGCCATGGTGCTGTCTTGGATATCCTGAGTAGCATTGAGTCTTTTGAGGAAAAATTGTGTAGCTTCCCAAGTGTGGCTCTCTGGAGTAAACCAAGAAACTACCTGGGAAGTAGAATGTGCTCTCACAATTTCTGTTGTTGTCTGAGCAAGGCTGTCTCTGGAGCATCCTGGCCTGCTCCAGCCTTGCTCTGTTTTGGGCCAGGTTTTGTCAGTCTGGCCTCTGAACTGGGCTGGTCACTCAGGTGCTGTGCTAAGGTGAGGGGTTTGCTTTGGGCTTTTCAGCAGCCCTAAAGATCTCAAGTTGGATGGCTCTGCACAGTTTCGCTGAGCAGTGTTGGTGCTCCTTGAACACTTCTCACTTGGGTGCCATGTCTTCATTTCTGCTCCCATCTCATGTTCTTGCAATTCTAATGTGTTTTAAGGTCTACACGAGAAATTCTTTTATCAGCTCCTGTGATAAAATACAGCCAGTTTGAAGTTTGACAACAGCATACTAATACAATTACTTGTATTTCTTAATACTGCATTCCTGAGCTCCTTAACCAAAGAGTGGCTGCAGGGACAGTTTGACAGATAAAAACATATATATAGTTGTTAGAGTTTTAATAGTTTTTTGCCTGCAACCATAATCTGTATCATTATTTTTTTAGTTTAATTCTGTTGGACAAGTTTCAAAGATAAATGTGGTGTGTAATAAGTCTTTGCAGCCTCTAATTTGTGAAGGAGTGTCTGTCCAGTTAATACTTGCTCATTGAAGCAAGGGGTTTTGAAATAGCTGAAGTACGAACTGTAATTACTGATGTCTGTTTCCTATTCACCTATGGCTTCTGGCATTTGATCAAAAACTGTAATATATTGCTTAATCTCAAAGCATTCCCCACTTTCAAAAATATTTACCTCATGAGAGTTGCACAGCACTAAGTGAGCTTAGCAAAACCAGAGTAGATTTTTATTTGGCATTGATCATATGCAGCTAATCCACCAACAAGTATTTCTCCTGTTATTTTTGAACGTTGGTAATTTTGGTACGGATGTCTGTAGTGTACCTTTAATGCAAGCTCAAAGCATCTTTAAAAGTATTAAATATATTAATAAAAGGGTGGGATCTTTACTTCACAAATGGAGTGGCTAAAAAGAGGAGCACAGAGGCGAGCAATTTATGTGAGGGCAAACTCTTGGCTGGCGGCAAAGTGGCGAGTGGAAGGAATCTCCAGATTTGCTTCATCAAAGCTGAGAATAACAGAGAGAAATCAGTCTTGAACGATTTTGTGGCAGGTGCCTAAACCTCTTTGAAAGTCATTGGGAATCGGGCACCTCGTTACCATCTGTCCCACCGAGAGAGTAAAAGAACTGCGATATTGAATGAAGGTGTTCTGAGCATCGCAAGAGTAAGTAAAAGCCTGAATTTCATTTGAGAAAAGTTGTCATCTTTCTTGTTGAGAAATGCCTGCATTGCTTTGATCTGTCTCCAGCTGTGTTTATTTTACCATCAAATCTTGTCTTCCCAATTTCTGTGGGATTGTAACAGAGTTGAGAGGTTTCTATTTCTTTACTTGTAATTGGACCTGGAATAAAACATTTTGCCCTGGAAAAGCATAGGAATTAAACAGACACTAAGAAATGCAAACAGCCAGCTTTATAAATGGAGTTCTACCTATTTTACGTGTGATTGTGCTTGTCATGCTCTCCGATATTGAATCATCATCCTGACTTAAATGGTATGTTCATTTCTCTTGGAGTTTGCCAGGTGTGCTGGCTGCCTGACTCACAGATGGAAGTGACTACAGGCTGGCATGGAGTGACCACAGATTGAAATGAGCATTTGTATTTTCGTGTTATGTGTCCTAATGAGTCAGCTTTTGGCAGCTTCTGCTGTAACTGAGGAAAATGCATATGATATAAGAGAAAAGATAGATACAGAAATAAGGATTTTTACCCAATTGAGAACTGACTGCTTTCTGGTAGCCAGAGAGGAAATTTTTTCCATCCTTTTTTCACAGCCTCTCTGAAATGAACAATACATTCATGTAGCCCAAACAGCAAGTTCAGATACTGAGCAAAGTGTGATGCTGCCTGTGGACTCTCTTGGCTAAATAGTGTTTATGGTGTCTTGAGGATTTCTCTCTGGAGAAGTGGATGCTGACCTTGTCAGATCTTTAATACTGAAAAGCCAGTTGGCCTCTACTGGTACAGACCAGTATTAATTCCCAACTAGTAGTGCCCTGAATTTACCAGTACTGCTCAAAGAGAGAAAGAAAAATAATCTGCATCTTCTCTGATTACTCTGATTCTGCCCAGTCATCTGCACCTGTGATGAAAAATCATGGCAATCTTTTTGTGAATTGAAAAGATTCCCAGCATAACCAAGGAGCACCGAAGTTGTTTTAACATTGATTCCTCTTCTGTGGAACTTGCAAGAATACGTTTTCCACAATTATATTTGAAATATGTCACCAGCTCCTCAAACTCCATTCTGTAATAGCACAGGATTGTAAGAAAGCCCTGAATAAAACTAGGTGTAATGTGCTGGTAGAAAGTGTAAACATGCAAAGAACATCAGAAAGTTGACATATCGCATGATTCAGCTTCTAATTACCATCAAACAATGTAGGATGGAGCTTTTATTTTTTGCAAGTTAATGAAGAGAATGTTGAGAGGAGCCTGCTAGCAAGAGCTGTCCTCTCTGTTATCTGCTGCAGGAGTACACAAGCTGCAGAAGGGGAGAATAAGCCAAACGGGCATTTCCAATTTGAATACTTCCTCTTTTTAGAAATACGTTTATAAAATGTCCTCTACTCTCAGCACGGCAATGCTAAGGGCCATTCTTGCAGAAATACAGACATCACAATGTTAAGAATTACTGCTTTTGCTTCTCTTGCTGTTTTTTGTTTGTTTCTTTGTTTAAAAAACACCACTTTAAAATATGCTTAGCTTTAGATCACTTTAATTTTTAAAGATCAGCTCAGGGAAGGGATTTGGGTGCACTTTTTTAAGCAACAGCACGTCTTTCCCAGCTCTGTGGGGCTGCTGTTTCATGCCATACTTTTAGCAGGCTTTTTAAAGATCAGTGTCACATCTCACAAGCTGGTGTGCACTGCCTGCCACTGGGGTCAGGCCTCAAGGTTAGCTATTTCATGTGTTTGAGCAGTTGCTGCTTCCTTCCCAGTCTCCCTAAAGGAAAAGTGTCTTTTTTAAGGCAGTCCTTTTTCAGTGATCTGGTTTAGAATGTGTCTCCACAAATAATTGTACAGAGCTTATTGGGGGAGTGGTGGAGGATGGATTGAGGAGTGAGAGGAAAAGGATAAGATTCCTGTCCAAGAGGAAAGAGGGAGGGA
The DNA here is from genome assembly GCA_008694505.1 of Cyanoderma ruficeps. NCBI lineage: Eukaryota > Metazoa > Chordata > Aves > Passeriformes > Timaliidae > Cyanoderma > Cyanoderma ruficeps. The sequence continues at coordinate 24,508,896 of VZDJ01000116.1, read as the reverse complement.
AAAATGTCTTATAGTGGCATTATCTCAGGTCATACTGTATTCAAGGGTCCTTGCTCAGTTTTAGTCTTGTGGCATTCCCACTGGAGTCACCTTCATTGTTTTGGATAGCTGATGATAATGCTGGACACTGTTGTTAAATATAATTATGGATTTGAAGCATAGAATTATCTGATGTAATTAATTTTTTTTTTCTTTTCAACCAAAAAGCCTTAGCTCTAGGAATATATTCCCAGATTCTCTCATGATGAAAAGGGCAGAATTTACCCACAGACTAATCTCTGGGGATCATATTCTGCTGCCCTCAATCAAGGAGAGCCTTTGCTCCAAAACTTTTCAAGCTGGAACAAATAAGGGTGACAAAATTTATATGAAAACAAAGGACTGGAGACATGGACCTGCATGGGGTGTAAATATTATCTCCTCTTTCAATGCTGACTGCAGAAAGGTGTATAAATCTTTAAAATCTGAAGGCAGCTCTTAGGTGGAAGAAAATTAAGCAGGCAGTGCTGTACTTGGTGCTAGCACTTAATTTAGCACTTAAATTCTGACACAGTCTGTGTAGAAAGAGCTCTCCTGCATTTAACTGCCTGCAGGTATCTGAGCTCTTCTTCTGTATTAATTTTCATTGGTCCCAGCACTGCATGTTGTCAGAGTTCTGGTAGGTGTTTACAGATCCTCAAAATGAGATTCCTAGTGGATTTAAGGGGCTCCATCAAAAAGTCTGTGCCTTAGCTCTGAAGTTTCTGGAATATTTGCTTTCTCACAGTCTTGAGGAAGCTGAAGTGGAGTGAGTTCTGGAGAAGGAACTGTTGTGAGATGTCCAGGCTTCAGATCCTATTTCTTTGATGCAAGGATAAACAGATCAGAAAAGGCTGGAGGACCAGAGATAAAAGCAAGTGTCTCATGGAAACTCTTCCAGCTCCACTGATGTCAATGGTGAGAGTTTGTTAAAAAAAAGCTTGGTTTCTACAAGCCGAGGGTGCATAACTTGTATTATTTAGGTACAGGTCAGTACTAAAGCCCTTCCTCAAGACTGCCTGGCTGTTGTTTCTATTTCACCGTCTGAAATTCAACACAACTGCTGCTGTCGTAACAAAAAAAAAGACCTTCCTAGAAATGTTTTTTTGTTGTTCAATGAGAGCTTATCACAGCTGACACATCCCTTTTTTTACTGTCATTTAAGATAACCAGATGACTGCTGCCAGAGCCTTAGCAGTCACCACTGCCACCACTGTAGAGAGACTGGTAAGAGCTGGAAAAACTCCCAGGCAGATCATGTGGGACACATTTTTGGTGCCAACATGGAGTGCACGCACCTTCATCAGCAGAGCCCCTTAATTTAGAAAGAGGAAGTTCATGGATTATACAAACTGTTCAGGTCATCAGTGTAATCTAGTGAGAACATTTCTGTAAATGGCTCCCTGTGGTCATGCAATATGGAAAATGAAGCTGTAGCATAACCTCGTGCCTGAGCTCCCTCTGGTGTAGACAGAACATGTGCTGCTTGCACAAATGTGAATTAAATACTCCTGCGGTTGGATTGTCAATGCTGTTCATTCCTGTCACACTGGCCATGCCCACAGCTCAGTCAGGACCATTCATTCACAAGGGGGCAAGTATTGGGGTGAAGACTCCTTTTTTTCTTCCCAAAGAGTAGCACAGACAGGAAAGTTGGCCAAAGCTGTGGAGAATATGACTCACAGGATAGAGAGAGTTGATCTCACATAACAGTAACCAAGCACAGGCACCCTGACATTTGACTTTTACACAGTGAAAAGCTGGCTGCAGCTCTTGTGATTCACACCTACCCTGCAATGAGCACCTATTTTCCACTGCTCATAACCCTCTTACACCTTCTGCCTAAGTCTTGTAGTCAGTGTTTCAACCGACTTAATTATTGTCCTAAGTAACTGTTAATTAGAACTTTATGAGCCATCATGGCAGTGAGGATGCAAATGTTTATTGAAATAGGTTTTGGGGAATAGTTGTTAGACATTCACAATTCTTTCATTATTTGTTGTGAAATTCATCCATTCTGATGACATTTCAAGAGCTGTTTAATCCTCGTTGCACTAATTTGCTGGTGGAATATGCCACAGACAAAAGATTTGCTTTACCAAGACTGAGCACATGCTTTGTTTGAAATTTCTTATAGAGCCCAGTATTTCAGATGGAGCATAATGGCACTGCAAATGTTAATGCACCTCAATTGATCCTTCCAGCACTGCTCAGCAGTGCAATTCATCCTCTAAGCACAGAATCTTACTTCTAGGAAAAAAAATAAGTAAAAGTGCTTAGATCATATAGACTCCATTAGAAATAGGATGTCCATCTAATAATAGAAAAAAATGTGTGAATTCATCCTGAGGATAAATGGGCACAGATCTATTGAAGCAAGCAGTCTTTTTATGTAAGTGGAGTTGCACATGTTTTCTCCAGGGATCAGTTCAGTCCACTTTGCCTTTGTAGTTTATGCTGAAATTCTTCAAGATAGGAAAAACTTGCAGAGTATTTGCATGTACTAAGTGCCTGGCATAGATCAGAGTCTTTGCTTCTCACTTTTGCTTGCAGTACAGTCATTTAAAATTAAAGAAAAAAAAATAAAACAAGTAATTAATCCTGTATGAATGTTCAAACATTCAGTTACTAAAGATATTTTCTCCCTCTAGACCTTGGACTTCCTCTGTGTATGATCCAAGAAGGCAAGTAAAAGTCCTTTCCAGGAAAATACAATTTTCAAGCGCCCTGATTGTGCTATGATACTTGCTCTACCTGAATCTTTTTAGATAACAGGCATCATGCTGCCTTTCATTTATTTATCTCTGATTGAAGAGCAGGGGAACACAGAAGTGGCAGTCAAGGAACATGTTAGAGGTGTGTTTACAGTTTGTGATAGTGAGATCAAGCAGAACTTGTAACAGGGAGAATTTACCTCATCTAGAAATTCAGCTGTGCTTATAAGATCTTACCAAGAAAAAAAAAAGGAACAATCTGGAAAAAAAAAATCTTCCCCACCCCCTTGAAACAACAGTCTGATCTTGTTTTTAAGGTATGGATTGGGACTCTGGATATTTTTCCATGGTCTTTTGCAGGCCAGACTAAGATCATCCTGTCCAAGCTGGCAAGCAACCAGCCAGCTCCACTCCCAAGTCTGTGCAGCTCGATTAGTGTGGTGCTGTGTCCACTCCATTAAACCATCTCAGAGTCCCCAAGCCGTGTTTGAAAAAAGTCTGGACAGAGATTCCTCAGAAGAGAACAGTTCAGTGTCCAGCCCTGGCACCATTTCACTGTGAGACCCTGGAAGATGTGCTCTGAGCCAGGTTTTGAGACACACAGAGCCATCCCAGAGCCCGCTGGTAAAGTGCTGCTGAGCTTTTAAATGCTCCTGCTCAGTTGCCGTCTCTGGTTTTGCCAGAGGGTGTGTGCAAAGCCACCCAAACTCTGACACTGCATCACAGGGAGGCTGCAAATGGACTCCTGCATTAACCCCTGAGCACAGGCGTTCTCGTTCCGATCTGCTGGAAATTTAATTATTTACACCAACCAACTTGACATTTTAGGAAGGATCAGTCAACCCTGGGGTACCTGGTGCCTCAGTGGCTGGGCTATTTCCTTAGCTGTGGGAAGGGTGTCCTCCAGACTCCAGTCCAGATGGTAAACTCAAAATTCAACTGCTACCTGTAGGGAGAACCCAGGTGAGGAAGGACCTCCTGTCTGGTCTGAGCAAAGTGCCTGTTTTCAGGCTGATTTGTGTAATCTCAAACTGATTTCTCCACAGCTGAGCTCTTAGGTCCTCTGTAAGGGGGACACATGGTGAATTCTGTTGTGATTTAGGCAAAAATCTGTGCATGAAGAAAGGATTGAGACTGCTTTACATACAGAGGTAAGTAAAGGTTCTTAGCCCAACTTTCAAATCCTTTTAGAATGGCATCTAAGAAGATTGCTTAAAAAAATATGACCTCTTATTTTTTTAACAAAAATTTTAATTAGCAGGAATTAAATTTTGGCTTTGCTCGTGTGGGAAGAAGGAATATAAAGGCAATTTTTGGATATCACCATGCAATAAGTACCTCTGAAGAGGGCTACGTTCAGTTCAAAAGAGGCATGCACTTGAGAGCTCACAGGCCATACTTCCAAATTGTATTACAACCAGGGTTTTAATTTTCTTCTAATTCTAAGACAGGAAGATCAACAAGATGGTTATTTGCAGGAGATATTGGAGATAGAATCTCATTTAGAAATATTTATCTGATCTCCTCATGCTTCTTTAACAGTGGGGCTTATGGGGCTGACGGTGTCTATGAAATGAACTAATTTTGTGGGAGAAAAGCAACGCTACCATTTGGCTTTTCTTCCCCAGGGAGGCTGCTGTCCTCCCTGAGGAGCCCAGTACTGCACAGGGAACAGCAGGGAGGTGCATATCTTAGAGGGAGGGAGGGTGGGGTGCAGAAACAGCCAAATTTTTGCTTCAGCATAGCCTGGAAGCAGCTACGAAATGAGAAACAAAGGCTGTGGCTGGCCACACCTTGTGAGGACGGCAGCACCCACACAAACCGTGGCAAGCTCCAGCAGTGCCTCCTCCCTGCCCTGTGCCAGTGCAGGGATGTGCTTTCCTGCCTTCCCCCTGTGGCTGCAGCTCTGCCATTGTAATTCTGCTGCAGTCGTGCATGCCATCGGAATTCATTTGTCATATTCCAGGAACTGGAATCCATCAAAGTGTATTCACTGGTATTTTAATTAGTGTTAGATTAGCATTTTAAGATATGGGTAAATTCCCAAGTCTAACTTTGTTTAAAGGTGCATATTCAATACAGTAGCCAGGAAATCGTGTATTCTCATGTACTTATTACCTTAGTAATGTAATGCTGTGAGGGGAAAAAGGCAGATAATACTTCCAACAAATATTAAATGTTATTTGTATAGCTACTGTCTGTGAATTTAAACAGAAAATCGTTCCTCACGCCTCACCATGAAACACACACAAATTTCTTTTGTGGCTTTCATGTTTCATTAAAGCTTTGTATGTGGAGGAGAAGAAAATCTAAATTGCTACTTAATTAAAGGGATACTGTCAGATTAAATATATTTTGAAGAAATGAACTTTGCTTTTTACCTGGGTTGTCAGTAACACCTAGGATTATTAAAAATGAAATATTTTTTAACATCTAATATACTTCTCACCATTTATCAAGCTGGGTCTTTTCTTCTCCTTGGCTGGTGAAACTAAAACCGCCTCTTGCTTTTCCCTGTAGTCAGCTTCATTGTCTGGATCCTATTAGCTAACCCAATATTGGAGAGCTTTAAGTTGTAAATACCACCAGGTGAACCTTACATCTAAACCAAAAAAAGAAAATGTATGGCTCTTTCTTTATTCCATTAAAATATTTCTCTAAAGCTGGACATAATGTAATATAGTCTCCTTTAATCACGTTTTCATCACCACACAGCATGTGCAGAGTGGGTTAAATCCTGGAAAGTGCTGAGCAGTGTGGTGTGTATACCTTCCCCTCTCCTTGAAGGCCAAAGGTTCCAAAGGTGCTCAATTGCAGGGAAAAGGGTCAGACATCTCTGTCACAGTGTTTGGAAACCGGAGCCCAGCCCCACTTGGTGAGCTACTGACTGTTGTGGTAAAGGATTTAAATTAGGAGCAGGGCAGGGTTGGAAAATACGTGGATACATCTGACAAGTGAAAATGAGAAGTGATGTGGAGCCCCTCCAGCACCTTGGTTTTTCTACAACATCTGCATGGTCCAGTGTAGAAAGGCAGACAAAATCTTACCCAGGCAGATGCCAGGTTCAGCTGCAGAGGAGACTGGATTCTGCATGAGTGGCTTTGTTGTTGATTTAACAGAAGCTGCAGAAAGAGGGTAGAGAAGGTGTGCAGTGTGGGTTAATATTATTATATATGGAAATAATAATGAATTCAGCAATCCCAGAACTCTGCAATATCAGAAAGGACATTATTTACAAAATGGCTCTATCCACGTACACCAATGAAAGCTGGTTTTGGAGTTTCATATTAATGCACATTAGCATCCTCATGAACCTATCTGATAATACTTATACATGGAGACTTAAGCTCCTTAAGCAATGTTCACACCTCCATGAAAAATAATACAGTCAAGTTCTTCCTTTAAATAAACTTTCTGAGCAAGTCTATTAACAGTTATCTGCTATCTGCCACAAGGGGAAACATGTAGACAGCTCTGTAGTGTCTTATAAATCTTGGGCTGCTGAGTATTAGGTAGTAAATTAAATGGGAAGTGAGAGCTTCTTTCACTGGATCCTCCTACTTCATTCTACCACATGGGAATGTTTGAGTCCTGAGGAAACAATCTGCATCCCCAAGGGATACGTTCCCACATTCTGAAAAATAAGTCTCCTATGTAAAAAGCATTTTAGAATGCTTCTGTAGTAAAGATTTACCATGGCCTGGGCGTATAAAAGCCTGCCTCGGCATTGTACAGTGTTGTATCGTTTTAAGATGAGTGTGTGCAGAGCGAGATCACTCACAAAGTCTGACTTCAAATATCTGGAGATGTCCACAGGCTTCAGTAGCAAACAACAGCCTCTGGTTAGGCTTCTGCTCGAGGGCCCAGCGACTGGAGCTCAGTTCCCAGGTCAGCTGTTTCTTCTGACTCTGAGAAATTCACTTCATCCTTCCCAACCCCACAGTCCCCTCTCATTGAGGATGGTGATGGGGGTGGAGGAATATATTCCTGGCCTTGCAGAGGCTGGGATGGCCAAGGATCTCCACAGTGGAAACCATAAGGGTCAGACTGGGGATAGAGGTTCTAGACAAGGCCATGGAAGCTGATGGGAAATTCTGTCTGCTATGAAACATCATTAAAAAGCAAACTCTAAAGAAGGGCTGTCATTGTAAATGGAATCCCACAGACTTTTTGGTTTGTGTGAAATCTACTGTTTTCATCCCATTTATTGCCACATAAACTTTCCACAGTGGCGGTGGCATTTAATTTGAATAAAAAAACTACCCTCAACAACTGGAGGATTTGGATTCTAACCATAAAAGTTAAGTTAGCTGGATTTATAATATGCCATAATCAAGTAAAAATACATAAACAAGGAATCAGACATGTACAGACAGCACAGAACATAGATAATTCCTTTTAGGATTTAGCATATGGCCAGCAGCTGGCAGATCCCTATGAAACTAAATGATAACATAGACATCCTGTGCTGCATGTTCCTTGGTGACAATAACTGGTAGGAAGGAAAAGACTGCCCATTCATAATCTTTATTTTATTTAGTGAGACTTTTATTTCTGTTTTGAAAGGGAGAAGGAAGACATGGAAAAGCAGAAGCTTCCTGGAAAGTAGAAGCCTGTATATAAATGGCACCAATGGGAAAAATAGGCTTTTATTTTCTTTCAAAGACAGAAAATTAAATGGAACTTTCCAGCATATGTTAGTAGTCATAACTCTTGCAGACCATGCATCAGAACAGAAGACTTGTGATGATTATTAGTCCTTTGTATTGCGGTAGGTCCTGGAGATCAGGGTACTATTGTGCTGGTTGCTCATAATTAGAGATTGTGTACTCCCTGGAGTAGTGACTATCTCAATAAACAAGACAAAGGGATGCGAAAAAGGAATTGGTATTGTTCTCACTGCACAAACAGTGCACTGAGAAACTGGCAAATTAAATAATTTGCCCAAGTTCATGTGAGATTCGGCAGGAAAAACTTCTTGGGTTTTTTGCCACGTAGGTGTTTAGTGGATTGATCCCCTTCTGCAAAAGAAGGAAAATATGGTTTTAAGCATCAAAATTATTCTATATTTTAGAAATAAGTTCTTTTTGTCCTATAAATCTGTTATGGTCACATAAATGTCAGGTTTTTATTTTTGAAAATTTTGGTTTTATTTTCAGTTTCCCCAGTTTATTCCCACCCATCTTTCTCTTTAAAAAGAGATGGGTAGGAAAACTAGGAGAGGAAAGAGTTGAGAGGCCTGGTGAGGAGAAACAATAAATCAAAGTTCCCATTAAAGCCACACAACCTCCCCATAGTTTCCAGCTTCATTTAAAAACTCAGAAAATTGGTCAATGCGAAAAAAAGCATCAATTTAATGAGGGACAGAATTAATTTGCTTTCTTATTTCCCCTCCTTTTACCACATATGTGAAAACCCCCAAACCCAGTCTGGGAGGAAGCCAGCAGAACTTTTTGGCCGTGCACCCATGAGGCTGCCCAGGCAAATCAGCCCAGGCCACTTTGCACGTTGCCATGAGTGTTGCCACTAATTTGGGAGATCTCCAGTGCTCCCCTGCCCAAACTGGCAGGGTGGGACAAGTGCTGGGGTCAGGATAGTGCCAGAGCTCACAGGGCACTTGGGTGTGTGGGAGGTTGTGCTGCACATCGGGGGCAGGGTGAGGGTTTGGGAACCAAGGGCCTTGAGCTGGGGCTTGCAGCACTGGGAACGTTCCAAGAGGAATAGTTGGGACAGAACACCTGTGATCCTGAGCTCTTGTTCGTTGCCAGGTTTGAAGCCCATAATTCAGCCTCTTCCCTGCCTGTGGCACAGGACCTTAAACAGGCTTCTTACAGCCATTTCCTGCCCTGTCTGCACCAGGCAAAACCTGTCCTTTGGTTGTAGAGCTCCCGGAACTTATTTCACTCTTCCAGGTCTTCATGTGATGTCAAGAGTCTAGAATACTGTGAGGAACTTATTGTTTATGCTTCTAAATATGAACACATGAAAGAGGGGTGCTGGATGCATAAGGGAAGGGTGTCTTCTTCCATCCCTTCATCCATCCTGTCTCTCCTTTTGTACATGGGAGGCAAATAATGCAGATTTTTTTCTTCTTATCCTTGTTTCTTAGTGCTAGGATCGCTGTGGAATGATTCCTGTGCTGATACTGAGGTCAAGGGTTTCCCCCTAAAGGCAGGGCTGGGTGTTCTTGGACATCATCCTGGAACGTCCAGCAGCATAAACAAGTTTTAAATATGTTCTGAGACCTCCCATCATTTGAATGATAATGATGTAACATTTTTATAACACTTAACATTTTCAAAACCTGAAGGAAAAGCAACCAAATTAACAAAACAAAACCTTTTGCTCCAACTTAATACTTTTTAGAACACTAAAGTTGCCATAACAACTTGATGCAAAAGTCTTTGGTGCCAACTTTGTATTTGGCCCTACTGAGGCTAAAATAACCTTACTCTTGTGTTAATACTTAGCCAGCATGGTAAATACTATTGGTTACAGAAAATTGAAACTTTTAAATAGTGAAACTACTTTTACTGAAGTAAAAGAAACCTCTTAAATCTAAGTGTTTTTCTTCTTTTAAAAAAGCATAATTTGTCAGACATTAAAATAACAAAAGGTCTTTGAAAAAGGATTATGGTTTCTGATGTTTCACTACGAGAATGGATTTACTTTATATCCTACTGATGTTGTAATCTTGAATTCTGAGGTAATGTTTTAGCCCTTTCTTTTCACATAAATAAAGATTTCAATGATAGCACTTCATTTCTTCTGTAGAAGTTTCCTTTATTTTTCAAACTACTCATTTTCTCTCGCTTAAACCATTTCATCAGAATAACATACAAATTGGATGCAGTGCTTATTAGGAGGAGGGGAACAGTTAGAAAGGCAAAGCATTTCAAATCAACACACTGCTGACTGTGAGGTAGTTTTTAAATGAAGAATTTCCATATTCCTTATTGCTTATATGTTGTCCTCCAAAATGTACTTTTAAAGGAAGTCTTATTTTTAAGATTTCCTTGTAAAACATGAAGGTGCATTTTTTTTTTTTTAGCATATTGTTGGGTATTTTTAAGTCACTTGAACTTTCATTGCTATGGAGCACAAACAATTGTTTTCCATCAGTAGTAAGCACTGAATTTTAAGAATCAAAAAGCATATTTTAGCATGGTAACAAAACACTTGCTAATCAGACTGACTTCATCCCTCCTTGAAAAACGGTGCTATATTTCTCTTTGGGCTGCACAGGTTTTAATTAACACTAAGTGTCTTTAAAGAGTTGCAAATTCCCACCCTTTCTGAAAGGAAATCCACTCTTTACACACAATTGGGCGGCTTTTTGGGGTTGTTTAATATCTTATAGCAGGGTGAGTGGTGGAGACAGCAGAGCATCTTTAAAAGATAATTGTTTACTACCAGGGGAACAAAGAGTGCTCGGGGAGGCTCGATGAGAGATTTCCCTGAAGCAACTTCATCATTATTATTAGCCTGCTTTCCAAATAGGGACCATTCTCCTGACTCTCACCCTACAACCTGCCTTTGAAAGTATAGAAAAAGTGGTGTTTATAAACCAGATTTTTTTCTACTTTATTTTGTATAGTGAAGTGAAGGCCAAAGCCTTTTCCGCTCCAGCAGAACCAGCAGGGAGGAAATACAAGTAGTAATTACCTTAAACAAGCAGGAGATAAAGGCAGCCGCCTCTCCAGCCGGGAGCTTGAAGGGTACGAGGAAAGGTTGAGGTGTCAGCACTCCCAGTCCACAACAACTGGCTGGAAATCTGGCATCCCCCTGCTTCTCCAGCCTTCTCCTGTGGGCAGGAGTCCTGGCTGGGATACTGCAGGACATTGGTCCCCAGAGCCAGGGGACGGCTTTGTTCAGGTGATCGATCCTGCTGATGGGCAGGGCATCCTTGAGTGAGAGAAATGCCAAAGCATCTTGAAAATCAGTCGTGGAGAAGACAGTTTGGTTCAATCCTCTCAGAATAATTCTCTGTAGAAATTTTCAGTCACCTCATTTTTTGGCGTGTTTTCCTTCTTTCTTGAATAAGGATGAAATTAACTTTAATTTTATATTTCAGCACAAAATATTCTTCTTCCCTTTTTTCTCTGTCTTCCTAGACACAGCTCCTCTGCTGAGGGGGCTTTGCTGACAAGAAGCAAAGCCACCACAAAGGACCTGGGCACGAGACACGGGCTGGGAGGTTTAACAGGGAGCACATGGTGCTTTGTGGGGTCATTGCAGAAAAAAGCATGTTCCTTAAGAATGGTGAAGAGACCAACTGGGCTTCACTCATGGTCTTGCTGCCTCCTGCAACCCCTACCATAGCCCTTCTGGACAGTCATGTCCAGCTCATGGCCATTGCAGGTGGGATGGGGCAGCAGTGGCCGTGCTGGAGGGGATGGGAGCTGGATGGGATGTCCCACTAATAGGATTTGCTTTGGAGGCTCCCACCGCAAACAGCCAAATCTTTGTTGCCCTCTTGAGATGTGTGGCAGATTTATTTCTACTAATGTTTTAAGCACTGAGTGTATCTGGTGCATTTATTGCTCCTAATTAATGTGAGAATAAAGAATCAAAGAGGGCATTCCCCCAATGAGTTGGTTTTGAAGAGTGGCAAATTAATCCCCTTGGATATGACTGAAATCAGGGAAGATCTTTTTGTTCCTCTAACAAACTGCAGCAATTAGACATCCAAAACTCTTCTCGTGATAAATAGATTTTAATACCTATTTATTCTCTTTTTGTAGGCCCAAATCCTTACTTGTGGCATCCTTCAGCCACAGGTCCTTACAGGTAACCAAAGATGCTGGAGTGTGTTTCTATTTGTCAGGACCTGTACGCACACACAAGTGTGTGAGACACTGTTGCCAGGGGTTGCACGGAGCCATTTAAATGTAAATTTCATTAGACTTATCCTTAGGCTCTTGTGAGCGTTGGACCAAATCCTCTGTTTGGTCCTTGGCATTTTACAGGCCCCATTTCCTCGCAGTTACCTGCCTTCAATTTCCCTCAACCTACATCCTACAAGGAAAAATTTGACGGCCGGGTTTTTTTGTACGGCTGTCTCTGTAAAAGCACAGTGACATTTCAAGGGGACACTTGTAATCTGCTTTAATAAGGATCAGGTGGCGTTTACCACAACTCGCTCAGACTTCTTCCCGGGCGCAACTTTAAATCTCCCGGAGTCAGGGACCTGGGGCCGCCCTCGGGCGCGATAAGCCCGAGATGAGGTTGTGACAGCCCCTTTTTGCTGAGGAGGGCTGGAGACAAGGCACTGGGAGATTTCCAGCCGGAATTGTTTCTCCGGGGCCCGATGCCCGGCGAGGGGAAGGCGGTGGGAGCACCTTTGTGCTGCAGGGCTCAGAGCGAGGGCTGATTTCAATGCTATCAGCCCGGAACAGACCCGCGGGGCTCCTGCACCTGCCGGCCCCGCTCCTTTGTGCCACGTCCTGCCCGACAGTCCCGTACCCCGGGGTGACAGAACCCCCTGTGCCCGAGGGTCCTCCCCTCACAGGGTAATCCTCGACCCCCGGCTGTTTATTCAGGAGGCTGCGAAGGGGCAGCAGCTGCCGGTGGTGGCCACGGATGTGCAGCTGGAGGCAGCCATGGCTCAGGCGGGGTGAGGGTGGAAGGTGGGTTTCCCCCTCCGTGCCTTGTTTCTGCTGTGGGCTTCTGGTGTTTGGAAGTCTTTTCTGTGGTGCTGTAGATGAACCATGTGTTGCCCTTAAATTTGCAGCTGGGTAAATGTAATATCCTTACAAAGTTTACGACCCGAGGGAAAGTACGGCCTTTCCACGCTCAAGGGGAGGAAGATGATTGTGTTTCACTGCAGCCATTCATGGCAAAATAACGTGAAGTAAAATCTTTCTGCAGTGCTCAGCTTCAGAAAAAGTGGTATTTTCACAGGCCTTTTCTTCTTGGATATCAGACCTTTTTCAAATGGGAGCAGGCTGTAAATAGCCGTGAAAAATCATTGAGAAGGGGAATTCCTACAAAGCACAGTTTATGACACAGGATGCCACATGAATGCAGACATGGATATATAAGTTTCTTGATTTTTATCTCATATAATACAATTTAATAGTTGGGGTTTTTTGGTACCCTCAGTTAATGAGGAGTTCTAAAACTGAATTCTGTAGCAAAATACTAGAGCTAGAAGAGTCGCGATAATTCAAGTGGAGGCTATATTCTAGTCAGTGCTTTTTGAAATTTTTGGGCCAAATCTGAGCTATTCAGCCCAGGAAACCAAAGTACATGTTAAGGCCAGGTTGGTGTGGTTGTGGTTCTTTGATGCTGTGTCATGCACAAAAAGGAAACTGCGAGGTCAGAAGGGAGGGGAAATGAGTTTTGAGCCCAAAGAACCAATGAGGCACAGATGGAAGGTCTGATGGTGTTACTGGGGGAGGAGTGCCAGAGACAGTGGGGACAGCCAGATGGTGAAAGATACACTGCAGAGGCACACATAAACCCTAGCTCTTGTTCTGTACTTAAAGGAAAAAATTTGGAAGACTTTGAGACTGCAAAACTACTTTTTAAGTAAAATATCCAAGCATGCCATGTAGTCTTGGAAGCAGAAAGTGCTACGTCCCTGGACCCAAGGCTGAACAGAACCAACTCTCACCTCCTCTTTGATTTCTCACTCTCACTATCCCAAGCCCACATCGATTTTCACCCGGATATTATATACAAAGGGCTGCGCAAATCAAGATATTTCTTTGCTTCTTCCTACTTCTTCCCACCTGTGGCTGCTGTGGTTCACACTGGCCCTGCCTTTCCCTCGGCACAAATCCTGGCTGCTGAGGAACAGGGCTCGACTGCGGTGCAAGCACTTATCACTTTATTTTCTCCTAGGAGCACGGAGTGGGAATGTCTCATCTGGCGCGTTGAACTCAGATCTAAGTGCTAAAATGTTTACTGCTCCCAATCTGCCCAGCAGGATGCTCTGAGAGAAAGAGAGGGTTGTGAGCCTGCTGCTGATGGAACCATCCACCTCACAGGGCTTACGGGGAAACTGCCTGAGATCTCAAACATTAGGCCGTTAATTATTTTAGGGGACTTGTTCCACAAGTACTTCAGATGCTTTTCTATTTACATTTGACAACATCTCAGCAATTGAAATATAGTTAGTGGGATTGCAGGGTTTAGATTGCTGTCTGAGAACTTCTGTCTGAATTCTGCTTTCCCTAATTAATGCATTCCGGCACCTCCTTAATGACATTCATTTCAACAAATAATTTCTCTTCTTCTCTAATGATAGGTACCATACTTGGCACTAGAGTGCAGATAAATACATATATGTTTTTGCTGTTCCAGAGGAAAAATCCATATGCTCTGGATAATGAAGGTTAAGTGACAATTTTTCTTTATAACCACTCATGTCTTACAGTCTGTGAACTGAAAACTGGATTAACCTTTAATTACCCCCCACGATCTTTCAACCCTGAAACAACATTAGCACTCCTCCTAGTGTTATTTGCATACAGCATTTAATGAGAGAAACATCTGTTTGCATATTTCATATCATTAATGCTATGCAGATGAGGTGAGTTTTCATGTTGCGGTGGGCAATTGTGCAGAAATCTCCTTTTCTTTCATTTTTGGTTTATTTCCCTCCTCCAAACAATTTGCTCTGACACGTATTAATTGGAAAAAGAGCTGCCTGGTGCCACTAGCCTTGCATATATAATGCATAGGTGCTGTGTGATTTGAATGGCATCATGGCAAAACCTGATGAATTTACAAAATACTCAATATCTGGGTTGATGCTATTGGAAAACCTGTTGATATAGTCTGAGGTAAATGTACTCTTTTAATGAAATGTGCTATTATGGCTGAAAATTAAATACAAGATTGCTAACAGGGTTGGGGATTTTTTTCTACTAACTGCATTTATAAATTTTTTTTCTGTCTAATAAGATGAAATGTATTCCTTAGGTACCTGACCTGACAGCCATTTGAATGACTGGAATCCAGGTTAAATTAATATCTGTCTCCTCTCTTCTGAAATGTTTCACGTGGCCCTGCAATAAAATCTTTTCTCTGTACCAAGCCAAGGCCGTTGAAAACTGGTCTGCCACTGCTTGCAGTGAGTGCACAAACCTGAGGTCAGGGAGAAGCTCCTTGCTTTTCTTCAGAAGTAAGGAGAATTTTCCGTTTTGTTTAGCTTGATTCTTGTTTTCTTAAAGTTTTTTCTAAGCAGAGTTTAAGCCTTTGCTGCTATTAAAAAAAAAACATGGCTGGGGTGGGAAGAAAGCAGGGGTTGAACCGTGGACAGTAATTATAGGGGGAAACACGGTATTGATTTCTAGTTTGCTCCTTAAAATTCCTTAAGCCCCAGATGTCACAGTTTGCTGAATGTTTAGCCAGCCCAAGATATGTGTCACGCCCTGGATGTATTCCCAGTAAATAAGGTAGATTGTATTTAAAATTAGACTTTTAGAAGCAAAGCTGAGGATCTGGTTAGACGTTGTTCTCTTGCTGGTTTTGTCATTTTCTGAGGGAATTTCCACTAATTCAAAAGCAGAAATTATTTCCTGCAGAGAGATCTGCAGAATGTTTTTCATAGGTCCTAAATTTGTCTAACTCATCACAAATTGCTTAAATTGCCCTTTTGTACTGCTGAGCCAATACCAGTGACAACTGAAAATTCACAAAACTTCTTTTGCTAGACTTTTATCTGGATAAAAGTGAGTCTGGACCAGCGTGGAATTCACTTCATTGCCTCAAAGGACACCTGAGCTATATTTATCTCCCAAACTGTTCCTCTCTTGAAGAGAATTGATTTGGTTTCCATGGGACACGAAGTTTCTACAAATTGCTTGGACTAGAGTGCAGAAACAAAACAGTTTTCACATTTGGAAGTAACTTCTATATGGAGACAACCCATGCTCCTAGTTGTCAAGGGCTGGCAAACTTTCAGTGAGGAATAAAGTAGAAATTTGAATAACCTGCAGGCTTATCTGCATAGCAAAAAGTGTGTGTGTGTTATGGAAAAATGGGATTACTCTCTAAAATAGGTGTTTATATCAGGATGACTTCTTTCCAAAACATTTGTGGTGATCAATGCCTCAGCAGCCTGGGATTAACTGTGCCCACCTATTCCCAAAATAAAAGAGATACCATAGGTAATACATACTCTGTGACTAAATGAAGATTAAATATGACTGAAAAGTATAGGTTTTTTTCCCCTGCTTGTGCTGCAGAATAATAATATGCCTCACTTCTAATTCAGGACATAAATTTTATAGGAGAAATTTGTGGGATGTTGCCTTTTCTGATGGGGATCATTTTCATGACCAGTTACATGCTTTGTGAGAACATGTGTTCATTTAAAGCAGATTTTCATAGTCTAAGAGATGCTTTAAATAAGTAAAGCTTGTTTATCTAAAGGTCTGACTCGCAGGTAGGATTACTGTGGTTTTGTACACAAGTCATTGCTTTGGCATCTACCGGGCCTTTTATGCAAAAAGGAAAAAAAAAATCCTTAATGTATGCAAACTGTTGTGCATGCAAATTATAGCCCTGTGTGTGGAATTTAGGCATGCAAAGGAGCACAATGGAATTGCTCCTGCTTTGCAAATCACCTCACTCCTGAGCACCTACAGTGCATGGACCAGCTTAGGGAGCCAAGTCATTGCTCTGGAATTTAGATTTATTTGGGTAAACAGACTGTGCTAGTGGCAATCAAGATTTAGGCTGGCATAAAACTTTATTTCATAATTCCTTTCATTTCAGGAACTGCTATGCACAAGGAAGGGGAACTTTCCATGGTTAGACAGAGACCTGGAGAAGTAAAGGAAATTTGGGGCAAGGTTGTACGAAATCTTGGCAGAGTTTGGCAACAAGAGAATTGCTATTCCAAAGCTGTGCTTTGTATTTCAGCTGCGCAAGGAAATTTTAAGTTGCCAAAAAAATTTGGATAAAAAAGATATTTTAGGCTATCATAACTAGCTTTGTTTATGTGATATTATTTAGATTTTTCAGATATAAAGCAGATGGTCTTAATTCACAACAGTGTACATTTAGTGGGTGAGGACTATCTTTGGGATCCTGGAGAGGACTTAGGAAGACAAAGGGACCTTTGTTTTTATTTGCAGCAAACTCTCTGTGCATCCCAAGGCGCTGACACTTCCAAGGCAGAGATTCTTCCAGCCACTGACTGCAATCCAGTGGCTTCTCAAGTGAAGCAAAAGTTGTTGATTGAGCTAGTTAAGAAATAATCCCCTTGATTGTTCAAGAGCTTTTGTCAACACAAGGTCAAATAAATTTTTGTTGGCGTGGCTCTATTTTCATACATTGCGACCAAGAAAAACAAAACCCGCAAGCGGTGGCTCGGCCCTGGCAAAATAATTCTTGCTAAAATCAGCAGCTTCCGTGCCAGGATTTTACTGAAGGCTGGGTGCTTTTAGTAGATTTTTGTTGGCATTTGATACACGGGTGCACTCTCATGCCAATTCATGAATGCGTTTTCCTCAGAGCAGTGATATCATAGCAATATCTGTACTTCAACGTGAATGAGATAATTTTGGAATTGGTGAAATATTTCTCCAGTATAAGCACTTTTTTTTTCATTTTGCTGTGCAGCTGTTTGCCTGAAAAGCTTGTCTCCGTGCAGTAGCTCTGTTTGCGTGTGCGTAGAGAAAATCACCAAACAAGAAAAACGAGAATATCTGTGTCGTAATGAGTTTAAATGCAGAGCAATTTGTGTTAATAGTGGCTTTTATAGACCCTACTCTATAGTAAATTAAATTATATCTTTATTCCTGTATCTAAGATAAACAGTAAGTATGTAATATATCAGTAATAGAAAAACTTTTGGCATTTAAGAACGAATTGAGCTTTAATGCAAGGACGTTTTTATACCTCAGTAATAAATTAACATTTCAAAAGTACTTTAGCCTGCTGAGATGGATCATTCTATGAGTATGGGTAACACCATGGACTCCAATAATTAGTGTAAATTGCCTTTGAATAATACAGAGCTGGGAACAACTTTCAGTGCTTAATGCCCCTTGCAGTACATGATGAAGAGTCCTTAATGGAGCTTGGAAAAACAAGTAATACCTATAAATCAAAGAAGAAAAGCCGTTTTTGATGCATTTGTCTGAGAGTGTGAGTTTTAAACCAAATTGTTAACACTCCTCCCTGCTGAGGGTCATGGATTAGCTAGGGTGGGAGTTTCTTATAGGATCTTTCACACTAACCAGCAGAGGTAGGGGGTTTCAAATACAAGTGTTTTCTTAACCCTAATCCCTGCCTCCCTGACCAGTAGAGCTCTGAATTTCTCTCTAATTAGGTGGAGAATTAGTAGGTGGATAAATGTGTTAGTGGATGAGGATGAAGTGATTAACTTGCCCCAGACTATGATAGTGAGTTCAAGGCGCTACTGAATTCATTTTGTTTCTAATAACTTTCTCCCTATATTCTAGCGGCTCCACAGCAGAGGACTTGCATTTATATCTATAATCTTACAGCTGTACATTCTCTTGCCTCATTCCCATGGCTTTATCTGCTATATTTAAACAGCAGTGCAGTGTATTTCCCAACGTGCCAGCTCACATTTATGTGAACTATTCAATTATCTCAGCAGTTTTGTAACCTAATTTAGATATATTTATGTTACAGTAAGACTGTGTGCGTGAGGAAATATGAATTTTATTGCAAGATAATGAGACTGGAATACTTCCTCCAAGTATTTGCTAACTGTACTTTACAAACAAATATCTGCTGCCTTGCTGTTGCTGCCTGCTTGCTGCTCTTTGTTCCGTGCGTGGGGCTGTGCTGTCGCTGAGGAAACACAATTTCACAGCGCTGTAGCCAGATGTGACTCTGCTAAACTGGAGTGGTGACATTTTCTGTCTCTGAAGATGTGTCCCTGTTGCCTAAGCAGGGAAGGATTGGTGCTGGTGGAGGGCAGGATCTGCTCCCTGCCATCTGTCCCTCAGCAGCCTCTGGCAGGGGACAGGCTCTGGCTTCATCTTGGAAAGTTGGTTGTGAACTTCTGCCCTCTCACAGAGATGCTGCATCATCCACTTCCACCTGCCTTTCTCTACGTACTCATGGCCACAACAGCGTCTCTGCTAGCCCAGCGTGCTCCTCTGCTGTGCTCTGCTCAGACCTGTGAACTCACTTGGCTTCGAAGAATGAAGTGTGCTACTTGCAAAACAAGAAAACCCGGCAGGAAAGGGACAAGATTCCCAAGATGGCTCAGTGTTGTGACTCAGACAAGCTGGGATCTGAGAAAAACTTTCCTGGAATAAAAGCCAATGGGTTGTTCAGGTGCATTCAGAACAAAGGAGGGTGCTAGAAGGTGCCACAAATAGGGGTAGATCATAAATGTGCATTTGCTTAGAAAACAACATGGCAAACTACAACAAAACTACAACTCATGGCACTGGATGTTCACCTTAACCAGTAACTAAAATTATTATCTTTCAGAAAAGATCTGGTGCTTCTCAGCATACACATTGAAAGGAAGTAAAAGTGCCTTGGGGAAATGCCTCAGCTGAAATAACATGTACAGACACACCACGCTTCAAAATAAGGTGGGGAGGGAGAAAGGGAGCATGGATGATCAGAAGTCCAGAAAAAAAATTTGGGTAAAGAAGTAATATTGAAGAAAATGGAAAGGTTCTGTGTTAGAAGACAGATGTGAGTGTGTGTGTGAAATGAAGAGGTGTGTGTAAGGAGATAGGTGGAAAGTTATCCTCCAGGCCCATAGTACATATGACAAGGATGTTGCAGCTGAAACATGGAAAAAATATTTTAGAGAGTAGCCAAAACATACTTCTAGTAAAAGAATAATGAATTCCTGCCTAGCTAGGATTGAAAGACAAAAAATAAGATCATTTCAAACTCGCAGTTGTTTAGAATTAGTGGTGTTAGATGATGGTTGTTCTCTCTGCACACACGGAGGGAGCTCCACCACTGCAAAGGCCATCCTGTGAGAGGGCAGGTCGGGCTGGGCTCTGTGAGAGAGGCTCTGTGGGTCAGCCAGGGGAGCTCGGCTTGCATGACTGAGTCATTAGCCAGGGTATTGTGTGTGTATCCAGGAACTGAGGCAGGCAGGAAATTTAAAGGGAAGTATATTCTCTATGCAGTGCAATCAAAGTCGATTTCACCCTTATCTCAGTTGTTTGCTCCAGTGAGCATCGAATGCCTGGGGAGAGCAGGGCTGCTGAGGAATCTGAGATCCAAAGGGTGCACGGGGTGGTGCCAAGGTCAGCAGGAATCAGCCCTGGGACTGCCAGGCACAGCCTGTCCCTGGGGCTTGCCACTCCCTTAGTCAAAGGATTTGGGTACTGCAGAGACACCTTAAGAGGGAGAGCACAGTTACCTTGATCCCAGGTGTCTGCAAAATCCCTGGACTGCACAAGGTCCACAAAATGTCAAAAGCAGCATAAGCTCCTGAGAACCTTAGCAACAATCTTGAATGGGCCTCTCTTCTTTCATCTTTCTGTTTCTTCCTGTCCTTTTTGCTGGTCAAAGCCTCTGCCTGAGTGTCTCACTGATAAAACTCCAAGGAACACATTTGGGAAGCGAAGTGTTGGGGAGTTTTGATGTATTTATGGCAGTGGTTAGCAGGTGGTGCTGTGGGAGGTTTGAGGAGCTGTGAGGTGCCAATGCACAGCTCCTGGGACAGGTAAAATGCTTCTTTAGGCAATGACTGGAAGGCTCAACATGCTCAGTAGGTGTATCAGTGTAGGTTCAGGGTTAGCCCTCAAGAGGGTACTTCCCCTGCCCCAGCCTCCCCAGGTGGAAGGATTGTCTTTCTAATGTTCAGCAGCATCCATACAGTACATAAAAAGTCACCCTTCATTAGCCAGGATTATGTTGTCTCTTGATCTTATCGGGTTTTTCTCTGCAAACTGCAAAAGAATGCAGCCTGGTGCAAGCAGCAAGCCAGGAATCTCCACAGGAAGCAGGAATTTCACTGGCCAAAATCTCTCTGAAGTGACCCTCTACCGAGCTTATCTTCATTTTTTAACAGGGGTACAGCTTCCTTAAAGCGTCAAGAGCCAGAATTTTGCTGGAAAGATACAATTTTCTTCATTAAAAAAATGGAAGGGGAAGTCAGTGAGTGATTCTGTTTTCTAATTGGCTACCCTACCCCTTGAAATAGTTTTCTATATTTAAATGGACGAGGATGTAAATTGTACTTCCAAACTATTAAAGCCAATGGCACACATTATAATATGCTGTGAAAAGAAGATAGCTCTGGCCAGTAACTCTTAAGCCTAAATGAGTTTCTCCTAAGAGGAGAACAGCTGCTTAAAGTACATATATTTAAAATTAAATTTCTTTATTACAAGTTACTTAGCGTATTTTGGACTTATATGTTCTCCTTTTTTTTTTTTTTTTTAATTGCACAAAGCTGTGGAAAATAATCGGAAACTCAGTTAGCATTACAAATTGAAAATCAGAAATTACAGAGATGGTTTTCCAGGTTCTCAAGCTACATAGGTGTATTAACCCTCATTAGTCATTTTGTGGCAGTGAGAGATTTGAAAACAGAATTCCATTATGGTATTTATGGTCAAAATCTGATATGATCAAATAATAGGTTTCCCAATAGAAATGTCTATGTGCTATGTAGTAAACTTGATAATTGTAAGAATACATTTAATGCAGTAGAACTGAATATCGAGCCAGGAGATTAACATTTCTGTTATATAATTACAAGTTCAAGGAGTTCAGCTTCTTATCATACTACAGTAAGTATAGAAAGTAGAAGTGATCCTCTTTAATTTGTAATTATTTAACTGAAATAGAATGTCTCCCAGTCTTATTCTTACTCTTCTACACTGAAGACATTGGTATGCAGAAACCATGCACCAAGGAATAGTACACTATCAGAGTAGGACATGTTTGAGTATTCTTTAAAACCAACTAAGAGAAGTTAATCTCATTGAACTTCTTTTTATTTAACAAAAGAGTTAGATGTTTCCAAGTCTAATGTGACTATAATGTTCATTAAATGGACTTCTTCACACCTTTAAATGGATTAACTGTACATCTTCACAGTCTAATTATTATACACGTCGCTCACAAATCACAGATCTAATTCAAAGCACTATAAAAGCTCTGTTTGTGAGCATTAGGAAAGCAGATACAGTGAGAATTGAGTGTGATTTTTATCTGGGTCATATAAAAGAATGAGTGTCGTCCACATTAAAGTGTGTACCTTCACTTGTTGAGTTTTCCTTCAACTCTGGACTGGTGAGAGCCTTCTTTGAAAAGTTAAGCCACTTTGTCATCTCCACTCCCTCATTTGTCCAGAATCAAAGATGATCCCTGACTAAGATGCCTGCAGCTGTGTTGTTCATAATTTTCAGACAATAGCTGCCAGTCGGATAAAGGATGATGTACAGTTTTACCAGAATGGGAATAACTGTGATTTAGTGTCTTATCTTTTTCTAATAAGAAGCTATTAAGAGTGTTTTTAGTGATCAGATTTTAAGAGGTAGCTAGGTGCTTAACTGCCTGGTGCAATCAAGCCTGAACCCTTCAAAAAGAGCCTTAATCTATGTTTTTGCCATATGCAAATTGTTGTCAGTTCACAGAAGTCAGTGGACCTGTGCCAGGCTATGTGGGCTTGGCTATCAGAGTGGATAATTAGCGGTAAAACAAACTTCATTGTCTGGGCAGTGAGAGCTTATCAAAAGTTTTGGGAACGTGATATGACAATATGGTCCTCAGTGAAAATAGTAGATCTGTAGTGGGAGCAAAAGTCAGATGTTTGCCCAAATTTTCCCATACTTTCACCTGTAGAAGAAAAAAAAGGACCTCAAAATAATAGTGAAGATGTTTTCAGGATGATCTTTACAATGAGAGGCAACACTAACAAAAGTTAGATATATTACAGACATATGTTATGTATGAGATATATTTTCACTGAATCCTGACATGGCAAAAGTATCCTCATTTCTTACAGACGTGTGCTGGCAGCAGCTGCAAGTCTGTTTGTGTTTGTAATGTGACACCAGAAACATTTCCCTTTTTCTCTCAATTACTAAACCTTAGATATTTCTGCCACATTTCTCTTATAACCGTGTGCAGATTCTTGGTGTAGATGAGAGCTCAGATAATTACAATTCTCAACTTGAAGACCATCAGTTCCCCGGCAAGGCTCACAGAGCCTCTCAGCCAGTGAGGATCCGAGCTCTCTGACCAGCAGTGGTGTGTCTGATGTTGTTCAAGAAGCACAGGTGGGTGTTTTTTGCAAGGCAGGATATTACAGTGCAAAAAGCACAGACATCCTGTTACATTTACAAAAAGCACAGACGTGCTCCAGTATGAAAAGATGGAAAGTGCTGAGCCTCTGTGTGCCTGTGGGTCTGACTTTTCTCCTGTGTTTGGATAATACAGATCTGATTTCACTGGATCATCTCTAGCAGCTGCTGTGGAGCCAATCACAGAAATGTAAAATGCAGCCTCAGCAGCGTGACAGTGCATCTCCTTTGTATGCCAGTCACAACCACACACCACAGTGTTTGGGTATTCAGACTTAAAGCAGCAAAGACTTTGAAACGGAGAATTTTGCACATAAGGGGAGTTGTTTATCCCTTACACAACTACATCCAGGTGATTGAAATGTATCATTATATTTCAGTCTGAAATTTATGTCTGGAAATGGGCTTCTGCCTTCTCGCCTTGCCAGGCTGCCTGCTTCTGTTCTGTTCTGTTCTGTTCTGTTCTATCCTGTGCAAAAGCACTTCTGTTCATAAAATAAATAACTACCTGCAGCTCTCCCTGCACATCAGCTCCCCTGACCCCAGATATTGTCATGTTTTGTGCAGTGATTTTAAATAAATGTTTGCTCTGCTTTCCACATGTGCCTCTGTATCCCGAGCGCCGGTGGCAGGTATATTAGGTAGGATGAGAACCAGGTGTTCCCCCACAATTATTTACTTATTTGCAGACATCCACTGGAGCAATTTGACAGTGATTTACCTGCTGCTGCCAGCTGCTCTCTGCTTGTGGGGGCTGAGCTGCTCAGGCTCCTGGGGCCAGCAATTGAGTACCTTGCTTTGATATCAGAGCATTTGGAGGCCCTGCTCTGTCATTTCAGTGAGAACCAGGCAGCTCTAAGCTTCCTCCACTATCTAAATCTATTGCAATGACTTAGCTGATGTTTCCAAGAGGTTTTCTCGCCTGTGGTCTGAAGATGCAACTTCCAAACTGTTCACATTTCCACAGACTCCCACTGTAGGGAAGCATCTCAGCCTGAGACAATTGTCTCACCAAGATACAGCAACATTCTTGTGTGGAGCTTTTTACTGCAGTAAAAAGATGTTCTCACAGGTGAACATTTTGTGAATTTTGAAATTTTGTGAATTTCTGTAGCAACATGTTATTTCTTTGAAAGTGTTAGTGTAATAATGGCATCAGGATAAAGTATCACAAAGCTTTGTGAGCTGGGTCTTGATGAAGGGCAGAAAGTATTTTTAGTTTCACTGCTGTGTATATGAGCAAATGTCTGGATACAATTCCAACCTGCTGGCTGTTCCCTTGACACCTTAACTGAGGGAAATCCAATTCTTGCTCACTGTGCTCCTACAGATGCATGGTGTGTGGCTGGAGACTGGTGTAATTGCAGTGGATTGGATTTTAAATTCATGGGGTTTTGGCAGGGAAGCAGCAGCGCAAGGAATTAATTTTTTAGTGCCCTTTTTCTGTTTCACTCTGCCACGTTTTTTGACTGTACCCACTTTGGAGCAAGTGGGCTTTAATTCGGTTTTTCTCATATTTTTAAAGTGTTTCTTTTGAAAAAAAAAAAAAACAAACCCAAAAGCCAAAAAATAAACTGCTGTATATAGCAAAGTTTCCTTTTAAGCTGAACCAGTTTAGATGAAACTACCTGTCTTTCAAAGTCTGCAGTTTAATTTTCTATATTTTTTTCACCCGATACATTTTTACTTACACAGCTACAGCAAACAGATTCTCAGGTGAAGAAATTTGGGGTTTTTTCTGTAAGGATGGGGGTCCAAGAAGGGGGTCCATTGTTGCTGATAATGGAAATCTCTTCCAGAGGTCAAGATTAAGGGGAAAAGAGCAGAGGGCCTAGAGAAACCCAGGACAGATTTAGTTAAAAGTATAGTCTAAGGGAAAATACAGAGTGGTTTTTGGGGGGTTGTTTTTTATTTTTTTTGAGCTGGAATTTCCGTGAGAAATTTGCAAGGTTGTGGTTTTCATATTTTACTACGAGCATGAAAAGATTGTTCACCCTTCAGACAAGAATTTTCAGTTCTAGTTTTGTACATGTGCCAAAATCTGGGGATATTTGAAGCAACTTTGGAGAGAAACGAGATCCCTTTTCCTGTGAGTTCTCAGTGATTCAGGCTCTGGAGCTTTGTGCTATGAGGTAATTTAGGCTGTCATCCACATCTTTTTCCCCTTCCAAAGACCTTTGACCGGCCCAGGTTTGCTCAGTGTCCAGATCTCTTTCTCCAGGAAGGATAAATTAGGTCAGAAGATGCTCACAAACCTTTCTTTGCTGTTCACACTCCCAGATCTTTTAAGGAGTTAAATGAGTGTCAGTTTAAGATTAAATGTGGTATGTAACCTGCTTATCACCAGAATATCCATTCTGGAACAATAGGAATAATCTTTTTTTTTTTCCCCCCATACAAATCCTGCCTTAAAAACATGACTCCCAGGTCAGTTCTGCTCTACAGGATTCTGGCCTTGCCCCGGCCCTGTTGACCCAACATGAGTCTTTATGATCAAAATTCAAGTACAGTTGCACCAACTGTTAAATAACTTGGATCCTACATTTGTAACTGATCTCAGCAGAGATGTCAATTCAATTAATATTACATTAGGCTACCCACAAGACTATGCTAGTACAAAGCTGATGCTCCAAGTCAAGCCTGGGCTTGTTGTCTGCTACCTGACAAAGCTGAAAAAAACATGAATACTAAATGTGAGGTAACTCCATTAACTCTTTCTTTCCCTGAAGGCATATTCAAATACTTTGAGTGCTGGGAGGCCTGCTTGCAATCTCAGTGAATAGTTCATTATAACTCACCACTGGATGTGTTAAAGCTGTTTGTGAAGCGGAGGCATCTGAAATCACTGTTCACTTTGGGAAATTCTGATCTTGTTTTTATGTATTTCACCCAAAGTTTCCTACAGTATTGAAAATGAGGGGAAAAAAACCCTAGAAACCACTTTTCTTCTGGGAACTTTAATACCAAATACTAAAAACAAAGTTTCTTAGAGCAGTGCAGGTGGAGAATAAGCAGAGTGTCAAGGACAACTGGGGGAGAAGAGGACTTCTTCCAATGTGGTAGTTATAGAAGGTCTCAAAATATTTGGCATTCCTGAGCCACCTGCTCCTGCTGGGGCTGGGAAGTTGTTTCATCCACTGTACTGATTGTACAGGACCTAAGGGTAGCTACTAAAACCAGAACACTTTCTTCTGTTGTCTGACAAGCAAAAGAACAACCGGTTCTGCCCTTGTAAATAACAGACTGTGGAGCTCAAATACATTTTTCTTTCTTGCTGACAAAACCTGGGGTTTATGGGTCTGTCTTACAGCTGCTAATCTCAGAGATATCTGACTATGTCACATCAATTCTCCCACCTGCCTGCAAGGCAAAACAAGCTGGAAATTGTGTGTGAACATTACTGGTTTGGAAGACAGGCAACAAACGAGGATATCTTGATTATTGTTTCCTCGATTATTAGGCAGAAAGGGAGAACTATTGTTATTGTTCTTTTCTTAGATAATCTGGTTCCTATCACACTTTAGTCTTGTTTTGCAACTCTGACTGAGGAATGTCCAAAACCCTGTGAATCTTGGCCTCTGTGGTCTTTCTCCAACACAGTGACTGGTTGGATACAAGTCGCTGGGTTTTGTTTTTTGTTCCATTTTCTGTATCACGATGAGCTGCCTTCTAGCTGTTTTGTCAACAGTGTATTTTTCAACAGGGATTTGCATGTTGACATGCTAATTGCCTTGATAAAATGTTTTATCATTTGGATTCCACTCCAAAATGGCAGGAAAGGCTTCTCTCCTGCCAGAGGAACTTCCCTTGCAAGATAGAAGATTCTTTTCAGGTGAGAAGATTCGATAAAATCCCAGGATGACTCTTTATAATTTCTTTTGGATCCTGAGTTTTTTGGAACAAAGCAGTGCAAATTCTTACTCTCTGCTGGACCAATGTCATAATGAACTGAATGGCAGAGGAGCAAGGGAACTGGGAATCAGTTAATTTTGGTGTGTTTCTTTGAAAGAGTTAATAAAACTGACAGGCACACTTACAAGGGACTCCAGCTTTAAAGTTATTTAAAATGTTTGGGTGAAGACTTTGATTTACTCGTTAATTGCTTTCCTGTTTTTTATTGAGCATGAAACAGTCAGTGCAAGTTAGTGACTCATGGATGCATTAAAAAAACTTCAGGCTCAGTTTCAGGGTTGATAGCAGCTTACTCTGGGTCTGTGCTTGTTGTGTTGGGGTCTCACGAGTTTTTGGAGGGAACTCAGGAGATTTCAAGTTCCCTCATCAGGGTGCAGTATATTTCTAAAGAACCTGTGGATACCTGAAGGTATCCAAAGCCCTTTTCCAAAGCTGCCTTCTAAGCAGTACCAGGACATCAAGAAGCTGCATCAGGTCTGTCCAGCTACTGTCTGACTATAATGGAGAGCTCTGGCTAGAAGTTGTATCCTAAAGAATAAAATCAAGGTTTTGTCAGTGCACCCCACGATGTTACAGCTGCTGGCAGTACTTTGAGTTTCAAAAATGAGAAACATATTCCGCTTCTTTTCCTGATTGTGGGGAACATGTCGGTTTTCGAAATTGTGGTATTATTGGTGGGATATCAGAGCATTTAAGGGCTGAAGAGATTATGGCCTATTTGGCAGATGCTGAGTATACAATCTGTACCAGGGAGATGTAAATCTAATTGAAAAGAAAAAAAAAATGAAAACTTTATCTCCAGTCTAGTACCTGAGGCACAAAGAAATGAAGCAATATGGGCAAGATCTGCAGCAGAACTGCTGTTCCTCAAGTCTGTAAGTTTAACCAAAAGAGCATCTTTTACTGCTTTGAGAGTTCTGTATGAGCTGGAAAACTCAGATATTTTACTGCTTTGAGGGTCCTGTATGAGCTGGAAAACTCACCTGGGTGTCTTTTGTCCATGTCCAGAATAAACACACGGTGACACGGTGGACAGGGACGCACCACACTACTCCTTCGTGAGAAAGAAAAACCTGCAGCCTTTGCCAAATGGCAGGTCTGGATGGCACACAGAAAATCATGGAGCACATTCACTTGCAGCCAGGAAATTGGTCATGCTGAGGGGCTCAGGGTTTGATTTATGGTGCCCCTGAGTCAGGGTTCCTAATTGTTGTTGGAACAGGCTCCTGGGATGGACTGGGGGTGGGGGGACAGTGTTCAAGAGCCAGAGGCACAGCAGAATGGTGGTGGGCACTCCCCTGGCCCACCCTGCCCCTGGCTGTGCAGACAATCCCAGAGCATTCCCTCTCTCCTCCACATCCTCCTGACCAGCACGGTGGGCTCTGCTGACACCCCAGGAATGAATGGCACAAGAAAGGACAAGGACTAAAACCAGAGTTGATGTGCCTCAAGTTTGGGTCCATTAAGGTAATCCTACACTCTGCAACTGAAGCTATGGGTCAGTGGAAACAAATTGCAGTTCATTCCCCAAACAGAAAGATTAAGACACAGGAAGCTGCTGAATGCTGAAGGCGCTGGCCTTGACTTCACAACCTGGCCAATTTGTGCTGCCTGTGGGGCTCTACAGCTGTCAGGGAGAAAACAAATTGTCTCATACAGAAGCTCCTCTTTTATATCATATTCCTGGGTTTGGTAGGGTGTTTTTTTTTTGTTTGTTTGTTTGTTTTTTGTTTTTTTGCCCCAGACTCCAGCCTTTGTTTCTAGAGAAACGCTGAAAACTGTTTTGCATATCCAAAAAAGAAAAGGCGACGGATGCTTGTGCTTGAAATTGTTTCAGTTAGGAACAATTACAAACAAATGCATTTGTGAATGCTGAAGTAAATCCAGGGCAAAACCATCTGAAATGGGGAGGTTAGAAAAATACTGGATATTCCTGAGGTAAAACCAGGGAGGCTCCCTACAGACCAGACCTCCAAAGTTTGCCTTTCCTCTTTGGCTGAGAAGGGCCCTCACTTCATCGATGAGTGACAATAGCAGGCTGATAGGTGCAGGGTTTTCAAAGACAACCTAATTTGTAAACAATCAACATCTTAGCGAGCTGTAAACAGCTGTCTGGACTTCTGGAAGATTTGCTGATGCTTGAAAGGCTAAGAAAATCACAGTGTTTTCCTAAAACCTCCTTCATTAATTTGTGGCCTGGTATTCATTAGGACAACAAGCCTCGGGGGGCTACTTACAGCTTAGCTCCCCCCTTCCCATCACTTTTCAAGCCCACATTCTGCTGGAAATTCAGTCTTAGATATGTTCCCATCGAATGGGAGGTGAGGACCTACAAGGAAAACAAACAGAAATCAGAGCACCCCCCCAAAAAAAAAAAAAAAGAAAGTTGGTTCCTCCTACCCTAAACAACAGGTCATTATCATCAGTGCTCCTAGGGCTCTCATCATTAAGTGGATTCCACAGTGATGCTTCTGCCCCATCCAAGTGGGAAATCAAGGAAGACAAGACAAGGCTTGTCCTAAACTAGAGGGAATTTATGGAATTGCAGACCTGGTACCAGCAAGTGAGGGCAACAGCTGCACCCAGTACAGGAAATACACCCCGGTGCTCAGAGTGGAGGAAGATAATAAAATAATTGGGCAGGTAGCAGTCGGCACCTGTGACTCATTAGCACAGGATCATTCCAGGAAGGATTTT
Organism: Cyanoderma ruficeps; assembly: GCA_008694505.1. Lineage (NCBI taxonomy): Eukaryota > Metazoa > Chordata > Aves > Passeriformes > Timaliidae > Cyanoderma > Cyanoderma ruficeps. The sequence goes on along the minus strand of VZDJ01000116.1, from coordinate 24,479,327 downwards.
AAGAGTTGTTGGACAGATTTTGAAGTTATGGTAGTACAAGGTTGGTTATAAAGCACTATGAGAGAGGCTTGACATGCTGGAAACCTCCCCCAAAAGGCTGATTTAGTAAATCACAGAGCAAGGGGAGGCTGCTCTCCATGTGCATTCTGAGAGAAAGAAATAAAACAGACTGAAGAGAAATATGGGATGGTTTGTTTTTCCAGCGTGTCTTAGGTAAACAGAAGTTTTTGCAATTAGATTTCTTCTTTCCAATCCATTAGGGTTAATGCAGTTTTAATTAGCACTCGATTTGCAGGCTATGAGGTATGGTTTAATGTGCCTTTTAGAGATTCCAAACCAAAGTACTGCAAGGAATTGAATGCAAACGAGCAAATTAAATTTTTTCCCCATACCCGTTTTTGTTTGTGGACAATTTTCCCACCAGTTTCACTTTGTAGAAAAGTGATCCTAAAATAGAGATCTTGGATTTTTTGTGGAAGAAATATTCAGTGTAAAATACTGCACAAAATCCTTGGTTTTGTCTCTGCTCTCACACACCAGCCCTGTCTTCAGCAGGTGCATTGTTTGGTCTTATTGCTGAGGCCACTTATCTTGGCATTGGAGATAGATAAATCTGCAGTGGCGACCTTGTGCTTGTGTTGATTAATTCCTCTCCCTAACTATGCCATAATTATCAACTTTGCAACTGAATACTGGATCACAGCCCAAGAGTTCCTTCTGAATGCAAAGTACAAGGAATTCAGCGTTTGCAATGAGTAAGTCTGAAGTAATCTACACAGGTGGTTCTTATATTGCACCTGTCATTGTGGCATCCAGCTCCTGCACAGGAGTTTCAAGTGTTTCAAGCACATATAAACACAGACTGTCTCCTGCATTCCTTTTGTACTTTGGAAATGCGTGGAAATAATATCCAGGGGGAACATTTAAAACAAAGCCAAGCTAAAAGCAGCTAAGGAGAGAGGAGACGCTGTCCTGAGTGGTTTTATCTAATTTATGTTGAACAGAAAATATTTCTTAGGCTAAAATTGTCATAGTATAAATAATATAAAAACTAAAATAGGGAAATATGTCTCAAACACATAAAACCACTGCCCTCAGGATGAAAGGCAGGTTGAATGCTGAATGCTGAAGTGTCAACATTAACTTTGCAGCCCCACAGTCTCTGTCACTACCTGGGATTTGCAGGTAGCTCAGAACCTTGAAACCTCAGCATGTGAGGCTCCCATTCTTCTTCCTTTCCCAATATAAAAAGATTCACAGGGAAAACCAATTAAAAAAGAGCGTCAGCTTAATAGATCTTCAGTGTTTCTGCATTAAAGATCAACACTGAGACGCTGAGCATCCTAAATGAACCATCAGGTTCACCTGAGGACTCTGTTGGTCAGAGCACAGTGCTGATAACACCAAGGTCGGGGCTCCAATCCCTGCGTGGACCATTCACTGAAGAGCTGGACTCGATGATCCCTCTGGGTCCCTCCAACCAGGAATACTCGGTGATTTCAGCACAAATCCCAGTGATTTCCTGGCTCTGGCAGGACACACACACTGTGCCTTCAGCTCTGGTTACATGTCTGGGTGTTTGTGGCAGGGGCTCGGATGTCCCGGGATATGGGGACAGCCCAGCCTTGGCACTGCTGGGTCCGGCAGGACTTGGCATCCCTGGGTGGGACCCTGGGTGGGAGAAGAGGAATGGGAAGGAGAGGGGAAGGAGAAGGGAACGGGAAAGGGAAGGGGAAAGAAAGGGGGAAGGAGAGGGGACGGGGAAGGAGAAAGAGAGAGGACGGGGAAGGAGAAGGGAGGGAGAACGGGAAAGGGAAGGAGAAGAGGGAAAAACGAAAGAAAGGGGGAAGGGGAAGAAGAAAGGAAAATAGAGGGGAAGGAGAAGGAGAGGGGAAGGAGAAGGAAGGGAGAACGGGAAAAGGGAGGAGAAGGAAAAAGGGAAGGAGTGGGGAAGGTCCCCGAGCGCTTGCACTATCCTTGGCTACCACTAGATGGCGTTTGTCAACCACGTCTGCTCGCCGCCCCTAAAAAGCCTTTTCCTGCCTCAAAACGAGCCCGACGGTCGCTCCCCGCTTCCAACAAAACTATTTCAATATTTTAATAAAATTATATGTATTTTTTTACAGGGATAGCGTGCAGGTGAGCAGAGATGCTGTTGTGTTAACCGGCTGAAACAAAGCGAGGATCTGGGAGGGTTGGTCCCCTCAGTCTTGCTGGTACCGTGCCGGGTTTTTACACCGAGAGAATTTCGGGGTGTCCTTTCCAGGATGGCGATCGCAGCCGCATCATCTTTTCCTGGTGTAAGGCTTCGGCCACTTCGGGATACTCCATGCCTCGATTTTTTAAAAAGCTGCGTAGCTCAGTGCTGAGGAGCACCGGCAGGAGAACACCCAGCCCTGCCCCAGCCAGAGCGGGTCAGGAACCCAAACGGGACAGACCCGATGTTGGAAGAAAAATGATCACCAATCCCAGCCAGGCCACCCCTGGGAATACATCCAGGGATTGCAAAATACAGTTTTTTATGGTCTAGCTCTCCATACTTAATGGTTCATCTTCAAATAGGCATTTTTATTTTTGTTGTTGTCACTATAAAAGATGGACAGGACTCTGCCTGGAGCGGTCAGACTCTGATCTCTCCCACTTTAATTGGGTAGTTAGTTCTATCTTTTCTTTCCCAAATTATTTGCAAGAAATTGTGATTTAATCCACTCTGCACTTAAGAAATTTAATCAATCATTAGAAATAACTGCCGACGATAGGAAAATATGCTAATCATGTTATTTTTGCAGACAAAGCACTGATATAAACAAAACATAATTAAACATGCCCTCTTTATACACTTCATAAAAAGCCACAGTCCTTGGGTATTATAAATCTAAACTTATTTCTCTGATCTCAGGGCATGAAATGTGTTCTCTGAATTGTCTTACTTCTTGTAGGAAAACACTGATAATATTTGCCTCGCAGGCAGCATAAAACACAAAATGTAAAATAAAAATAAGTTATTAATCAGACTAACGGGCAACTTAAATGGAAAGCCGTCTTCTATGTCACATTAAAAATGATAATGAACAACATTTCACAAGGCAATATTATTTTAAAAAAATATATTAAAAAATCCATGTTACACGCAGACTCCTCAACCCATATCTGTGCTGTAGTCTGCAGGAAGCAAACGAGAAGGACGAGTTTTGCAGTTGGTTATGTTGCCTGAGGAGTACCTGCATTTCCACATAGCCATACCTAAAACAGGTGTTGCTTTTTTATCTCTAGCTAACCAAGCCCCAGGCAGCGGTGATCTTGTTTTTGTTTTTTTTTTTTTTTCTCAATTTGCATCTTAGTAGAAACAAAGTTTTAGCTCAATTAGATACCTGTCACAGGAAGGAGGGAAGAGTAGGGATATGTTGTCACGCATAAGAATATGTTGTGGTTTTGAAAATGGCCCGCTAAGAGCTACTTTTGTAATGATCTGTGGCAAAAACAATGCAAAAAGAAAAACTCTGCCCTGTGGGCAAGTGTGTTGCTCTTTGTTTCTCACTTAGGAACTAAGAAGCAGAATTTTGAATGAAGTTCATTGTATAAAAATACAGGCTGTTCCCTGGCTCATCTTGCAGGCACTTGCAGGCTGCTTTTGCTATTTCGTGACAGACAAATTCAGCCACCCTTTTCCAGCACAATTTGGACTGACGATTGGCTTGCGACAAAAATTCTTATTCTAGAAAGGTTATTAAGGCTCTTGCTTTTCTTACCCAGTAAAAACAGATGTATTCTCTCACCTAACTAACCCTCTGGGATGACCAGCTTGGCGCTGCCCCTCTGGACAGGGTAGCAGGTGTGGACCTGGCAATTTATTTTGTGAAGTATTTTTAGCCCTGTAAGAGTTTTGCCACCAATCCAATGAGCAGCCACTGAGGAGCTGAGCTGGGACTGCACACGGGCAACATTTCCCTTCTGTGCTTCTACTGACTGCCTCCTCATCTCTGTGCCCATCACATTCTGGTTTTGGTGCTGGGATTGGAAGGCTCTAAGGGACCTCTCTTTACTAAAAAATCTTAGCAAATATTCTTGTAGGTGTATTCAGAGGCTCTCCCACCGCTGAAGATGTGCTTCTACTTCCTGGACATAAAAAGATAGAGACGTTTACTTTTTCTGTCTTGTGTATTTTTATGCAAACCTCATCACCCAAAAGGGGTTTTGCATGACAGGTTTTGCTTATTGGGGTGTAGTTCCTTGCAGGAGAGGGGCCTTTTCTAAAGTAATAATTACCTGATTGCTAAAACAACACTTAGAAATAGTACTTCTCTCTAGCCAGAAAAAGAATCCTCTCTTTCCAGCTCACCCTGGAGATCTCAGTAAAATCCTAAAGCTGATACTTTCTGGAGTGTTCTCCAAATCCCTCTGTGTGACAGTCCAGCTATTCAGGTGCTTTTTCAGTCGTAATTGTACTTGAGTTCAAAGCCAGTGCAGATCAACAGGGCTTACTGCTTCAGACTGAAGGCTAATACCCAGTGCTAGATCTTCCCTGCAGCAGGGACTGGAACTCAGTTGTCTGACGTGCCTCACTCCCCATTTAGCTCTGTGTTTAGTTTTGATTTATTTACCTTCTCATCCCATTTCTGTCCAAGCTCATCTCATTACATAGAGCAGTTGATGTACCCATCCCCACCAGAGTGAATGGCTAGCACCTCCAGCGCTGGAATTCCAGGGGCATGTCTGTCTGCTCTACACTGGCACACAGCTGAGGTGCAGTGCCAAAAATTCAAGCTGAGTGCCAGGAACCATGCTACTATCAATCTACCAGGCTGGGGGAAAGGATGCAAGCCCCAAACGTGAATATCAAGAGCATTTCTGTGCTACAGGACAAATGATTAGAAAATTTTCAGGAGAAAGCTTTTGTAAGGCTGAGCATGGATTCTGAAATCCCTCTCCCCACTGCTGTGTTAACTCTGCAGTCTCTGCTGTCTTTGCATTGCCATGTTTGAGGTTTCTTGGACAGCAGTGAATACAATCAGCCCAAAGGCTGACCCGTGCCTTTGGGATGACCAGATCCATCTCTGACTCCAGTCACCAAATAAACAATTTCTTGCCTCCACCAGCCCACTGTAGTGGATACGACAGAGCTAGTTCTATTTTAGAAGAAAGTATGTGAGGATGAGAGTGGCTCTTTGGGTGCTGGGTCTGTAAGTGAATGTTATGGCAGCTATAAATTATGGGTCTCAGGGTGATTGTTGATTTACGCAGTCCTTGAAGGGACTTGTGCTGGACCCAGTCATAAGAGACAAAAATCTACATGCTGTTTCAGAGAGAAGGAGAAATTATTGGTTTTGTCTCTGGTTGAAAAGCCAGGTGGGAGTAGGATTGACAAAAATTGTCCACTGAAATGTTCTTTTAAACTAGAATGTAGTTTAATAATCCTAATTTTTTATTTGAATAAAATGATACATAATTTAATGAAAAAATGGGGTTTCCTAATTCCCCTCCCTCTTTTAAAATCTGGGTTTTGTTGGGAGATTTGAAGCCTGAATTTTCCCCCTCTCTCTTTCTCTCCGTATATGTATGTGTGTGTGTATACACATTGTTAACTAAAAATATTTTGAGGGATGAGGAGCTAAAATTGTTCAATTTGCTTTTTTTGTAGCCCTTCCTCACACATTTTGCAGGGAATGTTCTCCTGAGTTCTCTCTAAGAACAACTTTTGTTTTCCAGGCAAATGCAGTGGAAGCTGTTTCTGATGGTGGCTTTTATCTAGAGCAACCCTGGAATCAGCTGAGCCCTTTGGTAGAAGAGAAGAAGTTGGGCCACAATAGGAGTTTTCAAGGATGACAAAATTCAGAAACTTCTTTCCATTTTAGTGGGTAGACCCTTTATATGCATACAGATATATATATATATATATAGTTGTCAAGTGTGATAAAGAGGGGAAAGTGTAATCCCATCAAGACCAAGTCAGCAGGAGCTAGACAGACAGAATATTCATGTTTTGCTTAAAATAGGTAAAACTGGCAGCATGGTCTGCATCACAGCACAGGACTATATATAGGACTGTAAATTCAAAGCATGTTCAATCATGTGTTGCTTTATCTTTCTCCTCACTTAGCAAATATTCCTTATTAAATGCTCCTTGAATTGTGTCAGGTTTTGCTTTTATTTGTGGTGGAGTCGGGTTTTTTTTTCCCTCAATGATGATGTTGCAGCAATATCTAGGGGTTTTATTTTTCAATGCCTAGTTCCAAGTCGGAAAAAGCAAATTAAAAATAGTTACAGGAAAATGAGCAAGGATAGCCTGACTTTAAAAGACAAAGGAAAAAGGAGCTGTAAATGAAATGTAGGCTCCACAAGAGATGTATGTAATAAAGTGCTCAGGCCTGACTGATCCCCAGCTACAGAAATGTGCTTCTTGAGGATGAAAGGACTGACAAAATGGGAAGGACTTTAGTCCTCAATTAGTTTAGTGATTAAGATGTTCAAGTAACTCAGCAGAACTCTGCAGCAATGTAACATCAATACTTTCAGAGCAGTATTTAGAATTAATGTAGTCCATGTTTTATTGCATCTCCTTCCAGGCCCTGATTGTATGGGGGCCCTCTTCTTTATTACTTATGTGTGAAAATAGCTAAAATAGCTTGTACTTCTAAGAATAATCATTTGTCTTCAATAAAAAGCAAAAGCAGCTTTTCCAAACCCAGGAAAAGCAGGAAATCTGAACAATGTGCTTCCTATTCTTGAGGCTGTTTATGGAAAACTGCATTTGTATGACAAAAAGCATAATTTTTTATTATATCAAACTTTTCACATCAAATACTACTAATGCATTTCAGTTCCTCCTGCTTTTCTGTCTAACCAGGACCAGCTCAGTTACCACTCTCTGGAGTGGAGGACAGGCCAAAGCTTTCATCTATGGTTTTCTTTTTTCATTACTTTGCCATGCAGTGGAAGTGATCACAGCGAGAGCTCCACCCTGTGCAGAGCCTGGTGCCCCACTCTGACTGCTCAGGCTTCTCCTATCAATTTATCAATTTATCAATCCATTTATCAGCCAGGTAAATTAGCTTTATTCCTTCTGGAGCATTACTAAACCTTTTATTGACAGACCAGGTATCTGTTTTTCAATTAAGGAATTACAGATGTTTTCTGTTTCTCAAATTAAAGGCTTTTTCCTCAAGGAAAAAGTTTTCTGTAGGAATGTGTCAGTTGTTTCAGGTGCTGCTGAGTCTCGGGTGTGATTTATAGATCATTTGTGCCATAAAGAGGTTTCTGCTGGAGGTCCAGTACAAAATGCTGTGTCATGAATTATAAGATTGAGACTAGATTTTGAGATGCAATGAAGGAAGAAAAAGAAGAAAAAAGTGGGAATTATTTCCAAAAGGACAACTAGGTATATTCTGTACAGGTATATATTCTATATTCAGATATATTTGGGGATACGTTCTGTTCTTAGCCAACAGAAGTTTATAGAGATTAGGAAAAAATATTATTACCATCTCTATTGCAATTCCATGGCCTTTTTTGAGTAGAGTATTTTGTAAGGCCTGCACACCTACAACTGAACAAAGAACAAGGCATTTCAAACTTAGATGGTATGGTTGGTGAAATTCAACCATAATGATAAAAAGAGCAAAAATTTGAAAAAAAAATGTTTTTTCTACCTTTGTAGTCTCATTTGGTTAAGAATAATGTAGAGTTATGACAGCAAAATGTTAACACTTCTGAACTTTAAAGCGTGAGTTTTCTTGCAAGCTGTTTCTGAATAGTGGAGGAAGTTGTGGCAATCCTTCACAAGTAGAGTGGAGGATAAACCCCAAATTTACAAAGTTTCTGCCTTACAGAAGGCAGCTCATGTAGCCCCAAAAGGCTTTGTGAGCAAAGCAATTGTCCAAGTTACTGCAAATAAAGAAACCAGCAGTGCTGTTTCTGCACTGAAGAAATGCTCTGCAGTGGGCACGCTTGCTCAGGGTTTACTGGTGTAACCTCCATTTTCCCTCTGGGAAACCAGAAGGATTTTTGAAAACACAGAAGAAATCTTTCAAGCAAAGCTACTTCACACCATATTGGAATAAAAAGCTCTCTTATCCTACAACAGTTAATAGTGTTGTATTGTGCTTTGGAGAGTCCAATAGCTTAAGGACATGGGGCTTCTTTCTTCTTCCCTCACTGGTGCAGTTCTACTGATGTGTGCAATTTCTTCTGCTTTCCAGAAGATTTCCAGATTTCCAGATTTTTTTGCACAAATCTTTTGGTCTTGCCCTGCTGTGGTCCCCGCTGGCACTCCTGTCCTGGGCACGTGGCCCTGTGTTCCCAGGACATGCTGGGTTTGATAGGGCCAGCACCCCCGTGGTAATTCCAGCCCTTTCCACAGCCACCACCTCCCTTTTCCTCCCAGAGACAGGAGTGGTGTCACAGCCAGCAGTTCCCACAGCGACATGCCATTGAACAATAAAGGGCTGCACACTCTAATGATGATTAATTACATTTTCTCCTATCTTTCCATCAATTAACTGGGAATGCTTCTTTGTTTTAATAATTGTCTTTTGGTAAATAAATGTGTAAACACTACTTAAAGCATTTTGAGGTCTAATTATACTTATCTGAAAGTTAACAGATTCAAGATGTGATTTGTGTTTTAATTGTTTTAAATTATGGTAAAACATGGTGTCGGGTACTGATTTTCTGTACAGCTGATCTCTGATGTGAGACAGTGAGGAACTACAAACAATTGTCTCTCAAACCTTGTGGTACTTGTAAAACAGAGCTCTGCCCAAACCTGTGTTTGCACTGAGGTTTGTTGGCTTTTCGTCTGGCCAAACCAGCCACCCATTGACCCAGAGCTGCTCAGACAGTTTTTAAAAACAGCCTAAAGGCTGCAGGGCCTGGCTGTGGTGCCTGGTGGGGAACAGCATCACAGCCCTGGCACCCCAGCCTGTGCTGGGGGTGCAGCCAGCAGGGCTGGACACAGCTCCCAGGGCATTCCGTCCCCTTGGCAGGGACACACATCGGGGACAGCTCACGTGCCATCCCTGACCCCGGGGCAAGGGGGATCACAGCTAAATCCCCGTGGCCAAAATGTATCAGGCTGTGGGGCTCTCTCACCTTACCCTCTGGTGTGCCTGCCCTCTCTAACAGCAGAGGAGCCCCGTGTCACTGTGGTTTGTTATTCTCATTAGCTCCCATTAGTGGGACACTGCGGGGCTGTGCTGGGTTCAGGCAGGGGCTGTGTCCAGCCCCAGCAAAGATCAGGTACGTCCCGAGGCTGTGGAGAGGGGAAGGGAGGTGCCAGGGGCAGAACCTGCCAGCAGCAGAGCCTGCAGCATCCCTGGGTGGCCGGGGAGTGCTGGGCAGGGCGGGATGGAGAGGAGGGATGTGATGGAGGAACACATGCTGGGGTCATGATGCCTTGAAGTGCTCTTTCTGTGCTGCCACTGGGCCCACCTGAATCCTCGTGTGGGGAATGGTGGGTTCTGTTGGCTCCTGCAGCTGCTCTGACTCTTCTGGGGCTCAGCAGGCTGGAGATCATTTCTCACCCAAGCACAGAGTGTGTCCATGGACCTCTTGGGTTATGAGCCCTCTGTCCTAATTTCCCTCTCTCTAAAACAAGGGCGATATTTCCGCAGTTCAGGATGATGTTAGGAGGTTAAAATGGCAAATCTTGAGAGGGGATCAGGCAAGACAGGATAAGGACAGCAATATAAATAAAGAAAACAGCTCTCTGCTATTTTTTCCTTACTCAAAACCTATTTGGGGGAATTTTTTTTCAGTTAATTTTTTTTTAAGATAATGGGAAAAGAAGGAAAGGAAGAAAAGTCATCCCACATATGCAAACAGAATTTGCATTTCACTGCATTAAAATTTTTCTTAAATTGCAATTAAGCAATAAATCTTCACCAGTTGCAAAAATAAAGAGAGTGGGGTGGGGGAAATATATTAGATAATGTAATCTTTCAGGCATTTTTTAATTTCCTTCCAAGATCTAGAATATCAGTCCGAGTCCCAGGTAAAATAGGATTCAAGTTTTCAGCCACAAGTTGTGACTCAAAGTGCTTAGCTAAATTAAACAGAACAGATGTGAAAAATAAGATGAGAGCTGTGCACAGAGCTCCCAAACAGCTGTCCCACCTTCCCCTCCATTGAAGAGCCCGGCCTAATTCCCCTTTGTTGACCAAAGTCTGCAACTCGATCCTAAAAGCTTGTCAGAATTAAGTACAATGCTTAATATAAGTTTACATTTTAACTGTTTTTCTTTGATATTTGACAAGGACATGGGAAGTAGCTCCAGAACTTTCTCCTGGGCCAATTTGCCCAAGGTTGCTGTGAACCATGCTTCCCCTTGGGCTGCTTGCCCCAGGGACTGCACTTGAGACCTGGCACCTGTTGGACACCACAGCAATTAATAATTAATTAAACAAATAGCCCCTTCACATGCCACTGTGAAATCAAAGCTTCAGCATAAAAAAGAAATTTACCTTTTAGGTTTCCAGAAGTAACCTCTGCCCCAACACTTGTGCAGTATGGGGAGGAGCAGATATTTGCTTTTTCCTCAGAGAAGTGACTTTTACAACAGATTTAAAAAAAAAAAAAAGGAAAGTAACGGATAGGAAGGAAAGGTCAGCCTTGTTAAATCCTTTCTAATAAACACTACTCAACTGCAACAATGGCAAGCAGCATCTGAACATTTAACACCTAAAGAGAAACAGAAATTATAGACATTCTTCTGGAAAGGAGGGTCAGTGGAGCCTTTCAGCTTACATTTCTGTGTGCACCTTCCAGGAGGGAGTACACATTGTCTCACTGTTAGTATTTTGGTTTCAGATATGACAAGCGTGTCATGGCCTTTTTTAACCTTTTTCTCCCTTTTTCTTTTTTTCTTTTTCTTCTTTTCCCCCGAAAGGTAGCTGTACATTAAGGAGATAAGTGAACTTCAAAGGGCTAAATACCAATCAGAAGATGGAAGATGGCCACACATAAAGCTACCCTCCTTCTGCAAACCCCTTTAGTAGCCAGACAAGGTCACTGATCAGGGTAATTTGCAGGAAAAGTCAATTTCTCAAGTACCCAAGGCAGGTGTTGTGCCATTCTGTGACAATTTACTGAAACTAAATTGAGGAAGTTGAAAAAAGCAAAGGTCATGAACCACGGGAGAAAGGAGGGAAGCAAAGTCTCTTTGACTGTATTTTTAACTCCTTTTCAACCAAAGCATATTTACAAATTGCTGAGCCTGTTTCCACTTAAAAAAAAATCCCACTTGTGTAACTCAGACGTGTTTATGAAAACCTGCACTAAAACCTGGTTTCACAGTGAGGAATCTTGAAGGGTGGTTAAGGAAAACACAGAGTGACTCATGGGGAGCTCTTAGCAGAATAAAGGGGAAAAGCAGAAGTTGTTTCTTGTTCTGAGAACACTTCTGAGTCTTCACAACCACACAAAGCCGTGTGAAAGTAGACAGGATGGGAGTGAAAAGATAAAAACCTGTCTGAGAAATCTGAACCAAGCCACTGAAATGACTGTAAGAAGCACAGAAGGGGAGTTGATGTCTCAAGAAGTATCTGGCCGTGTCTCTGCTTCAATTGCACCCCAAAATGCACTTGTAAGACTTGGCCCCTCAGGAAAGGGCCTGGGATGGCCTCAGTGCCAAGGCTGTGAAATGAAGATGCAGAATGAAAAGTGAAGGGAGTGTAGGACCCTGCCTCAGCCAACATCCGTGCCCAAACAGATCTCCACCAGCGTTGTGGGCCTGGGGTGAGGAAGAGAGAAATCCAAGGCTTGGTGGTCCGAGTGATGTTCAGATGACAAATGGGTGGATTCCAATCTTATTTCCTTCTCCTGTGACCACAGGTTCTGAGCTGGTGATGTCTCACAGAGCAGGAGATATTTGAGTGGGAAAAGTCCAGTGTTCGTGCTGTTTCTGGCACTGGTGCGGAACACTCAGTCACTCCAAAACATCTACATCCACCAAGAAGGAGCAAAACTAAACCAAACCAATCCACACCAATCATTTCTCTCTCATGCTCCCATCCTCCAAGCTGAACAAATAGTTTTAGTAATTGTATTGGTGACACAAATACCCTTGCAGTTCTGCTTCCTCTTCCCTGTTACAAGATTATTTATTTTATGATAAATTTTCACAGATCATTGGCCTCTGACAGTGCCTCTAGCCCAGCTGGGAAATTTATGGGGCAGCAAAAGACTGTTCTCTCTACTTGTTTTTTGTGGGCCTGAATGCAAAGCTAACCAGGACAAGCTTTCCCAAATCCTTCCTTGAAGGGAATATTTCAAAAGAGAATAACATTATTATTATCAGGCCTTGTTTTGAATAGGTAGACAGGGAGAAAATAGTTGTTGATATATTTCTGTTAGAGCTACACAGATTGAAAAGAGAGAATTGGGTTGATAGACTCTGGGTGTGTGCATTCCATGGACTTCTATGTGAATGTGAATAATCAGAAAATGTTTTTGTCTGCGACCCCTGAAAAGGAACTTGTTTGTTTAAAATTCTGTGGGGTTTTGAGGGGTTTTGCCCCTTTTCCGCCAAGCTCCAGCACTGTTTCTCCCTTCATGCAATGAAGTCCAGTAAAAGCCATCCTCTCTTTGCAGGATTTCTCAGAAACAATCTGCAGTTTGGGATGGACTGAGCTGGGAGTGACTGGACTTTGGTTCTCTGCCAGGGCACAGAAGGCTCCGTGGAAAGATTCATTTAAATACAAAGAAGCTATAATTAGCCTCCCAAATTACTCCAGCCCTGCTGCTACCTCACTTCAGCTGACTAAAGATCTCTTTATGACACCAGGAGATAACTGTTTTATGTGTTTGGGCTATTCCCAAGTGCTGCTGGCCAAACCAGCCCCTCAGTCAGATCTTCTAGAAATACAATCTGTGAGTTCCTTGTAAGTACAGGACTATTATTATTTAGCTGTTTCAGGGCCCCATCGCCTGAAAACCAATCCAGTTGTTTAACTTTGAGGAAAAGAGCCCTAATCTCCCTTGCTTCTATCCCATGTCTTTTACATCCTGAGACTGGAAACAATCTATATCCTAAACACTCAGAGTTTCAGGAATGTTAAATAAGAAGGCTCTATCTGCACCGGGCAGGAGGACATGAGTTAGTTAGTCAGGCAAATAAACAAACACAGTAAAACACACAAACAAAGCCACCACACCTGCAGGAATGTTAGATATGTTAAAAGGGGTTGCATCCCTAGGCGAGCTGCTCTGGTTCACTTTTCACCACCAATGACCACGTTACACATGCAGCTGGTGACATTACTTAGCCTCCAGCAAGGTCAGAGCACGCCGTGGAGGGAACAGAGAAAGAACTGTTCCCCTGTTTGTAGCACAAACATGGTCAGAGGTGATTTGAACTCCAGCTGCAGCTCGGCCTGCCTGGTGACAGCAAAGCAACGCTGCTACCAAGGGCTGGCTCCCCTTTCTTGGGGAAGCATCTCATTGCCACAAGGCTGCCTTCAAAACAAGGATAAGTTTAAAATATCTTTTTATCTCATGAAGCTTGTTTTCATAGGTCTCCCTGAAGTGAATTCTAGGGAAATGAATATTCAGGAATGCATTGCAATGGAGGTTTTTGCTGCACGCAGGCATTGAAATGACGTTTTCTGTCTGGTTGTATCACAAACCGGATTTAGAGGGGCAGGTTTTGAAAATCCTTGGCAGCACATGGGTCACTCAAGTACCTACTGGAGGCCTCAGAAATGTCCATCCAGCCACATCCAGCTCATATGAAGGATAGAAGCCTGTTCAAGATGTGAGCACATCTAAATTTTGGACAAAAATGTTTAAGAATGCTGTGATAATCATCAAAGCAATTCCCCAAGAATGAGAGAACTAAAAGATGGATTAAAACACAGACTGATGGTGTCATAACTGTTTATATGAAATGAAATACACTGTACATAGCATATCTTGAGTGCAGAACTTATTATTTATTTGACTTTCATTAAAAGTGATGCATAGGAATACTTTACTTAATCACGTTGCCTGGTCAGTAGATTTAATCAAAGGCACTACCTGAAAACCACAATTCATTCTTAAAAACTTCAAGTTTTACCAATTGCTAAAGGGGTTAATAGAGGCTGTGCATGAGGAAGATAACCTAGGTTTAAAAAAACTATAGTCATCATTGTTCATTTATTCTCTTTATTGAGGTAATTTAATTATCATATAGACACAAACATTTGCTCCCATGCTGGGCTCTTCACATCTGTTAGTAGAGATTTGATTAGGTCTACACAAATGTGCTAGATTATACCATCTAGTTGGTGAAATTCAAGCCACCTGGATATTTTAGCAACATCAATAAGAATAATTCTCTTTTTCCAAATCAGTAAATCCAAGATATATTAAAAAGAATTAATTAATGAGTACCAGATAGGCAAAACAAACATTTGACAATGAATCATATTATCAAAGGTTTTGTGGGAGATCCCTCTCAGCTTATGTTTAGATGTCAAATTATATTACCAAAACTAAACAATCTGTTAAACCGATCTCTTAATGCAGTAAGTCTCAGCACCATATTCTCTTTTTTCCCAAAGTCCTTCATGAATGCAGTGCAGCATCTAAGCACAACAGCACTTAAAGCACCAGCAATAATGTTACATTAACAAGTCATTAGTATGAAATAGCTGACTCCTAATATTTTTATTGCCATTAAGGTTTT